>CM050207.1:8249782-8344782 GCA_027475355.1 Coilia nasus
GCTGTAGGAGCTCTGACGTTCGAACATTCGTCTTCTCTTTCTCAGCAGCACCAGGGAAAGGAGATTTCATGTGTGTTCTGTGTAATTGTCCCTGGCCACGTGCCACGTGACTTTACAGTAAGCATGGCTATTTTCCTTGGGAAGCATGATGTCATCGAGGCAAGGACACTTGCTTTGCCCAGTCTGTGTGGCGGTATACGTAATTTCAGGAATTCTGACAGAAGAGGAGAAACATTCATTCGGTCCATCATCGAAACGACCACATCTTTTGCCCTCTTTGTTGTTTGCAGACCCTCTGTGGAGCCTCCAAGCAGTCCTGTTTTCTTAAGAAGGGGCCGGTTGTTTTTGGCACTTCCTGAACGGCTCAGGTGTAGGCAGGAAAATGATGGAGTCCTTGCCGTCGTCGGGTGGGCACACCTTTTCCTCACGTTGCCCAGAGGCCCTTCCCGTTTTAGCCCTGGGGAGGAGCACACATGCTTTCCACATGCACTAAGCGCTCGCGAGTGCGGAGGGCTGGCACGGACGAACGCAAGGACAAACGCAGCCGCCCAGCCGGCCCAACCTGAGCCGCTGCCGTAATGCTTGGAGTGCTCAAGGCTGAGAATAGCTGTGGTGGCATTAAGCCCCGCGTCACCTGCCAAGGGCGCCGGGCGGAGGCCGCAAGGGGCAAAGCTGCCTCTCCACCTCTGCAGCCCCTATAAATGCCCCTATTGTGCCCCGACACTGCGGCCCCTACAGGCCCACCATGCATCGGAGCGAGCGCAAACCCAGCAGGCAAATTAACATCTACTAATTTACATAATGGGCCGACACGTCTGTAGGAGAGAAGCAGATGAGAAGTGCATTCAGCGACGGTTGATGGAGCCTGACACCACACTGCCGCCCTTTTCCTGTTGAACCGTTATGACCAGACATGGACAGACAGACAGACAGATGTGAAATGTGGGTGGAAAAAACGTACGCTGTACTTGTTTGAGCATCATGGGCTGTTTAATAATTGAATAATTTGGTTGAATGCTGTACCCTGGATACAGATTTGGTTTGTTATTTGGAGACAGTTTGAGAACATGTAATTATGTTGTGTCATTTTGAGAGTTTTGGGATTAAATGTACAGTCTATGAGAGGTCAAAATAATAAAAAATAATTAAAAAAGTTAATTACTAAATAAAATTCACAGTATATCAGTGGTGATTAAATGCAAGCTATTTTGAAGTTTATTTCAACTTAGTTTACTTATTAGACAGTGCAACCTAAAACTGAAGTCCTTCTAAAAGTAAATGAAACGCACTTAAATTAAATGGTGGTGCATGGAATTGCATGAGGCTTAAATATAAAGTGTCATTAAAATTAAAACGGAGAAATGTAAATGTAATGTATGAGCTAAAATGAATTCAAATTTGTATTCAATTCATTTCAAGTTTTAAGTACTTCTAACTTCAAATGAAATCGAATTAAACTTCAAATTAGATTACATTTAATAACTGTTGATAGATTTAAATTAGATACTTGGTAATATAACCTATGTGAAATGTTATTTTCTAATTAACTTTAAATTACATTTTTAGTACTTTATCCTCTAATAAACAGTCTGTGTATTTTCAAAGGTTTTGTTTTTCCTCTCCTGTGTCAGTGTTGTGTTGCACATGTAAACTACACAGGGATAAAGTTGCTCTACATGAACAGGGCTGCTCACTTTTCTATTGGTCTCCACATGTGCTGCCGACCCAAATGAGTCAGTCATTCTGAGGAAGATGAGGCAGCACAGAGTCACTTGCTTGTGTGATGAGCCCGAATTCCAGCATCATGAAGACAAAACCAGAGAACCCCATCAGTTAGCCCATGACAACTATTATAATGTTTGCCACATTTGGTGGGGGTTGCACAGACATGTTGGGTTAGCTTAGCTGGAGGTTCCATTCATGCACACATTTTTATTCATTATATTATCCAATGAAAGCACAGGCATTCTGTTTTATCCTAAACTTACATCTCTAGATCTCTAATCTCTAGACAGACAGACAGACAGACAGAAAGACAGAAAGACAGAAAGACAGACCAGATGGACAGCAGACAGAAAGACAGACACCTCACCTAGTATTGAAATATTTGTGAAATAGTGATTAAATTAATATTAAAGTTTTATTCTTCTTGTTTTCCAACTTGTTTATGTTTAGGGAAAGGATACAGCAACAGATAATTTGGTGAGCTGTCCACACGAGATAGCACTGTGTAAACACAAAAAAGATGATTTCACCATGGTACATCTGCTAATGACAGACAGACAGACAGACAGACAGACAGACAGACAGACAGACAGACAGACAGACACCTCATGTCTCACCTATGTATATATAACCTGTAGCTTATAGGGTGCATTCACAATACTGTAAAGATAAACAAAACCTAATCTAAACTTACATTTGTACAGCATTTGAGTGTATCCTCAGTGTCTGACATCATTGTTCTGCAAATATCCACAGCCACCGCCAGGCACTATGTAATGTTCAGGACCGCTTGTTATGTAGAGTTTTAAAATAGGCCTGGATGTGTATCCCCCGAACAAATAAAAAGAATGTCACATGCTTCTTATTTCACTTGTGGTCTTGTGTTTTTGTTGCGTGCTGTCATGAAACTGGCGGCTCAGGGAGCAGTGGCCCGGGCTGGATCAGACGCAGACGCAGACACAGACGTACACACCAACGGTAGGGTAGTTTCCACTGCCCAGACAGACACCGCAGGGCTGGGGGGATGGGGGGCTGAGTCACACCCTAAATGCGGCTTTAATACGACTCAAGGAATCACCACATCTGGTGACAGAACAGAAAGTGCCTACTAAAAGCTCACACGCTTTTATGACACATGTAACATATTATTAACGTCTCATTTACAGAACTGTACCCCCACCCAAACCTATGGGCTGTAAGGTGTAAAATAGATCAGGAAAAAATACATTTACTTCGATTGAGAGAGCTTGCATTTCACAAATGCTTACATATGAATTAAGTCTTGCCGTGGATATGCCTTGAGAAAAAGTGTGGGTAAATTCATTGTGTGTGTGTGTGTGTGTGTGTGTGTGTGAGAGAGAGCGCAAGCGAGAGTGTGAAAGTACGGTGTGTGTGTGTGAGTGTGTGTGTGTGTGTGTGTGTTTGTGTGTGAGTGTGAGTGTGTGTGTGTGTGTGTGTGTTTGTGTGTGTGTGTGTGTCAGAGAGAAAGAGAGAGAGAGAGAGAGAGAAAGAGAGCGAGAGAGAGAGAGAGAGAGAGAGAGAGAGAGAGAGAGAGAGAGATGGAATGTGTGTCTGGTCTGGGTGTGCATGATTTGTTTTCCTTCTTATTGGGTTGCAGCTACAGATCCCCTCCCATTAATGCCTCAACATAAATCCCCCAGAGAAAGCGCAGAGCTAGGGCGGGCTTGAGACACACAGGCATATGACTGCTGTTAGTATGGCCAACAACATTTGTCCAAGTGACCCAGTTTTCTTCTATACTGATGCATCAGCCACATTCACATCGTTTCACTTTGTTCGCAGTTGCTGGAGGTAAATGGAGCTCAGAGGAGGCACTAGTTTGTGTTAACCTCCCCCACTGGACAAGAAACATCTTTCAGGAAGACAACACAGATCAATGAGCTTTTTGAGTGTTGTTTTTGTTGCTAAGAAATGTTGATGATTAATCTTTCTCTCCCCCATGTTGATAACTTCAGCGAGCTGTCTTCTGTTGTGCTCTGGAACTCTTCTTGGCTGCCCTTAAAGTGCCTATCAGCACTGATAAAGGCTAACAGAGTGAACCATGATGTCATGTCTGATGAAGGACCCCATGTGTGTCTGCTCTCTTCTTTTTCTTTATCTTTCTCTCTCCCTCGCTCTCTCTCCCTCCCTTTCCTTTTCTCACACTCTCTCTGTCTGTCTTTTTGTCTCTCTCTCTGACTATTTGTCTCTTTCTCTTTCTCTCTCCCTCTCTCTTTCTTTCTCACTCCCACCCCGCTCTTTTACTATCCCACTGTCTTACTCTCTCTCACTCCCTCCCCCTAAA
Source organism: Coilia nasus (assembly GCA_027475355.1). Taxonomy (NCBI): domain Eukaryota; kingdom Metazoa; phylum Chordata; class Actinopteri; order Clupeiformes; family Engraulidae; genus Coilia; species Coilia nasus. The sequence continues at coordinate 8,253,813 of CM050207.1, forward strand.
CAGAGGCTGTGCTGTGGATGGCTACCACCCCATAAGTTCTGAACTGTTAACAGGCCTGCGACATGTCTGTTGGTCAGTAAACCTGTGTGCAGATGTCTTGTGTCTTGCTTTTAAATGAAATCTTGTAAACCTGTCAGTTTTTTTCCCTTTCATTTGGTGTGTTACAATGTTTTTTTGTGCACGCAAACACCCTGTTAAGTCGCAGCGACTCAAACTGAACGTCATAGGGAGCAACTGCCTTCCATACAGACCACTTTTTTCAGCTCCTTCATTAGAATTATAGTGTTTTTACCTCTGATACAATGTGACATCACTTAGTATTGCAGTCCACATACAATGTGGAAGTTATTTTTGCCATAAAAGAAAGGACACAGTCAGTAGAGTACAGTACAGTTAAAAAAGTTAAGACAGTTAATGACCAATCAGAGCACAAAAGGCTCATGTGCCCCCTGCCCCCGAAATTCAGATGGTTGTGCAATTTTCCACGCAATTTTAGAGCTGTATCATATTTTTAGAAGGTATGGTTTACAGTCGCTACAATGCTTGCACAAATTGTGTGCTCACTCCTGTCCAGAGCTCCTGTCTGTGCCTGGGTAGCCTGGTAAACCAGCAGCTTATACTATCTTTCATTTTGTACAGAGGGTCTGGCAGTGCTTCCATTGATATTGCTGTCCTAGGCAGAATTTTGCCTGGCCAATCAGCGAACAGAGGGAGTGTTCGTAAGCGATGACATTGACTTTGTGTGCTACATTTTAACTGTAGTGCGTAGGCAGGAGAATTGCATATGTCACGACCAGACGTTAGCGATTGGGTAAAGGCAGAGCCACTTGTTTTAAACATCAGCAGAGCCCACACCTCCAAGAAGAAATCGTTTCTCGGTACAGCACTGCCAAACCCTCTGTACAAAAGGAAGTGAAATCAGATTATCTTGTCCCAGGCCCAGCCAAGACTGTCAGCGGGCCTGCATTTGAGCACTATAAATTAGATATAATCCAGTACTCTGAGATATGATGTTTATTTCATTCAGTTATATGTATATATGTCAATCACTTTTAACACGATGGGAAGTTATAATATGGACATGACTGATGCAACTCTGTGATGTAATGTGACGGAGTGACAGAGGTGTTTCTTTTTCTTGCTTAAGTCTCAACCATCTCGGTCAGTTTCAAGGAAACTCTTAATCCATATATTGAGCAGAAGTGTTGATTTACAATTCCATCACAAGACATAAACTATTTGCTTCATGCAAAAATAATGTCCAGTTTCAGGCAACCTGCAAAGAAAGTTCAACTTAGGTTTACTGTATTAAATGACCGTGGCTATGTCCTAAATTTGACAGACAGCAACTAAACCCAATCTCTAATAGGGCCTCTTGAAAAGTCAAACCGTAACATTTAACAGTATCCACAGTTTGTGTAGTATTTGGCTAAATGTAAGAACAGCTGGTAAGATGATTATAGCCTCACCGGAAAAATCGCAGTAGGAAAATGGGCAAGCAGACCTTGGAGGTACAATTCTTTTGGTTAGCCAGCACGTCAGCCCAAAGACTGGTCCATATATCGTCTTCCCGAGCTCTGGGAAGCATCTCTTACATAACTTCCTCACGTGGTGCTTGGTTTCACCCGTGATATGCAGGTGAACTCCTAAAAGTTAAAGCATTTTAAATTGTTTTTCATTTCTCTGACAATCACTAGACAAAAGATTGTCCTGTATCGAATGGATACTTTCGGGTAATACTCTTAATATCAGCTGCTCTATGGTTTTAATATAAATACATAAGGTGAATGTGACAAACTTTGTTTTTCGTTTTTCGACCATGCAATCACTTGATTAATTACCAGCCGTGTTACTGAATGTCACATGTGATTTGTTTTTACATTCAGGCATTTTTACTTCTGCCATACCTACATTACCTGCTTTACAGGTCATGGGCACTATAAAGCTGAAAATCCACATCAGGTTTGCCATGGACTATTTGTATGTATTTTAAAGTATAATGTTTCACCAATCATTTATTTTGCAGGGTCTGCATAACGTATGGACTTCAAAGGCTTCTTATACTGAATTATACTGAATTAACATCTAATTAATCTATTAACAGTATAGACTCTCTGCAAGCTCTGTGGACTCAGCTGTATGTCCTTGTGGTTTCTGCTTGGAAAGGCAGTCTCACCATAATACTAGTCTCTTTTTTGTTTCTTGCCAACAGACCAATAAACCAGCTCTTGTTCTCAAAGTTTGGGTGGAAAAACACAAACATAACACAGCTTAAGAAGAGTGATGGATGTGATATGGCTAACAAAACCCAAAATCAGGACTGGGCCACAGCTTAGGAAATGTTTTCATGCTGAGACAATCTTACAGGGAGTGTCAAATAACAAAACGCTTTTTTCTATACAGCTACAAAACAGATTACTGTGAAACTGGGCACATGCAAAGGGAGTGCTTTTGGCAACAGTGTAATAAGCAGCTCATACATATACCTATTAGCTACTGTATGTTATTTCAACCCCCCACGCTACTGCAGAATGAACTGCTTTAATATGTGGTTTACCCAAACTTGTTGACCTGACCATTAGATGTAGATGAGAACAGGAAGAAAATGCTTTATACTTCCTCTGCACTCTATTCCAGATGAGGTGCTTTGTATTCATTAAATCAGAGCTGTTTTTGTGAAGCCATGTAGCTTTATTATTTAGCCAACGGGCACCATTTTGTTTATACTCCGGAGGCAGTTTACTGCTCCATTTCACTTAATTCATTACAGCAAAATTAGCTGGAAAACACAGAGCGCCTCTGCATGTGTGTACTGTGTAAACTTTCGGAGGTGGGCCAGCAGTCCCAAAAAGACCAAAGGCTTCTAAAGAGGCTTGAATGAGCACATAAACTCTATGTGTTGTTGGCATGCATTTGAAAAAGAAGTTTCCAGCGAGGGCCAGAGGAATGCCCATATTAACAGTTATATAACAAGCCTTGCGTTTGGCAGCACTTGTGGAGACAATTACAGCCTGACAGACACAGCTGGCAGTGTTCACTGCAATTCTGATATAATCAAGTTGGAACTGATTGTATGGGTTTGTGCAAATGGTCAGATGCAAATAATTATCTCGACTGGAGCAGGCATGACAGGAGGCATGGCAGAACAACACCAGAAATTAGACTGTCCTAAAGACATAAACAAGCTTTATTATTATGGCTTATGGGGTTTGAAAGTAAACCTTAACATGTACCTATTGGTATTTGTAATAGAAGCATAACCTCAACAGATCTGTATGACTGTGGCAGCAGGATGTCAACAATTCTACAGAATCCGGTTGAGCGATATCAGAGAGCTCTCTAGTGGTGAAGAATGGCAGTGTTTCTCATATTTTTTGTGAAGACTTATATTTGTTTTAGCTTACTATACATTTGGTTCAAACATTGATACACAGTATGTTTTTCTCTTTTAGTCATCACTTTGTTTTGTCAGTCTTTACACTGAATTGTGGTCTAAATAGATTTGTGACGGTGAGATGTGGTCAGTCCTCTGTCAGTTTGTGTTTATGGACAGTTATGCAATGACTTATTCATGTTAAGTCTGACAAGCACAACTAGTGTTGTATTGCATTCCTGTGTCGGTATTACTAATGACTAGTTTGTATTGATCTAATTTGTGCTGGATGATTTGATTTTCAGAAAAGTAATTTCTTAGGATTTCATTTTGTAACAATTAATCCCTAGAAGGTCCGCATTCTTAGACTTGGAGTGTCGTCCTTGATTAGGTTACACCTGCGTTCAAGTTACATGTCAGGCATTCAAATGACTCAGCTCTTCGTATGCCATTCGTCTGCACAGTCATGTGCCAGGGCAAAACAATCACAAGAGACACCTTCTGGCGCAAGGAGCAGCCAGCCATTTAAAAATAACCCCGGGTCTTTTGTTTCCTGATGTTGCCCTGAGATACCAGCTACAGGAAAGTGGATCTGTGTCACCACTATATCCCACCCCCACCCCCACCCCCGCCCAACAACTCCATGTTGCCTGGACAACAGAGGTGGAATCCTCAGAGGATCTTAAGGTAGGGGCTTTGCTATCCACCGTGTGCACACAGACCACCAAGAGAGTTGTTGGACTAGTAAAACTTAGTCTTGTTGGATGATTCCGGGACCCAGACACAATAAGAGAGAGAAAGAGATGGGGGGAGAGATTTTCGTATTTTTTCACCTCTGTGACGCACTTTTCCTAAATGGTGTTTCAGGGGTGTGGCCAACAGGTGCACTTTCAGGTAAGGCCGGTTCCTAGATACGCTAAACAGAGCTGGCCAGCTCCCTCCCCTTCCGTTGGCCTGGTGTCTAGTTCGCTACCTCTTCTGTTTAAGCAGTTTGACGGCGTCACAGATCAGTCCTGCCAACAACGCACCTGTTCTCATCTGGGAGTGCACAGGTATGTCCTTCGTATTCTGTTTATTCCACACGTGCATATTTCATTGTGTTTTTGTGAATATTCTAGAAACCTCTAAGTTACAAGTAAAAACATCTATAGTCCGTTGTTCAGTTTCGAATTACGTGTGAAGGCAAAAAACAGACATCAAAAGCACAAGTGGGCCTACATACCACATCCATGGTTTTATTCTGGAGAATAATTTGAAACACCTTTAGTTGTTCTGGTTATGTCAATATTTTGTAAGAGGCTTTATTGTTGTGTTGGACTGGTCACAGAGGCTTCTGTTTGGCTTTCAAAATAACGAGATACCTCTGCACTGGACCAAAGCTATCAAAAAACATTTCCATCTACAACATTTGCAATGTAATACTGGGCAACATCATTGTCTTTCCATTTGTCTTGTGTTTTATTTTGTTCAGAGATGAAATGGTATGCAGTTAAATGTGTCTGTGAATTATATTTGAATAGTAATAACTGATTGAATCCAAATATGTCACTGTAAATGTATTCATTTAACACTAAGCCAGGACCTGTAGTACTTTAGAAGGAAAGTGATGTAGGTAAAGTGATATAAGTTTAAGTAAATAATATATGATATAAGTAAAATAAGTGACACATAAGGAATGTAATCTACATGCTTTTGTGAATTTTCACATTTCAGTTTTAGGACAACATGCCTCAAATATCCCTATCTATCTTCTATTATTGTGTGGATAATAATTCTGTTATTAATGTCACTAATGGTCAACAACATAGTGACCACTGTCAAAGCAGTTATACTGATGATGTCATAACCTGATGAGGCTAAATAGGAGGAAGAGTAATAAGTAGTAATAAATAAATCCTTGTAATCCGAGTAATAAAGCCTTGGTTTTATTATTTTTGTTATAATTTATTAATATTATTATTATTTGTTGTTTGTTGTAAAAGCTGTTATGTGTGACAGCTGTGTATCGTCACAGCTTTGTGACACATTCCTTCTGAATTCACAGTATGTGTTTGTGTAACCAGAAGAGCAGCACTGAAAGACTGCATTACTGAGATAGTTATAGAGTCACACACACCCTAGGTGTGTCAGCCCCCATACAAAATCCTTATATTTATATACCTGCATAATGACATGAATGGATTCATATGACATATGAATATGATGAATTCATGTGACATCATCTAAAAATGTCAAATTATATAAGTGATGAACTCAACAAACCAGATCAGGTGGCAGCTAGCTCATTCAACTTGTACAGTGTATGGGTACCTAAAATATCCATTTGAAAAGTAACAGACCTCTAAATATAAATATTATATTATATTATATTATATTATATTATATTATATTATATTATATTATATTATATTATATTATATTATATTATATTATATTATATTATTTTATATTATATTATACATACATTATATTAACACAATTTATTTATTACACTTTTTCACTTGCCATACTCACACACTGTGATACCAATATGGGCAGACAGTTGTGTGAAGTAAACATGCTTAAGGTGTTTTGCTTTTTGAATGTTTTTTCAGAAGACGAGAGAGGACATGAGGCTACAGCTGGGTGTTACATTGGCTCTGTGTCTGATCCTCCAGAGTATCTGTAGTGTTTCACTTCAGGATCTCTACCCAGACTATGGAGCTGGACTAAACGAGGGCCTTGTAAATGAAGACATCACTACTGTCCCCATGGTTCATGAAAATGATTTAGGAGAGCCAGTGGATGATCAACCCTCTCAGGGCAATTCTGATGCCGTGGCCGAAGGAACCATGATATTAAGCGGCGTGGATGAGGCCGAGCCATCCATCTCAGTTCCGTTCCTAAGAGAAGGTGAGGAAGAGGAGCCCTCGGGTTCTTCGGGTTCCTCGGGTTCCCCAGACACAAACAGCACCATGGCCCTTCCAGTGGTCAGGTCAGAAGATTATCCTGGAGAAAATGACACAATGGAGGAGTACAGACCTGCGAATGTGACCACCACCCCACCAGAGCCTCCACTGGATCCCCTGGGGTCTCAACAGAATGAGTCTCATGTGTCAACGAGCAATGACACAGCTTTAAATACCACCGGCCCAGTGGCTGAGACCAACAGCACATCACCGACAAACAGCACAGTGATCACTGGCACAGAGACCAACAGCACAGAGGTCACCAGCCCAACACCGGCGGCGACCAACAGATCAGATGTCACTGGTCGTCCCTCAGGAGGACCGCAGGACTGGGTGACCAATGCCACCGAGGTAAATGACACCATGGACGGATTAAAACCTACCGCTGAAAGCCTACCCGAAGACAAGAAGACCACCACAGAGCCTACAACAATTAGCACCACGGAAACGCCAGAGGATATTCCCAACGATGCTACAGTGCCTACCACAACAACTGCCAGCCCTAATGCCACAGCCGTGGGTAAAGCTGCTGCAGGGGACAGCTCAGGAGAGAGAGGTAAGAGACTGACCCTATGCGGCCATTTTGCCACCACTCCCTCTCAACTAATCAGTCTTTACCTCAACTTTAGTTATAAGATCAGAGCAAAGCCATGACAGTATTTCACACCACTACAATCATCGAGGCGTAATGTCAACAAATCTTACAAATGAACAAATCTGAGTGAGGTGAGAGAGTAACTCTATGCAGACATTTTGACACCACACGCCCTCTAAACTGACCAGTCCCTACTACAACTTCAGTAATAAGACCAGGCCAGGTCATAGCAGTATTTAACACCACCAATAAACATGTAGTCATACAATGTCTTCCTCTTTTCTTAACAAGAATAATCTCTATTTCCAATCATCTTTATTAACGAGAGGCTGCCATTTTGGACTTGTTGCACTGCTTGATGTTTTAAGGTTGAATGAATGAAAGAAATGACTCATGGGACAGTGTAAAACCTTATATTATGGGCCATAGATCCATTGTTCCATGGCGGTTCCAGAAAGCTCCTTCGCCGTCATCCCAGAAGGCAAATGAAACATGACTTTCTTTCAGTGTATGAGCTAACCTACATTTGAGTTTTACTTTACATTGAAATCTAGTCTTTTCAGCTCCACTGAATGGAGTTCAATTACAAACACTATCTGGCCCCTGCTGTGGGCAAGGGCTTCAGTTACATACACCTCTTGCTGCTGGACAAAGGGACCTGTGTTCCCCTCCCAGGAGTGAGCGGGGAGGGGCCATTTCCTGAGGTCAGGAGCAACAGACCCAGGCCTAAGTGCTAACCAGGAATCAGGCTATAGACTAGCTAGCAACGATGCAGACTACACTTGACTGCCAGAACGGAACACTGCATTAAAGTAGTGGATTAGGCCCAAAGAGGTTCTAGTTCAGTTGTTATTATAAGTTCTTTGATTAGGCCTATAATGGTGCGCTGGTTAATTCAGAGTGAGATTAATGTTACATAACATCTGATCTAATGACATCCCCTTGTGAGGACAAAGGTGTAAAGTTAAATAATGTAGGCTACAGTATATAAATAATAAAAGAGAATATAATCGAAAGCATTCTGAATAAAACTGTACAGTGTTCTGAACATTATTTCTAACTCCACAGGTCTGTCGTCAGGAAGCGAGCATAAGAAAAACGGGAAAGCATGGGGAGCTATCCTGGGCACTGCACTGGCTGTGGGATTCGTAGGTGTAGTCATCTATGTTTTATTGAAGAGGAGGGCACACAGGGAATTCTCTCACACAAAATTAGTTGAAGAAGCGAATTCTGATCCAGGTATGAGGCAACCTTATTTAAGAGATTCTTTCAATAAATGCTTTGGTACATTATAGATAAGTGTTTTATGATTTGTTGTATTTGTCAGATTTAAATGTAATATTTGACTTTCTTTTCCTTTTGTTTCTGTAGTTCTGAGATTGGACAATAGTGAACCATTGGACTTGAAATTTGATGGGCTTGGATACTATAATCCTACACTCCAAGGAGACAACATTCAAATGACTAACCTTCCAGCTGGACATTCACGCTGAAAGCTTCTGTCCAGTGCCATCTCAGACAAACCCTCCCTGCTTTTTGCACCTTTACCATCAGATGAAAATCCATCTGAAATCACATGAAGATTTTGTATACTATTTTGTAGATAAAATTGCCAAAGTGCTTAAATATTTCAAAAGAAATGCTCTTCTACAACCTTTCAATACTCAGCAGTACTAACTAAATGCTTTATTTGTCTCCCCCCTGCGTGTTTATTTCTTTTTCAGAAGCATGTGAGAGTTTTTGTATAAAGTTGAATCCTAGTTGTATAGTAATCGATTTTTTATGTATTTAATGATACAATTATCATACAGACTAAGACCTTGAAATGGATTGAAACGGATTTATTTCAATATTGTTATACAAATAAAATCAACCATGAGTGTATTTTTGATCTTTATTAAAAACAGCCAAAATGCCCCTTCTTTCCACGTTTGTTTTAATTATTTTTTTGATAGCATATTTTTAAAATGTTTCTTGACCTCTTCAGTTTTTTAAACATGAACTGTTGATTACATTAAAGGAATGTTAGGTTGAAGAGGCAAACATGAAAAACATGTTTGAAAAGTAATTAAGTTAATACAAGTGACACCCATATTAAATGAACTGTTTGATGTTGATCTTGAGAAAGATAAGTCTTGCTCTAGTCTTGCTAAAGTCGTTTCTTTCATAAGGGTTGTTTAGTCCCAGACAGGCTTCCTGTAATACGTCACACATGCATGTATTACAGCCTGTAAGACTATTGTTTAACATTATATAGGTAGGCCTAATAGCCAATTTCAAAGAATAAATGACCTCTAGGACTGCTTTGCTTGCGTGTTTAAAATTTGACAAATAGTTTCAGTTCAAATTATGGATGGATGGATGTGCTCCTCTTAAATTTATTCAACAGTTATTCACATATTTGAACACAAGAACAATAGTATGAAACGTTTTCATTGCGAAAACTGGTGAAGAACAACGATTGTATGTACCACCCTAGTCTTCGTTCTGTCAGTGAATTTTGATGTTTTCCAACTATTTTTTCCCTCCGAGACACCGTACAACGCGCTTCTATGCGCTTCCGCCTGAATGTTGTGTATAGAGTTCACTCAGTTGTTATGATGATTAAGACAGAAAAGACTTTATGTTTAAAAAGTTCCCGTGGCGGAAAAGTTCGTGTCGTCCGTGAACACTACCTGAGAGAGCATGTGCCTTGTTACAGCACACTTTGTCAAGCTGCTTGTCAGAACGGTAAAATACACTACCTGACTTGTTAACTAGCCATGGCTACCTAGTAAGCCATTAGTACTGCCATTAACATTTCTGGCTTAGTTATGGCTTCGTACAAAACAAGAACATAGTAATGTACGAATACCACCATCGCAGCCTATATACACTGACGTAAATTGCTGACATGGATCTAAGTTTGGTCATTTCTGTAATGAAGCGAGTTTCGCGCCCACGGACCGGTTGTGGCTTCGTCTCAAGCTGCCAGCATTTGGCTCTGTTTTGAGAGACAACTATCCTAACCAAGGTCATTGTTATATGTAGACACATACGTTTTGTCCTTATCTGTCAACACAAGATCTCTCTGTGTGATTTCCATACGCATAGAAGGCAAAACTCTGTCTGGAGAGGTGACTCACTATGTGGTGCCAGATGCTGGGGTGGTGCGCGATTTTCTGGAAGTGCTGGAGTTCCGAGAGCTTCAGGGGATTGTGTTCATGCAGACTGCCTGCCAGGCTGCGCAGCACAGTCGAGGACGCAGGTACATCCTCCCAGTGTAAAATAACATCTTGAGACTGAAGCTGACATCTTTGTTTCTTTTACCGGTAGCAGTTGCCATGGCAATGATCCATGGTGTCCAGTCCACATCAGGAACGACTGTAGTCAGCTTACTGAGTCTAACTGTTGATTGGATATACCAAAAGAATGTGGCAGGTGGAGGATTACTATCCCAGTATTTGCCACAATTCTTTGAGGTGCGAAGTGTAGGAGTCATACAGAAGTTGATTCAGATTAGCCCCCTTACCTGCTGAGCACTGGTGACATGCCATTTCAAATGCTTGCATCTCAAGCTAGTTTTCATGCTTGTGTCGCACTAGTGATGGAGTAGTATGGAATCGTCATAAATGGTGCTGTTGTTAAAAGAACGCTGAGTGACATATGTAGTAATGCCCTCTACATATTTCGCAATCCGTACTAGATATGATATGTATATATGTATTACAAATGGATTTGGAGACCATACATGTGTTTAAGTTTTGCAGTATGTGCCATCTTAGATGGATAGGTAAATTCCCCAATAATGGAGTTTTGTAGTTTCAGCAGCATTTAACACCTTGTGCAGTCTACAAAGCCAAGGAAACACACCTTTGTAGTCTTCATGAAAGCCCTGAGAATGGGCCAACTGGACTAATGTGGTTAATTCTCTGTGGCATTTGACCTCTCTCCTGTCCAGGCTGTACAACCGGCTGCGTGGCCTGCTGAAGGACCCACGTCATGACTGCATCCATTTCGCCAACGAGTTCCAGATGTACTCTTACTGCCCCCGGGGGAAAGGAGAGACCCAAGAGAAATGGCAAACAAGGTTAGAGAGGTTACTTTCACACTCACACTGACTTGGCCAAAGGAGGTGCAAGGAGAGTTTTACTTAAAGGAGAGTTTTACTTAAAGATTTTGAAAAGTATTCCACTGACAAATATGCAGTCGGATGAGTTTAGACTGGTTCACATTTATCAAAATGAAAATGAAAATGAAGCGCAGGCATCCTGGGGGATATTCCAGAAAGCAGGGTTAGACACTTACCTGCGTATGCTGCTTCAGAGCAAGTGGTAAACCTCCTAATAGATTAGGCCCATGACTTTTTTTGTTAGGAGAATGAAGCCATAAGTTTCATAAGGTTTATCACTAACTCTTGTGGGGTAATCTGGATTAGTTGTAAACCATCTTCTTACCATACCCACCTGACCTTTATGCCAAGTCAGCGCTGTTTGTGATATGATAGCAACTGTGAATGTAACATGACGGATCTGCCTTGCTTAGGAGTATTTACCATGCTGCAGTGTGGTACCACGACCATCTGGCTGGCCTGAGACCAGTGGTCATGATCACAGAGGACCAGGAGGCGATTGCTGAGTACGGCAGCTGCACCAGTGGGGTGTATGTCATCTCAACTAAGGTACTGGGCTGATGGACCAGATCCACTCAGAGCATGGTGGCTTTGCCTGTGGTTGAACCAATGACCAATGTCCCGTTGTTGGCAGGAGTACCTGGAGACGTTCTGGCCTGACCTGAAGGCCGCTCAGGAGCTGTACAGCTCCATCTCTCAGGCCCTGCAGGAGAGAGAGAGTGACAGCACAGAGCGAGAGTACGCAGAACACCTACCTGCTGAGGTGCTGGAGGCGGGCATCAAATCCGGCAGATTCATCCAGGTGAGTGTGCAGTGAGTGGTGGTCATTCAGGGTAGGAGCACGTACAGTACATTTTATAGGATTTTGCATACATTAGACATACAGTAGATTCACACAGTGTTGTTTTTATCAGGGTACCCTTAATGTCAACAAACACAGAGCTCAGCAAGAGGCCTTTGTGAGATTTGAGGGCTCGGCAAACAAGAACACAGGTGAGGTGGTTACACAGCAACACCAATCCCACAGTGCTAGAAACTGCTACTGTCCTCGCTCTCTCACACACCACTGCCTCCTTGTGGACTGAGCAGAGCTGAACAGCGACATCCTGGTGTGGGGAGGGAAGCACCGGAATCGGGCCGTGCACGGGGATTTGGTGGCCGTGGAGCTGCTGTCCTCCAGAGAGTGGCGGGGGCGCACCACCGCCCTGCACGAGGGCCTGGGGGAGGACAAGGCGGGAGGGGACGAGACCCAGAGCCAGCCCATGCCCACAGGTGAGCCTGTCACACCCAGAACACTGGGCCTGCTTGAAATGACTGGCTGGCTTAAAGCAATGCATTCTGGGCTTGAAATAGTGATAGTTTTTAGACAATCTTGTCTGAACATCACTGTGGTGGGTACTGAGCCAGCCAGTCATTTCAAACGAGCCCATACAGGTTGAAGAGGAGTATAAAGAATAATGATGCAATCCAAAAAACAGGTAAATTGTTTTCATTCGGAAAACTTAAAACGAAAACTAAGAAAAATGTATTTATTTTCAAAAGTGCATGCATGGTGTTAGTTCTCTGCATTAATAAACACACACTGTATAGATAGACATCGTACAGCAAAAGGTAAGCTGTAGTCAGTAGCATGCCCTACCTCCCCACAGGCAAAGTGGTGGGGATTCTTCAGAGGAACTGGCGGGACTACGTGGTAACCTTCCCCCCCTGGGAAGAGGTGCAGTCCCAGAGCCGTAACTCCCAGCGCATTCTGGTCACTCCCTGGGACTACCGCATACCCAAGATCCGCATCAGCACCCAGCAAGCCGAGGCCTTGCAGGTGAACCCCAAACCCCTGCCACACTGTGGGAGGTGTAGTATGAGACTAAATCACCTAGAGAATGTGCTAAATAGCTGGAATTGCAGTGACACATGAGAAGAATGGGTTCTGTGGTACAGTTAGTCCCTCTGTGTTTTGTCAGGGTTTTAATGCTTTGCATACCGTTTACATACACAACAGCTAAATAACCTACTAAAATGACTGGGTTCTACAGAGGGTTGGGCATATGATTCTCTACAATCTATGCTTTAACAATTTTTTGCATTGAATGAAGTAAAGATGAATGAAGTCGCTGAAACTGTGTTGTAGAATGAAAGTCATGTGTGATATATGCAGTGAATGGCAATTTGGATTCAGAAACTTCAATCTAGCACTACATTCCAAATCACCTGCTTCTACCTGTGCACTTAATACAGGTAATTTCACCGATTAACCCCTTCACTTGGCTGAGCAGTTGTTCTAATAAGAATAAGCTGACTTAGTGAATAGCTGGAACAAATATATGGTACTGGATCGTAGCTTCTGAAGCCAGGCTGCCCATCACTGAATATAGGCCAAGGTAGGAACGTGTTGTTTGAGTTACTAAATGTGCTGGAACTGTTTCTGCTCTCCAGGACCATAGAGTGATTGTGCGGCTGGACTCATGGGAGAGCACCTCCCTCTACCCCAATGGCCACACTGTGCGTGTTCTCGGGAAGTCAGGAGAACTGGAGACTGAAGTCCAAACCATCTTGGTGGAGAACTGCATACATGTACCTCCATTCTCTGAGGCACAGGTGAACCTGCCAGCAGACCTACAATAAAACACATTGCTTAGCGTGCATGTTAGGTGTGTTGTGATTGTATTAATAGGAAGAATAGATAAATAGTTTTTCTTTTTAAATGTTTAAAAAAAACATATTTTAGCCAAGTATTTTGTTATAATGTGGGGTTTCTGCATTATACATCCCTTAAGAGAAAAACATCTGCCAAGAAATATAAACATACGTCTTTTAAGTGACTCTGACTCTTAAGTGACTCTGACTCTAAAAAAAAAAAAAACATTACAAAAAACATTACAAACTGAAACCATTGCTTCCCTTGTCATGAGCTTGTCTGCTTTTGTCCACATTTGACTCAGGTCCTTCTTTTGTCAAAAACAATATAGGAGCAGATTTTTCACAATTTATTTTTTGTTACCACACATGTATGGTAAAATGTAGTCTCCATTCATAACTGTAACTGCGATTCCCTCAGCTGCGGGAGATGCCGACGAACTCTGCGGAGCAGCCCTGGAGCGTTGAGGCTGTGGAGGCCAGCTCTCGTCTGGACCTGAGGGACACGCACCTGGTCTTCAGCATTGACCCGCTGGGCTGCGAGGACGTGGACGACACGCTGTCTGTCCGCCTCCTGCCCGGGGGCACCCGTCTGGAGCTGGGCGTCCACATTGCCGACGTCACCCACTTCGTCAAGGAGGGCTCACTGACGGACCTGGAGGCCCGCTCCAGGTAAGAGAGGACATATCTCAAACACATATCAAAACACATGTCAGAAACATGATGTGGGGCTAGGTTTGAGAGGAAAAGAGGAATGATGACACCAATATAAATAAAATGGAGTTTGACATTGGTTCCTGTCTCTGTCCTGCCCCTCTGTTAGAGCTACCACATACTACCTGGCTGATCGCCGGTATGACATGTTGCCCGCAGTGCTGAGTGCAGACCTTTGTTCCCTGCTGGGAGGGGTTGACAGGTGAGTTTAACCCTTCTCAGTGTTCCGACTTTGCCAGGAATAAACCTTCAACACAGCAAAAGGCTTTGTTATGCTGTCAGCCGAGAGGACTGCAAATTTATCTGCTGGTCTAGGTGTTCATTTCCTGAAAGGGGACCTTGTGTCTTCTCCATTTGTTTTCTTATTTCCTCAGTAGGTTATTTAGTAGTTGTGTATGTAAACGGTATGCGAAGCGTTAAAACCCTGACAAAACACAGAGGGACAAACTTTATACATTCTCTAGGTGATTTGGTCTCGTACTACACTTCTCACAGTGTGTAAAATAGTTTGTAATGTGAACTGAGACAAACTAGTTCCTAATCTTGTAGCAGGAAGGCCACTACATGCCACTCTGACCAGTGACAATGGCTGAAAACAAGGCTAAACACTACAGAGATTCCATGTCTTATGGTTATTTAATCTTGTTGATTTTAGTATGGATTTTAGTAGATTTTAGTTGATTGTATATTTTAGTAAATGCTATACTGTAAAAAAATGAGCATACAAGGTCCACTGTCGAACTGATTACATTACATTACATTACACACTTAGCTGACGCTCTTATCCAGAGCGACTTACAGATATTTACAGGGTTTCAGTTTCAGTCCCTGGAGCAGTGTGCTCAAGGGCATCTTAACCATGGGTAGGGCGGGATTCGAACCGGCAACCTTCCGATTGCAAGACCAACTCCCTAACCACTAGACCACAGCTGCCACGGGCCACAACTGCCACTGGTGGGTTGGGGGTTCCTGTCTGTCTGTGGGAAGTAGCTCAGGTTGCTTTCGTACGTTGGGCTGCAGGTACGCCATGAGCGTGATGTGGCAGCTGGACGCGGAGTCGCTGGACGTGTGCAAGGTGTGGTACGGGCGCACGCTCATCCGCTCCTCCTACCAGCTGCACTACGAGCTGGCCCAGAGCCTGCTGAACGGGGAGCCGGCCGAGGTGCCGGAGCTGAGCCGCGCGCGGGCCGACGAGGACGAGGGCGAGCGGAGCCGGCGGCGGGCGGAGCTTCTGGAGGCCCTGCGCCTGCTGACCCGCGTGGCGCGGCACCTGCGGGCGCTCAGGGACCGGGGCGGGGCGCTGGAGCTGGAGGGCGTGGAGGTGCGCGCCCTGCTGGACAGCAGCAAGAACATCACGGCCCTGGTGCCCAAGCAGCCGCTGGAGGTGCACGAGACGGTGGCCGAGTGCATGATCTACGCCAACCACTGGGTGGCGCGCAAGATCCAGGAGAGCTTCCCGCACCAGGCCCTGCTGCGCCACCACCCGCCCCCGCGCCAGGAGTTCTTCAACCAGCTCGTCGACAGCGCCCGCACTCGCAGCTTCGCCATCGACACTCGGTAAAGTCTTCCCAGCTAAAATAGTACATTTGGTCTGTGTGTAAATACAGTGTAACCAAAAAGTATTTGTGTCTGTCAGATTGTTTTCTTAATCAGGAAGGCGTCTAGTCCATTTGCGCTCGAGTTATGTTCTTGAGGGATGGAGCAATGTCCAAACACATATTTGTTGTAGTTTTTAAATGTTTTTGAAATTCATTTAATTTTAACTACAGACAATTTGTCAGTGTACAAATAGTTTTTTTTGCCACGTTCTGTGTGTCTGGTTTTTCCCTCCTTGTAAAAAACAAATAAGCGCGCTCAACACCCTTTTTTCTGTGACTGGGTGCTTAAACATTCTGAAAATAAAGTAAAGACTTAGAAATGAGAATTAAAACAAGCACTCTGCAGTTTTTGTTACACTTTTTTAATCACCTCACAAATGTTTCGGGCTGGCGCCTTTCTTCAGTGTGAGTAATGGTGATTTGGAATGGAATAGGGCGCCAGCCCGAAATGTTTGTGAGGTGATTAATGAAGTGTTTCTTGGCCCAGGTCAAATAAGGCTCTGGCGGACTCTCTGGACCAGGCAGTGGATCATCAGGACCCTGTTGTCAACCGACTGCTGAGGATGATGGCCACTCAAGCTATGTCCAACGCCCTCTACTTCTCCACAGGAGCATGCTCAGAAGAGCAGTACTACCACTATGGTGAGGGGATCTTCTAGAATGGGTTTAAATAGAACTCCCCCTGCCCACCCTTTCCCTCGCATTCCTTTTAGAACAGCAACCTGTGAAAGCAGACTGCGATTTCTAATTTTCATATTGTTTTAATAAGTGGTTTGTACCTTATCCTATGTTTTTCATCACCAGTGGTGTCTACCAAGTATCTTGTGCCTGATGTGTAATCTTGTGTGTGATGTCAGGTCTCGCTCTGGACCGCTACACTCACTTCACATCCCCCATCCGTCGCTATGCCGACATCATTGTGCATCGTCTCCTAATGGCCACCATTGACGCCGAGAAGGGTCTGGCACCCAGCAAAGCCCTGGCCTCCAGCAAGGACCAGGAGGAGTTGGCTCACCAGATCAACAACAAGAATAGAGTGAGTGGAACTCTCCCTAGCAGCTACCTCCCGAATGCCCATAAATACTGAATGAGGCTTATATGTGTTTCTCCCTTTAAGACCAACAGTGATGTCTAGGGGTTTCCTCCATTGGAGCCGGATTTGTCCTAAGCATATTTTCTGTTACGTCATGTTTTCAACACAGAATTTTCTTGATGCATTAAAAAATGATGAAAATTACAGAAAAGACTTTAATTTTACAACAAAACCTTAATTACAAAAGTCAAATATGTAAGCTCCCAGTTGCTGTTAATTTTATTTGTCCGTCTTCCTTCCTAAGAAACCAGATTGTGAATACTGATAATTCTTTAGATTTTTAAAATATTAAAACCCTGGTTTGAAAACCCTAAGATTTCAGAAAATGCTTAGATTTTACCAAGTTTGTTTTTAGTTGGCATCTTCGGTCTTAAGATTCAGTCCATTCTTGATCGACTGTCTGACTATGACAAAACTGATTTGGACATTGTGAGTTTGTGACCTTTGTGTTTGACTCTGGTCTAGGCAGCCCAGCATGCCCAGAAGCAGTCCACAGAGCTGTTCCAGTGCCTGTACTTCAAAGACAAGGACCCCCTCACAGATGAGCGCTGCACTGCTGACGCCGTCATCTATGCCATCAGGGCCAATGGCATGCTGGTGTTTGTTCCCCGGTAAAGCCCTTTCAGAGCAGTATTAGGGGCTGTTACGCTCAGACTTATGGAAGTGCATTGGTTTAGGCAGCATGGTAATGTGCTCAGACTTATGGAAGTGCATTGGTTTAGGCAGCATGGTAATGTGCTCAGACTTATGGAAGTGCATTGGTTTAGGCAGCATGGTAATGTGCTCAGACTTATGGAAGTGCTTTGGTTTAGGCAGCATGGGTGATGTGCTCAGACTTATGAAAGTGCTTTGGTTTAGGCAGCATGGGTGATGTGGTCAGACTTATGAAAGTGCTTTGGTTTAGGCAGCATGGTAATGTGCTCAGACTTATGGAAGTGCTTTGGTTTAGGCAGCATGGTAATGTGCTCAGACTTATGAAAGTGCTTTGGTTTAGGCAGCATGGGTGATGTGCTCAGACTTATGGAAGTGCTTTGGTTTAGGCAGCATGGGTGATGTGAAGTAATGTGAGGCACTGTGTGCACCTGTGTTCCAGGTATGGTCTTAAGGGTGCCGTGTATCTGAAGAACCGCGAGAATCAGGTGGTGGGGGTGAAGGAGGATGGTAGCTGTGTCTGGCATGGGGGCACTCTGGAGAGACACCTGGACCGTATCAGTACCACCACCGCTACTGGAACACATACCTTTAGAGTATTTGACCACATCACTGTGAGTATTCGTTGCGATATCTATCTAAATAAGCATCTTGAGAAACACCTGCCTTCCAGCCCCACAAAAGTTTTCTTTGTATACAATTTTTTTGGATTCATACCATTATTTCATTAATTAAATTGTCACATTTCTTTCATCACTATCACTTTTTTTTACCATTTTATCATATTTTGTGCAACCTGAAGTTGATTTCAAATGTGCTTTATAAAAAAAAAACTTGCTTTATAGATTAATTGACATTGTATTCTTCTCTTGTGACCTCATGCCTCCCTCCTCTGTGCAGGTGCGCATCTCTGTGCAGCCCAGTCGCTGCCACCCGCTCAACCTGTGCCTGGAGGTGGCGAGCAGCAGGCCCCACCAGGCCCCGCAGGCGGGGGAGCAGCCCAAGGGCCGCGGCCGCTCCGAGCTGGTGCAGGAGGTGGTGCGGCTGGCCGAGGAGGCCTCGCAGCAGGCCAAGGAGAAGAAGGGCAGGGGGAAGCTCTCTAAGGAGGAGAGGGAGTTCAGACAGAGCAAGCAGCCCAACCTTTACTCCCTCCTGCAGGAGGTCGCACAGCTGGCCCTGCTGGACCTGCCGGCCTGTGAGGCCCTCGGCGTAGGAGCGTAGACACGAGCTTTGACCTACACGCACACTCGTTCACTATACAGCGCACCATATAAGGTGTGAATTCGATCGGTTTGTTCCCTACAAAAAGCACTAAATAGTGAACGAGTGATCTGAGATGCAGCTGTGTACTTCCTCTGCCAAAGGCCTGTGTAACATCACCAGCTTCCCTTTCTCTCTTATAGAGACTTAATGGTGCTGAATGTAATATCCACAAGGCCTTGGTGAAAAGAGACTGCTGACGAACACTTTTGTAGCCTCAGTGAATCATCATCATTGTACTTCAAAACATTAAAATAAGAGTGGTCACTTAATGGATGAATTCATATGGACTCCGCCTGCGCTAGTTTTGGTTTTTAAGCAGTGCTTTTTATGATGTAATTTAACAATCTGGATCAAGACTTTAAGGCCCTAGCTCAGTCCAAATCCTGTCGGAAAGTTCTACTTCATAATTGAGCACTGAATGCTGAATAGAAAGCAGAAAGGTTGTGTCAAAACAGATACACCAAACAGTACAGCTTCCTTGTGTTGTAATAAAACTGAATTTTTAACATATTTGTAATGTCTACATGATATTTTAACATTACCGTTCTTACAACACCCTCCTTTATAAGAGAGCTGACGCTTCGCTTAGACATCTTATTTGCATTCCAGTGTAATGATTAAGATCTTATTTGCATTCCAGTGTAATGATTAAGCCGAGTCTACTGCTGCTTTGTTGTGATAGCTGGAAAATCAACAAGGAAGAATGAGCACAACGTGTTTGCCTAAATCCCTGAAAATTACACAAAGTTACTTAGAGAAAAAAAACTTTATTACAAGGACAGATAGACAACAGTTACAAAGAACAAACATTATAAAAACAGACAACACAGAACTGAAAAAACTTCAAAATATCCACTTTTACACATCTGATAAAGTAAAAGCGGTAAAAATTTTCGTCTTGTACCAGTCAGGGTCTTTCTGCCCCTCTGTTACTCATCACTGGACAGACGAAACCAGCAGCTCTGTGGCACTGTGCTGTGTGACCAACCGTGGTGTTACAAACATTCACAGACAGCGAAGGAACAAACACAGCCTGCCGGAGATTCTTGTTAAGGCCCTTTGAGGTGAACGAGAAATCTGCTGGCTCCAAAAAACCTCTGGAGCTCAATAGCAGGCAACACTGCCGAACTGTTTGGCTTGAGAGAATTGGCTGGGCACTGGCTGACTGAGGCGAAAGAATGGCTGACACAAACTGTGGCTACTGGGCCAGAACGGAGGCACCTGGACAACATTACATCATACTTCTGTCTACACAACACAGCTCAGTGGCCCAGGCAGAGTGATGGCAGAAGGCTGTGGCAAGGGGCGGGCGGGGCGGGTGTGGTCAATCACTGTCGTCCTCTATCCCATTGGTCAGTTTAGGGGCTGGGGAGTCCCCCTCAGCATCAAACAGTGGAGAGTCTTGAGGTGGAGATGTCTCATTTGATACAACTACGTCGGCATGGTCAGAGCTGATATTGTTTTGCTGCTCTGAATCCCTGTCCTGTTCTGGATCTCGGTCCTGCTCTGGATCTCGGTCCTGCTCTGGCTCCTTCTCCGGTTCTTGCTTCTGGCTGGCCTGAGTGAATGCACTAGCAGATGGTCCCTCAACTTCACCACAGACGTCCGGCTGGCTGTCGCCTGAGAATCACAACAATAATTCACCTCCATGGTTAGTTGTCAATCAAAAACATATGCAATGCTCTACTCATAGGGATATCTAATACATACATATTGTTAATATGTTGCAGCTAACCCATGTCACTGACTAGAGGGGGCACAGTTCAGGTTATTTTACTGGTCAGAACAATTTGACAACACATGTATTAATAAATATTGGACACTTTATGCAATAATGGGCCTATTTTTTATAATTTTTATTGTTGTTATAATATTATTGTTTTGTTTTATTGCTTTTATCATTTTATTGTTGTTATAATAGTTGGGGCATCACCTTGTTGCTGCTGCTGCTGCTGCTGCTGCATTCGGGCCAGCCTTCTCTCCAGGGCCAGCTGCTTGTTGAGTTCAATGCGCTGCCGCTGTTCCTCAGACAGGGACGCAGGGGTGGGGGCAGGTGTGGAATGTATGACGGGTCCCTCAGGGAAGACTATTTCGTCAAAGGGGTCATCGGGGACACGATCCTCCTGAGGCTCGTCTGAGTCCGAATGAAGCAAACAAGATTTTTTTTTTTAATGTAGAAATGCATTATTGAATTGAATTAGTAAAATTCTCCTGAAACTATTTCACACTCGGTTGTCTCATGACTCACCTTCTCTGCCAATGAAGTCATCATGTGTGAGGGGCATGTCAAGTCGTATTCGTTTGAGACAGGTCTGGGGGAGAGACAAAGGTTGTGAGGTTAACATCTTCATTATTTACATACTACCTTAACACAGTAGCAAGTAACGGTCTGCCACATAAAAATGGCAAACCATCCCAAAATGGCCACTAACCAGCCCAGCCCTTCTATCCTGTGTTGTCTGTCACTAAGCTCACCTGCACATCTTTTTTTGCACCTAGAGATTCGACCTTGTCGATGAAGTCCTCAAACTGGAGTTTGGGGTACAGCCTGTGTGCCCAGTTCTCCATCCTCTGCATCAGGACCCGCAGATCGTCAGCCTTGATGGACACAGAATAAAAGTAGTTTACAGGCACTCATCTCACTGCCGTATTGACTTCACTTAAACTGACCTAGCCAGGGCTGAACAGCTATGTAAACATGTAAACGTGTTTAAGTTCTTACAACTTGAGGAGATTAGCAACAGCAGGGGGTAACAGAAGCGTGGGAGGGAAAAGTAAGTGGCACCACCAACCTCATGTCCTTTGCCTTTAAAACGAACGTTGTCAAACAGGGTTCGGAGAGCTGGAAGTCCTCTTTCTGATGTGAGTCTATGGAGATTAATACAATTAAATGTCCGTTTTTGCTGACACAAGGATATTTGTCACATGCATGAAGTTACATAGTGTAGAGAACACAGTATGTGTGGGTATTATTTAAGAAATGAATACATAAAGCAGAAGAAGAGGAAAGTTAACTAACAGGAAATAACTGGCGATGTGATTTAAAAGTCAACAGTATATGGTTATGTGACTGCTGACCAACCTTTGAGAGTCCAGCTTAGGCTGGGGCCTCTTAACGCCTCGCCTTTTAGGAACTTCAGGTAGCTTTGAAACCTCTCCTTCCTCCTCACCTTCATGAAAGGTCAACATTAGGTTGGTAGATAGAAATATTATACGGTTAAAAGCAGACTTTAAAATGGCAGAGAACATCTCCTTGCTCAAACATCTTTACCCTATTCCTTCTTGGCCTTTCAGCTAAATGCTGATTCCTCACAGCATACAAACACGCAACCTTTGTAATAATACATATTTTAGCTACTCTTACCGTTTGCAAATGGTCCCCCTTCATTTTCCTCCTGTCCAGGAGACATGGGGGGAGGGAGAGGCGGGAATGCCTCATCCTCTATTCGTTCATATTCGGGTATATCGAAGAGTCCATTCTCCAGTGGATCAAGCATGGCGCACCCGAATCCCTGCAGGTCATTATAACAACTTTATGACCCTCTGGAACGTGGTGCTGCTTTCTGATTGGTTGCTAGGCATGCAGTAAAATCGTATATCATGCACGCCTTGAAAGTAGTTCTGGCAAAAAAGTTTAAAACTTCAGCACCATTCCATATCAATACCCAATAGAATGTAAGTACCTACTGTAACCGTCTCTGTCAAACTTCACAATTAATGGCAATGTCGAGTTCAATTTCCATGAACTTAAAAAAAATAGTAAACCGAAAATAACAAATAAATCAACGTTTTGGAATAAGTATTGCATGTGTCACGTTGCTCAATCCAAGCTAGCTAACACCTGATGAGCAGTAGCAATCACCTTAGCAAATAAAAGGTAACCTTGACAACCAATTTGGCTAGTGACTGAGGGCTGCGTTGCGCTCTACTTAACGTTACAAATATTAGGCTACATTGTAGGCCACATTGTAGCGAAACTGAGTCTAAGTTAACCCTAAGTTAATTGAGAATTATTTTAAATACATTCTACATAATTGAGTGGCATTAAACGGGTCATAAGCGGGGTAACATCCTCCGAGGCGCGCATTATACAGTTTTAAGTCAACTTGGCGGAGCAAACTTCCTAAAGTTCTTAGGCTCCACCTCGTTGACTTAAAACTGTATAATGCACGCCTCGTCGGATGTTACCCCTTACATCAATGGTCAGAAACAGGCACACACATAAACTCAGGGGTAGGCAAGTAAAACCCTGTACCTGTGTAATGTATTAGATGTTGGACGGATGTTGAAAGGATGTTGTTTCAGATTCTCAGGTTAAAAATGGACTGAAAAGAGCGTGGCTTTCTACGTATCACGCCGAACATGACAATTGTTAGAAAACAAGAAGTCACGACTACGTCCAAGTCACGTTTTCAACATTTTAGCAAACTTGCTAAAAAATCATTTATTTAGGGGCATGACAGCATAGGTGTTCTAACGCAGCTACGAGTTTTTAACCTAAAAAGAGATCTTGTTTGCAGGAACACTACGGCACTATGGCTGTCACAACCACAACCCTGGTTAACCACCACAAACTTGAAGCCAGAGAGGTTAACGGGCTTGGCGTGGCACTGCTTAGTTAGACATTAGAAACACAACGGCACCTTGCTAGATGTACCTGTTTAGCACCATATTCGACATACTGACCAAAACTAGTTGAAAAACAAAAAAACTATTCATTCACATGCCAGTAAATAGCAAATAGTAAATGGCAACTGCAAGATGTTCGGTAAGTACCACTTATACACTTTAAAGGAATAAACCTAAACCAAATACATTCTACATTTCGCCTAAAAATACAGACATGACATGCCAAGTTAGCATTGCATTATTTAGCCAAATAAGTGCACTTGACTTGCTAAGCAGCTAGCTAACGTTATCCTACCAGGCTGCGTCCAATGGCGGGATAGTGGGCTTTGCCTTCTTTATACTTCAGTATGCCTTGCTACAACAGATGTAATAATACCCTGACTAAGGCAGATATTGGCTATTGTGTCTGATCAATTCTTTATATTTTTGGTAGTCGTGTTAATATCTTTTTAAAAACTATTTTGTTTACTACCTTGTTTTAGCGGCAGCTTTTCCCGGTTCTTCCTCTTCTGGAAGTACAGTAGTAGCTGGGTCAACTAGCCAAAATACGCACTAGAGCCCTCTACTGGACTGGATGTGTTGAGTAGTTTGCATTTGGTTTCTATTTGATTGGCACACACAGTCGTACAACAAATTCTGTATTAACTGGCGTTTCTTTGACTCTAAGAGTATGCACAGAACATAGCTAAAACAGTCAAGCCATTTCGTTTTAAAAATATTTAATAATTTGATGTATTTCAAGACAGTGGATTGTGTGCGCTGACATGAGGATGTTTCCACTATACAGGCCTATTTCCAAGTTTCCAATAAAATGCACACATTGCATTGAGTATTTCAACTTCTATAAGTGTATTTGTTCAACCTATACAGTTGCATTCATTAAAACATTGTTTGCTATCACCCACCCAACATTTCACCAAACAAAAATCTGCTATCAAATAATTGTAAATCTGAACTACAGACCAAGGATAAGTGGATGGGTGTCATGCTGAATATAAATCTACACACTGAAATTTCTGAGCCATCATCTTCTTGAAAGATAAAGTTACACTTAAAAGTCAACATTCTTTGCATGGTTGAAAAATCCCAGAGGCAACCTTGTATATGGTAAATGGACACCTGTGTGGTCTGAGGCATTTAAAGACAATAAAAAATAAACGGGTACAGATAATGTACAGTTGTTGGTAAAGGACAGGAGTGGTTGTGCAATGTTGTCTAGAGTCGGCCCCGGAGCAGGAACATGAGGAATATGGCGCTGAGAAGGATGCAGAGGGTACACACCGTGGGGACCACGATCTCCGTGACCATCTCCATGTGGCTCGTCAAAGGATCTGAAATAGAGCGATGGCACATAAGGATGAGATGGATACACTTGGGTCGTAATGGTAAAACCAGAGATGATAGAAGCTTTATTAAATGACATTAAATAAATTATTTTATCTTTGAAACAATGAGCGTGCTCCAATACCCTGATAATTATAACACATACAATTCAAATGTAGGCTATGTTTCACATACTTTGTGAGTTACAGGAGGGCGCTCAGGATCAGGAAATAAGTTAGTAATATAAGTATTCTCTAACATGAGCTTGAGAATGGTCCATTTGCTGTTTAATGGGTTACCTACCAGCAGCGAGGAGCTGATTACTTGAGGAGCATGTTTCTGTTGCCCTCCTCTTCCAGTTCTCAACCTGTGTCATAAAAAGAGACAAAAAATGATAAAATAGTTTATAACTGATTATGTATTATATATATATATTATTAGGATGACAATTATTACTAGAAATTACAATAACCATTAGTGATCAAACTCTTAGATAGAGTCTAGAAAATGCAAGAAGATATTTTTTTTTATTATGGATAATATAATACACCAATGTCATTGTTTCTATCTAACCTCTCTCTGGTTAGGGAAACCATTGGAGCTGATGATTCGTTTGTAGTAGTCGACTGAGGCTTTGGGATAACGGGGCTTGTCTTTGCTCCTGAAGTCCACATAATACAGGCCGAATCTCTCAGAGAAGCCCTCATCCCATTCAAACTTGTCCAGCAGAGACCAAGCAGTGTATCCTTTGACATCAACACCATCTTTTATTGCTATTGAAAAAGAAGGATTTGTGAGAAGATTTTAGTGAATGTGACTGTGGTTCAGCCAGACATTGCTGCTCCATATACTTTTAGGGTGTTCTAAAAGAATTTGTGACCTCACCCTTAAGCATCTCATTGATGTATTCCCTAAAGTACTGCATCCTCCAGTCGTCACATAATTCTGTACACGTTGTCTTCTCTGACACACCATTCTCTGTCACGTATATCATTGGGTTTCCATACTGGCTCTGACAAAAACAATGACAAGCCTAACAATGTAAAACAATCCTCATCCAACCTAGATAAAGAAATGTATTTGTTTTAAATGCTCTTCATCATTTTTCGTTTTACTTTTATCATTATTATTTTATTTATTTACTTAGTTTTATTTTTACTTTATCTTCACTTCAGGTCAGCATTTGTTGTATGAAATGTGCTATATAAGTCATTTGAACCTGAACTATCAGTATAGTAAAATATTGTGTTGTATATTTTAATGGTCTATGATTGCCACAGAGTCACCTAGTCTGTCCAGAGTGCACTGGTATGCTGAGTTGTACCTTGACAAAGTTCAGCAGCCGGCGGAATCCCCAGGGGACAGAGTAGAGCCACTCCGAGCCAGGGTCGGGCCAGCGCGGGTCCACCAGCTCGGCCAGGTCGCGGTCGGTGAAGTAGCTGCTCCCGCGGTTGGAGGGGAAGTTCTTCTGAGTGACGTAGCGCGTGGTGAAGTGGCCCACGCCCAGGAAGTCACAGGTGCCCCGGATGTAGCTCTTCTCCTGGGGGGTGAAGGTGGGCAGACGAGAGGCCCCCATCCCCTGCTGGGCACTCTTCCTTCCTGAACACAGACCAAGAGGTAGACTCTCATCAGGTTGGCCTCACCAGAAAATAACTCTGTGCAAGATTTGTGTCTTAACTAAATCTCATCTGTTGTATCCTAAATAAATCTAATCTCTTGCTCACCTATGTAGTCTTTCATCACTTGAGGGTAGTCTCCATTGAAGAGTGGTGTGGCAAACCATCCCAACCTGAACTGCACGTATCTTTCTGCTGCTTCGATGTCCTTCTGATTGGTGATGTCCACTGGCTCTCCCCAGTCGGCTAGCAGGGAGATCCCTATCAGCCCTGAAACAGAGATTTGCCTTCATGGACTTGTCTCTTCTCAGCACATGATAAGGTATGAGATGCTCCTTAGTCTGACTCAACATCCGATCATCTCTGTGATCTTGGCATCACTGATCATTGCTGATGTCTTCCCTGATATCTGGGGAATGGGATCTCCAGCTCTACAACTGGAGCTCTAGATTACCTTTTTGTTTGTTCCGCCACTGGGTGTCATAAGTGTGCCAAACCTTCGCATGTGCCTACAAAACACAAGCAGACAGGATGTCAGGACTGTACCGTCATCAAATCGTAATGATTTATGACTTTTGTCCTCCTAGGAGTTGAATCACCAAATTACTAAAATGAAGCTATCTTAAATGTTTTACAATTTTAAGTTTTGATTTTTTTTTTAACTTACAAAAGCCACTTTTAGATTCAGTGTTAGACAGGCATGTGTTAGGGTTAGACAGTCATGTGTTTTGTGTGTTAGACAGGCATGTGTTTGTGTGTTAGACAATCATGTGTTTGTGTGTTAGACAGTCATGTGTTTTGTGTGTTAGACAGGCATGTGTTAGTGTTAGACAGTCATGTGTTATTGTTGGACAGTCATGTGTTTGTGTGTTAGACAGGCATGTGTTAGTGTTAGACAGTCATGTGTTTGTGTGTTAGACAGGCATGTGTTAGTGTTAGACAGTCATGTGTTATTGTTGGACAGTCATGTGTTTGTGTGTTAGACAGGCATGTGTTAGTGTTAGACAGTCATGTGTTTGTGTGTTAGACAGGCATGTGTTAGTGTTAGACAGTCATGTGTTTGTGTGTTAGCCAGGCATGTGTTAGTGTGTTAGATATGTGGCACCTTGATCATGTGATGAGCGGCCTTATAGGCTCCTGAGCCTCTTAGCTTTAGTCCAGGCGCATGCTCCCCTGTCTCATAGCCCTCCACAGCTGCAGACTGCAATCACAATTCATATACATTGGCAAAGTAGCATGTATTTAGTTATATTATACATATTGCTTATGTTATAATCTTATACTACTATCTTATAAAAGCATTGTAGTTTTTAAGTATTAAACAAGCCTAAAACATGCTAAACTTGTTGGTATTGATAAAAGCTTGCACCTCATTTCTCAGGTGCAGAATATTTTCTGCATTATACCATATTCTCTCTTGGCACACCAAATTTCATAATCTTTTATCCATAACAGGCTCTCCAACTGACAGATTTGCATACCATAGGAGCTGCTTAGGCTACAATTTGTCTTGTTTATAGATTATAGTATAGGTTTGTTCTCAAATCCTAATTCTAAAAGAAAGTTCTCTCTAGCTAACTCAAAAAGTCACCAGGACCAAGGCTACTGTAAACAACAAGGACATTTTGTAAGCCCCTTAATAATTGCAATTGCAAATAGAAGGTATTTTCTCAGCTTCAAACTAGTTAGCCATACGATGTCGCTACAACAAGTTGCAGCATGCCTTCCTTTATTCCTTTGACGAGGTTTTGTCTGTTCCCAGAATTCATACCTGTCAAACCCCTCAATAAATGTGTTAAGTCTATGGTCCTCTTTCCACAGGTGAGATGGTTTATTTAATCAGCTTTTCACTTGCATATACAGGCTAAACACTAAAGAGGCTATCTTGCAGTCTATATGTAACATTTTCTGCATTTTGAAATAATACATGCATCTGGAATCACTAGCTAAAGGCAAGAGAGTTGTGCAGACATGCTCTTAATTTGAACTAGTAATAATAGATTCCATACATACATGCATTGTTTTAAAATGTTATAAGTGTCTAGTACACAATGGCTTATGCATACATTGAAGTGACTGAATGCAATATGTATGTTAAAAAGTCATACTCAACCTCACATTTATTAAAAAGGAGGCAAAACGACAGAACTTAGCTTACACTTCTGACCTGTCACTCTGCAGCTTCCACCTCCACAAACTATATTTACTTTTACTCTGTACAGAATATAACCAACATTTTACACTATTGTTTCTGCAAACATAATCGCTTCAATACTGTCATTGGAACGGACAGTATCTGATTACACATAATTCTTGTTCATATTGTCACATTTTATGTGGCATTCATATTTTGCATTGCTGTGCAGCACATGTAGAGTGAAGGGTGTAACCCTACTCCAGAGAGAACAACAGGTCTGTTTATTTTGTCCTTCACGTGACTACATTCCAGAAAAAATGGATTTGAAGATAGCCCAAAAAGCAATTTTTCATAAGCAGATATCCCTCAAATACTGGGATACGATTTCATTGTGCTGCTTTAAGTAGAGATCGACAAAAGCATAAATATATCCGGATGACTTACCCATGGATTGTTGAACGTAATCCAGTATTTCACTCGATTACCAAATCTCTCAAAGCACAAATTGGCAAAGTCATTAAAATAGCTGACCATGCTGACATTTTGCCATCCCCCATATTTCTCTTCTAAAACCTATTGAGAAAGAAAACAGGATGCTTTATTTGATTGATTTTTAATTACGCCATTCCAAATACCTGTTTAATCATAACACACCCATAATTATCCAAATTAAAGCACATTTATCTTCTCTGTGGAGCAAACGCTGCTTATTGTCTCCCCACTCTGTTATTGGCAGTGAACATTCAATGAACTGTTTAACCTACCTGTGGCAGATCCCAGTGGTAGAGTGTTACAATAGGGGTGATTCGGTTCTCCAGCAGTTCATTGATTAGGTCATCATAATACTGGATGCCTTTCTCATTTATGTGATGTGCTGTGGACAGAAATAAATGAGCTGCATAAAGAACGGTCCCTCAGGCACCATTTTGTTCTGTAATCAGCATATGTTTTATCTCACATCTAACTCCATTGGGTAGAATCCGAGGCCAGGAGATCGAGAAGCGATAGTGGTTTAACTTCATGTCTTTCATTAGGGCAATGTCATCCTAAAAAGGGACATTGGAGCACTTAAAAACACAGCTGGGTCAAGGACGACTGTTTGCATCTTTAGTTTTAGATGAGGTTATTTTGTAAATGTAATGTATTTTCTTTAATTACATTTAATAACATTTATAATTATATCCAAGATCCAACATTCTTATACCAGCATATAATGCCTGTATTGCCCGGTTACGTATTTTGTGAATGTGATGTCATGGCTCACCTTGACCTTATAGTACCCCTCACAGGAGGAGTCTCCGGTGTCGTTGAAGAAGATCTTGCCTCTCTTGTGAGCAAACGCGTCCCAGATGCTCATGCCCTTGCCGTCCTTGTCCCAAGCCCCCTCGGTCTGGTAGGCTGAGCTGCCAGCACCCCATGAGAACCCTGTGCAGCATCGCAGTCAAGACAACCTTTATGTTTTTTTTCCCCCAAACCGAGCAAGCAAATGTATTTTATAAAATGTTCTGAGACATCAAAGCTTAGTGCTTCACAAAAGAGAGTGCTCTGTAATGCCAAATGTTTTGAGTCATCTAGCAAGCATTCTTTTACCAGCTGGAAAAGTTCCAAAGTAGAAAGCTCCTTTGTCAGTCTTGGTCCAGTCGAAGTCGTCAGATGCAATCACGGTGAGCGCCATCACTAGCAGATGGACAGCTCTGAGCGTCGTCGCGTGTGGTTCCATAGTTGTCTCGGACGCAGCCTCTCTCTTCAGTCGCACCTGTCAGGGATGGAAAGTCACTGTCACTCCAGTTCAGTGCCCACAAGCGAAAGGTGAAGGCTGTCTCAAGCCATAGTGCCACAGAGACAGGCCCCCTTCACGAGATCAAAGTGTACTTACTAGAAGTGGTTAGCATGCAAGAAATGTCACTCAGAAACAGATGGAAGCAGGAGGCATGTCATATCAGAAGTCAAGTTCATATGGTGTCTTGTCATATGGAGTTTTGAGGCGCATTCTTAAGATCCATATTGGCAAGAAAGTTTTCACTTCAGCCAGCTGTGAGACACGCTAACACAAATGGCAATGAGCGACAGGAAGTATGTTAGTCTATCCAGTGCTGCCAGTATAAAGGACATCATATTGTTTTGGCTGAAATACTGAAAACGATGGTCTACAGAAGCCGATGAGCAGATAGATATTCCCCTGAGTCTAGTCTACACGGCCGTAGCAGCGTCTTTATCTGTCTTGTGCCTTTTCCAGCGCCTGGCTCTGTCTCTGACACTGATGCCCCACCACATCCACATACATACCTGTCAAGCCACTTGCATTTGTTCCCACTGGAAAATACTACAAAATGCCAGAATATACCGAGGCTTGTGGACTCAACACATCCTCCGGCAAACTCTCTCCTGCGGCTTCCTCTCAGCGCGGTCACAAAACAGCGCCGAAGCGTCCAGCGGCTTGCTCTCTATTCAGGGGGTTCCGCGTGCTGTACACAGACCCCCAAATACCCTCCATTGAGGCTCAATGGAGTGTGAGCGCAATATGCTGGGACAAACAAGTTTTTTAGAAATAGCGATTTCACCCTGTAAGCAAAGTTAATGTCAGTGTGGGAGGTCGGCCTGTTTGTGTGTGTGTGTGTGTGTGTGTGTGTGTGTGTGTGTGTGTGTGTGTGTGTGTGTGTGTGTGTGTGTGTGTGTGTTGGCTTTACAAAGACAATGAGGCCTTCCTGGAGGCCTGCATGCTGTAGGTCATGGTTGTAAAGCCTTTGTCTATGACTGTTGTCATAACTATATTAGAGAAGGTTCTTATGAAACAGACACAGGCTTTGAGCAAAAACTAATTAAAATATGTCGCTTGTGAAAAACATGGCTAGTGTTTTTTATACTGTGTTAGGAGATGTTGAGCTTATTTCAATACATGAGGAGTGTTAAACTAAATGTGTCATTAGCACGTGGACAGGAAAAAGCTCTGGCTAAATACATGACATTCTGATGTTATACCAAACAGGATAAAACCTCCTTTTTTCACCAGTATAAATCTCCTCGCTCGTTC
Source organism: Coilia nasus (assembly GCA_027475355.1). Taxonomy (NCBI): domain Eukaryota; kingdom Metazoa; phylum Chordata; class Actinopteri; order Clupeiformes; family Engraulidae; genus Coilia; species Coilia nasus. The sequence continues at coordinate 8,285,529 of CM050207.1, forward strand.
AGCTTTAGACATTCAGAATCAAAGGTTGGGACAGGGCATGTTCATTTAACGTGTGTTGTTTTATATTTTAAGACAAGACTAAAAAATAAAAATAAGCCTAAAGAATCATCTTGGTTGCCATCTAGCAGTGGATCAGTCATCCTAGATCTTGCTTATTGAAAAGTAGAGAGTGTCTCCATATCTGAGGTCTCCCAGCATCAGTAGCCTGTAGGGCGACCCAATCCTGATAGTCGCCATAGCTTCTTCAGAGGTGCTCTCTTCAGCTGCCCAACCACGGCCCCGGTGGCTGTGTGAACTATGGACCGGCCCATCACATCACATACCATCACATGTACCCCTCGCCCACCTGAAAAACGCTGAATTGTTGAGGGGAAAAAAAGTGTTTGCACTGCACTGCCTGTACCCCCCCCACCACCACCACCACCACTACCACTACCCCCACCCCTATGTGTGTTTTTGTGTGTGCGCCTATGGTGTGTGTCTATACAGTGGTCAGGTGTGAACAAAAATGCTGCACACATGTGTGGGCCTGTGTTTAGCATATCAATGCAGCCTGTGGCCAGAGAGAGAGCTGGAGAAGACCTCTGAGTGTTCCAGTATCCCCTCTGGGCGACCTGGGCTGCTGTATTTAAGGGCCATTGATCAGGTCTCGCAGAGCTGACATGAACATCTTTACTAAGGTCCCAGGACTAGCCCAACAAGCCAGGTATGTTCAGAGTGTTGTTCCGAGGACAGGGCGGACTTTGTGTACAGGGGTCAGGAGGAAAGGCCAGTCTGTGTGAAAGAAAGGTCAAATCCCCTTAACCAGACAACAAGCTCTGGGTCGCTGTGCTTATGTGCACTTTGTCTCACTCCGAGACCTCCCAAACATCTCCAACAAACAAAAAAGAGATACTAATGAATGATTTGTGATTGTACTTCAGATTAAAAACAGGGGGAAACTGAATATATACAGTAAAAACAATTCACATCAACACAGTATTGCCCCTCTACCTGCACTTCAGAGCACAGCTAAATAAGTGCAGTCTTGCTGTGCTCTTCATTTAGGGACTGCCACTTAACCTCCCAACTGAAAACAACAAACAGTATTTATGTATATTTAACTGTTATTTATGTATATTTAACTGTGCTAAAGTCAGATGAAGAAAACAAAATCTTGAAATGTTTAAAATGTGACTTAAAAAGGTTAAAATGTATCTGTGTCCTGCACACGTGTGACTATCTGTCCCTCTGTGTTTGTCCGCAGCAAGCTGGGGTCTGTGCTCCAACGTGCTTTTTACGGGTCCAGTGGGAGGGTGAGTGCCTGTCTTTATCTCCTGTCTTCACATACTGTGCCTCAACTACAGATATCCTAGCCACCGAGCATCCAACGCATGCTAGTCATATTGGACATTTATTGTATCTTCTGTGTTAGATGATGTAATGTTAAAAGAACCTGATTTAGGCTTTGTAGGTGATATTTAAGGGTGCTTTCAGACCTATAGTTCGATTGTTTTGGTCCGCACTAGTCAGACAAATGTTACAATGTAGCAAACAGACGTTGGTACAATTTGCTTTCACATATGCATAGTTCTAAACTAACCAAAATAGTCAGCGTTACTTTTGATAATAATAATGCACTAAACTGTACTGTTATGTCCAATTTGGCTTGGTTGCTTTCACATCTGAGGAACTGTACCAAACTAGGGCAGATAAAGCGGTCCAAGACCACCCCTTTTTATCGGCCTCAGACCGGTTGATTTGGTATGCACCAAAGTACCGAAATTGCATTCACACGAAAAGGAACTAAGAACTTTTGGTTCGAATGGGACGTTTGGTGCGCACCAAATGCTGTCAGTGTGAAAGCACCCTAAGACTTCAATACTTTTTATTGTCACTGAACAGTTGCCTGTACAACGAAATTAAAGTGTGCCCCCTCCCTTTACCAGGTGACCCTTTTCGAGCAGCGTAACTTCGCTGGCAGACGTCTGGACCTGAGCTCCGACTGCCAGAGGCTGAGCGAGAAGAACTTCCCAGAGAGATGCAACTCCGTGCAGGTGGAGAGTGGAGCGTAAGTATGCCCATACACAACCCCCAGACACACACACACACACACACACAATAGAAAAAACACACACAGGTATCCCCATTAACCCCTAGGCACACACACACACACATACACACACACAACAGAAAAAAACACACACAAGTATCCCCATCAACCCCCAGACACACACACACACACATGCACACACACACAATAGAAAAAACACACACACGTATCCCCATCAACCCCCAGACACACACACACAATAAAAAAAAACACACACACGCTTCTATAAGCAACCAGAGGAGAACTTCTAACTTAAAACATTGAACGGTGAACATCCACCATTCTGTCCTCATGTCTTTGCATGTTATGACTGGTGTTCTCTGTCTGCAGATGGGTGGGCTTTGAGCATGAGAACTTCCGTGGGCGTCAGTACCTGTGGGACATGTCTGAGCGGGGCGAGTACAACTGCACTGAGAAGTGGTGTTCCCAGGTCGACCGCATCAGCTCTGTGCGCGCCGTCAAACAGGTCAGCAGGAAATGACATCTCGCTACGATAAACATCCACATAAAAACTAAAAGAACTGAAAGTTCAAAACTGTGCCATCAGACAAAAGCACATTATTCAGTCTGAATACTGAATAGATATCATGATAAAATTGTTGAAATTAACAATCATTTCACTGACATTTACATATAACTTTGAAGGCTAAAATATGCTTTCGCATTATGACACAAGACATATATTCTGTATGACCCTGTATGTGTCTGGGTTTGTGTTTGTGCGTGTGTGCCTGTGTGTGTGTGTGTGTGTGTGTATGTGTGCATGTGTTTACGCACATGTGTGTGTCCCAGGACACTAGCCCTGCCCGAGCCCAGCTGTACGAGAGGGCTGGCTACTCAGGCAAGAGGACGGAGCTCCAGGACGACATCCCCAACCTCATGACCCGCTACAGCCTCAACAGGGCCGCCTCCATCCGCGTCCTGGGTGGAGCGTAAGTACCCCCCTCCTCTTCTCTTACATTAAACACATCCACACACTCACATCTAGCATCGAGCGTTATCCTCCATCCGCGTCCTGGGTGGCGCATAAGTACCACCCTCCTCTTCTCTTACATTAAACACATCCACACACACACATCTAGCATCTAGCAGTAGCCTCTATCCACATACTGGGTGGCACATAAGTGCATGCCTCCTCTCTCCTTACATTAAACACATTCACACACACACATCTAGCATCTAGCAGTAGCCTCTATCCACATACTGGGTGGCATGTAAGTGCATGCCTCCTCTCTCCTTACATTAAAATCAGAATCAGAATCAGTTTTATTGGCCAAGTACACTTACGTATAACATCTACACACATCCACACGCTCACATCTAGCATCTAACATTAGTCTACTAATTCTCTTATATATCCATCATAAATGTTTTACACACTGAGGAAATTGTGATTTATTGTGTTGTCATCTTCTATTGTTTTCCCATAATTGTTTTGTGCCATAATTGTTTTCTATTTATTGTTTTTCTTCACTGCCATGTGTGTGTTTGACTGTGGCTGTGTGAGCGCAGCTGGGTGGTTTACCAGGAGCCCAACTACAGAGGAGCCCACTATGTCCTGGAGAAGAAAGACTACAACAACTTCTCTGACTGGGGTGCTCAGAACAGCACTGTTGGCTCCATGCGTCGCATTCGATTCAGCTGAGCCCCCCCTCAGGAAGCCAACAACACCCCCGTTTCCCCCCCATGAAAAGGAAGAAAAAACACTCTTTTTATAAATGACAAGCACATTCTCTCACACAACAATCACAGACCCACAAGAGAAGCTATTTTAATAATAAACAAATGAAAAAAAAAAACACAATGACTAGCCCGTGTTATTTGTTTTAGTGTGGCCCAGGATGGCGTCACTGGTAAAAGGCCGCCTTTGACCCACCCCATTTCTGTTGTGTCTGATTGTTCCAACATACTAACCTTAATGACAGAGCTCACAGTATTGAATGTGATCAGAGGACATTCAATTAACAATACGCTCTATGCTGTAAGTTTTTATAACATACAGATACAATACAGTCACAGAGACATCACAAACGTTTTGTTAAAATTGGAGTGGCTAAACCCCAAAGAACGGGAAGGTAAGAATGCTAAAGAAAAGGAAAAAGATCTTTTATGCTCCTCTGACTCCACATCTCCCAAGTTTCATTTCTTTGCTGTTTGGAGGACTTGACAAAGCTGTATGAAAAACGTTTCCTCAGTGTTTTCCATAAATCACTGTTCTTCAGCAAGTTAACATGGGTGTTACAGTAATACGTTTATTAATCATCAGACAGTTGTCTTTGGCAGTATAACACTGAGCGGTCCTAAGTGTCCCTAACGGTGGGAATGCAGCTCTTTTGAACGTGGGGAGTTTTGCAGAGCCCCGGGGTGGGGAGACATGGCGTGAGGCTTAGCAGGCTTTGGCCCACCAAGCCAGAGAGGGAAAGCGAGACCTTCACTGGAGGATACCTATGATCCTAATCCCTGTGCCCCAACCACCACCACACACACACACACACACACAGCTGTGCTGCTCCTATCACACATATGAGAGGGACTGATGTGTTGTCTTCTCAGGGGGGTCTTAGCACAGGATCGGGGGAAGGGAGGGAGGGAGGGCGGGGGGGCAGGAACGGCAGCCACACAGACACATGTACGCGCCTCCGCGCCTTGCGTATTTATGCACCCTGTGAGAACGGCAGTTGCTGCCCTCTTGTCGGTTTGATGGGGGCTCTGCGGCATTAGGCCCCTGTCAGTTGGGGTCTGCGGGCAGGGATGGCGCTAAGCACTGGAGCACTGGCCTGGCAGCTGATATCTCTGTTCCTGTCTGCGGTGGCATGGGAGGTCGGCTGTGTGTGGGTGTGTGTGTGTGTGGGTGGGTCTGTATGGCGGTGAGGCCTGATGGTGGTGGTGGTGGTGGTGGTGTGAGTGTGTGTGTACAGGGTTGAGGGTGTGTGGCTGGTGGAATGTGGGGTTTAAAGTGTGTCTGGGAGGCCGTGAGAGTGGGGGAGTGTGCAGGAGCTGCCGAGGGAATGTGAAGGCCTGACCTTTGGAGATGTGATGTCAGGAAGTTGTAACTCAATTAGGGGTTGGAAATAAAACAGAGGTTTCACAATACAGCTACACCATTACACTATTTACCCAACCTAGCAGAGCATCTAACCTGAGAGGCCTGAGAGGTTCATCAGAATAAATGTTCGAACTGACTTGATGCAATGAACTCTGATGCAATGACTTACAAGCTCAGTAAAGGTATTTGTGGACAACTGTGCCCCCTAGTGGTCAACATATTTTTTTAAGCTTAAAAAAATGGAGGCATAAGACACCATGCCTATGACAAGTTTACAGTGTTGAGCAGTTTCGTCACATTCACACAAAAATGTGTAATCCAACTAACAACGACACAGCTAATAATAATGCGAGAACATGGCAGAGTGCTGGACAGAGAGTATGAATCACTCCTCCATAATTGAAGGTACCACCTTTTACAGGGGGCTACAACTTTTTAGGTTTTACATTACTTACATTTATATGTCAGTATCCCCCAGCTCTGCTTTTTTGTGTCTCTATGGGGGGTACTTGGTCTTGATCAGGGGGTGTTGTACCCCCCAGTACCCCCTGTAATTCAAGCTATGCTGGGGCGGAGAGGAGTCTGTTTGGAGGCAACCTCTCTGAACTCTGGCCTGTGTGCCAGTGTTGGTCCCACTGGAGGAATGATGTGGTCGCGGTGGCTGTGGACGGGATCCCATGTCTCTGCCCAGGGAGCCAGTTGGTCGCAGTCAAACTGGTAAACTAATTGACCACCCATACACTGCATGCCTGCTCCCCTGCTGGGTAATGAATGTGCTTCGAGGCCCCTCCCCGGCCCACTCTGTCATCCTCTCTCTCCCTCTCTCTTTCTCTCTCATTCTCTCTGCCTGACTCTCCTTCTCCTTCTCTCTTTCTCCATCTTTCCCCACCCCATCTCTTTCTCTCTCTGTGTCCCTCTCCCTTTCTCTCTCTCTCTCTCTTCTTCTCTCTCTCTCTCTCTCTCTCTCTCTCTTTCTCTTTCTCACTCCCCCTCTGTCTGTCTGTCTGCCCAGCAGCCTTCTCAGCCTATGTGATTAATCATACTCAACCCATCCAGATGGCTCTCGTGTCTCAGGCTGTTTACGGTGCTCGCACTGGCTCCATGGCCACTGCCAGCTCTCCCTCCCTCCCCATCTCTCTCTCTCTCTTTCTCCTCTCCCTCCCTTCCCATCTCTCTCTCTCTCCTCTTCCTCCCTTCCCATCTCTCTCTCTCCCCATCTCTCTCTCTCTCCGCATCTCTCTCTCTCTCTTCCCATCTCTCTCTCTCTCCATCTCTCTCTCTCCCTATCTCTCTCTCTCTCCCTCCCCCCCATCTCTCTCTCTCTCCCCCCATCTCTCTCTCTCCCCCTGTCTCTCTCTCTCTCTCTTTCCACTCCCCATCTCTCTCTCTCTATTTCTCTTCCCATCTTTCACTCTCTCCCCCCATCTCTCTCTCTCTCTCTCTCCCCATCTCTCTCTCTCTCTCTCTCCACTCTCTCTCTCTCTCTCTCAGCTCCCGTGGAGCGCCCCTCTCACGTCAGGCCTCGACAGCTCCTGCTCCTTCTCCTCCTTTTCCTCCTCCTCCTCCTCCAGGTTATTTTATCTGGTCTGCACCATTCACAGACGACACCGAGCCAACATCCTATGTTGTGGTTTGCTTTCAGTGAATGTGGCAAAGAGCTCGAGCCGAGAGCTCAGGTTGTCTGGGTGGGTGCAATAGGATTTACAAGTGGCTGCTGTCAAGTTGGGGTGCACTTGAATGCACTTCATATGACTGGCGAGATGGATTTGCTGGCGAGCAAAGTCCCAATCTGCTCCATTGCTGCAAATGATTTATGGAGTATTTCTGACAGAGAGAGCCCAGATCACTTATATACTAGCACCTGCTGTGAGAAATATTCAGTGATCCAATCATAATCATCATCATCTCATTGGCAGCAGAGTGCAGTGTTCATGGATGTGGTCTGGTCTGGTGTGCAACCCACTAAATCACTGCGTGCACATGGATGAGTTGAATTCGATTGGAAATGGTTTGGGATGGTATCAAATTCATGTGCACAGGCTAAAGATCGTATAGGAATTGGTTTCGCGAATCCGATTACAACCCCTGGCTTAAGCCGATGTTAATCCACTTGGTGCTGCCTTGTGCACGCGATTGGTTTGGATTCGCGTACTGCGCATGAACTGGAATGGTAAGACCACTTGATCCCAGAAGCTTCTGTCCCTGATTTTCATCCATACTGAACGCCAGATCTCTCACCATTATCCGCTTACACGAACTCTCATGTGCACAGGGATTTGGGACAGACCACCCGTTGGGTAGCAACACCCAATCCAATCCCAATCCAATCCGATCCTACCATGTGCCCATAGTGAACGTTAAAAAGATGTCAAGCTGAAAATTTATTTTAATAAGTAATACTTACAACTAATAACACAATGCTTAAAATGAAGGACACTGTAACCAGAAGAGCACGTATAACAGGCTCAAGGATGAGAACACTATTTCACCATACATGCAAACACAATTCAAGTGGGAGCATTATAATTCCTGATACACATGCCTGCATGTAGACCAACTTGCTCGAGAACAGTCCACTTCTATTTCTCCATCTTCTGAGAAGAGTATTTGTAAACAAGCCCTTCCCTTCTTCGTCCGTGCTCTCCTCTCATGATATTTTGGGGGCTCGGGACTCTAACGCCCCCTGGCTAAGCCGGTCTCACAGGAAGAGGGAATGTTTGAGTATGGTGACAGGGCCATTTATTTGTAGGCATGCCCCAACCACCAGTACGGTCAGGTCTCACACTCCCTGCCCAATTGCCGCCGCCTGGGGAAAGCAGCTGTGTGCGAGGAGGGTAAGATTGCTCCCCTGCCCCTTTGATCATTCCCAGCGCGGCCAGCCTCAAGGGAACAGATGGCACAAATATCGTGTTTGATATCTTGTTCAATGCAAACTGAGAAATACTTTTGGCCTGAAGGAAGTCCGTGAGGTGAGCAGAGCTCAGATGTGGTTGCCATGTCAAGGAGAAGGCCCCTTGCCAAAATCTCACGTTTTTCTACTCGGACAGTAAGACACCCAAGAGGAGCAGCTGAAATGACACGGCACGCTTCCTAGAGTTTAGCTCGCCTTGTTCGGTGCTTCGAGACACTGTCATCTATTAAAAGCTGGCCATGGTTTACACATAGACACACACACACACACACTGACAGCATTTAGACAGCTGCAAGATTATCTCACGGGTGCTCTGGGGCTCTGTTCTAATGTAGCCATTAGAAAATCTCAATGATTATTATGAATTGATCAAAACTTTAAACATTGGCAAATATAATAGTGACATTAATCTCTTGCAGTTAGGATAGGATGTCTTGAAGTGAAAGTATTTTTATGAATATAAAAGTATTTTTAACAGTATGGCGATGTGCTGCTGTATGAAATGCACCATTGTATGTGTGTCTGTTACGTAAGAGGGAGTTATTATTATTACCTTACACTTAGCTGACGCTCTTATCCAGAGCGACTTACAGATATTTTCACAGGGTTTCAGTTACAGTCCCTGGAGCAGTGTAGGGTTAGATGCCTTGCTCAGGAGCATCTCAGCCATGGGAAGGGTGGGATTTGAACCGGCAACTTTCCGATTGTAAGACCAACTCCCTAACCACTAGGCCACGGCTGCCCTGTGTTAAACAGTTAAACTGAGGAAGTGTTTGGATGCGGTGGCTCACTGGGTGACGCCATGTGGATATACAGGACAGTCCAAAAGTTTGGACACACCTTCTCCTTCAATGCGTTTTCTTTATTTTCATGACTATTTACATTTTAGATTCTCACTGAAAGCATCAAAACTGTGAATGAACACATGTGTAATGGGTAAACGAGCATTCTGAGCATTATTTGTAGAGTTATGAGCAAAAATGTCCAAATTGGGCCTAACTCGCAATAGTGAAGAATCCTTTAAACAAATTCTTAATCCCGATGGTGATCCGGATCACCACCAAAAACTAATCAGTTGTAAGTTCTTCAGATCTATCCTGAAAGTTTTGTCGAAATCCATTCAGAACTTTCTGAGTTACGCTATTAACATACAAACAAACAAACCAACGTCGGCAAAAACATAACCTCCTTGGAGGTAATTATGTACAAAAAAGTGTGAAATAACTTAAAACATGTTTTATATTCTAGTCATGAAAATAAAGGAAACACATTGAATGAGAAGGTGTGTCCAAACTTTTGGCCTGTACTGTAAGTGAGGTTTTTCTGCCCTGACCGGGGGCCTGGAAGCTGTCTGCTCACTGTTCCGGGTCCTGACACGAACGGACAGGCCGTCCACGCCGCTGCCTGCGCAGAAAGCTGCCACCACGCCACGGCCACCTGCACCCCGCAATTATCAGCGGTGCTCCAAACGGCCGGCGAAACACACTGCGCGGGGACCAATTAAAAAGCGTGCACACACTCTGTTTTTCACACACACACACACACACACACACACACACACACACACACACACACACACACACACACACACACACACACACACACACACACACACACTCTCTTGTTCTCTGTTCCAGCCAGTCATCAGTAACACTCCCACACGTCTGACAAGGCCCACACCCCCCCCCCGCCAACCCTCCCTCCCTCCCTCCCCACCACCCCCGCCGCCCCCGTTCACAAATGTCTAATTAACGTGGGTGCATGGGAGCGCTGGAGCTGTGCGGAGCCGCTGAAAGGGCCGAGGACCGGGCTCGGGTAATCAGCTTAAGCACAAGTTTATTTCCTGCCACTCGCTGCCCCGCAGCCTCCAGCTGGGATCACGTTTTTGTTTCTTCTCTTCTCCTTTTTTTCCCCGCTCGGTGCGTTAAATCTGTTTATCTCCAATTTCCTCTTACTTGTAATGGGGTCTCATCGACACATTGTCACCTTCACTTAACGCCGCACCTCACAGCCCCCTGCCCCTCCCCCCTTGCCTTTCCGAGGCCTTTATAAATGATTAGAGTTGATTTTGGCAGGGCGGCGCTCCACACAATATCCCTGTCTGCTTCATTACATCCTCACCACCTCCTCAATGGCTACCTCGTCCTAAAAATGACTGCCCCGAACAAATAATTGCTCACATTATGGAACACTTAACTTGATGATATGATCTCATATCACACAAGCAGTGCAGCTCAAGAAGGCAGGGCGATGCTGCTCATCAGCGCAAAGACATCAACATGCATACATTAGGTATATATATATATATGTATGCACCACTGGACTACAAGAAATGTCTTGTGTTTTTCCGTTCCAGTGCCACTGGACTGCAAGAAATGTTGTATGGTGTTTTTCTAGCCAAACTGTTGAAGCACTTTGAGATGCATCTTGTATGAATTGTGCTATACAAGTAAAGATTATTATTATGTATTTACTACACGGTATATAGGGTATAATCAGTTCATATAACAGTTCTGTTGAAAAAAGAGATTGGATTTTAGAAGACTGCATAGTTTGGTTTTATTTCACACACCTAACATGACATTCATAAACTTGCTATCTTGGCTATGTGTCTGCTGTAGTGGAAACCCTTATTTAATAAAGTTTCTTTTGGCAAAAAGCAGAGTTGAAGTGGAGGGAAAGAAAGAAAAAGGAAGCAAAGATCCAGAAAGCTGGAGCCTTGAGCGTCAGACCTTTTCCTGGGCCCCAGCACTCCCTTGCTGGACCCCACACCAGCCACAAAGCTCCCGATGTTATCTCGGACAAACTCAGGCCAAGGGAGTTCTCACACTTGCTGCAGCAACGCTGCGCAGCCACTTTTCCCGATGAATTACAAGGGCATAATTGTGCCGTTTTGTCTTTGGCATGTATTTGAATGTTTCCTGTAAACTGAATAGGGCAATATTAGGGGGGAAGCTTGATAAAAGTCATAAAAGAAGTCTTTGAGGTGCCCTAGACACCATGTGTGGGGCAGGAATGAAATAATGTAAAGAATGTTTTGCCAGCTGAATGCAGTTAAATGTCGTTCTGATAAAGCCACGGCCTGTTATTTGACCTGTTTGTTGTATATAAAGGTTACGCATGTAGTCAAAGCCATTTTGACTGTTTATGGTTAACTGGTAAGTCCTTTATGCACTGAGTTTCTTCTTTATTTTGCAATTCAGACATAAATATGCAGACACACCTACTCAGATGAGGCCCTTATTGTAAAACTGTCATGGCCTGGTTAGTTCAGCCAGAGATTTTTGTTGCTTTTTAGTGATAGTAGATAAGCACTAAAAACCTTTTAATATGGTGGTTAAGTCAGTCATGTTTATGCTGGCGATGATCTCACAAGATCTGAGAAATTATGCTGACTGCTGTGGCATGTAGCAAACAGCGAGGTAGAGAGCCCAAACAATCAGCTGAAGCTAACCTGAAGCAACCTTCAGATGCAGCACCTTTGTGTCACTGTGGGTGTGGTGTTAGCACGGCAGAATGACTGTAGTTATAGTGCTGTCTGTCTGACGTCTCTGGACACTAAAGTACCTGAAGCAGTGAGTAATCATCAGCATCCATCAGAAAAGGATTTGGTGTGTAAAGTAGAAATAGACTAACTTTGATACATGTCGACAGACAGGAATACACTTATTTTGACAGCTGTAGATATTGGTATACCGTTAGCTTGGGAAATGCCAACCAAGCGAGTAGTGCTTTTGCTGCTAGCTACTCAGAAAGCCGTTTGCTTTTGAACTGGCTATGACAGTAAGAGGACTCATGTTTGTGAGTTTATACATCTCATCCACATTACCAGTTGTGGGAGAAATAAATTGCTTTTGAGAGGGTGGCCTTTAATGGCCAACAATTCCAAGCACTCTTACATCTCCACCTGGTGGGCTGGAGGTGAAACCAAGCTGCAGTTGCACTCCTCTTGCTGAAGAGGGTGTGTGTGTGTGTGTGTGTGTGTGTGTGTGTGTGTGTGTATACCTGGTAAAGCTACATGTATGGGGCACAAATTTGCCCACTAAGATACGTAAACTAGACAGGCAGTGAATAGTGGGGAAAAAATTGTGTTCCCAAGTAATCTAACAGTGGTTTTCTTGGTTATTTTGTTGATACCGATAAAACTAAGAGTGCAAAACAGCATTGCTTTACTGACAGATTAGGGTTAGGAATGGGTTTGGTCTGGGCACAGTTTAGCACTCCTTAGTTATATTATAATGGGAATCAATGGGAGTGCCTCATAAGGATACAAATGCAACGAGCAGTGGAAAAGGAGCTGGACTGGTCTGAGGTGAGGCTCTGTGAAAGAGGTGGGGCTTTGTGAAAGAGGTGTGGCTTTGCGAAAGAGGTGGGGCTTTGTGAAAGAGCTGGACTGGTCTGAGGTGAGGCTCTGTGAAAGAGGTGGGGCTTTGTGAAAGAGGTGGGGCTCTGTGAAAAAGCTGGACTAGTCTCAGGTTAGGCTTTGTGAAAGAGGTGGGGCCTTGTGAAAGAGGTGTGGCTTTTGTGAAAGAGCTGGGGCTTTTGTGAAAGAGCTGGATTGGTCTGAGGTGTGGCTCTGTGAAAGAGGTGGACTGGTCTGAGGTGAGACTCTGTGATAGAGGTGTGGCTCTGTGAAACAGGTGGGGCTCTGTGAAAGAGCTGGACTGGTCTGAGGTGGGGCTCTGTGAAAGAGCGCTCTCTCTAAGTGTGTGGGCTGGCCCATCCCCAGTGTGCATCCCTGTGTAATTGCAGGCTGCCAAAAGAGCCAGTGCTGCACGCATGATGCATGTTCACCTTTCCTCCACAAGCACAGCTCAGCACAGCACAGCACAACAGAGCAGAGCAGAGGCCAAAGCACAGCACAGCACAGCACAGCACAGTACAGCACCACACAACACAGTATAGCACAGGCCAAAGCACAGCACAGCATAGCAGAGCACAGCACAGCACAGCTCAGGTCAGCACAGCACAGTACAGCACAGCATAGCACAGGCCAAAGCACGGCACAGCACAGCACAGTACAGCACAGCACAGCACAGTGTGCCTTTCCTCCGCAAGCACAGGCCATAGCACAGCACAACACAGCACAGCAGCACAGCAGAGCATGCCCTAAATCCTAACCATTTGCATTTAAAGAGGGAGGAACACCATGCCATGGGTGGAGAAAAAAATCAGACACACACACACACACACAAACACACACGCATATGCACAGACACACACAGACACACACACACACGCACACACACACACACACACACACACACACACACACACACACACACACACACACACACACACACACACACACACACACACACCGTATGTCACACTGGATGGATGTCCTTGGAAAGGTTCCTTTTTTCTTCGAGGGAGTAACTTGGAATAGCATTCTTCCCTACCGCCAGATTTCATATAGCGGAGCCATTACAGGGTTATAAACAGAGCTGCCTAAATTAGAGTTCCTCTGCATTCACTTGTCATGGCCAATCCCAAATCTGGGCTTTGAGAGGGACCATGCTGCAGTCATTTACCACTGGGGCAGGCCAGCCTTTAACTCCCTCTGCACACACAGCAAAGTCCAGCATATGGCTTCTCTCTCTCCCTCTTCCTCTCTCTATCGCTCTCTCTCTATCTCTACCTCTATCTCTCTCTCACACACGCACACACACACTCTCTGTATCTCTCTCTTTCTCTCTCCCTCTCTCTCTCTATCTCTCCCTCTCTCTCTTTTTCTTTCTGTCTCTGTGTCCTGCCTGAGTCACATATTATGAGTCAAAGTTTCTGTTCATAAAACGTGCCTGTTGGGACTGCAAACCCGAAAACAAACTGCTGTACAGTAACGCACCTATAGTGTAACAGTGTGTTTAGTGTATGTTTTTACCAGTGTTTTAGCAAAATAGCATTTCATTTAAAGTTGGTGCCACCTTTTGCTTTTTCAAGTTCTCATGCTAAAATGGTTCAATGGAAGTCTGTGTTTTTGTGGGTCTCTTTCTTTCTTTCTTTCTTTCTTTCTTTCTTTCTTTCTTTCTTTCTTTCTTTCTTTCTTTCTTTCTTTCTTTCTTTCTTTCTTTCTTTCTTTCTCTCTCTTCTTCCCTATGTGTGGGCTTCTGTGTGTGTGTGTGTGTGTGTGTGTGTGTGTGTGTGTGTGTGTGTGTGTGTGTGTGTGTGTGTGTGCGCATGTGTGTGGGGAGGTGTGCATGTGTGCCAGTGTATGTGTGCATGTGTGTGTCTGTGTGTGCATGCATGTTTGTCTGTGTGCCCATGTGTATGTGTGTGTGTGTGTGTGTGTATCCATGTGTCTATGTGTGTGCATGCATGTGTGTCTGTGCGTCCATGTGTATGTATGTGTATGTGTGTGTGTCTGTGCGTCCATGTGTATGTATGTGTATGTGTGTGTGCCTGTGTATCCATGTGTTTATGTGTGTGTGTGTGTGATGGAGCACATGCATGTGTGTCTGTGTGCCTATGTGTATGTATGTGTATGTGTGTGTGCCTGTGTATCCATGTGTTTATGTGTGTGTGTGTGTGATGGAGCACATGCATGTGTGTCTGTGTGTCCATGTGTATGTGTGCATGTGCATGTGTGTGTTGTGTGTGTGACCACGTGTCTATGTGTGTGCATGCATGTGTGTGTGTGTGCCCATGTGTATGTGTGCATGTGCATGTGTGTGTTGTGTGTGTGACCATGTGTCTATGTGTGTGCATGTGCGTGTGTGTGTGTCTGTGTGTCCGTGTGTGTGTGTGTCTATGTGTGTGTGTGCGTGTGTGCTGGGGCACATGCACGTGTGTATGAGTGTTTGTATGTATGTATGTCCATGTGTCTATGTGTGTGCGTGTCTGTGTGTGTGTGTGTGTGTGTGTGTGCGGGCTGGCGCACACGTACGTATGTACCCATGAGACAGTGGGCCGGACGTCCCCTCAGGGCATGGTGTGAAGGTGTATGTGTGTATGAGAGTGTTTGTGTGTGTGTGTGTGTGTGTGTGTGTGTATTCATCTGTCTATGTGTATATGTGTGTGTGTGTGTGTGTGTCTGTGTGTGTGTGTCTGTGTGTGTGTATCCATGTGTCTATGTGTGTGTGTGTGTGTCTGTGTGTGAGTATCCATGTGTCTATGTGTGTGTGTGTGACGGTCAGCCGGACGTGCCCTCAGGGCATGGTATGGAGGTATATGTGTGTGTGTGTGTGTGTGTGTGTTTATGTGTGTGTGTGTGTATGCCGGACGTGCCCTCAGGGCATGGTGTGGAGGTATATGTGTGTGTGTGTGTGTTTATGTGTGTGTGTGTGTGTGTGTGTGTGTGTGTGTGTGTGTGTGTGTGTGTGTGTGTGTGTGTATGCCGGACGTGCCCTCAGGGCATGGTATGGAGGTATATGTGTGTGTGTGTGTGTGTGTGTGTGTTTATGTGTGTGTGTGTGTGTATGCCGGACGTGCCCTCAGGGCATGGTGTGGAGGTATATGTGTGTGTGTGTGTGTGTGTGTGTGTGTGTGTGTGTGTGTGTGTGTGTGTGTGTATGCCGGACGTGCCCTCAGGGCATGGTGTGGAGTGAGGGGAGGCACTGTTGCTGGAGGCCCTGATGCCGGGCGGAGGCCTGGGTGTTTTGGTTGCCGGTCCTCCCTGGGGCACCTGATGTCTCTGCACTTCCTTATCTTAATAGCAATTAACTGTTACTGGTGTGTGTCAGTGACGCAGGCAGCAGGGAAAAAGGACATGATACACAAAAGTCAAATGAGAAAGAAAGAAAGACGGAAAAGGCTTGACAGCTTGATAAGAGATAGGGGCAGATTGCGTTTACAGCCGAGATAGGATTGGAATGTACAGCTAGACGGCTAGACACATCTTATGGTTTCCATAAACATGGCTGCTTCTTTGCGTGTGTATTGTACAGTTTTGTGAAGATAGTAGAGAATACATCAAAGCAAGCAAGTGTCATCACAGACACTGCCAACTATTTTATCCAAATGCTCACAGACTCAGACTTTTCCATTAAACACACGCTGACAAAGAAAGCTCAGCCTGTCCAAAACTCTGTGTAGCTGTAATTGGAAAAAATGATAAAAGAATTCTTTGGCAAAGGCTTTTAATATGCAGGGCTGAAAAACTTTTATGAAAGTGACACTCACTTCCAAGACACCCATTTTCATATCTCGAATCCACCCTAAATTGGATAGTGAAAATAGATGACTTCTCACATTTTAAAAATTCTCATAAACAAAGACAGTGCCAATATTTAAAAAGTATTAGGGACTCATAATAATGTCAACATATTCTCAGTATAATCATTTGACCTTGTGCACAAATCCAATATAAATGCATGTGTCATGTATTTCTGGCAATATGCATGGTCCTCATGTGCAAAACATGTAACCATAATAAACCATAATACATAATGCCCTCAACTCCAGGTCAGTGGATATCTGTCTGGTCCAAAAGTCTAAAGGCCTGGTCTGCTTGGGTGTCTCACTCCACTCCACTTCAGAGCGACCCAGACAGGAAATTAACGGACGTTTTGGGGTAGTGATCTGCCCTCTGACCTGCACAGCGCAATGCCCCTGCCTTTGAAGTGGAGAGGGGAGAATCACGTGCAATTACTTGTGATACTGAGCATGTCCTCTGCAGCTCTCAGCCCACGCTGTGAACAAGCACTCAGAGGGCAAGAGCACTTCTTGGAGCCGGTCTTGGGAAAGTTTGACTTTATCTCTCGTTGTGGCGCTGTGCTTGCCCTATCTTCATCAGTGCATGCTGACGAGGGACAGCTTTATCTCAGGCATCGGTCTCGGGCCTTTAGAGAGCTCTCATCTCATCGTGAGCTTTACTGGGACGTCTAGAGTTAAGGCTCCAGTTTGTTGCGAGAGGCTGCCTGGGGAGTTTAGTTTCAAGACTTGTGTGCCCACCTTGACAAGGGATTAGCAAGGGGATAGTGGGTGAGGAAAAGTATAACCCAGCGTATGAGTTAAATAAAGACGGTAGCTTGCTTCTTCTCCCCCTCTCTTTTCCGGACGTCCATTTGCTGAATTTCCCCACAATCGCCATTTGATTTGTCTTTTTTCTCATGCGCAAGGGAAGAGAAAGAAAACATGTTGGCAACATCGATTTGATTATTTGATTTTAATAATGCCAAAGCTGCAAAGGGCTCAAGCCCCGAAGTTTATGGTTATGTTGCTGGCCAGACTCGAGGATATTAAAAACAGATGGGGCTTTTTCACTGTCCCCTGCAGCTATTGATTGCTGATCTCCTGGTTTGTTTTGGCTATCAGCAGGAAGCCTGAGCAGACATTACAGGAGTGGGACAGCATGTGCAACACTTTCCTCAAAGATATCTGATGTGTTCTCACAAGTGTTATTTATCCTTGAAAAATTTGTTATCTTTTTTTTTTTTTTTACAAATGCATTGTCATGTGTTTTACATGGTGTGACGACATGTGAAAAGCAAGAGCTGAGCTGTCCCAGGCCATTAAAACAGCAAAGCGCACTGACATAAGGTATTCACAGCCACCTCACAAATACGAACGACATCTGAAGCCTATTGCAGGGCATACAAGCTGTCACCAGCCACAGGCCTGCCCCACTCTCCTGTGATGGTGATGACACCCTTTCTGAGACACTGAACTGTTTCTATGCAAGGTTTGAGGCACAGAATGACTCAGAGGTGAGGAAAGGCACCCTTTCGCCCAATGACCTAGTTCTCTGCCCATCCACCTCTGCAGTGAGGAATACCATGCTCGGAGTCAACCCACAGAAAGCTACTGGGCCTGACCGTAAGGCTGCTCGATTATGGAAAAAAAAAGAAAAAAAAAGATTATTTTGTTTTCCTCAGTAACATGCTTCATTTATTGAAAATGTATTCAAAAACATTTCGAAAAAACATTCTTGTACCTTCGGATTTTCCCTAATACCTTTCTTCATAAACATTAGTAAGACTCCTTTGATGTCTAATGTACAAACAGTAGAAATGTCTAATGTATACATCTAATGTACAGTACAAACAGTAGAAAATAATTAGGACAAAAACATTGTTGCCCTCGATTTTATTTGTTTTGAGATCGTTTGGCCCTGAAATCGTTATTATGATTAGAATTCGATTAATTGAGCAGGCCTACCTGACGGTATACCAGGTGGCATGCTGAGAGAATATGCAGATCAACTGGCCGATGTCCTTACTGAAGTCCTCTCTCTCTGACCACAACAGTTGTCTCCTCCTGTTTTAAGACTACTACCATCATTTCCATACTAAAGAAACCCACAGTGATCTGCCTCAACAACTCCCGCCCAGTTGCACTGACATCCACCGTCATGAAGTGTTTCAAAAGGCTAGTCATGAGACACATCATCAAGTCGCGGCTACCCGTCACACTGGACCCAATGCAGTTTGCGTATCTTCCCAACCGCTCCACAGATGATGCTATCAACACTGCCATCCATCTGGCTCTCACACATCTGGGCAAAAAGAACATGTATGTCAGGATGCTGCTCACTGACTCCAGCTCAGCATTCAACACCATTATCCCTCAGCAGCTGATAAGGAAACTAGGTGAGCTGGGCCTGAGCAGAACACTCTGCAACTGGATCCTGGACTTCCAGGCAGTCAGGATTGGGAGCAGGACCTCCAGCACAACCATGCTAAACACAGGAGCACCCCAAGGCTTCCTGCTCAATCCACTGCTGCTCTCGCCTGTAGGCGCCATTTGTTGAACGTTTATATTTTGAATGATTTTACCTTTGATATTTGAATAATTTATGATTTAAGATTAATGTGTGATTTAATGACACATTTAGTAATTATTACAGGATTTAGTTTTGTGTGCCACATGAGTGATATTGTTTATGATGTAATGTAGTGTCATGCTATTGGCCAATCATAAGTTGGACACCGCCTACTTGACGTGAAGTAGTGTAATGCAGTTTAGAGGTCAGTGGATAGATTGGCAGCGGTGGAGTCGCACGGTTTTCTGACCGTGCCGTGCCGTGCCGTGCGTGGGTACGTGCTTGTGTGTATGAATAGGCTACAGTTTAGATTTATATTTTGGACTTGTCTATATGTTTTGTGTTTTTATGTCTTTAGTACGTTCAAATAAATATTTCAGCTTTGCTTGTAAAACGTGGAAGACAATTTTTTTTTCCTCAGCCATGACTATGCAGCCACGCACAGCTCAAATCACATTAAGTTTGCTGATAAAACAACCGTGGTGCGTTTAAACAGCAAAAGCAATGATTCCTTGTACAGAGAGGAGATGACACAGATCAGCAACTGGTGCACTGACTGTCCTTCAATGTGGACAGAACAAAAGAACTAGTCATTGACTTCAGATGGACTCCACACAAACACACTCCACTGTGCATCAACAACCTTCCAGTAGAGACTGTCCAGAGTACAAAGTTTCTGGGCGTACACATAACAGGCGACTTCCCATGCACTCAAAACATCAAACACATCAAAAAGAAAGCCCAGCAGCATCTGCACTTTTTGAGGAGGCTGTGAAAAGCCCACCTCCCAACACTCTACAGAGGGACTATTGAGAGCATCCTCAGCAGTGACTCACAGCATGGTTTGGCAACTGCACTGCTGCAGACCGAACGATTATGAAGACGGCCGAAAAGATCTCTGGAGGCACTCTGCCCCCCCCCTGTTACAGTAGACATCTACAACACCCGTTGTCTGCACAAAGCCAAGAACATTGTCAAGGACACTACTCATCCCTCCCATGGACTCTTCTCTTTACTACCATCAGGCAGAAGGTTCTGCAGTATCACCACCCGCACATCCAGAATGGATATAGATATATATATATATAGCTCTATTACAGGCAATGCCTTGTCTGCGTGTAGCGTGTTTCCTTTATGTGACGGTTGACTTTTTGCACACTGTGTAAACATGTGTATTAACATGTGTATTCTACTGTGTGTATGTGTGTGTGTGTGAACTGTATGTGTGTGCGGGGGGATGTGTGTGTGTGTGAGCAAGCATGTGTGTGAGTACAAATGTGTGTAAATCTCAGTGAATGTGTATGTGTGCGCAATGTGTGTGAGTGTGTGTGGTTGTTAATAGTCTGTGTGCGCACTATACTGTATCTGTCTTGCCTTTGCTGTGTTTTAACAGTTTCACGTATCACCAATTGTTCCCCATGAAATTTTGGTTCGTCTCACTACTTACTGTGTATATGTCTGAAATGACAGTAAAAACCTACCTGACCACTTGATTTAACTTTCTCAACCACACTGCTCAGAGGGGAACTGCAAAAAATGTCTCTGAAGTTCACTTGTTAATGAGCATGAGAAACAAGGCTAGCCTGGTAAACCAGCCCCTCATACTTCATTTCATTTTGTACAGAGGGTCTGGACCAGACACCATCAGAAACGATTTGTTGGAGGTGTGGACTCTGCTGAAGTTTAAAACAAGTGTCTCTGCCTTTACCCAATCGCTAACGCCTGGTTGTATGCAATTAGCCTACCTACGCACTACAATTCAAATGTAGCACACAAGGTCAACGTCACGGCTAACGAACACACCCTCTGTTCGCTGATTGGATCGGTCCTGCTGGGGCCGACTAAATGACCCTCAATAGATTCCAGCCCAGACCCTCTGTACAAAATGAAATGAAGTACAAGGGGTGGGTTTACCAGGCTAAAACAAGGCTAAAAAAAGGGTACAAAAACTGGGTTTGTGTCAGGAACAACAGCAACCCTGGCAAAGGCAGAAGCTCGCTCACTGAGACAACCCCTGGTGAGCGAAACGAACAGACAGTGATCTGTGCTTCAGATATCGCCATTCCATTTCATCTCGACACGTCACAGTCTTGGCATAGGGCTGCAGCCGGACAAGAAAACAAGAAAGTACCTCTCCCGATCCTGGCTCTTGTCTCAATGTGTTGTTGGTCTTCTGGCAGACTGGAAAATTGCTTCACTGATGTTGCATCCAGGAGGTGTTAAGGGAAGCTAAAACCATTGAGACAGAATGATGAAATGAAACATCTTCCCTTCAACTGTTGTTGCACCAATACGTCCAAACTAGGGAGCAAAAGAGGGCCAGAGGTGACATTTGTTGGGCCTATCGAGAGACAAACCTGCATCTACTGGTCTTCAGCTTATGATGATGCTGTGCCTATCAGTTTAGTTAGATCCAATCAGGATTGCATATACAAATGTTAGATGCAGAAGTTGTTACTCAGCTAAGCGGAGCCCTAATGTGCTTTCGTGCATTTATGTGTGTGTGTGTGTGTGTGTGTGTAGATGGGGGGGGAGTTGCCATGCCTTTTACTCTATGTTCCTTTACCTTGTTGTATCCTCCTTTTGTAAGTTGCTCTGGATAAAAGCATCTGCTAAGTGTAATGTAATGTAATGTAATGATTAAGCAGAAAGGAAATAAAACAATGGCGTGGCTGTGGGGTGATTAGAGCGGGGGCCAGCCAGCACCAGCGCCAGCACCAGCTTTGACCCTCCACGGTGCGGCGTAGTGTCCACCCTCCCGTGCTCAATGTCACGCTCCGCAAGTCTGCTCTCCCCCAGAGCCTGCTGCCGCCACTATGAAAACAGCCTCACACTGTGTGTGTGTGTGTGTGTGTGTGTGTGTGTGTGTGTGGCTGCAGGCTCCATTGCCAAGCCCAGCCAGCCAGCCAGCCCTTCCTGAGGCCGAAGCGAAGCCCTTCCTAAAAGATTTTGCCAAGCTCCTTCACTCCTTCCTTCCTCTCGCCTTCTTATCTGTAAAGGAAAGTCACCCTGGCTCCCGCCGAGACAAACACAGGCTCCTTTTCGGGGCCTTTTTCACTCATTTCTCTCATGTATTTGCGTCACAACTAACTCATGTTAAGTTACGCAAGTGAAAAACACTAATGACATTCAATGACATACAAGAAGCAACTAAAACCTCATTTAATCTCATTCATCTCAAAACACTAATTGTTTTATCACCACATGACATTTAACGAGATACAAGAAGCAACTGAAATCTCATTCCACATTCAGAAAAGTGTATGAAACCCTATGAAACAACACTTGTTTTGTTGTGTATGAGTATGAAGTGCGGGATGAGCAGTGAGCTTCGTGCTGTTGGTAAATGCTGCTGGATAGGGCACTCACGGCGATGGGGTTGGGTGTCCCTGCACATTTAAATGGAGAGCAACATCTGGCTTTATTTGGACCTGAAACACTGCCCAGTGCCCAGTTGCACTGATGAGACTGCTTTTCATTCCAGAAGAGAGTGGTACGGGGGGCATGATCTGTTAGTCCCTGATCTGAAGAAGAATACTTTATGTTAAGGCCTCATTTCCACCGACTTGAGCAGCATGTGTACAGCGCGCATTCGTGTGCAATAGTTTTGTATAGGGACAGAATACGCTCAGATCACGCGTGCAGTGGAAATGGTCTAATCTGTTCATTCTAAACGAATACGGACAGAAAACGGGCACGTGCTGTACATGCCGAGTGTTTGGTGGAAATGAGCCCTAAGCCCCTCCAGCTCACTTTAGAGAACACTAGTTTCCATTTGGTACATTTGGCAAATTTGGCAGGATCAGTCAAAAAGCTTCTCACATCTCATGACTTTCATCGTGCGAATTTTGTCTGCTGTGTGTGTGTTTTTGCAAGTTCATTTGTACAAAACAGCAGTTGCGACAGACAGAAAAGTGTAATGCAATTTTCACTTTTCTGGAAGTCAGACTGTCGAAATTGGGTTAACGTGTTTTTGTAACTGATCAAATTTTGCCACTCTCAGACATGAACCATGGCCTGGAATATAACTGGGAAAGAGAGTGCTGTTGGTAGGGGCTGGGAGCGTGTTATTAAGAGGCTCAGCTGTGAGTGCCGTTAGAGAGAGGGGGGCTACTGTGTTGTGAGGTGCCTGCTGGGCCGTTGGCCGGGGAGAGCTGTGTTTGTGTTCGGAGTGGAAGCTCTTATCTCCAGCCTGTACTGACGCCATGCTCTTCCTGTCTGAAATCTCCTCCGCTGATTTCGCTCAGCGCGCAGTCTCCCCTGTAGCCAGCCCGCGCGGCTCCTCGGTTCCTAACTCCTCATTTCGACTAAAACCCCCTCCGCCCTCAGAGCCCCCCAATCCCCCCAACCCCCCCACCACACTGGCTGGAGCAGATTAGATATAGGCGCTGTACGTGCTGACGTAAATGTCTCTCACAATGCCTGTTTGGATGCACGCGAGGGGGGGATTGTTGAAAAGACAAAACGGCTCTTGTACTTTTAGAACTCATTTGTACTTTTTAAGTAACCGCACACCACTCACAGTCTGTAAATAAAATGCCTGAGAAGGAGAAACATCAGAAGTGAATTCCTCTGAAACAGTCATTATCATTAATGTATGATGCAACAGAGTACCATCTGAGAGGACTTGTGCACTCCGATTCATTAGCCGCTCTTAGTCCATTTGGAGGCCATTTCATTCTCCACAAGGACATTACAGCCCCATGAACAAAATGGCATATTCAAAAACTACGCAGCTTGCCAGACTAAAGATATTATTCAAAGTTTTCTCAGAAAAGTCATTGTCTCTCCCACGTCTGCCATGACCGGCAGTCTGTGGCCAATCCTCATGGCGCCAAAAGCGCTGTGACATGGCTGTAATCAGGAACAGCACGGAACAGTCTCTGTCAGAGAGAGAGAGAGAGAGAGAGAGAGAGAGACCCTTTCCTTTTCCTTTATTTTGGACAAATTTCCTTCCTCGTTTTCTTGAATTTTCTTTCTCTCTCTGGCGCAAGTGTAAACAAAATATTATTTATCAATAAACAAATAAAGTGGAGCAGGTCCCAGGCACTCTGAGTGCCTAAATGGGAATCCTATATGGAACAGCTTTTTGTCCTTACACTGATTCACAGTCTGTTTCATTGGCACAACATTAGCCATGAACAATAAAAAGCAAACACTGAATAGCAATTTCATGTTTAAAACAATGTTTTTCCTGGCAGTAATAATGCATTGTGCTGTGCTGTGTAATATGACCATCATATTACACAGTGACCTTCCATCTCAAGTTAAAATAGCTTAAAGGAAGATTCACTGGCTGCTATGTGTACAGCTGATACTGTTTCCTACTGTGAACATGGAATTGGTTAGTGATTTTATTAAGAGCAATGATTATGCTGCCCACTTCACCATTAGTGAGGCTCCACTAGCCTTCGTCTGGACCTCAGCAGCCAGAGACATCTCCCTTAGAAAAGTGCATTCCATTGATTATATCCGCCCAGACCTCGCAGCCATCTTTGGATCTCGCTGCTTCTGAGATTTTATTTCCCTTTCCATATAAACAAACATGCTGCTTGGGCATTATGAGGGCGAGGGCATGAAAGCATCTTCAGCTGTTCTGCTGTGCTTTTCCTTTTGGACTACAAACAAACAAACAAACACGTTGATTCTGCGTGCTTTATGGACATAATGGCCGTGTATGGTCACTCTCCTCTCTCATTTCTCAAATCACTATTGACATGTTTTTATTAAGCTAAAGTATAAAAGTTAAAAAAATAAGACAAAAGTAGAATATGGACAGAAATTAATGAGAACAGTATAAGTTCATCTTATTCCAGATTGTTAAATATGCAAAGCAGACCTGCTGGATTGCTGCCTTATTTCCTCAATATTACAAAATAGTACAACATCTATGAGAAACACACGCCGTCACAAAAAAACACATCTTCCACATGCTGTTTGCCATGAATAAAGGACATCATACTACAACTGCCTTCTTATGCAATGCATATATATTTTATCTGCTGTATACCCTTAGGAGTTTACAGGAAAAGTGCAGATCTATGCAATATGAGCATGCATTAAACATGAAACTGATGGTGTTTGAATGTGGGTCAAGAACACCAGGATAAATGGCAAGAAAATGCTCCTTTGAAATACTGTACCTGGATAATGGCCCACCTAAACCACCATATCATGCAACATTCCCACAATCCAATGCCCACTGTCCATTAGAACAAAAGCTGGAAATGAAGATTAATTGTTTACTTCTGAGAACTGGGTTCATGTTTTTTTTTTTTTGGGGGGGGGGGGGGGGGGGCTTCCATTAATCATTTGTTCTTTTCTCAGATGAGGTTATGATGATGGATGACTCTGCCCAAAAGTCAGGACAGACAAGAAGGGAAGTAGGCAAGATAAATAAGATGATTCTGAAAAGATGGATATCGGAAGCCAACTCTGATATGGTGGTTGCAGATGTAGAGGATCTGAAATAAGACTAAATTGCTAGAAAGCAAAGCACCATGAAGATACTGAAACAAGGCAAATGGTCAAATGTGGATAAAACATTGGCAGAGGCAGAAAGAAGATGTCAAAGAACTACATGTGCGTAGGAGAGTGAAATGGTTAAATGTTTCTGGACCAAGACTTTGTAGATGACCTCTTGCCAGTACACCCTGAGAAGACATGAACTCCGACACCCTGCACAGCTGTTTTTCAGAAGAGGCTCCTTAACAGAGCGGGTCTCATCAGTGGGGGCGTGAGGACCTGAAAGCACTTTATCATTTCTGCACTAAGATGTCTGCCATCTTTCCCATAAAGCCATTAGCTGAAATGGACCTGATGACAGGCTATTCCTGTGGTGGACATTGCCAGGTCCGTCTTTGCTGGACCGTGGGGGCTCCGGGGCCTGGACACGAGCTATTTTAGGGGGGTGGTTTGGTGCCGGCCACCCTGTCTCCTAAGCGCAGCCACTGCTGATAGACTATCTGCTTGGTTTTAAATGGGAGCTTTGGCAGTCATTAGACTGACTCCAGGCATGCCAGCTATCAGTCCTGTGTTGAGATAAACGGCTGGGGTGGCGATTCTTCCAGCGTCTGCACAACTTTCATAAGAAACTGGATGTACGGCAGAAAATGTCTCAAGATAACTTCATTTACCCCCACAGAACAAATTTTCCAAAAAAGAAATCTTGCTTCACAGAAATAATGGCGCTACAGTATAGATGGCTGTCCGTGTAAGCCACATCAAACGATACAGAAATCTGTTACATGATAAATTATCCTTCATACGCTGTCTATTGTCTAGTATTCACAACTGCAGTTCTGCTCAATTAGGCAATAGCATGATACATGCTTTGCCGTAAACAAGACTCACATACCGCAATGTGGAACACATAGCAGGCAGTGCTATTGCCAGCATTACACTTGGCTGAGTTTTTTTCTGTGTGTTAAGTATAGGCGGTAGTGCATTCACTGGGTTTGAACACTCAGTGAATGGCGCTGGAGGATTGCCAGGGGATATAGCGTGCCAATGTCAGCTTGGCCAGGCTGGGGCTCTCCCCCTGACGTAAACCCACAGACATGTGGGTGCACCATTTGCATTACATAATGTGAAATTAGTCCGATTCCTATGGCCAACACGTCATAGCGTGTTTGTCATGATAATCTATGGTGATGCATACATTGCAAGATTTTTCTTTCAAGATTTTTGTTCGTCTTTAAAAACCCTGTAATGGGGAACAATGTATAGTGCTAAAGCTTATATTTTATCACTGCATGCATTGTCTCAACATTAAACAAACTCAAATGCAGAATTTAAAAATGCTGGCTAGGGGCTCTGTGTGCAAGGGGCAACCTTCAGCATTTTAATAGATTTTGTGATATTCTGTGTGTTTTGGGAGGAAGATAACTGCAGTGCTCAACCAGGCACAGTTGGCATCTCACAGCGAGGCGCTTCAGCAACAGAGTATTGAAATGGTTTTTGTTTTCTAGCCCGGCATCCTATAGACTTCCTCGGGGGAACACGATTGGAACAGGTGCCCCTGTGGCCCTCGCCACCCTCGCCCACCCACCCCCACACTGATCCCTTCGAAGAAACATAACCCTTTTAGCCAGGCCATTACACTCTCTGAAGAATTTCTGCTCTCTAGACCTTTGAAGTCCCTCGCACGTCACACAAAGCGAGTACAGCAGTGTATAGTCAATGAATAAAAAATAAATCAAATTAAGAGAGGATGTGCAAAAATAATATCCAATTTATGACAACCAGAGAGAAAAATAAATAATACTGCAGCAATAGCGTGGTCTCTGGGGTGCACCACTGACAGGTACTCCTGTGTCACTGTGTAAAGGGGCATACCATATGGCTTTGCCAAGGGGTACCTGGTCCTGACCTCCAAGAGGTCACAGAGTCTGCCCTGTTCGCCAAAATTCCACCTGGAGCACTACTTTAATCGCCCAAACCCATTGTACGAGTCCCTTTAATACAATAAAGTAAGTAAGTGCATTGCTGTTTCTCAAAAATAAATAAATAAATAAATAAATAAATAAATAAATAAATAAATAAATAAATAAGGTTATGATGGCAACAGTGTCAAACAAGATGTTCAAACATCTTGCAAACATAAAGGCTGTACACTACTTCTGTGGTTCTAGTTGACTTGGAAGAACTTGCATGCATGATTCAACAGATCTCTTGAATCAGACATGCAATGCATTTATTTAAGTTAATTTATATTTTCTTAAAGGAGATGCAGACTGTTTAATAGTACTGTTGATGCAGATTGTTAAATAGTAGACTGGTTATTATCAAACAACAAACTTTGTCAGTGTATATTTGCTGTGAATATTTAGTCAATAATTTATAAAGCACTGTTGGGAACCTGCAAACATTAAACAGTGCCATTTCATGTATGTCTTTACCCCCTATTCTCCATAGTGGAGTAAGATTTGACATCTTGACAGCGAACTGGAGGCTCTCATTCCTGAACTTCTGTTACTCTGGGCGAATTGATATATTAGGGGCGTGGCCTCGACTCTCTGACTCCACATGGAAACACATTAACTCTTTAATTCCCGCCGGAGGGACATAAACATAAAGACGGTTTAGAAAGTATGCACAAAAACTTGCTACACCTCAACAAGTCACATTTACAGTGGCAAAGCAAAACAAATGTAAACAATCCTCAAAGTAGGACAGAGACTATATTGTTTTAACTGTTATTACACCATCAATCTAGCCCGTTAAACCATTAAAATAAAATGAAGGGAGAGGCTGGTTTACCTGCCAAATAAGAGTAGGCCTGCCTATAGAGAGATAATGCGACTTTTGAACAAGGTGCAAATAAAACAATACTTCTTATACTCCAAATCACCAGTAGCCTAGACCTAGGCTGTAACAATAATGACATATTGTAACTCATATGCCTTGTTACTGGGATAAACAATTCATCAGTAGCTTACATGGGTCACCAATAACATTTGAAATCCTCAAAAACACTAATTTGAATTTAATGGAACATTTAAGCCAGAGTTAAATAATACTATGCAACAATCTGTAATCGCCCAGCAAAACAGTAAACAAATATAGCGGATTTTTAAGGTTAACTCAAAACCGGCGGAAATTACGCCTTAAAGAGTTAAGAAACTTGAAACCATGTTTGCGCAACAATCAGTGCTGCTCCCAGCCGCCAAACTGTCTAGACTAGCACATGATGGGAATCAGCCAATGGCTCCGCCGCACTCCTCGGGGCCCCCGTGTGTATGAATGTATGTGTGTGTAGCCTATCTGAAGAAGAAAAAGGGGGAATCGACGAAAGAAATGGTCGAGGAATGCCAGCCTAATTTACGAGTCCTGATCATGGAATAGGAGCATATCCCTTAAGATTGCACAACTCTAAGGATCCGACCGTAATCATCTAGTTTGTTCAGGCGCCCGAAATCGCTGGTTTAGTGTTGTCGTGAAGACTGGATTATGAATCATTTTTAATTATTTCACAGAGGGAAGTTTATACAGTACGCTATTAGGTTCGGCAATCCGAAGCAGTTCAAAGTCCAAAGAAGGAGGAAAGAAATCTAAACAAAGCGACCGAGCGAGCACAAGATTCAGTCTTTGGTGAGCTTCTACATTATTTGTTTCTGTCGTTCTTTTACTGACCCATCTAAAAGCCAAAGAGCTAGATTGCGACTTTGAAATGAACAACCGCAAAATCCTGTGTATCGAGCAGTAAATGCTGCAAAGCGACCAAAAGGCTATGCCCTACCGTTTTAGTTTTAGTTTAGGCTACGCGTAATTTCTACAGCAGAATCTCATCTTTGATACAATATAACGTTAGCTACTATTGTAGCTTGCATTCTAGCTAATGTTGTGGTTCGGCCACAAACATACTGCCCCCGGCTGTGCTTACACTGCACGGCGTTCAGGCTACAGAATATTGATGTGGCACGACGACCATATCACGATTTCCAATCGCAAGACTCGTGAGCAAACATAAAGGACGCATAAAAACAGAAGAAAGTGTCGTATGTTCAGGTCGAAACGCTCAGGTCTTGTACGGCGACTCTGGAGAAGCCGTTTGATTCCAGACACGGATGGGGAAGATGGAAGTTGTAGTAAAAGCAGCGAAGGGGGTTGGGAAGAATCGTTTGACAACAATCCAGAGAAAATCCCCAAAACGGAATATATGCCGATGACAAGGATTGCCGGGAGAGTGTACAGCAGGAATCTGGAAGAAGGTAGGGAAGCAAGTGTCATTTTGGACAATGATTGTGACACCATGTGTGTCCTTGAGCATGGATGCCCCAGGTCTGCACAAGGAACCGATGGCAGAGGGGTTACTTGTTTGTTTAAAGATCTGGACCATAGTCGACCTAGAAGTCCAGTGTCGACTAGGACTAAAGACATTATCCCTTGTCAATTGATATGGCGGAACCGTAGTCTCCGTGAATCAGTCAGTGTTGACAGGAGAGATGTAAAAACACGGACAGCGGTAGATCAAGAGCTCAAGCGTGCTACGTACGCCTTTTTCAAGAAACTGAATGAAAAGTCGCTGGATACTTTGTTGGAGGCCGTGGAGTCGCGAGGTGCAATGCTGAGCCACTGCGTGATGGCATCGCAGACGGAGCTGCGTATCGGCAGTCAGGCAGCTCCTCCTCAATACCTGCTCTGCAAACTCTACCGCTGGCCAGACCTGCAGCGCACAACCCAGCTCAAGCCACTCTGCCAGTGTCGGAGTTTCTGGGGTCTGGAGAGCCAGGCGGTCTGCTGCAACCCCTACCACTACAGCCGCATGTGTGGACCAGGTAAGAAGGGATATCAGATTTTTCCTTAAGCTCTCCGTATGTGCTTCAGATGAAATGTTTGTTTATTGTGCACATCATCCAATCATTTCCAAAGCCAACCACCCTGGGATAAAGCCTTGACGCTCTGTCTCTCGAATAAAGAAGTAACTAGCTGCCTCTCCCCACCCACTGACAGCATTCGTGGCAGCTGTCAGGTTGTAAATTCAAAGGACAGAAGCTCTGTTAACAGATACTTACTTCACCAGTTGGCTCTACTATGATGGAGCCTTATGCGGAGGGATAATGTGTGTATGAAGGAAATCTCAGTGTAGGAAGAGGATGAGTGCGAAGATATGAAATGATTAAGTCAACAAATGAAACTGCATATTGTACATACCTGCCTTTGGAATTATGTATGTATTGATGTATTGGTGTTGAAATTACACAGTGTTAAAATGAGTGAATTAAATAGCTATAACTTGTAGAGAAATTTAGGTTACGTGTATGATTTCCTTATTGTAGACAGACATTGTGGCTGTCTCATGGCATAATACAAACCCTAAATGTACCAATATGTAAATATTGTAGCAACTAATAAGTAGGAAAGATGTAGCATCTCTGATTTCTCTTCTGGTCTCCTCAGAGTCACCTCCCCCTCCTTACTCCCGGCTCTCTCCCTCAGTAGAACCCAAGCCACTGGGTAAGATATCACCCTTGTTTTTCCTCTCAGAAATACACTTCTGTATGATCTTTTGTTAACTTAGCGCACCGGACCTCTGCTCATTGGCTACTTAAGTTGGTGTATGTGGAACATTCTGTGATTTCCAGTAAAACGTAATGTGATCCTGTTGGTAAAAACTTGTAACTTTTCTGACCCAGCACAGTTCCTCTTGTATTCTTGAAGCAACTGTTTCATTCTTGGATAATCAGGAAAGAGATTTGCCTCCAGCTCAGTGCTGAATGCTATAAAAGATGACAGGATAATTTCTTGACAGTAACACAGACTTTTTTGTGATGATTACAGATCAGCCAGATCCACTTTTGTCCTGCACTGAAAATGAGGTCACCCACCCAGTGAAACCAAGGGACTGCTCAGGTGAGTTTCAAACATGCAATTATGCATTTAGTATGTGAACTCACTGCACCCGGTGTGATTCCTCAAACTGTAAAGACTTGTTTGCTTTTTTGGAAATAATTCCAAGTGCACTTTTAGTTTGAGGTTTCTGTGAAAGAAAATATACGTAAGCCCATTTTGGGAGTCTGTTGAATTTGCCTATTGTTGATTCTCGTAATTATAAGAAGATTACAGTGGTTAGGCATGCAACATGTCAGTATGTCAAGTATAAATACACTCTGGTCGGTCTGACGTATGTAAAATTAATTCAATTAAATTAATTAAAATTATTAAAGTATTACATTAAATTAATACACTCTGGTTAGTTATATGGATATAAAAGCTCAAGACAGGTTTGTCAAAGAAAGTGATTTCGATTCTCGTGTCTGTTAGTACAATGGCTCTTCAAATAG
Source organism: Coilia nasus (assembly GCA_027475355.1). Classification (NCBI taxonomy): domain Eukaryota; kingdom Metazoa; phylum Chordata; class Actinopteri; order Clupeiformes; family Engraulidae; genus Coilia; species Coilia nasus. The sequence continues at coordinate 8,317,065 of CM050207.1, forward strand.
AAAAGGCAATTAATGCCCAGCATACTACCCAAGTGCTCCTCCTTTGGCCAACATTCAGAGGAGTTTACAGTATCGCAGGAAGCTTGCTAAGTAGGATCTACTCTGCCCTGTGTTGTCGTATGATTTGGTAAACCAGCAGTTAACAAGTTAAACCATTTTAAATAATTGTGCTCGGGTATACGTAAAAAGGATATGTGATTGCGTATATTAACCTGATGTATGATAATATGGTGAATGCACCAGAATCATTTGTATACATGAGTATTGTGCTGTACAGCTAAATCGAACTGGATTTATAAAAATGTGAAAGAACCCATTAAATGAACAGTGGATCGGATTATTGATGGCAGACTGTGAAATGATTCTTCTCCACTCCACTAATCTTATTAGTGGAATTTCTCAGTTACATAAAGCCGCACTCATCTGAAGTCTTTCTGCCAGTACTCTTTAAAACATGGACTTATCTACCAGGCATGCTTTGGAAGGACACATTTTGAGGCTGTGTTGACCTGGAAGTAGTGTCAGAAGGACAGGAAACACTCCACTGAAGTGTCACAGGAACTATTAATGTTTTCGCACGAGACCTGAAGCATCCTGACAGGATGCTCATCACCCTTGTCCTAGGGTACCAAAGCGATATCCACTAACCTACCTGCAGTAGGGTGGCTTCCTAATGTCAGGCACCCAACATGGGTTTGCCATAGTGCTGTGATAAACATCAGTTCACTCCTCTCAAGTGAAAAGCATCTGAGAGTCTGAGTGCTGGAAGTGATATGTGGGCACTACACAGCCCAATCCAACCACAGTCCAAATGTTTTGACTGCTGAAATGCTCTTGTGCACAAACTACAGACGCAGTACAAAAATCCGACACCGTGTATCACAGAGCCTGTGACTTTTTGAGTAGGTCTTGTGGACATATTATCAGTCTTGGCTGAGTGTGCGTAACGCTGAAATTTGAAGGTGTAATCACAGCTCCGTAAACATGTAATGTCAATATCAGGCTGAATATTAGACTGAAGTGGGCCATGTACACTCTGCTTTTGCATACTCACAGCAGTCAGCGAGATTGTTTTGGAGGTGTGTCATGTTTTGGATATTTGTTTTCTTCCATAAATGCCTTTACTGTAGAGCTTGCATTCAAACTACTGTGATATCTTGCAGCACTGGTTCTGTATTTGTGTATGTTATTGCATACACATGACATGAAGTTCAGTGGCATCTGCTATATCTGGTTATTAAGATCCAATTGTCATTTTAAGAATGAGAATTAGATAGTGAGACTTTTTGATGCAACCTTGCCAACATTGTGGTCATACATTTTATATCCCAAAAGCAATATGAAGGAACAGTCTTGTTGTAACTCAATTCTTTGCCTCTGATGGTGCGGCTGCCTTGTTGTTGAAAAGAAGTCAGGAATTTGGAGAAGTCGAAGGTCATTAGTGTGGGCTCTGTTTTTTATAGGTTGCGTACATGTTTCAAAAGTCTCTTCAGCGGTATGCACACAGCTCTTCTAGCTCTAGTGGCACGTCTAGTTTCCTACGCACATAAAGGACTGCTGCCTATCAAACACAAACTTGGAAGGGACCTACTGTAACCTCAGGGTGTTATAAAACCCTACTCTCCTGCCAAAACCTGTCACACTGGATGAATTATGAATTGTAAGCGTTTAAAAAAAAAAGTAGGAGAAAAAGCAAACTTGGATTTAGCTCTTACAGCTTACAGTTTGAATCACACGGCTTGGACCCACTTTGGGTTTCCATTATTGGGGTATTTCTCCTCGGAGTGCATTGTATGGACATGATGTGACTGGGAAAGTTGCCTTCAAAAATCAGGCCTTGTGGGTTGTTTATTTAAGGGAAGCGAGGCCTCAAACAAACATCCTGTTTGAAAAACCTGTCTCCTTCGGAGGCAGCGTGAGCCAATGAATTGGCCCTTTGATGGCCCTGCGAAGCTCAGGAATGTTGTGTGTAGCCCCAGCATCTTAAGCATCGCGCTCTGGGAGCAGGGTGTCGTTTTCCCCATTTACGTGTCGCTCGCTCTGATAGAGACGACCACTTCATCCCAAACCCAGCCCACCCAGCCCACCCCGCTCCAACCCTTTACTTGTCTATCTGCTAAACAGTCAAATGAAGTAGCCTTCACTTTAAATGGGCAAAAAATAAATGTCTTAAGACCTCTTTGAACCTGTATGTTTGTGAGTGTAGTACTTCTACTTATGTTTCCTAGCTGAAGCCAGAGCAGGAAATTAATTCCCCATTTCTTTAAAGTTTAGCTGTAGATACAGTCGCAAAGAGTGTATCTGTTTGAGTTAAAGGAGTAGTTAGCAGAGCTTGGGAGCCTGTCTCGCTATACGGGGCTGCATCCCTCCGTCAGGTCAGTGGGAGTTACGGGAATCCAAGCACCCTGTTGAGCTTCGTGCCATAAGCCCAGGTCCAGTACCTCTAAGACCTCTCTCTCTCTCTCTCTCTCTCTCTCTCTCTCTCTCTCTCTCTCTCTCTCTCTCTCTCTCTCTCTCTCTCTCTTTCATCACTCGAGGGCACGGGGTCACACAAGCAAACCTGGTGCAGAGAGGGCCATTAAAAATGAATGGAATGCCTGACTGTCAGTCTGGCGTTTTAACACGCCTGTGGACACGGCAATGCGGTGAAATTAAAGTCTGCCTGATTATGCCAAGGCAGGCTATAGGCCCGAGCTTGCGTGTGTGTGTGTGTGTGTGTGTGTGTGTGTGTGTGTGTGTGTGTGTGTGTGTGTGTGTGTGTGTGTGTGTGTGTGTGTGTGTGTGTGTGTGTGTTTTTTTTCCCTTTTCTCCTGCCTGAGCAGATTTACTGGAGGTTATAATTGTTAAGGATGTATCTGGTCTGTTCCTGGTGCTATGGTACTGTGTACTTCACTTGGTATTGTAATGTAAATATTGGATTTGGATCTGGGGAAACCACATTTACCGACTGTGCTTCAGCAGAGGACTGCTCAGCATTTTAAATCTCGATGCTGCACTGTGTCTGCTCTTCTCATATTTAGTCTGACAGTAAATGTCAACCAGTAATGCCTTCACCATATTTGAAGCATTTAAGTTAGCAATGTTTTTTCATTGTGGCTGTTGTAACCTAGCATCTTAACCTTTGCCTTAACACTTGTCATGGACCCAAAGATGTTAAGATTGCCTCGTGAAGTTCTCAGATCAGGACGCATGCACGCTTCAGAGACATTGCGTCAGTTTTCTCGGACTGTGGCTATGCGGCGCTACAAAACAAATCAGATTGCGACCCAACAATGGTGAGTTTGTAAAGTCTGTACGACGGACGAGCCCCAGAGCCCCTCCCCCCCTTTCGCTACATTAGGCACGAGGCGAAGTCTCTTGGCACCGCCGCAATTACTAAAAATCTTTTGCGGTCCGCAGTTGAGGAGCGGAGATCCTCTTTTGGAGTGTCATGTATTATTTATTTCCTCGTTTCCATGTCCTTCCCCGGTCGCTGGGCCATGCCAGTGACGTCTGCTCAGTGCTCGCTCAGGCTCCAGCGGGTTAAAATAAGGTTTGAATTACAGGACTGACTGTGGCTTTTCCTCTCTCTCGTTTCCCCTCCTCAGTGCCTGGGCCCGCGTGCAATTTGCCTAATGAAATCCTGCCATTCTGTTTAACCTAAAGATGCCTTGCAGATGTTGATTGGGAATGACTCTATTGATTGTTGGAAATTGTTTCCTCCGCGCATGTTTTTTGTTCTTCCTCTGAGGAATGACTTTAAAGAGTATTGGGATATGGGGGTGCCCCTGTTGCCTCGCAGTTTTTTTGTTTGTTTTTTTGTTTTGTTTTAGGAAGCTGTGGCACTCCGTGTTGGGTTGCAGGGTGGGTCCATTTGGTTGCTCTGTGTTGTGATGGGAATGAAGAATTTGACTCATATAATCCTGACACAACCTATTTCCCTCCTGTCTGATGTTGGGATCGACCAATAGATAGGTTTTCATCACGGGCGCTTCATCATAGGGACTTGGGTAACAGGATACAAATCTTTCATGGAAGGTATTGTGACAGAAACCTTTCATTTTTCATTGTTCCTCTTCTTCATTCAAGACTGTTGGACTGGAAGTCTAGTGAATTTCTTAACGGCGAAAGCTGCTACTATAAGCATTCTTTGTTGTCATGCACTATTTATATTAGCAAAATGAAATATTACCGCTAGCATGTCAAGTGGACCAGGCCCTGTTTGTAGACTGCAGTGTTGCGTCTCTGTGCTGCATGTTGACAGTTTGTTTGATGTCCGGTTGTTTTCTGTTCAAAGGGAAATTTGAATGTTTCCTCGGTGCCCTATAAAGACGCCAGTCTACCGGCATGAACAGAGACGCTTTTTGTGGTAGTTTGGATTTCAAATTTTTGGAATGCCGTAAAACACTAATAACACAAACCAACCCTCTCCACGGGCATAAATAATAGCATCCCTGCATTTAGGATGGCTGAGTCAGAGGTTGAATTCACGTCTCCTTGGCATCCTTACAAATACTCCCCCGCTTTTTTCTCTCCCTCTCCCTCTTTCTCTCTCTGCCCTCTCTCTCTCTCTCTGTTTCTCTCTTTCTCGTTCTCTCTCATTCTCTCTCTCTCTCTCTCCCTCCCTCTGTCAGTGCAGTGGAAGAGTCTAATAGCTGAGGGAGGGCCTAATCCTTGGCTCAGGATTAGAGACATGCCCCCTCTTGCTCGCTGCCTTCCCCCTCCCCCCTGTCTGTGGTGGTTAGTTGGGGGAGTGGGGGATTTCTCCCACTGTGTTATATGAAATTTTGAAAATTAAAAACTTTTTTAAAGCATGTGCGGCTGGCATGTGCAGCTGCGTGCGATCGATTAATGAGGGGTTCAAAGTGCAAGCGTTGGTTGGAAAGGCTGTGTTGTGTCTAAAATTTACTGTTTGTTACAGTAAATTGTAAACTGTTAAACAGGGAACTTAACAGTAAGACATCATTTCCCCCAAGTTTTCCCCATAATGTGGCTTTCCTACATACCATCTGCAAACCATTTAGTTTAGGCACAAGCTTCACCGCCTTCAAATGCACTCAAAACACCAGTGCTGGAGGAGTTATCTGAAAATGACAACCGATGTCATTCATCGTCTTTGGTGAACGTGCAACACTGATTCATTCAGCCTGTCTGTGCTTCCACTAGTTGCTCAGCTGTTTAGCAGAATGCACTAATGAGACAGAAGATTCCCAACTCCCAACACCAGATTAGAGCTGAGGAAGGATACTCTGTGTGTGTGTGTGTGTGTGTGTGTGTGTGTGTGTGTGTGTGTGTGTGTGTGTGTGTGTGTGTGTGTGTGTGTGTGTGTGTGTGTGTGTGTGTGTGTGTGTGTGTGTGTGTGTTCATGTGCCTGTGTTTTCCCGCTAAAAGGTCAGTTGCATCATGGTGCATTTGGTGGTGCATGAAGGCCCCAGCGAGGTTAAAGTTGGAGAATGCGAAAGTGTATCTGGCCTGCACTACCTTAAAGAAGATTGTTAATAGGAGGTCATTTAGCCTCAGAGAAGTTTTAGAATGAAAGGAATGGGGCCACAGGCCCAGGCTTTAAATCCTCTGTGTCAATAGGCCCTCTGAAGCAAAATAATGGCATCACTCTGTGTGCGAGTTAATCAGGGCTGATAGCATGAAGGCGGGGGGGTCAGGGGGTCGCGGGCTTGCGCTAAGTTGTCAGGGAGCTGAATGGCGGCCTGCAGCTTGTAGAGGGAGGGAGGGGACAAGGGGGAAGGGGGACCCCCCGACTGGCCCACTCAACCCGCCTGGAATGCTGGGAGGGGAGCTAGGGGTGTTGACGGCAGAGATGACAGATTTTTTTTTTTCCTTTTTTTTTTTCCTTTCGAGGCCTCATGCCCCCTCGGTATCAAATCCCCCCTTTCCAAGGGTCTCCGAGAAGCATTCGCGCTGTGTAGCTGCATAGATTTTTTTGATGCATACTAAGTGCTACCTGTTTCGAAACAGTTGAGTGGAACAGCAGCGGAAATGACCAATAACAGGAGTAATTGTCTACCCCACTTTTTAAGTGGCTAACATAGCTTTGCTAAGGTCTAACATATATGTAAACAATGCAAGTTCTAACATATAAAAACATGTAACATGTACATCTAACATGTAAAAAAAATGGTATCTGATGTGTGTTAATGTCGTCTGCAGATACCAGTACATCACCTGACCCCCTGAAGCAAAGCCACTGGTGCAACGTAGCATACTGGGAGCATCGGACACGGGTGGGCCGCCTCTACGCAGTGTACGAGCACTCCATCAGCATCTTCTACGACCTACCTCAAGGCACGGGCTTCTGCCTGGGCCAGCTCAGCCTGGAGCCGCGCAGCAGCACCGTCCAGCGCACGCGGGGCAAGATCGGCTACGGCATCCTGCTCAGCAAGGAACCGGACGGCGTGTGGGCCTACAACCGCAGCCAGCACCCCATCTTCGTCAACTCCCCCACGCTGGACACCCCCAGCGGCAGGGGCAGGGGCGGGGGCGGAGGCAGCGGGGGCAGGGGACTGGTGGTGCGCAAGGTCATGCCGGGCTACTCCATCAAGGTGTTCGACTACGACAAGTCGACTCACCTGCGGAGCGCCGAGGAGCAGCCCGAGCACCTGGACGGGCCCTACGACCCCAACAGCGTCCGCATCAGCTTCGCCAAAGGCTGGGGACCCTGCTACTCCAGACAGTTCATCACCTCCTGCCCCTGTTGGCTGGAGATCCTACTTAACAACAGATAGCAAAACAACCATAACACTATCCGAAAATGTAATCTACCTAGATTTAATATAAAGTTTTATATATATATATAATTATATATATATATATATATATATATTATGAGAACTATATTACACTTGTAAATAATGAGTCATTTTTACAAAACAAAAAAAACGTGATTATTTATGTATGGTGCAATGTGTATATGGATGAAGTTAAGAGAAACCGGATTATGCACTTTTGATTCTCTATATTTGACATATATAGAGTCTCTCAATGCCATTTTGAGAAGTCACTCAAAAGTAAACGAAGATAAAACCTGGTTTTGGTGTATAGTTTTTGTATACTATCAATGCCCAGACAAAAAAGCTAAGGCCATTCACACATTGATAATAAAGTATTCATATAAGATTGCATCTCGCTGACGTTCATGTCATTATTGATATTTCTTTTAGACTATTTATTACCGAATAATACATTTCAAACTTAATCACTCAAACAATTATTTTAAAAGCATCCAAGTTATTGTTGTATCTTATTGAATATGCCCTGTATTGAAGTCAAAGCAAACATTGGGGCAGCCAATCTAACCATTACGGAACAGTTAAATGGCAAAGCTGGTCTATCTGCTCCGTCAGCAGTCTGCAGGGCCCCACCTTGTCCCTTTTAAAACAAGCCTCTCAAAGCCACATGCACATTATCTATGGTTAGTGGTTTTTCCCCCCTTCTGGCTCCACACACATTCTTTGTTTCATGAATGTTGTACTTCGACCATGGAAATAGTTTGTATAATATGCCCTGTGTCTATGCTGCTGAGCTGAAACATCGCTACTTAAAGAGACATCAAAAGGCCCGTGCCTTGTCTCTTGTACTTCCAGTAACGATGTTAGTGGGGAGGGGAGCCTTTGATTTCTGTGTGTGAAATGGCAAGCAGAAGCATGCGAACATGCCAAGGAGGACTCCATATTACCGTCATGGCTAGCAGTTGTGTAAACTTTGCCATTGCCAGAAACAGAACAAGGCTCTCATGTTTGTGTGAAAGCACTCAGTCATTTTAAGGAAATCTAGACAGGTTTTAATCAGCTCGAGTCATTTGGATGCCTCCATTCTGCATGGTAATGAGTTTTCTCTGTTTCCATATAAGACTCACTTGATTGTAACTGTACCAAAGGAAAGAAGCCATTAACTCCAAACATAGCATTGGTTGTCTATTAGGGAGGGATACATTATATGTCATCTATTATGTTTTTATGGCATATGCTTACACTGAGCTTTAAAATACAGCAAACATATATATATTTATGATCTGTAAACATATCCCTAAAATATCCATGGCGTAGACAGTCACATTTCTTTCTGTCCACTGTCCTTGTTTTGTTTCTTTAAGCACCATGTCTGTCAACCACTGTAGTAATTAAACTGAGACACTGAGACTGGGTGAGCACAATCTTCTCTTTCAGCAGAACTAAGCCAAAACACAGCCCACTTTCTCCCCTTGAAACTGCGCCAAGAACATTTTTTTTCTTTCTTCCATTGAATCACAAAAGCATTCCTCATCCAATTAACCCCAACCAGGCGATGAAACTTCAGCTACAAGCACACTTCAGTTACTCCCAAGTTTAGTGCGTAAATGTAAGACGGAGAAAAGGGTTTGCATTTTTTTAATGACTCCAGAAAGACAGATTAAATGACTCTTAACTCCCTCTGTCCTGTTTTATGTCACTAACACAGAGCAGCTGCCATTTTAAGGGTAAATGTTTTTTAAGGATTGTTCACCTCTGTGTGTGTGTGTGTGTGTGTGTGTGTGTGTGTGTGCAGCATCCCACACGTCCTTGCGCTAGTCCTCTACACAAACAAGATCTAGACAAATAATACTGACTTTCATTTGCAGTGTATTGTGTAGTATATCATTTAGGGCAGTCTTAACAATGGCTCTGCTCTGACACAGGTAAGTATATGGCCACCACTGTCATGAGGCAATAACATTTCAAGCTTGGAATTGCTGCTTAGGGAATTTGGAAATACAGCATGAAAATGATAGTTGTATTCTACCCCATGGCTGAACCCTTTGGATGCAAAGAGGGCCCAGTGAAGTGTCAGAGTGAGCATGATTTGCCTGAGTGTTGCCTGACACAGGATGGACGAACACCAGCATCACTGGATGTGCTGCAATCTACAGCTTTTGTTCCCCTTTGCTGTGAAAATGCATGTTTCAATTCCACAAATACGCTTGGGCAAATTTGAAGTCACTCGCTCGGCTTCTTAAAGAGTTTTTTTTTTTAAAGAAAAGATTTTGGCAAGCCTGCAAAGTCGTGCTCACGGACTGATGTGAGTTAAACTTCCCCCGAGGAGGCCTGATATCCTGCTATCCACATCATGGATGTGTGGCTCTCCGCCCGGCCTTCCTCTGCTACCACTTGTCCCGCCTCCTCTCTCTCTCTCCTCTAGCGGGGCCCTCTGCAACCTCTCCTTTCTCTCCCTCTCCCACTTTCTCTCTTGCTTTCTCTCCGTGCGGCTTTAAAGCAACACTGAGTCGTTTTTTTCAATCTTGAAATAATGTTTCCGAAATCATTTCAGTGGTTCATCAACTTTTAACAGGGCGAAAGGCACTCCTGAATTCACTTTGCCGCCCTCCATGGGCTATAACCTCTCTAAGTGAGTTTGGAGGAGCGGGCCGTCTCTCTGTAGTTCGAATGAGAGACAGTTCTGCTTCCAGCCTGTAGGGTGACTGAACACGAAAACTACTTAGTGTTGCTTTAAGGTGAACGAGTTCTTGTGAGTGTTTATGTGAAGTAATTGCTCTGCCACCTCTTAGATCCTTCAGTGGCTTACAGTTGCACAGTATTTTCTTGACCCACAGTGTGAGGACAGCGTTTACAGTGTGCAACTCCCTCACAGCTTGTCAAACCAGCGCAGGAGCGAGCTAAAAAGTAAGAGAATAAGCCAACGAGCAACCTCCGTGGTCAGGCGTCACATTCCAGAGGTATGAGATGTATGCCCAGGGTAAATGCTGACCTCGGTGCGAGTGTGTGAGCGAGTTTGTTCATGTGTGCAGAAATTTATTTAGAAAAACAAAACACCAGCCTGCAACATTACAAGGCTTCAAAGGGTCCTAATTTAACCTCAGGTTCAACTCAGCACCATGTCAGTGTAGGTGTGTTCAAGCATAGCACCTCTGCAGTATGCATATGCCAGTGCTTCTCAATTATTTTCTGTTATGCCCCCCCTAGGACAAGGAAAACAACCCCCCCCCCCCCCCCCCACCACCACAACCACTCCCACTCTCCGCCACAACTATAATAGTATCATTTGTCTATAAAATTGTTATAAGTACACCCCTGCATAACACTCTATCCTTATTATCAGCAACAAAAAATAAAGAAACATAGATCAACTTACAACAAAGAATAACTTTATTAACATTGTTTTTTAGTCTGTACTGTGGTCGATGTGCAATTGCACTTCACTCTAGTACAGCAAAACAAGCATGTCCCCTGGGGTCACACGCGCCCCCCGCCTGCCATGGTACCACGCCCCCCAGGGGGGGCCGCCCTACTATTTGAGAAGAACTGGCATATGCCATCTGAACAGGATGTTAATGTGGACTCCAGATTTCAGATCAGATTTATCAGATTTAAAAAAGTTGGCTCACATTGTGTAGCTTCTGGCCTTTTTTTTTTTTTGCTTCCCTGCTTTTGCGGTATCTGTTTTCTGTTGTCATTTTATTAGGTTGGAAAATTCATTAAAAATTAAAAGGATTAAGAGGTCAAATACAGAAGAGTATAACAAAAATGTATTGCAATTGTCACTGACTCTTTCAATGGCTTGGGTAAATCGTGTCTTTTAAACAAATGACATTAAAACCGAACAGCAGCTGCTGCCAAATAAACAACCAAATGCACATCATAAGCAAGTTATACTGTATGTCACATTATACCCTGTATTGACAGTCTGATACACAGTTACCCTGTATTATTTGACACACATTTCCTAATACTCTATGGCTTGACATTAATGACAGAATTTAGATGTATGTTTTATAACGTGACTTTAAAGGTGTGATTATAGAGGATTGTGGCAAAAAACTGATAGTACAATTAAATTCAAAGCACTGTAAAACATTTTTTCCCTTGTAGAGGCAGCAGTCAAAACACAAAAAAATTAAGTTCAGTTTTAAATCGGAAATAGTCTCAGTTAACTATTTAGTAATATATCCAGACCATTCTATTTCATCATTTGCCATAACTTTATTAGATATACTAGCAACCCCATATAACCCTAACCGTAACCCTAACCCTAATCAAATGGCGACACTCCAAATTGCGGCAGAGATTAAGTAGTCAGAACGGGGTGTCATGAAGTGCATTAATTGCTCCTCTGCTGGTTGCTCTAAGAATGAGATGACTCAGTTCCCATGGATTCCTCCCTGATGCGTACCTCCACACAGTCTCTTTCATGTCACTACAGGTTTGACCAGCTGCAGTCTGACAAAATGTGATGTGTTAAGTGTGCTAAAAGAGAAGTTAACATGGACAAGAATCACTGCCAAGAATGGGCCCCAGGCGAGAGCTAGATGAGATAGAGAGCTTTGTGTGTGGAGCTGAGCCGCATTTCCTCAGGCTGACACAGACGTGATATATCAAATGTTTTGATTATATAGTTAAAAGACAGTGGCTGTTTGGTAACCACATTTGAAAAGTGTTGAAATACACTTTGGAAACTCCAGCAGAGGCGCCAACTGAACAGAAGCACTGAGCCTCTTTTTTTTTTCTCGAATAGCAGTCTAAAATTCTTGTTGAATTGCAAATTGGAATGTTTATTCAAAGTGACTTGATGTACTGGGCACTTAAATAGAGCTTGGCTAATGGCATGGTGATTGCTTTTATGCGACTGTTTTGCATGGCACCTGTGCTAGTATTTTTGAATGATTCATAGATTCGTAGAGAATGATTCGCAAAACCATGTCGAGTGTCACATGTTTGAAAGAGGTAGCTTTCAAAGGCTCAAAAGTCCAGTGCTGTTGACTTTCCATTACCATAACTGTGTTGGTGTGTCACTTTCAAGCTACAATGAAAAGACCCCAGTATGCCACAAGATTATGTCAAGACGTTAAGTAACCCTAATCTTGTACACTTGCACAGACCATTATGTAAGTAACAGGATAGTGTGCTGGGTCAAGGGAGAGTTATGTGGCAGGTCATGAGCCAGGTAATGCTTTTAGGTATTAAAATGATGAAATGTATGACATTAATTTGTTATACATGGGCCATTACTGCTATTACATCTGTAACACTATACCGGAACTGAGACATAAGTCTAGTAAGTAAACAATGTCTGAAGCACATTCCCTGTGTCAGGGAAATATATATATTTTTAATGGATATTTCTGTAATTAAATTACATTTAGTTTCATTACTAATATTTGATCCTAATTACTCCATTAATCCATGCCTCTTCAAGAAGAAAGAACTTGTTGGATAGACTCCAAAATGTTTGTGTTTATGCAATTTGGTTGCTGCTTCTTCCTGGAAGAATAACTACTCATAACCTTAATAATTACTAAAAGCCATTATATTTTTAAAGAGGTAATAAGTAAAGTAATTTGTCTTGTCCTTAGTTACTTTCCCCACACTGCACATTGCAAGCACACTACCATAGCAGCCAACCAAAACATTACCGAATTTCATCACCTGCACTGCATTTGTTCTGAACCACTGCTAGAGTATACCATCCAATATGCAATAATACAGCACAGATTAAGAGCACAACTGTTTAACCATGTGCACCTGATATGTGCAGTGTGCTTAGGTCTCACTGCAGAGTCAGGAGCGGGCAGGAGAGGGAGAGGTGTGTGTAAAGGGTTCACATCAATGCCCGAGGTGGTCTCATTCCACCGCTAATGAGCGTCATTTTGTAATGAATCTGTTCCAGTGTTACTACAACAAACACACAGACCGTTTCCTTATTACGACCAAAGGGGAGCCGACCATTTAAGAGTCATTATTGCTCTGTTTTGAGAGCTGTTTAAACATGGACATCTGTAGCACAGGGGGCCAAGATAGACAGGCAACTGTGAGTGAGTGGCATCTGCTGTCCAATCCTAATTCGGAACGATATCCAGTTCATTTACACAGGAGGAGTGAAGAAATTCGTGGAATGTCGATGTGGAATCAGCAACACTAAAGCACTTTTCCTCTTCGGTCACCCTACAGGTTAGAAGTGGAATTGTCTTTCTTACGTCTCATTGGAACTACCGATCGGAGCGACCCGCTTTTGCGAACTTCCATAGTGTGGTTATTGCCTATTGAGGGCCAAAAAGCGAATTCAGAGGTGCAGTTCACCCTGTTATGAGTTGATCAACCACTGAAAAGCTTTTGGAAACATTATGTTAAGGCTGAAAAAACTACTGAATGCTGCTTTAAGCTGTCGAGCAGACTAGCATGGCAGTGCAGTTGTATATGATTTTTGGTCTCAGGATGGGGAGGTAGTAGCAGAGGGTGCCTGGGACACAGAAAGATATGTTTTTCATGTTTTTCCTCATCATCTACTTCATGAGGGCGTTAAAGCGGCACTACACAACTTTTTGTGTCAATCATCTTCATGAGTGAGTACATGCTTAAATGAGTCATTGCCAGGCGATGCCCCCCCCCCCCCAATTATGTATAGGATGTCTATGGTCCCGGCACCCTGAAACTCACACAGGCTCGAATATCGTGAGAATCAGGATCAATGCTGAAGAAATGAAGTATCTTAAGATACTTGCCTTGGTGGCCTGACCACTTTCGTATTCGCCCGTTACTCTGATCAGTTGAGTTGACAACAAATGAAAAACACAAACGAAAAAGTCAGATTTCCACCCTTAAAACTGTCTTGAGTCTCGAATTAGGACAACAGGCTGCATTTTGTTAATTGGCTCAAAGTGGTCTGGTAATACATTTTGTATTCATCCCACTTTAAAGAATTCATTCTGCTTAGACTGTCTACAAAGTGGGGAGACTGGCTGACCCTTTCCATGCAGGTGTTAAAGTGCACAGAGAAGACTCAGGTGCAGAGAGAGAGAGAGAGAGACTCCCTGGTGTGCTGTGGCTCAGACATACACAACGTGACGAGACACAAAGTTGCACTAGTACAAGTCATTAGCAGATTTTTGAGTTTGTTCCTTTCAGCCAGGCTCTCGTTCCCCCTGCTCCAGGGCCTGCTTTCAGGACATATTTTACAGATGAATGACAAGAATCTGTCAGTTCTGTTTATGTGCACATGTTTCACCAACTTAAACAATCCTTTGTTGACAGAAGAGATATTTAAAATATTCTTACATTTTAGAAAATATTTTTCACCGCTCATGTTTCTTCACCTCTGCCCTCCCAGCTCACAGTAACTTATGTCCTATCAGCAGGAGGAATGTTGGCATTCAGTTCTGTACTAAAGCGCTTGTATTGTAACTCTAAAATATGCATGGGCAGGCGTGCTCTGCTCACTCACTCTGACTTCGCCACAGGCAGGGCAGGCTGGAGGGCTGCTGAATGAACGAGAGAAACGTACGAGATAAGGAGGAGGAAGGTGTGCGGCAGTGGGTGTTCCCTCCCTCCCTCCCCTCCCTACCCTCCTGCCCTGCCTTCCTCCCTCCCTCCCCTGGCCTCTCTAAGGGGATCGGATGTTCTCAGCAGTTCCAAGCAAGCAAAGCTGGGGGCAGGCAGACGGTCTGGCTCCACTGTGGACCGGGCATAGACAAGCAGCCAGACATTCTGTCATGAGGTCTGCTTTCACTGGGGTCAGCTAAACAAGCTTGTTGGTCCTAAACACACACACACACACACACACACACACACACACACACACACACACACACACACACACACACACACACACACACACACACACACACAGTCACATACACACACACACACACACACACACACACACACACACACACACACACACACACACACACACACACACACACACACCTCCTCTCTTGATGCCTTAATCTGATACCCAGTACAACAGATGTTTACCTTCCTTTGTCTGTTCTGTCTACACAAGCATGATCGATGAAGAGAAATGGAAATTAAGCATGAACGACGACAAAAGATGTGGGTATTTTAAGGACTACCTAACCATGAGGCTTGGATTCTCCCGCTGCTGTGCACATGCTTTCTGTGTTTGGAGTTGCTCTCACTGCTGTGAGCATTAGGATTGGAGCAGAGGTGGCACCAGCACCAGTGTTTTAACACAGTTCACAACCTGCTGGGAACATTATCTCTTCTATACTTTTTAAAAATATATATACATATAGCAGCGACTGTTACACATGAAAGTATGTACATTTATGTGTACATTTAAATGTTTTAATGTATTGTCATTTGTATAGGCCTTAGTTTCTGGAACTGCAGTTATTGAACATAATGTCAATCATATTGCAATCAATCAGTAGCTACAAAGGTGAGTTGGCGTCCTTGAACGCATGTAGTTGGGAGTGTTGACATGACTGAGCAGGGAAGACCTTTTACATTAACTGCATGCCAGGAGGCGTGCCATAAAAGTCACTGACAGCAAACGATGAAGGTTTGCTGCCATCTTGTGGTGGGGGGAAGCCATGAAAATCTGTGATAAAATCTTACACACACATTCCACTTGAGTACAATGTATGGCTGGGGTGAGCAACCGTTTCTCGGTAAAGGACCATTTTCGGTCAGAAATAAGGTGTGGTGAAATGTCTTGGGCTGAAAAACAAGTGTGAATGCTTGTATTAAGGGCTACTCCGTTTCTTATTCCTTTGACTATTTAGCTACTTGAGCTTGTGGTCTGTTAAAATAGTAGACTGTCTACAATATAGAATAAACGTGTTTTTTTATGTTATGTGCTACAGGCTATTCATCATGACAAGGAACTGGTAAAAAGCAGGTTTTAAAGCTGAAATGGAGTGACACATGTGGACTGCAGATTCAGTCCACATGTGCGCAAATGAAATTAGTATCAGCAGCACACCATAAAATAGAGTATCCTCATTTTTTTTGTAAATAAAACATAATCAACCTTGAAATGACAACACTGACAGATCATAAACCATTTTCAAACAATTACACTTTGAACTGTCATTTCCTTGCCCTCCATGTTGATATTGGTCATGGAATTTGCATGCCTCATAAGCAACTTTGTAACTTATTATACATCAGAATAATAGAGAAAGTTTACATCTTTAGCCAAAGTGGAGGACTAAACTTTCACTCAAACTGCATACTGGCTAGTGGCTACTCCAGCGGCCGTTCCTAGAGGTTTGTCTTTTAAGAATTTAAATTCTACACAAGCGGTGAAACCATTTCAGCACTTTCCTCTGAGTATGAGCAGGAGATTCAAATGTTGACATGTTGAAGTGAAACACATTTTATGTCATGAACAAGCTACATATTTTTCCAACTAGCCTGCAACAATTAGAGAAAAATAAATCCCATAAAATATTTATTTTGTTTACTGTTATTTAACTTTCTTTCCAAGGCAAAGGATCCTGTAGGGGGCGCTAAAGGGGCGCATGCTGGCTGAGGGGCGCGGGTTGCTGACCCCTGATATGGCATAAACTCGCACCAACCCAGAACAACCATATAATTAAAATGATTAGTAGACAGAGCATTTAGTTGTGTAACAAACCGTTGACTATGCCAAAAAGTGTTGATACATGTGTGTTGTCTTACACTGGTGAAAGTAGGCCTATATGATCCAAAACCTTCATTTTTATTGGAGTTTGGGTGGAATTTCGCACGAGGAAATGCACCAAAGTCCTTTTTTCAAGCATCAAATAATGTAATTTATGACAAATAAAATCATTCAGGGAATTAAAAAAAAACAAAAAAAAAACAAATGGAAATACACAAACCCTGTCACAACTGTAAAGTATCTGTCAGTGAAGATGATGATGATGATGATGATTTGTACTGCACCTAGAATGTGTTTATACTTCGACACACTGCTACTTGCTACCTCCATTATATTCTTTTAGCTTGGAGAGATGGTTGTCAAGCTACTTTCATCACCATGTTTGTGTGTGAGATGCAGTTCTGATTATGGCCACCGGGGAAGGCAAAACACAAACCAGGACAAGTAATATTGGTCCTATTACAGGCATTTCATTTCCTCTATGCCCTTCTATGCTCAGAATGATGTTGAAATGTAGGTTACCACCACTGTGTGCTTAGCACTTTACAGTAAAGCACTGTACAAATATTTGTCATTTATACTGAAATGTATCATTAATGATTTACTCTAGCCACTTGGCAGCAATGTGCACAATTTTTGCCATAAATGGTCGTGCAAATGTTTGACATTCAATAGGACAGGCATAGTCTTGCCACACTCAAGCTTTGCCCCTATGACTAATGTTTGCAAACCCTCATCAGCACAGTCGAGTGGACAATAGAGCAGTCACTTCAGCAGACTTCTCTCATCAGCGAGTATACTTTGTCCAGTGAGTCACTCCTCTGTTTGGAGCAGCGAGTGTCATTTCAGAAGAGGGTTTACCCAGTGAGTGTTCTAGCTGACTAAAACAATTTCTTTGTGCTTGCTCACTTGTCTGTACTCAAGTGTGCTGTGAACATCAAGAAAGAGGGAACCTCTCTGACATAACAGTCATATTTAGATACAAGGAGGGGAAGTCTAATGTCGGAGGAAATGAGTAAGCAGTAGACAACACAAAACCAATAGGTACAAATAGGTAAATGTAAAAAAAACTGCTGGGGCTAAGAAAAACAGCCACTTAGCCGTTTTGAACCTTAGTCAGAGTATGACTGAAAGCTCAGAGTTTGCTTTTGACAGTGACAGATTTCAGACTTGCTAATGTGAATATTTGCAAATGCCAGGGTGGAGAGGAGTTTGGACAACGTGTGAATGTAGAGCAGAACACTATGTACAGCTGTTGTTGATCACATGCGTTAATCTGTCAAGAGCTGTTGAGATGTTGATGGGCTAAAATGGGAGAAAACATCATACTGCCAACTCAAGGAAAGGTATGTCGCAAAAGAAGTCTGCCGAATGCTGCCAGGTAGCTCTCAACAGTCTTGCCAAGCTCTGCCGTCTAAAGAACTGGTTTAATAACACCCTGCGGTGCCTTCAAGCGCTCAGGTAGGCTTAGAAACACATAGCATTGAAGTGCCTTCCTGACAAGAGACTATCTGCTTACACTGGCCTGGTGTCAATTATAACATGTTCACAGAAATTCACTACTTGTCTGAACACAAGATGTTAGACAACATTTTTTTGTTCTCCACCAAGGTAGTCTGAAGCGCACTTGATCATCGAGTACACCAATAAAATGTAGTCTTGAGCAGCTGAAACCCAATAACGTCCTCAAGGCTAAGCTCTTGAGGCACATGTTGTAAGACCTTATCACACATATGAGGTATTCGGTTTGGTTACTTAACTAATTTAAATAACAAACAACTCAGCAATGCACTACTCAAATAGGCTGATGCAACAGACAAGGATATGGTGAAAGTGAAAACATCAGATTTTTTAACAGTGGCCAAATCACTACCAAAGGGTATATGACATGTTATGCAGGGTTTCATCAAGTTAGCAACAATATCAGGGTCTATAGTTTATCGCGGTTGCGCACAAGGCCCTTGTTTTTATAGTGCCCAACACCGGTGCTCCTTTGGGACAACAGTCTCTCCTCTCTCCAGCCTCCCCTGGTCCCCAGTGTGCCGGATCGCACAATACCACCATCATCCATCGGACTCTGCACGGTCATTGCCTATTCATTCAGCCGTCACGCCTTTTGTCCGGGGCTGTTCTTCACACGAACCCCCACCCCGCTGTCCCCCACCCCCCTTCCACATGCTCCCCTATCTCGCAGTGCTGTCTGCTGTAGTCCATATGCCCTCCCATCCCCCCCCCCCCCCCCCTTCCACCTCCACTCTCCCAACCAGCTGTCCTGGCCATCCAGTCCCACAGGGAGTTAACAGGTGCCAGACCACTGCTAGGCTCTGCAGAGAGAGCAGTGCTGCTCAACATCCATCTTTCCATCTATCCATCTATCCATCCATCCATCCATCTATGCATCCATCTATGCATCCATCTATGCATCCATCTATGCATCTATCTATCTATCTGTCTATCTATCTATCTATCTATCTATCTATCTATCTATCTATCTATCTATCTATCTGTCTATCTGTCTATCTGTCTATCTATCTATCTATCTATCTATCTATCTATCTATCTATCTATCTATCTATCTATCTATCTATCTATCTATCTATCTATCTATCTATCTGTTTGTCTGTCTAGCCACACTGCAGGCGTACAAACTCAGGTGCAAAGTACCAGGGCACTGGTCTTTCACAAAAAAAATACACCCCCAAAATAACTTTACTGTGGAATATGGATTTTTGTGAAAATACACACTTTCATCAAAATGTACATGCTACGTTTATTTTCAGAATTGTATTATATTATTATTTCTGTGTCTTGTGGCAGTTGTGGAAAGATGCTGCTAAATATGTGTTCAACATGTTTCATATTTATAAAGAACAAAACATTTTGTTGGAAAATATACATTAGTAGCTCTGTTATAACAGATGAAAGGAAAATGATTTCACGCAGAATGCTAAGGCTTACATATTGTTTTGTGCCAGTAGAGCTTACCATTCTATCAGCAACAAAATGTGCATTCTACTGTACGGAGAGAAAAATATTATCTTGGGAATTTTATACTTTGAAAGTAGATATTCTGGGCCAAACAAGGCCACCAGAGATTCAGATCATTTCTCCAGCATAATTTTTGATATGTTTGTGTCAACCAGGCAAGTTAGGACAGGTTGCATGCTTGCTGCCCCCCCTCCCACTCCACTAAATAAAGCATCTACTGATGTATGAGACTGGAGAGTATCAGATGAAACCTTGCATGCAAGTCGAGCCATCACCCTGACAACCCACCAAACACACACACACACACACACACACACACACACACACACACACACACACACACACACACACACACACACACACACACACACACACACACACACACACACACACACAACATAAATAAGAACACATTTTGAGGATATATGACTGGATCCTAAAAACTAAGAGTAGTTATAACACTAATACTAACTGCACTAATAGTGATTTTTTGTCATGTTGAATGTTTCTGTCTAATCCCAATGAATTGAAATTGTACCTTTTGGAAATCATCTTTATATTTAGGTATTTGGTGCTGTCCTTATAGGTGCAGTTCAGCCATTGCATCACTTTCTTCATTGCCAATGAAAACATACAATGGGCCTCTTTGCTTGTATCGCCCCCTCCCCCAAAACTGTCTAATCCACTGGACATCAATGACTGAGAAAGAGTTTTTACTCTCCAAAACTGTAGCCTACAAACTGAGCCTTCGTACTGGGAAAGGATTCTACCTACCCAAATGTTTAACCAAGGTTATTCTTACTCTATACTGTAGAGTAAAAAGTAATAGATATGTTTCTCTGTTGTGAGCTTTTGTTTTGTTCTGTAGCCTACCAAAGCATTGGCGGAAAAAAACTATTGGTTCAAATTAGTTTTCTCAACAATAACAAGTCATGTTGATGTAAATGTTGCTGAAATCTTAAAATTTGCTTCAGTTATCTCGGTAAAAACAACACAGATCTGACAGGAGGTCATTTTGGATACAGACCCATTGCTTGGTATGTGCACAGACTTTGGAGAGCTGTATTTGCATTAGAAGCCGACTCCTACAAATGTCTACGGGGAGCCTCGTCGCATTGGCGGAGGACTCCACCAAAACACCTTTTTTTTTTTTTTTTTTTAAGTGTAATATAATTACCAATCCAAAAAATAAGCTACTTTTAATATACGATAATACTGTGTGATAATAGTATATTTTGCCAGTATTGATAACATGACAAATAATATACAACAGGAAAAAGAACTATGTTTCGGGGCGGATTGATACAAATTGTTGGCTCGTTCAACGTCTGAGCGCTGAGAGTTGTAGTGAGTAGGAGTAGTAGACAGTAATCTCACTTGAGTTGCTCAGTCGGCCGCCACAAATTTAAACGACAACGCGTTTTGATTCCGTTTTCAACACGCATACACCTGTTATGCTATTTCGTTTTCGGGCTATCGTTTTCGGACTACCTCCTGGATTTGGAATAGCGTAGGCTATACATTAATTTTATTTCATTAATTGCTGGAGGGTTAAGCTCCGAAAAACCACTCCAGTCAAAATGTCAATTTTACCTTTTACTCCTCCGATTGTGAAAAGGCTTTTGGGCTGGAAAAAAGGGGAGCAGAATGGCCAGGAGGAGAAATGGTGTGAAAAGGCTGTGAAGAGTCTGGTGAAGAAACTAAAGAAGACGGGACAGCTGGACGAACTCGAGAATGCCATCACAACACAGAACATCAACACCAAGTGCATCACCATACCGAGGTAGCTGTCATTACACTTATAATTCATCAACGACATGTTGCTAGTAACGTTAGACTTTGCATGCCAGCTAAGCTATTAGTTGACTTAAATGTGACGGTATATCTTAACAGTCTGTCAGTAAACTGCAACTCAGCATGCAGGGCTAAGTCACTTAAATGGTGCAGGATGCTGAATTGATGAAGCCATGCCACGTAGCCCCGTGAAGTTACACTAAACGTTATTACATTCTGCACTGAAAGTAATGCACGTGAATAAAAGAAAGGCATGTATCATACTAAGCATAGTAAGCATATCAACATATCAAACTCAGCTCCGATCTGGAGGGAAGGGCTCAGCCTGTGCTAGCATGTCAGGCTAAGTTCATAGTGAAAGCTGTCAAAGTAGGCATCACGCCTGCGGCATTCTAATGAGTCAACAAGCAAGTTACCATATTACTTGTGTCGTTTTTTTGTTAACTTTGAGAGAGATGTACTGAACATTGTATTCTGCATTTTCCCGGTGAGTTCACTAACAGTATTGACTTGTTACATAACACGCCCGTAATCTCTTGCACACTTTCACCAGACTACAGCAACCTATTATACAAACTGGAATCCACATGTCAGAAATGGAAGGACGTGCTTTATTTTTCTTAATGCTGTGGCTGACTGGTTGATTGTCATTACCTCATTTTTATAGGCATCTGCCAGCAGTATCTGTTTGCAACGTTACGATTTCTAATACCACATCCTAGTCATAACGTTTACCACATCGCCTGTTGGCCAGTCATTGTCCTTAGTTCACTGCACCTAATTTTTTTTTTACGATGGACCAACCTGGACAGTGGACACATGGCACACAATAAGTACAGTATAGCCCTGTGTATTCACCTGAACGTGACCTATTTTTTTATTCACATTTTCTAAGTGCTGCTGCATCATCATCCTTTGTTTTACAAAATGGGTTCTGGTCACAATATGTTGTTGCCCCAAACCTGAAACAGATGTGTCAGATGAGAACGGATATGGCTTTCAGTTCTCACAGTGTAACATCTTTAGGGTTAAAACTGACTCTTTGGCCTTATAGTCTTGTAGGTGGACAGTTTGAATTTCTGGTGGATGATTGCTTACCAGTATTTTGAGAGATCACTACCTTATCCTTTCCGAAAAAAAAAAGAAAATGAAAAGTCTACGACCAGTAGACAATGTAAGTAACACAAATGTTGTGGTAAAGGTAAACTAAGCATACCCAGGTAAACCAGCCCCTCTTACTTCATTTCATTTTGTACAGAGGGTCTGGCAGTGCTGTACCGAGAAGCAATTTCTTCCTGGAGGTGTGGGCTCTGCTGACGTTTAAAACAAGTGGCTCTGCCTTTACCCAATCGGTAATGTCTGGTGGTGGCATGTGCAATTAGTCTGCCTACGCACAACAATTCAAATGTAGCACATACAAGTCAACGTCATCGCTCACAAACACTCCTTCTGATCGCTGACTGGCTAGGCAAAAAATCTTCCTAATACAGCAATGTCAATGAAAGCATTGCCAGACAGACCCTCTGTACAAAATGAAATGAAAACGTATTCAATGTCTATGTACTCAGCATAATCAATTTCTTTCTTTCTTTCTTTCTTTCTTTCTTTCTTTCTTTCTTTCTTTCTTTCTTTCTTTCTTTCTTTCTCTTTTTTACGTGCAACACTTCCTTTCAACTTTCCTTCCTTCCCGCTTGCCTGCTTGATGGGGGCAGGGGGGTGTGTAGTTGCCTCCTGTCGGCGTATCTTCTGGTGAGAGGGTGGCCTTTGCACCTGAGCTGCCCCCTCTGTGTCGGTCCACTCCAGCTGGGAGGAGGCCAGAGAGGGAGGCTAGGAGGCAGGATCCCGGCCTGTTCTCACATGCTGCCTGGAAACTGCAGGGTGTAGAGCTGCTGCTGGAGCTGGCTTGGCTAGAGAGAGAGAGAGAAAGAGAGAAAGAGAGAGAGAGAAAGAGGAAAGTGTGAGGGGTTGGGTGCAGGCCTGGCTGAGGGCGAGATGATCTGCGGATTCCGGGATTTGGAGCAGAGTGGAGCACAGCTGCTTTTTTTATTTGGAACAGTTGTCCGGTCTGCGCACAAGGATTTAAACAGGACAGCGTGTAGAAATGAGCAGATTTACAGACATCCGTTGGACACAGGCAAGGCCACAACCCACACAGGACATCTCTATCGAACACATAGACCTTTACACCCAATGAGTTATTGTCACATCAGATATATTAAAATAAATGTCTTTAGTTACAAGAACAATACTCAAAAGAAGTCTTACCTAAACAAGTGTTTCAAATCATAAAATATCAGCCCAGTTAGCCCAGTCATGACATTTCGGAATGCGTTGAAATGTGACATCATTTAGCACGAATTTCATCTTAAGTAACACAACCTTACATACATGGACACAACAAAAAATAATTTTCTTTGTGACCTCTTTTGTGCTGTAAAAAGCTTTAATGATCCTACATTAACTAGGCTATCTGTACTTTGTGTAAAATGAAATTACTGGTTTAATTGCACAGGCCTTGTAGCCTTTTCTGGGTTAAAGTTGATTATCTTCTAAGCTTAGAAAGGACTGGAGACACAGAAATGTTAGGGAGGAGACAGACTGTAATCTGATGAACCTTGGTAGATGTCAACATTTAGGGCCTAATGTACATATGCTGTCCATTAAAATGGCTAGCAGAAGGGAATGAGCCAGCCAAAAGGGATGAGCGTAATCGATTTTTTTCTTGATGTCTCCCCTAACGTATGTAAAGTGATCCCTCCCCTGTGCACCTGCCTGTACATCCCACAACCCCCTAACCCCCTAACCCCACCTGCTCCTTCCGCCACCAATAATGATCTCGGCGGGTGTCCCAGACATCCTGTCCTCTGGAGGAGAAAAACAGCTCCTTCAGAGGAAGCCTGCCGCCCACAGCCCCAGTCACGGCACGTGCATGTGCACATCTCCAACTTCCCGGCACCACCCGGGGCACGGGGCCAGGTGCGACAGGGGAGGACAGGAGTAGAGAGGGGAGGAGAGGAGAAGAGAAGAGTGGAGTGGAGAGGAGTGGAGAGGAGAGGAGAGGGGAGGAGAGAAGTGGAGAGGAGAGAAGAAGGGAGGAGGGGAGAGGAGAGAAGAGGATTGGAGAGTAAGGAGAGAAGTGGAGAGGAGAGGAGTGGAGAGGAGAGGAGTGAAGAGGAGAGGAGGGGAGAGAAGAAGAGTAAAGAGGAGAGGAGAGGAGTGAAGAGAGGAGAGGAGTGGGGAGGAGAGGAGTGAAGTGGAGTGGAATGGAGGGGAGAGGAGTGGAGAGGAGAGGACAGGAGAGGAGAGGAGTGGAGAGAAGAGGGGAGGAGAGTAGTGGAGTGGAGGGGAAAGGAGTGGAGAGGAGAGGAGAGGGGAGGAGAGGAGAGGAGTGGAGAGGAGAGGAGTGGAGAGGGGAGGAGAGGAGTGGAGTGGAGAGGGCGGGAGAGTCCCTCCCAGGGCTGCGTGTCATCGGAGGTCCCCTCCTGCCACCCGTGGCCCGTGCGGCCAAGTGTCTGGCTTCCCTGTCACTCTCCGACGTCTCCGAGACACGTCCTGCCCAGCTTGTCTGGGCCCGCGAGCGCTGTCTGAGCCGCCAGGGCCGACATCCGGAAACCGGATCCGCTTTTCAAAGCCGGGTTTTTCTGCGATATCGGGTGTCGGGTGTCCCCGGAGGTTTAATTGATTGTCACACGTTTGTGCACCGGTCGGCCCGCCTTCCCTAAGCCGCCGTGCTTCCTCTTAGCGAGCAGGAGTTCAGTGGGGTGGCATAAGGGGAAGGCAAAGAGCA
This sequence comes from Coilia nasus, assembly GCA_027475355.1. NCBI lineage: Eukaryota > Metazoa > Chordata > Actinopteri > Clupeiformes > Engraulidae > Coilia > Coilia nasus. Next base: position 8,341,984 of record CM050207.1, read on the forward strand.
GTGGTGCCAAATGTGGGAATTTCTTAGAAAGTTCCAGACACATCAGCTGTGTACGCTGCACAGCCCTTCTTGTACTGTAGCTGTCTGTGGCTTGGATTGTTGTTGTGAGTGAATTCTTTATGAGCATTTCTCTAGGCCTGTTGTTGTTGATGTGTGTTTATTTACGCTGACAGGTTCTCTGATTGTTCTGAAAGTTTGTGATTGTTTGTGGTTGTGTGAGTTTCTGGCACGTCAGTGGGTGTAGGCCTTTGTTCGTTTGCTTCATGTGCCCTTATACGTGTGTCTGTCGTGTGTGTTTCGGTGTGCTCCTGTGGGGTGAACATCTTACCGTTTATGTAAGCCATGCCAGAGGCTCAGTCAAGAGTGTCAGACCCGACCGACGGCGAGCAGCATGCCTGTGGTTAGAGTGGTGTGTGTCTGTAGGCCTCCTTCGCTCCTGCGTGTGTGTGTACACAGGGCGCTAGGCGTGGTTTCTGTACTTGAAGGAATGTGTGGCCTGGGCCCCTCGGGGCAGAGTGAGATGGGGTTTTGGCGTGGGCTTGATATTTGCTTTGCGACTCCTGCAGAGGGTTGAGAGGTCAAGAAGCTTCGCTTTGCTCCAGTGCCGCCTCGGCGCTGCCAGACCTCCTCATGTGGGCTACCCGATAATGGGCACTCTGTGTCCGGGGAGACAACAAGACGGCTTTTGTGCCAATCTGGTGCCGTCAAACCTCCGCGCTACGTCAGCAAAGGGCTGCCTATGACGTCTCCTTTCCCTCAAGCACCGCCGGAGAGAGAGGCGTGACTCAACGGCTGCTGTTGTTTAGGAAACGACAGAGAGGCATTGGGTTCAGACTCACTGACTCGGCTGGCTCGCCCCAGCACATGGGCGTAAGGGTTGAGTAAATGTTGGTTTGCAGGGCACTGCCTCCCTCCCACACTCGCGTATCGTCAGCTGAAAACTGATCTCAGAACAGCACAGTGTTCTGGGAAGTGTTTTCGAAAAGTAGCATACCCTGTTATATGCTAGCTTCCCAGGGTTAGGAGGCTATATATTACATTAATTAAGGTAATAATACCGTGACTTCTTCTTATGATTAATGTGACCATAAATCTTCATTACCACTTGAGGAAGTGATGAAATTTAATGGCAGTGGTGATTGCCAGGATGTTCTGTTTTTTTTTTTACCTTGGGATTTTGGGTTTGGCCTACGTTGCTGTGGTGCGCCAAGGAGGGCCTCCTTACGTTTTGGCCCGGCTGCTCAGGATGCTAGCAACAGGGGCTGTGTTCAGTGATAGGGCTCCGCTTTCAGACTTGGCTCAGTTGCAGGTTGAAATTGGTCCTAATTGCGTGTGCGTGTAGCCAGTGGGTAAGGGGCTGACCGGAGACCTGCCTGCCCACCCCCTGCTGCGCTAAAGGGGGGAGGGGTGGGGGGGGCTCGCTCCTTCCCTCCCTTCCTCCCACACTACCAGCCAGCCAGTGATCTCACCTGTGGACTCGAGATTCTAATGTTTACCCAGAGACAGCCTGATGGCTTTAGCAGAGAGGGAAAGTAAGGGAGAGAGAGAGAGAGAGAGAGAGAAAAGGAGAGGAAGAGACTAGAGAGAGAGTCCAAGAGTGAGAGAAGGAGCCCCTCTGCCCCTAAGAGCACAGGACCTTCAGTTTAGACAAACACAGAAGTCTGTTTTAGGAAGTGGGGCGGGGGTGGGGGACGTATTCATTGCATGTATCATTTTTTGGGGCGATGGCTCTATGTGTCTGCTTATTTCTCTTCGAGAAAGCGAGAAGCTGCTGAGTGATCACACCATTTCAGGACAGTCTGGACGACATGGCTATTTTTTTTGTAAAAAAAAAACTTTGGTGTTTTGACAGGAGCCAAACACATGGGCAACACACACACACACACACACACAGACACTGATACACACACACACACACAAGCCATTCCATCACGCTCAGCAGGGAAGTGGGGGGTGTGGTGGCCATATGTGAGGAGGGTGTCTGGAAGACGGGTGTGTGTTTGGAAGAGGGGGTAGGGGTGGTCTGCCAGGGGGATAGCGGAGGGGGTTAACTTGATCTCTGCAGACGGCCTGTCATTGCTATTTCCTTTGTCCCCTAACCTAACTCCCACCCTTGCTCCACTGGCTTGCTTTCACATCAGGGATGTCATTCAGTAGCGAGCTCTTTCTCCAGCTATATTTAGTCTCTTTTTTTGCCTCTGCGCTCGGGCCCTCAGAAATAGACCCGAGGCCTGCAGTTATTACGACGCCGAAAGCAAATTGTTTGCGAAGGGCGTAGGCCTCCCCTTCACAGTCCAAGGTATTAAAAATGGCTTAAAACGAATCCACAAGCAGGGGCTTTGTTGGAAAATCCGTGCATGAAGGATCAGCATCAGCATCAGCAATTTTTGGTTCATACTAAACTTTTTGAAGATGCTGAAAATCTGAAAATATCTGCAATTCTGCATAAAAGTGTGGGAAATGCAGTTAGACCGTGTTTTAGGTCAGGAGAACAATTCTGGGGTGGTTAGAGAGAATAATGCAGAGAAATGCTGGGGCCAAAGTTGTGAGAGGCTTGTGTGTAGCATATATTTGTGTGTTGGTGTGTGTGTGTGTTTGAGGCTCAGACTGCAGGCAGCTCAGACGTGCACGGTGTGTAGCCTGCAAGTGTGTGTGTTTGTCCTGAGATTAGAGCAGTCCGGCCTGGCCAGATCCGTCTGTGTCACCAAAACTACCCCCACTAGGCACCCCTCCCATCCCCTCCCCTCCCCTGCCCTTCACTTCACTGCACACACACACACACACACACACACACACACA
>CM050207.1:8349782-8369782 GCA_027475355.1 Coilia nasus
TGACAAACACACTCATTTTGGAAGCCGTTAAGCTGTCTGTAGCTCTCCTCTGTGCTTCCTTTTTTGGATGGGCCTCTTCACAGAGCAGTGGAAAAAAGTGGGAACGAGGAGAAAGCAGGAACATAGCTTCTATGCGTAGCCTCTTAGTTCCACTCTTTTGTGTAGTCTGCTTTTTAAGTACACTTTTTAAAAATAATACCTGTAATATTTCCGTAAAAGCACTTAAAAACTCACTTAAAGAAAATCACCTGTGTTATTAGTTTGTCATTTTAGGATTACTCACTTTACAGTCATACTATTATTGTTTTAGTTGATAGTGGTACTAATATACATTATTTTATTTTAATGGATATTTTATTGTAATTCATTTGTCAATGTTTTTCCAGTCCTAAAAGTTGATTTGTATGAAAGTGTCTGCCAAACACCTGAGGATAAACATAGTCTATTGAGCTTCTTTTTTTCTGCCATCTGTCTCTCTTTATTCCATCTGTCCTACTCTGGAAATGTAATAAAAATTAAATGATAATACATTTTATAAGAACTACACTTTACTGTATGAAAAGTACCTACATGACTAAAAAAGAAAAAATATATAATACAATTAACCAAATAAGCTAAAATCTGGAAACTGGAACGAAACTGGAAAGTTGGAAAAGAGGTTAAAAACCAAATGCTTTGCTAAAGAAAACTGTTTTTAGTTCTCTTTTAAAGATTTCTGTGGATTGTGGTGCCTTGAAGGTGTCAGGGAGGCCATTCACAGAGGCGGAGCAGCCGTGCAGAAATAAAGCCCTGTTGGCCATGGTGTTCTCTGTCTCCTATTTCTGCCTTTCTTTCCTAATACAGTATTAGCCTACTCTTAACGCTTATATTACAGCTTTCCCACCTCCTATTTTGATCGACATTTCACTGATTTTCAAAGAAACGGTGCGGATGGAGGAGTGGCGTTGTCTAGGCTAACATGGTACAAAATACAGAAACAGCATTGCAGTTGTGCCCCTTTTCCACCTCTCCTGTGTTCTGTCTCCTATTCCTCCCATTCTCTCGTAATAAACTACTCCCATAACCCTTACATGGCTGCTCTGCCCTACAAAGGCAAACTGCAGTAACTACGTGAACATATTAATAGCTATGAAACTGAGAAAAATGCCTTTATTGTTGTCATACAGCCCAGTCAAACAGGTTCTACGTATAATAGTGGTAATGCTTTTACGTACTTTACGTACTCCTTGTCACACAAGACAAAGGAGGAGTTATAAAGTCAATTTCCAGTTTTACTGAATTTGCAGTTACTGCCTTTTGGCTTTGTATAGGGCAGTACTGTCCCACCTCTAAGCTGTCCTACGTGTCCAACCATCACTCCACCCCGCAGGTCTCTCGATGGCCGTCTGCAGGTGTCCCACAGGAAGGGGCTGCCACACGTCATCTACTGCCGCCTCTGGCGCTGGCCCGACCTGCAGTCGCACCACGAGCTGCGCGCCATCGACCTGTGCGAGTTCGCCTTCCACATGAAGAAGGACGAGGTGTGCGTCAACCCCTACCACTACCAGCGCGTGGAGACGCCAGGTGAGCGGACCACTCACACACACCCACACACACATACACACATACAGTTACACACATAAACACATAAACACACACACACACACACATACACACAATTACACAAATACACATACACACACGATTACACACACATACACACACACACACACACATACAATTACACACACACACAATTACACACACATACAGATACACACATATACACACACACACACACACACACACACACACACACACACACACACACACACACACACACACACACACACAGTTACACACACACATACCCACTCACACACATACACTCACCAGCTCATCTGCTAATGGTGTTACTATAACAAGGCCACAAAATACAGTAGCTTAGAGGAGAATGCCTTAATAATTAGATTTCACAATGGCTTGTGTGACAAGCGGGTTGTGTTCTGGTTGTTGTGTGGCTTTTGTGTGTGCTGCTCTGCCCCCGCTAACCTCTGCTCAGATTTATGCCTGTGCCCCTGGGGGTATCATGCAAAGAGGATTATCTGTGTTTAGCCTACGTGCGGTGTTCTCCTCTCTTTTCTCCTTCGAGCGCCACACCCTTTCTCAGGCAGCGCTCCCCATGCCATCTGAGTTCAGCCAGGAGTGGCAAGAACACTATTATGAGTCACCAGTGGGTCTCTTTGTACACACACACACACACACACACACACACACACACACACACACACACACACACACACGCTCAGCTGCAGTGTGACTGGCTGAAAATGTGTGACTGAGAGGTCATGTTGTCGTCTGTGTGTGTGTGTGGTGTGTGTGTGTGTGTGTGTGTTTTTGATTTTGGGTTTTGTTATTGTGTGTGGTGTAAGTGTGTGTTCGGGTTTGTTTGTGTGTGTGAGATTGCGTTTGTGTTTGTTTGTGTGTATGGTTCAGTATGCATGTGTGTATGTGAATGTGCTGGGGTATGTTGATGTGTGTGTGTGTGTGTGTGTGTGTGTGTGTGTATGTGTATATATTGGTGTGTGTGTTGTGTTAATATGTGTGTGTGTGTGTGTGTTCCGGCAGTGCTGCCCCCGGTGCTGGTGCCCCGACACACAGAGATCCCGGCTGAGTTCCCCCCACTGGACGACTACATCCACTCCATCCCCGAGAACACCAACTTCCCCGCCGGCATCGAGCCCCAGAGCAACTACATCGCAGGTCAGAACCCAAGCACACAGCCCAAACTCTAACTCAGGAAGAGAGAGAAGTGTGTGTGTGTGTGTGTGTCTGTATGGGTGCGTGTGTGTGTGGGTGTGTGTGAGTAACAGAGGGCAGGGAGGCGACAGAAGAATCAGATTTAGAATCAGTTTTATTGACTAAGTATACTTAAATTAAATAGGAATTTTACTTTGGTAGATTAACTCTCTAGTATACATTCAGCATATAGACAAGTAGTGACAACATATACATTATTATTACATTACACTTAGCTGACACTCTTATCCAGAGCGACTTACAGCTATTTACAGGGTTTCAGTTATAGTCCCTGGAGCAGTGTGGGATTCGATGCTTTGGTCAAGGGCATTTTAGCCATGGGTAGGATGGGATTCGAACCTGCGACTCTCCGATCCCAAAACAAACTTCCTAACCCCTAGACCACAGCTAGACCACAGCTGCCACATGTAGACAGTGATATATAGAAAAATACTGTACAATAGAGACAACAAAAGACAAAAGTAACCTCATATAAATACAATGTACACTATACAAAATATACATATATATGGGGCGGTAATATAGACAAATGAAAGTACATGCTACACAGTCTGAGAAAATGGTGGGGAAAAAAGGACTTAGCAGGCTGACCGAAGTGAAGTCCGTGCCATGCTCTGAGACATCAGAGGGCTGGACTGTGGGAGAAGCACAAGCCCTCTACACGTGGCAGCCAGAGGAGCAGGGCCAGGCAGACAGGGGCCAGCCCTCACCTCCGGTCCTCCAGCCAGCCAGCAGGCCAGCCAGCCAACCTCAGCCACCAGGCCAGCCAGCCTCAGCCACCAAGCCAGCCAGCCAGGCCAGCTAGCCTCAGCCACCAGGCCAGCCAGCCTCAGCCACCAGGCCAGCCAGCCAGGCTGTGTGGGGGCGGCCCACCGCTACAGTCCCAGCCCCCACTCCTGCGTCTGTTCCTGCTGTTGCCATTCTGGGCTGCAGGCTCTCTGTGTGTCTGTGCCAAGGTGTCCAGCCCCAGTGTGTTTGGGACAGACACTGTCTGAGGAAAGCACCCACATGCCAGCTCTCAGCAGGGCACTGCTCTCACTCTGTTTACCCAGCCATAACACCATACACATGCGTGTGTGTGTGAGATGAAATACCGGGCACTATACCACACATTACAACAGTACACTGTGAACATATGCTCTCATGAGACCTCTGAATAAATAATTCAATAAAATAAATATAGATAGATGGATGGGTAGGTAGATAGATAGACAGACAGATGTAGATATACTGTATTGTATGTCCTACATGTCGTTGCTTGAGTAGCTGTAGGTCTTAATTTCTTTCTAAGATCTTAATAATATATCTTTTAATAGATCTTTATTTTTACTTTTCTGATCCTGAAATCTAAACATGTGTGGACATGTGTGATGTTATTTATGTTTAATCTTGTATCTTACAAAAAAAAATTATAATGCCACAGACCGAGTTGTGCATCAGTTCATCTCTCCTGTCTTTGTGTGTTCAGAGACTCCTCCACCCGGCTACATCAGTGAGGACGGGGAGACCAGCGACCATCCCATGAGCCACAGTATGGACACAGGTAGCCACACCGGAGCCTTTCAGGGCTCCTGACATGACTCCACACCTGGGCCTCTCAGGACTCCTGACATGACTACACACCTGGGCCTCTCAGGACTCCTGACATGACTCCACACCTGATGCCTCTCAGGACTCCTGACATGACTCCACATCTGGGCCTTTCAGGCCTCCTGACATGACTCCACACCTGGGCCTTTCAGGACTCCTGACATGACTACACACCTGGGCCTCTCAGGACTCCTGACATGACTACACACCTGGGCCTCTCAGGACTCCTGACATGACTACACACCTGGGCCTCTCAGGACTCCTGTCATGACTCATGGCTGTCTCTTCATACTGTATGAATGGCAACCATAATTTGTTAGCCTCTGTTAACCTCAGTGTCTTTTCTTGTTGTAGGCTCCCCCAACCTTTCACCAAGTCCAGTGTCACCCGCACACAATAACTTAGGTGAGCTGACATTGAAAACAGGTGGTGTGTGTGTGTGTGTGTGTGTGTATGTTTCTGGGTGTGTGTTATTTAGATGTATGCAGCTGGGTTAAGTAGCGAGCAAGACTAAGGCTAGCCTTAGTCACCAACCTCTGTCTATATGTGTGTGTGTGTGTCTGTGTAAGACTGTGTGTGGGCGTCTAAGCAAAGTGTCTGTGTTTTCACATATGTGTAAGAGAATGTGTTTTGGCAAGCGGATGGGGCTCCAGAGCCTCGTGTCTTGGAAGCCATGTGGATAGTACAGAGGAAGCGCCCAATGAATGAAGCTTTTGTCCCCCCCCCCTCCCTCCCCCCATTTCCCTCTCTTCCCCATCTGATCTCATTGTGTCACTCAGATAAAGGCCTCCTACACTTACACTAATAATAATATCCTGTTGATTAGTGTCGCCCCCCTCACAAAAAAGACCTCCCTGGCCTCCCAGCGGCTGCAAAAACAACAAACAGCTGATTTCCCATGGATGAAAGGCCTCAGAGACACGCAATAAGTCCTGAGTCAGTCCCATTTTTAAAAGCAGTAGAGGAACTGGTGTTTATGAAAGCTGGGCTGGGAACCCTGTAATTTGCCCTGCTCTCGCTCTCGCTCTCGCTCTCCCTCAGCTGCCACTGGGGTCCAAGTGATGGCAGTGTTTCCACCCGGCCTGGTTTGCGTTTCTGGGAATCGGCATTAAACATTGACATCATTGTGTGACTTCCCTACTCCTAATCCTCTCTGCTTTCTCTCTCTCTCTCTCTCTCTCTCTCGCTGTCTGTCTCTCTCTTGCTTTTTTCTTTGTGTATCCCTCTCCCTCTGTTTCACTTTCACTGCTGTGTTTTTCTTTGTTGCCAATCTTTCTCTTTGTCTTTCTCTTTCTTGCTCTCTCTCTTTTTCCGGTCGCTGCCTCCCTCTCCCCTGGGTGGACCGTCTCAGACCTGCAGCCGGTGACGTACTGCGAGCCGGCGTTCTGGTGCTCCATCTCCTACTACGAGCTGAACCAGCGCGTGGGTGAGACCTTCCACGCCTCGCAGCCCTCGCTGACCGTGGACGGCTTCACCGACCCGTCCAACTCGGAGCGCTTCTGCCTGGGCCTGCTGTCCAACGTCAACCGCAACGCCGCCGTGGAGCTCACGCGACGCCACATCGGTACCTCGCCGCAGCACCGCGCTCAGCCGCCTGCTCAGACCTCAAACGCTACTTTGTTGTTTTTTCAACCTTAAAGTAACGTTTCCAAAATCGTGTCAGTGGTTCATCAACTTGTAACTGGGTGAAAAGCACCTCTGAATTCACTTTGCCGCCCTCCATGGCTATAACTATAACCGCCCTAAGTAAGTTTGGAGAAGCAGGTCTTTTCTCCGTAGTTCGAATAAGAGACCATTTCGTTTTCAACCTATAGAGTTCGTTTTCAACCTATACAGTCATTATCTAGCTACAGTATGTATGTAGTAGTTATGTAGTAGGTAAGGTAGTTAATAACTATACAATTCTGATGTCCGGTTGCAAATGCACAATGCCTTACATTCACCCATTCATGCACTCACACACCAATAGCAATAGGCTGCCAGACCAAGAAGTTATTGTTTGATGGTAAGGTGTATGTAAGAAGAGTACTCCTCAAACTCACTGAAAATCATTTTTTTCCCACCAAATCTCAGTGTAGTTGTGTCTTTGTTGTTTTGTGTCTCTGTCTTCGTTAGGCCGGGGCGTGCGTTTGTATTACATCGGTGGAGAGGTGTTTGCTGAGTGTCTTAGCGAGAGCGCCATCTTTGTCCAAAGCCCCAACTGCAACCAGCGCTATGGCTGGCACCCTGCCACCGTCTGCAAGATTCCCCCAGGTGAGCTATGCTACCGTCTGCAACATTCCCCCAGGTGAGCTATGCTACCATCTGCAAGATTCCCCCAGGTCAGCTATGCCACCATCTTACCTGGGGACTCCCAGCCTGGGTCGCAAATGTGAGAGAATTCCTATGAAGCATTTGGTGGTTGGCCTGATTTGCGTAGTATTTCTGTATCAGATTGATACAGCAATATGGTGGCACTTTTTCTGACTCACACAGAAACATTTGGTTATTAGGCTTTCTGGTCCTCCAAATCTGTCTAGAGTTAGTTGAGATCAGCAAAGAAGCTGCCCACAGGAAATCTATTTGTTGTTGTGGTTTTACAGAGCTGTGTTTACACTTGTTTATTTGTGTTGGGTATGTGGCTCGTTGTTGATGGAAATCAGAGTTTCCATGAATACCATGTAGCTCAAGCAAGATTACACCCTCACTTGATAAGACACAGACAGGCGCCACAGTCCTACACGACCCACATAAATGCACATTCCTCAAAACAAGATATCATTTTGGGTTACACTTTATTTTACTGTCCCTGTTACATCAGTTAGGTACAGTGTAACAAAGTGTGTGTAACAAAATGTAACATTACCATAGGGTTAGTGTAAGTACATAATATTACATGTTACATACACTAAAAAGGAACATTAAAATAAAAGGAACCGTAAAATAAAGATTTAGCAATTTGTGTTTGTTTGTTTGTTCTGTTAAACATCTGCCAGCTGATCCCATTGAAGATTTAACCTTAGTCTGTTTGTGCTTGTAGGTTGTAACCTGAAGATCTTCAACAACCAGGAGTTTGCGGCGCTGTTGGCCCAGTCGGTGAACCAGGGCTTTGAGGCCGTCTACCAGCTCACACGCATGTGCACCATACGCATGAGCTTCGTCAAGGGCTGGGGGGCAGAGTACAGGTGAGGAGAGACACACACACACACACACACACACACACACATACACACACACATATACACATATATATATACAGACATATACGCACACATACAAACGCAGACACACATATCATATGTGTACCCCCATATGCAGACACCCAAACACAGACACACACGCATGCACACACACGTATATACACATATATTTACACACATACCAGGACGCACACACACACACCCATAAATTCACACTGACATACAGATTCACGCACATGAATCCATTTACTGTTGTCTCCACACACACACACACACACACACATTTCTCACACAACCATGTTGAATATTCACACCCGTGTGGTTCACCTGCCCATCCAGGACCGCTTATGTTAACCCAGATTATTTCCCCCTCTCCTCTCCGCGTTTGGGCGTCTGTTAGCGATGTCGCTACACGGGCGCAAAGACACACACGTGCCTCCCACTCGTCACTGTCAGACTTTCCGGCCCACACTCCGCTTCTCTCCTTCGCCACTCCCCCACCCTCCCCCCTTTTCCCGCTCGGGCCTCTGAGTAATCTCATTGTTTGCACGAGCAGGAACCGGCCAGGTCCTAATCAGAGCCAGTCGTGGCTTTTCCACCGGGGGAGCTGTGCTGGAGAAAGTGGCTCTCGGCTCTCTCTCCTCTCTCCAGACGCTCCCGCCCGACCGCCCGCCGCATGTGGAGACACTTAAGGGCCAGCTCGGGTTTCACCAGACGCCCACTCGCACTTGCACTCGCACTCGCACACTTTTTCTTTCTGCTTCTCCTCCTCCTCCTCCTTCCACTCCTCCTTCCACTCCTCGTCGCCTTCACTCTCTCTCTCTCTCTCTCTCTCTTTCTCTCTCTCGCTTTCTCGCTGTCTTTTTTGCTCTGGTCTCATTTCCTCAATAGCTTTCCATATTCACCACTACCCCTTTCCTCTTCTCCATATCTATACCTTCAATATCTCTGTTTACTCTCTCTCTCTCTCTCTCACTTTCTCTCCCTCTGTCACTTTATCTCCCTTTCTCTCTCTCCCTCCCTTACTCTATCTTTCTCTCTCTCCGCTCTATCTGCTCTCTCTGTTCCTGTCGTGTCGTGACCGCCAACCCCAAACGCTGTTGCTGTTTCTCCTATCGGATCTTTTACGAGGTATTGTGGTTTAGGGCGGCCGCCGTCGTGTCACGGCTGCGATTACTCACCTATCGCTCGCAGGAAGAGGCCCAATTCATGCGGCTCTAATAGCCACGGCCAGGTCACGCTTGGCTTGGCGCTACCCGCCGAGCGTCACTGGAAGGAATCAATTACCCACACGCTCCAGCAGCTGCGGTTGGACGCGTTATGACTTTTGACTCTTTACAGGCAAAGTCTCATTTCCCCTCTGGTCACGTTTGAGGCCGTTTTTTTTGTGGTAACCACTTTGTCGGTCAAGGCTCCTGCTCACTTGCTTATACACTCTCTCACACTGGCCTTTTCCTTTTCGTTACGTCTGTCTGTGCCTCTCTTTTTATGTCGACACACTGTCCCTCCATCTCTTCATCTTCGTCTCTCATCACGCTCTTCCCTCTTCCTTTCTCTCTTGTCCTCCCTCTCTCTGCCTTTTTCCTATTTCTGTCTTAGCCACTTCTTATCTGCCTTTCCCCCTCTCTCTCTTTCTTTTTCCCTCTCTGTCTGTCTCTCTATCTCGCTCTCTCTCACTCCCTCCCTCCCCCCCTTTTTCTCTTTCTCTCTGCCTCTTTCTCTGTCTCCTCTCTCTCATTTGGCCTCTTCTTGTGCATGGAGATGTAATCAGGGCCGACAGATGGGCCCTTGGGCTGGATTTACTACTGGGCCTCGGGGCAGGGGACGAGTGGGAGGCAGGCGGACTGCTGGCCAGGCCGACTCTGCCGAGCACCGCTCAAGTGGATTTAATATGAGAGGCCTCTCAGACCAGAGCAGCCACACCAGACCGGCGGCAGTGCTGCTCCTCGATTGGCCCTTTCAGCAAAGGAGCCTCTTGAGCTTAATGACCAGGAGCCTGATGTCCGCTTATTTGGAAGAGGCCTGGATGGGGGTGGCTTTATGGGTGTATGGTATTGGAGAGGAGAGGAGAGGACAAGAGGAGAGGAGAGGAGAGGAGAGGACAAGAGGAGTGAGAGAAGAGGGAGGAGAGGAGAGCAAGAGACCTAGAAGAAAAGAGAGAAAACTACACTCAAAAACGAATTAATAAAAAACGTTTTTACATTAAAATTATACATGTAATTCTGTTACATGAAATGTAAGTAAATGGTCATACTATGTAGCATGCTTTTCTATCATGTAAATGTAAAGAAATTAAATAATGTTAAATTGTTTATGTACAAATCTTAAATGAGCTTTACATATACAATATACATTACAAAAATATTATTTTAGATTTTTTACCTAAACAGTTTAACATTATTTAATTGAATGTAGGTACAGTCAGACTAGGACTACACTTCCCATGATTCCCTTAGCCACACCTCAGGTGATGAGCCTCTTCTCGTGTTTCACTCCCTTTAAAATCAGTGGCAGTACTTCTCCCAACTCCCAACTCTCTCTCCTGCACGAGATCTGGCACAAGGCCACACATTCCTCACACATTCCACTGACCAATTGACCATCCACCAACTGAGGGGGGTGAGCCGAGCCACTACTTACCCCATCCTTCTTCTCTCTCCTCTCTCTCTCTGTCTCTGTCTCTCTCTTTCTCTGTCTGTCTGTCTGTCTGTCTGTCTGTCTGTCTCTCTTTATCTCTCTCTCTCTCTTTCACACACACTCATACATACATCAGCCTTGCATACACATACACGCACACACACACACACACACACACACACCATCACTACATGTACGGTAGGATTAGTTCACACCTGTAGTTAATAACTGTCAACTGTCTGTTTTTCCTGCAATAATCTGAGAGCCACTGCCAAGAAAGATTCTCCCTTGCCTTCATCAAAACATATTTACCATGAATTGAGTTTATTATTAAGCATTATAGTTGGTGGTTAATATTCTATGACCAATTGCGCTATATTATGGTGTCACTAGGTGAAGAGTGATTGCTAGGTGAAGAGTGATCATAGTTTGGTGCAACAGGTCAAGAGCGATTTCACCTCATTTTTTTCCATGTACTGTACTTCATGTATTACCGGAAGGTGTATTGTAAAGCATGACCATTTGCTTACATGTTATGCAGCGGAACTACATTTGAAATTGTAATGTAAAAAAATGACATAAAGTCTAGCTTTTAGGGTAAATTAGTCTGTTGCGTAAAGAGGATGAGAGAGAGAGACATAAAAGAGGAGAGAAAGAAAGCTAGAAGATGAGAGGAGAGAGGGAACTAAAAGAGGAGAGTGAGAGGACTAGTGAAGAGAGAGAGGAAAAGAGAGAAGAGGGAGAGAGAGAGAGAGAGTTAGAAGGAGGAGACAGAGAGACAGAATAAGAGAGAGCGCTACTCTGAGACGTGACTGGTCTAAAGAGAGAGAAAGACAGGGAGAAAGAGAGAAATAGAGAGAGGTAGAAGGAGGAGAGAGAGACACAGAATAAGAGAGACGTGACTGGTCTGGACTGAGAGAGGGAGAGAGAAAGAAATAGAGAGAGGTAGAAGGAGGAGGCAGAGAGACAGAATAAGAGAGACGTGACTGGTCTGGACTGAGAGAGGGAGAGAGAGAGAGAAAGAAGGAGGAGACAGAGAGACAGAATAAGAGAGAGCGCTACCCTGAGACGTGACTGGTCTAAAGAGGGAGAGGGAAAGAGAGAGAGATGGGGGAGAGAGAGATGTGACTGGTTTGGAGAGAGAAAGAGAGAGAGAGTTGGAAGGAGGAGAGTGAGTGGTCTGGAGAGAGGGAGAGAAAGAGAGGGGGAGAGAGAGATGTGACTGGTCTGGAGAGAGAGAGAGAAAGAGAAAGAGAGTTGGAAGGAGGAGAGTGAGTGGTCTGGAGAGAAAGAGAAAGAGAGAGAGAGTTGGGAGGAGGAGAGTGAGTGGTCTGGAGAGAGAGGGGGAGAGAAAGAAAGTTGGGAGGAGGAGAGTGAGTGGTCTGGAGAGAGAGAGGGAGAGAAAGAGAGAGAGAGAGTTGGGAGGAGGAGAGTGACTGGTCTGGAGAGAGAGAGAAAGAGAGAGAGAGTTAGGAGGAGGAGAGTGAGTGGTCTGGAGAGAGAGAGGGAGAGAAAGAGAGAGAGAGTTGGAAGGAGGAGAGTGAGTGGTCTGGAGAGAGAGAGGGAGAGAAAGAGAGTTGGGAGGAGGAGAGTGAGTGGTCTGGAGAGAGAGAGGGAGAGAAAGAGTTGGGAGGAGGAGAGAGAGTGGTCTGGAGAGAGAGAGGGAGAGAAAGAGAGTTGGGAGGAGGAGAGTGAGTGGTCTGGAGAGAGAGAGGGAGAGAGAGAGAGTTGGGAGAGTGAGTGGTCTGGAGAGAGGGGGCGGCTGCCGAGTGTTGCGTAAGCGTGAAGGAATGCAGGACACTTTGGCACTGGCCTCAGTCCCGTCAGGGGACATAAGTGTGTGTGTGTGAGTGTGTGTGTGTGTGTGTGTGTATAGGTGTGTGAGTGAGTGTGTGTGTGTGTGTGTGTGTAGGTGTGTGGGTGCATATGTGTGTGTGTGTGTGTGTGTGTGTGTGTGTGTGTGTGTGTGTGAGTGTGTGTGTGGGTAAGTGTGTGGGTAAGTGTGTGTGTGTGTGTGTGTGTGTGTGTGTGTGTGTGTGTGTGTGTGTGTGTGTGTGTGTATAGGTGTGTGAGTGAGTGTGTGTGTGTGTGTGTGTAGGTGTGTGGGTGCATATGTGTGTGTGTGTGTGTGTGTGTGTGTGTGTGTGTGTGTGTGTGTGTGTGTGTGTGTGTGTGTGTGTGTGTGTGTGTGTGTGTGTGTGTGTGTGTGTGTGTGTGTTTGTGTCTGTGTGTAAGAGAGAGAGAGAGAGAGATTGGGGTCGGGTCCAGGCTGGCAGGCAGGCAGGCAGGCAGTCTCAGTTCTCTCTCTCTTCCCCCCAGGACAGAGCTGTCAGCCATTGGCCCCTGGGCAGACAGGCCCCTCACTGGAGAGCACGCTGGGGGGTATTAGGTGACAGGCAGGATGCCTGGGATTCTCTGAAAAAGCGCTCATAAGGACTCTTAAGCATTTGTGCACATTCTTTGGCAGTGACACGTTGGCTTGGTGTGCCCCTCTTCAGCGCGAAGCCAGTGCTCGGCTTAAGTGGGTCAGGACGAGGGAAAGTAAACCTTCAAAAAAAGATTTTCCCTTCTGCTCTTTTTGTTTGTTTGTTTGTTTTTTTGACTCTCATGCATTTTGTTGAGCGTCACGACTGTTCAGTTTTGCCTTGGCATCAGCCTCAATGTGTGCTACCATTCTCATCCTCTGGTGTGGAGGAGTTGAGCAGTCCTAATCTATTTTAGGGCAACAATGATATGGTTCTGGTTTCCTGCTATGCACAGCACAGCACAAACGTGATGTTAGCGTGGGGCTTGTGATTAAATGGGTGCTTTTGACTTTTTCCTGTGTTGCAGGCGTCAGACGGTGACCAGCACCCCCTGCTGGATAGAGCTGCACCTGAACGGGCCCCTGCAGTGGCTGGACAAGGTGCTCACGCAGATGGGCTCCCCCAGCCTCCGCTGCTCCAGTGTGTCATGAAACAGCCGCCAACCCTGCACCCCCACACCTGAACCTGAACCCTCACACCTACGCCCCAACCCTGAACCCCCACACCTGAACCTGAACCCTCACACCTACGCCCCAACCCTGAACCCCCACACCTACCCCCACACCTACCCCCAGCCCTGAACCCCCACCGCAACCCCCACCGCAACCCCCCAACCCTCAACCCTGACACCAACCCCTCAACCCCCAAACCAACCCCTCAACCCTGACACCAACCCTCAACCCCCAAACCAACCCCTCAACCCCCACACCAATCCCCACCTCAACCCACTTACATACATACTACACCCACCTCTTCACTAGCCTGGCACAACAGGCTCTCGTACTTCAATTCATTTTGTACAGAGGGTCTGGCCTTGCTGCATTGAGAAACTATTTCTTCCTGGAGGTGTGGACTCTGCTGAAGTTTAAAACAAGTGGCTCTGCCTTTACCCAGTCGCTAACGTAGCACACATAGTCAACGTCATCGCTCATGAACACTCCCTCTGTTCACTAATTTGCTCGGTTTCGCTTGGTCCGAATACATGAATGTCAACAGCAGCAAGACCAGGCCCTCTGTACCAAATGAAATGAAGTTCGAGGGGCTGGTTTACCAGACCCCTTCACTGCTCTCTGTCCCTCTCTCTCTCTGTCTCTTTTTCTGTCTCTCTCTTTCTCTTTGTCTCTTTCTCTCTCTCCCTCTAACACACACACACACACGCACATAGACACAAAGTACAGTGCACACGCACACTCTGAGTAACAGGAAACTGAACAGAAACCAAAACGAAAGCGAGACGGCAACTGGAAGGGAGCTGTCGGAGAGATGTTCCCCTAATGTTCCCCTTCACCCTCAACAAACCACCCGGCCACCCAACCCCTTCTCGCTCACCCACGCCCTCTCAGGAGCCTGTTTCATCTGGATGTGTCTGTGGCACAACTTCGAAAGAGTGTCACACACAATGTATTTTTTTTACTTTGACATGTTTTCCCCTGCTTTGTGCATATCATTTGTTTGTTTGTTGTTGTTTTTTTAAAGAAAAACAGGAATTATTTTGGCAGGTAGTGCCAGAAGTGCTCATTCACCATGTGTACTACATGATTTGTTTATCTACTACAAATAAGATTCTCAAAAAAGCAGGCTGTTTTTAAACTGCAAATACATAAAAGCACTTGTTAAAGTTCTTTCAGTTCTTTTTAAACAAGAGCATGTTTTGAAACTGTTTTTTGTACAGTACCAAGTTTATACATGTACTTTTTTATTATTTGTTTGGATTTGAATTGCCCAGTACTGGAAGTGAATTTCTTGTAAAAAAAAGACATATCTCACTCTACTCTCCTGAGTAGCATGGTAAAAAAAATAGATGTTTAACACATCGGTTGCTCAATTGTCCTTAAACATTTTTTTTTTTTTTTGTGGTCACTTATTGTCTTCTTGAACCTGTAATGAATGCTGTCCTCCGTCTTGTTTAAATAGCCCCTGTCTAACCAGGCATTAGGCCTCTACAGTGTGCATGCTGCATAATGGTCGCCCCCTGACCGTTAGAAGTGGTGTCTGGAGACGCATAACCAGAGGTAAAATCCTTTTTGAAGTACGAAACAGGTGTGACAGTGTCTTGGTTTCTGTCACGTCAGACGCTCAGGCCTTATTTTCTTCTTTTTTTTTTTGGTGTGACTCATAGCTGTCAGTTCCTCTTCCTTAATTTTTTCTCTCTTTTTTTGTCGTTTTGGGAACTGTGCCAAGTCTGTGTCCTCTCATATCGAATGGGACAGCATTTGTTCTCTCTAATCTGTTCACCAGCTGTCTGTGTGGTCGGCCGCTTGCCTTTGTGCAGATGTTGGCCATTCTGTTGTGGTTGAGCCTCTTTTCGCTGCCTTTGTCATGTTTCGGTGTTTTAAGAGAGATGTTTTTATTGTTTAAAGTCATCCGACATCGGTTCAGTGGAAGAGAACGAGTCTGCACCAGACGTTTGCTCTCAGATGACAACAGTTTGCATGTCCAAAACCAGCAGCAGATGAGCAAATAAGTATTTCCTTTCTGTTACTGGCGTCGGAGGAGGTGGACTGGCAAAGGCCCTGCAAAGAATAGACAATATACTGTATATATTAATATATCCCTGCTATATGTTTGCAGCATTGAAACGCATGCGAGTGCATGCATGAGCGTCTTCTGTACATACACATCCTGTGTTTTGCCTCCAGCACAGGGGAGTAGAGTAGTGGCCTGTGCTTGATCAAGGACAGAGGTAGATTTGAGGTGCTCATTTAACTGGTAAATGACTGGCTGTTTGCCTTGCCTTGCCTTGCCTCAACCTCCTCATAAGCAGAAACTCTTGCTCTTGTCACACCCTCGCATAGCTTTAGAAACTACAGATCACACGTTTGCCACAGTTTGCCCACTGCCTGTTCGTTTGAAAAGGAAATGACACGCAGCAAAATAAGGTAGTCGGGTGCCTCTCTGCTCAGAGATGATGTACTCTCAGTGGCTTTTGTTGTGCTGGGTGTTTACCGTGAACTAAGTTTAGCCCCATGTTCAGAGCTACATTGTCAAAACATCTCCTCTCAGGACCATCAGGGCTTTAAATTTAGTGTAAAATAAATTTGTACTGTACATACATACATACATATACAGAAATAATGCATGCCTATTTTGTACGATTTTTTTTTACGTATGTTTTTATTCTAGATTCTATTTTGCTACCGAATATTTTTGTAGGAGCTGGGGATGTTTTATAGCAGTGCACGGCATTATTGGTGGCTCCTTGCTCTATATTCGTACAAGGGAGCGCAGATAAGCCAATGTGCTGAGCGGTTTGGGGGTAAGGGATTTCTCTATGAGTGAGTCTTTTTTTTGTACCAGAAAGGGAAAAAGTGTTTGGTTGGGGATGTTTTGGAAATAAAGGGAAAGCCTGTCGTAGTAGGCCTGTGTACATATTGAAGCCAAGCCTTGTTTTTGTGCAGCCAGTGGTTTCTTTTATACCCCCTTTGAAGAGGAACAGCCTCTCAGTCCTCTCTGAGCCTGTCTTTGTGCGTTAGGAGGAAGGGGAAAAAAACATGTCCCTCGTGCTTCAGAGGGTTGCTAGACACCAGTGCTGTGAACTTTTCTTACCTTTTTAAACCTCTTGGCAAACATCAAAAAAAGGAGTAAACCGATATTTGGGTTGTGGAGGACGGCACACACACCGCCCACTTTGCCCACCCCGCGGTGCGGCTGGAGCGGGGCCGTGAATGGGCGCTCTGTAGGGCCGTGGGCAGGGCCTGTCTCCAAGGCTGGCACACACACAATCGCCTGGCTCGTCGTTAGTCAGCGTCGCGCCGGCACTCTCTGTTCACACTCAGCACTTGCAGTGGTACACTTAAGCTGAATCTGAAAGGTTTCACTTGTTCACGAAGTTGTTCACATATAGTTCACTATGTAGGGGACAAAACTATGTAACTCGCACCCTATGTAGTTCACAACATTTCGGATTTAGCTTCAGATCCCTCACAACACACCACATCCACCATATTTTTGTGAAGGAATAATTAGTAGTTTCAAAGCTCACAACAGTGTCTGAGACTTACTTGCTGCCACAGAGGACTCCTACACTTGTGTAGTTTTCCAGCAAAGCATGTTACATCCAATGCATAGTGTTACATAAAAAAGAGCATAAACTGACAGTTTTCTGGAATCACAATTTTGTGGATGTACTGAAGCTGAGTATTAAAAACATTACATTTTTGTAAGATTTTGATTTTTGAAGTCGATTATGGTTTGGCTGGTATTTGTCTTTGTTTCAAATTTTATATGTAACAAGTTTTGTATGTGTTGTGCTTGTGTTAGAAGTTTGTACAAAGATATATCAATTATTCCCTTACTTGGTTCCATCATGTTAGTTGAAATTATTTTAATGAATTCTGTTTTTGCTATTTGTCTTTTAATTAAAAAAGTGTATCTCAAAGCGCTTGTATTGTTTATTAATGTGGAGCCATTCCAAAATTATAAAAACAATCATGAGAAATGGTTTTCTTCAGAAGACGACGATATGTAAGTCTGTTCAGCAGAAATCCCATTTTACCGAATTAGGCCTCAAATGAAGAGTGACTTACAGACACTGGAGTAGAAACAGGAAATTGCTGAGTTTTAGCTTTATTCACACCACCCAGTCTTGCAAAGCACCCGGATTCTAAGCGTGCTATCAAAGCCGGGCGAATTCTGCTCGTGCAAGCAGCTACCTGCTGTCACTTTCGCGACTGTGGTCAGCAATCTGCTTGTCTTCTTCGTTGGCTGACAGACAGTAAGGACGGTAATTACAAGGCTGAAGCCAGCAAGGACCCAGGCCGCATAGTGCGTGTGCTTACCCCATTGCTAAGCTACAGGGGTAACTTGAGCCAGGTTGCCGTTGAGTTTACATACTCTGCCTATGCTCTGATATGAAGGCTGCCTTTGTTGCAGTTGCCTGCAGGACAAGGAGGGACCGTGATCCGTCATCGTGCAGCCGCGATGCCCACGCATTTAGTGTCTGTGTCCCAGGATGTGTCTTGAACTCTCACTGATGTCTTCAATGTCTGGAGGAGATGCTTGCATGACAGGCCACTGGATAAGTACACCGCTGACAAAGACATATTGTGCAGGTACAGTCTTGACATTAGGACACGTGATTTCCCTACAAGAATGTCAAGATATGACTTTCTTCAACATGTTTTCCTGAAGAGGATACAGTCAGCTGTCAGTCTTTAAAGAATATATGATAAAGAATATATGCTACTTTTTTATATTTAATGAATTATCTTTTTTCCCATTTTTTTCAAGGTGGGGAGTTAGGAAAAGGGTTACATGGGCTTTGCACTACAGGGCTGAATTTATTAGAAAGCGTTGAGTTCTGAAAACCTTTAGCGCCCTCCACTGGCAAACTAGCATCATGACTGTCTGGTGATGTCATCCCTTAGCTCCGCCGAACTGTGTGCTATGTCAAACTGCTGACTCAAAAAAGCAAATAACTTCTACCAGACAGAAGACTGACAAATGAGTCTATATTTGTTGGAACGGTTGACTTTTGGTTTTCTAAAGAGAGCACTAACAGGTTCATGTCTGCATAAAGGCATGGTCATATGTTTTCTCTGGAAGGCTTTATTGTTCTGAAATATGTGGATGTTTTATATAAAGTCTACGTCATTGAGCCAGACTAACAGTCTTTAAAGCATATTTAACGTGTAGGAGAGGTTATCACTACTAAATCCACTGTAAATTGATGGCCTCTTTATGCCTGTGAATTGTAAAGCCCATGACTATTAAAAAAAACCCTTAATCTGTGTCTTCAAATAGATGAAAAGACTAGGACTGTCTGTAAAATAGCTCTTTACCAAAAAAGGGAAAATGTCATGGAAATAGTAACATTTTAAATCTAAATTCTAGGAGATAAAAAAACACACACATAAAAAGCTGGGAGCCCCATAACAGTCAGTGTTCAGTGTTATAATCCTGATGTTCGTCGTCTTATGGCACATTCAGATGAATTAGTAACAAAAACAGCTAATTTAGAGTCAATAATTGAATATTGTCAATATTATGGACCCATGAGTTGTGGGGGCCAGAGAATCCCTAAGTCTGCAGTTGGGCTATTTTACTCTGTGGCCCCGTTCTGGAGCCACAGGATTGATGGCAAGTCTTTGTTGTCACTCTCTCTCAAGCTCTTTGGAGAGTGATGAGCAAAGTTTGGGGAACAGATGACCACTCTCTGCGTCATCTCAACCCAAGCATACGGAGCATGAAGGTCACCCGGCTCAGTTATGGCGGCGCGAAAACATTTGTTGGTAAACAAATTAATCTTCCTAAAGGTCGCCATTTGTCTCACAGCGCTCCCCCCGCCCGCCCGCTCTCCTCTCCTCTCCTCTCCCCGCTCAGCTGTCTCTCCTGTATGTGGCGTCTCTCGGTGGGGACGAGGGATGCTGCGGTGTGGTGTGGCGGCTGTCACCGCTCGCTTCGGGGTGGTCCAGGCTGCCGGCTGCCGGGGCCTGCAGAGCCACAGATTGCGGCGAATCAGCATTCTTCAAGAGCAGACCGCACCTGATTGCGCTGCCACGGGCCACTGGATCACAGCTGTCTCCGGACAGAAGCAGGCTACCTGGCCGAGCATGCCAATAAGACGTCTGCGCGCTTTACCAACTGGCGCCTACTGGCCCGCTGCCCGGCGCATCCTCCATCCCCTCGCTGCACTAAGCCAGCACTTCTCTCCACGCCTGCCTTCTGTGCCGGAAGGAGTTTCGTAAAAACAAGTCGCTTTTTCGCACTTCGCTCAGTTGCACAGGATTTTAACACCTGGCGAGGAAGTGGTGTTCCATCCACCACAGGCCCACCTTTTGTGTGAGCAGCCGAGTTGGCAGAGGTAAAAAACACAGACGCATGCAAAGTACTACTAGTCTACAAAATGCCCAACACTATACACATTAAAATCTCTTCTATAGTCTCTCAAAATTATACAGTATTGTATCGTTTTAAAAAGGTTAACACTTTATGAAAGCATTTAATACCTGAGCATTAGTATTTAATGATTAAATAAGGCTGCATTATTCGCCAGTTGTGTAATTCCTATCTGAAACTTACAGAAAAGCATTAAATGATGCAAGGAAATATGTGGTAATCACATTTGCAAGCAAGTGCACCCCTCACCATCCGCCTACCTACCCTTCAAGTGAAAAAGCAGTTTTTACTGACACCCGCAAGCTGCCACCTCTCTGATTAATAGACGGTCATATCCCTGCCTCATGAAGGGTGGTTATTTGGGAGGTAGAGGCGGGGAGTGGGGGTGGGTGTTGAGAGAAATCCAGTCGCTGACCCAGAACTAATAACATTC
>CM050207.1:8372282-8494782 GCA_027475355.1 Coilia nasus
AAAATAAAGCGAAGATGGCATGAGTATTATCTGCACCTGTATTACCGTTGTTACTGAAGAATATGAAAAAGATGGATCACCAGTTCTGGTCAGCTGAATATATCTCTCCGTGGTCTGGGCAGAAGACGACATGAATTAAAAAAAAAAAAACGACGAGGTTTGCAGAAACGAGGAAGTTGGACATTCAGCGAACAACAGCCCGGCAAATTCGCCAGAAGCATAAAAAACTACGGATAGGCTATAAAGACATGATATAACAAACCAATCCCCCCTCCCCACATAAAATAAATCTGAATTGCTTTTACTGCTTAATCCTACATTCTCTGTATGTCTCGTGCTGGTGGTGAATGCTTGGCTGGTACATTTCAATTGCCCACCGTGATGCGGTGGATTAAATGACTCCTTGTCAAATTAATTGGAGGAAACAAATGACTAGGCCTATAACATTGCGTTGTGTCATTTTAGGCTACTTTTTAAATGCAGTTTCGCAGTGCTGAAGTGTGCAGCTGCCGACATAAGATCCCAACTTGCCAGTTTCTCCTTTAGGCTATGCCTTGTGCATTCTCCGCGGTGACTTCGCAGTTAACTGTTCTAAACGTGTGTGTCAAGCCAATAGGTCAAAATCACTTGTTTTTCTATTAAATTGATATATATTTGCCATTTCCGACCGTTTGGGCTGACGGTAGTGGTACCGTTGGTTTAAAACAAGACTTTTCTTCCTTTAGCAACCGTTGCCATCAGTAAACAAAAGCAGACTCTCTAATAGTCTACAATAGCCTATAGATGCCCTAGCTCATATTTGGCTGATAAAAATTGCAAGTTGTTGATCTAATTAGTATTAAAATTAACTGTTTCGGTCATTGTTATACCTTAAAGTAGCAGTAAATTGTGCAATTTGGCTACGTTTTGTTGGCAGCACTGTGTGGAAATATCCGAATGTGAGACGCATTATGCATTTGACGCTCCGTGGCCGTCGGTCTTGTTTCACTAAAACATGAAAGAAACAAATGACTAGGCCTATAACATTGCCTTGTGTCATTTTAGGCTACTTTTAATGCAGTTTTGCAGTGCTGAAGTGTGTGGCTGCCGACATAAATCCCAACTTGCCAGTGTCTCTTCTTTAGGCTATGCCTTGTGCATGGTAACGTACGTGGTTCTCCGCGGTGACACAGTTAACTGTTCTAAACGTGTGTGTCAAGCCAATAGGTCAAAATCACTTGTTTTTCTATTAAATTGATATATATTTTCCATTTCCGACCGTTTGGGCTGACGGTGGTGGTACCGTTGGTTTAAAACAAGACTTAATTTCTTCCTTTAGCAACCGTTGCCATCGGTAAACAAAAGTAATGCAATATAGATGACCTAGCTCATATTTGGCTGATAAAAAATGCAAGTTGTTCATCTAATTAGTATTAAAATTAACTGTTTCGGTCATTGTTATACCTTAAAGTAGCAGTAAATTATGTCATTTGGCTGTTTTGTTGGCAGCATTGTGTGGAAATATCCGAATGTGAGACGCATTCCCTAACAAGCATTTGACGCTCCGTGGCCGTCGGTCTTGTTCCATTAAAACATAGGGACGGTGTATTTTTTGCTTTATAGCCGATAGTAATTTATAGAAATATATTTGAACATGAACAACAAGGAGGACGATCTGCGCCAGCAGAGGTTCCATGGCATCTATTATCCTCCAAAGAAGTATTTTCAGTCAGAGATATCGGCAGTATTATAATCGTCTTCTACTGATGCTACTGAATTGCCCGCCTATCCTGCTTGAAAATGGGCTGTATCAGTGACGTTTTCGCAAACGAGGGCGTAACCCAGAGGGTCTAGTAGCCAGGGAGTGGGAACACAACAGCTCTCAGGTCATGGGGCTAGTGCCCTGGGTCTACAAGCACCGAGGGTGGCCCCTAAAGGCCCGGGCCGGCACCGGCCCCGGAATGGGAATGCGGCTAATGTGTGTGTGTGTGTGTGTGTGTGTGTGTGAGAGAGAGAGACAGAGAGTGTAAATGTGTGTGTGTGAATGTGTGTGTGATAGAGAAATAGAGTGTGTATGTGTGTGTGTGTGTGTGAGAGAGAGAGAAAGAGAGTGTGTGTATGTGTGTGTGTGTGTGAGAGAGAGAAAGAGAGTGTGAATGTGTGTGTGATAGAGAAAGAGAGTGTGTGTGTGTGTGTGAGAGTGGCAGGCCTGCTGCTTCGGTGTGCTCCAGTGCCTCCTCCTCGTGACGAGCGGTGCGGACGGCTGGCACCTCCTGGCTGGAGCGCGCTCAGATGGCGGCGGGGGGGCGGCAGCCCTGCGGGCAGAGTGGCGGTGGGATGGTGGCATCAGCAGCATCAGCAGCTGCACAGTTACTCAGCGGGGCAGAGGTGGGCACGGCCCGACAGCTGACGCACACGTGGGTGCACAGGAGTGCACAGGTATACACACACACACACACACACACACACACACACACACACACACACACACACTCACACGTGCACACACACAGTCACACACACATGTGCATACACACACACATACACACTTGCGTGCACACACACACAGTTGCGCGCGCGCACACACACACACACACACACACACATACACATTTACACACACATTGTCTTCAATAGCTCTGAGCTCTCCTAGAGAATACTGTGCACTGAAATACATTCTAACTTCCCACACATGCTGAGAGATGTTCAAAAGTACACACACACACACAGGAACACACACACACACACGCACATACACACACACACATTAACAAACACGCAGCTACACATACAGGAGGTAATGAGAGCATACATCTACATTTTACGCATAAATGCCCAACAAAGACCCATAAACTGTCACCCCTAAAATATACTGTATGTACTTGCCACCAATGCCACCAATACTCCTAGTAAACGGCTATGTTTCAGCTATGTGTCTCAGTAAAACAATGCATAAGCACACACACACACACAAATGTAAGGAGGAGTAAGACCATGCATGCATACCAAACACCTGCTAGTTCACACAAAATATCTTAATAATTCATAATAGGCTCACAAACACACGCACGCACACATACAAACACACAACACACACAAACACCACCGAAAGAGTTTGTTATTGCAAGAGTTGTGATGTCTGTTATTATATGTCAGGTTGCTCCAGTTTTGATTTGTCTGTATGTGGCTGTCAGACTCCCTCAGCTGGCTGTTGAGTTTCCTGGCACCAATACCTTTCCTGATGTACAGAGAAGAACAGAAAGAAGCCATTAATAGCTAATTTGATCGGCCCCACTTCACTTCAGCCTGTCAGCCTTCACCCCTCAAACATCAACATCACAAATAGGTACCAACATCCCTCTTGTGTCTCTGATCTCATTTCATCCAAGAACTCTTGTCGTTGACATCTCCGTGTTCAAGAGGAGCTTCTTGGTTAGTGTTCGTAATGGCACCCCATACTCTGTTTTCGGTGTGTTTGCAAGTGTGTGTGGACATGTTTGTGTTTGTAGCTTTAAGCTTTTCCTATGCCGTTATGTAATTACTCCCCATAATCAACGCCTGGTGGTATCATCACGGTGCTGACTGATTGAATTAATTGAGGGAAGTATGTCTCTTAGAAACATAACTGATTTAATTACTACAATTTGTGCTTGCTGCGCTGCTGTTAAGAAAAGAAAAGGGAGGGCAAGCTCAGCAGTCTTGCATGGCCGTTTTTTCTTTTTTTTCCCCCTCCTTCGAGTGACTTGATGAATGCGCCCGCCTTGCTGTCACTGATCAATGTTCGCCTTGATTTCCGGCATCTGGCAACCAACTGGAAACACATCAGGTCCTCCAGCAGGGCCATTATCCCGCTCCCGTCATTAGGTAGCGCTCCCCACAACCGCAACCGCCCGCAGGTCTATCACACGCCTCCATTACCCAGGACCAGGCTTTTCCGCCGCTCTTCCGCCGCTCCGCTTCTCCTAGTCAAATTGGTCGCGGCAGGAGAATGTTCTCCTGGTGATGGGAGTCATAATGCCAAGCAGAGTGGAGTCGTCCCCCCCCTCCCCCCGACCACCACCACACCACACACACTTCAAACACCATTTAATTTGGGGATTAAGCCAATAGAAAGCCATTACCCGCCGGCTCGCTGCAGACACGGGGGCCATTGCGATCTGGCGTAATTCCCCCTCATTTACAGGAAATGAACTATAAAAGATTGGGATGGTATGGTTTGTGTTTTTATGTTTATATGTGTGTGTCCTCTTTCGCCAGAGTGCTTTGAGTGATTCCTGTCTGTCTGTTTCCCTCTCTCTCTCTCCCTCTCTCTCCCTCTCTCTTTTCATGTGGCACAAGGCTTCAATCATGCGCCAACCTCTCATCAAGGCAAAATAAAGCTAGAAAGTACCCTGGACCAGTTTTAATCGAATGTGCAGTCAAAATAATTAGCTACTATGTCTGAAATTATTTAGATCTAATTACAAGCAGATGGGTCCTTTATTTGCACTTAGGGCGTCTGAGCAAAAGGAATGGTGTGTGAACAGGAATAATTAAGAAGTTCAGAAGTGCATTTTTTTCCCTTCGTCTTCTGTGGGTGAATAATCAACACCCTGATGTTAATTAGCACACAGTTAATTATTTAATTACATTTATGCTTTTCAAGCAGCACGTCATTCCAGGGTTTTCAGGTCCTGTCAACACATTCATTATCTTCATATAAGCCTCAGTGTTGGAGAGCTTTCATTCGACATCACACGTTTAAGATGGCAGTTCCAGTGAAGTCTGTGAAGAGTGAAGCCCAAGCTCAAGGTCATTACTGATATTCCACTGAATTAATGAGGTATTAAACCAATGTCTCCTTTCTTCTCTCCTTTATATGAGTGAAACTCCTCAGAGATGACCTCAGAACTTGCAGTGAATTGTCGGTCTGAGTTTGTTTTACTAGAGCTGCCAAACTTGTAATTGAGCACACTTTCTTCAACTGCTTTAACTATGTGGCATGCAAGACAGGGTGCTGGGCTGGGCAAAATGTGTAACAAGCTACATTTCATGTTCCCCAACACTGGTGTCAATAAAAGTGTACTGAGTACACAACCATCTACATCCGTTGTACAGGTCAGACCTTAACCTTAACAATAGATATGTTTCTTTAAAAGGAAATAATCCCAAGCATAAAGCAAGAGAAGAACTAACCTAATTAAACACAACCATACATCTATGGCTGGTTTTTTAGTTTGTCGGTCTTCATGACACTGTACCGTGTTTAAATGGATCATAATGTGGCAAATGCATCGGCTCAGCATTTAAGCTCATCATGTATTCTATTTTTTGTCAGCATCCTACAGTGTGATCCATGGAAAATAAAATGTAATCTAATTTAAATACACAACATGCACTGCCACAGCTCTGATACACTGGAAACACTTAGAATAATAATAAGAAGAAGACGGGTTGATGATTCATTTTGTTACCTTGTATTTAGACATGTGTAATGACAATAAAGTTGAATCTAATCTAATCTAATAATGCGTAAATAATCTAAAGAATGCAGAACGGCCCTAAGGTGGATGTTTGTGAGTCTCACACTGACGTTGCTGCTGGTCATGGTTGCTGGTTGCATGGTTGCTGGTTGCTGGTTGCATGGTTGCTGGTTGCATGGTTGCATGGTTGCCTCTTGCATGTGTGCTGCTGGCAGGTGCTCTGTGGTCAGTGGTGCCGGCCGGCTGCCCACGTGCAGCATGCTGCCCGCCAGGCGGTGCGCTGGGACAGGCAGGACCTGCGGCACTCGCCCGTCTGCTCGCTGCTGAGCTGACACGCACACACAGCACACTCGCACACACACAAGCGTACAAATACACACACACACGTCCGCACACACATGCGATACACACAAACACACACACACACACACACACACACACAGCACACTCACACACAAGAGCGTACAAATACACACACGCGTCCGCGCACACACATGCGCATACACACAAACACAGACACACATACACACCCACACACACAAGCATACAAATACACACACGCATGCGCGCACACACATGCGCATACACACAAACACACACACACACACTTACAAACGCGCATGCACGCACGCACATGCACAGACGTACACAACACACACACACAGAGTCACATGACACACTTACACAACGCGCATGTGTGCACACACACTCAAACACACAAACACAGGGCAATTTCTTCACATACATGCAAACTGGCATGCTATAGTTTATTATGGCAGTCTTATACTCTTTGTGGCTCTCTAATATGATGGCTGTCTCTGTGCTGGATATAAAACAACATGAGCTATATAGCAGTGTCAAACATGCGTTCACTTGAGCTGACAATACTAGCACCACACCATGCAGTTCCCCTTATGTACTGTAGAGGTCAGTAAAGGCACTTTTTAACACAATATGGAGATTATTACAACCCATTGCATTAGTAGTCTTTGTTTTTGTCTCAAAATAAATTGAGCTATTTAGTGTATGTAACAACATCTGATATTGACCATAAGTTTGTGGAACTATCCAAAGCACAGCACTGTAAACCATATGCATGGGACAAACAATGAGCAATATTTTAAGAAAGAAGCACAATTCTACTACAAAACGAACAGACATAACAACAGAAATAGTTCAATAAAACATTCCCTTCAGACAACATGTTTCATAAGACGTAAAATAAAAATAAAATACCAGAAAAAAAATTTCAGAGGTAAACACAGAGGACATGAGCGGGCCTTTAGACAAGATCCACAAAAGAAAGCCAGACTGACTAAGGCAAAATCACAGAATAATTAAAGATCACCTCAGAAAAAAATGTTAACAAACAGAAAAAGGAATCAGAAGAAGCAGTCCACAATGCAGTGAGCGAAGTACAGAGCTTCTAAAATGAATACTAAACCTTCGCCAGAGCTGCTGATGTATGCCTGCCTGTCTGGGTGTCTTTCAGAGGGCCTTACTGCCTGCTATACTAACCGAAAATGACAGCCGACTAGACGACCCTGCTGTAAAGTATGCTGCAATGCTTCTAGTTGTATGATAAATTACAGTTATTACTTATTCAGAGGGCTATTAATTGTAAGCTATTTGAAAACATCTTGGAAATACCCTGAAATATTCAAATAATCCAGATGATAAAAATAAAGTTAATTTTTTTTTCAGGGCTCTGTGTGTTCTTTGCCAGGCGACTCCTTGCATGGAAACTGCAGACACTGGAGTTTTCCCCCTTCCCTCCTCTTCATTTCTCCTATTGATTCTGTCAGTGTGGCGATGTTAAGCTATGCCAGAAATGTCAGGGAGATGAATCACTGTTAGCCGCAGCTGGCTCGGTTTGGCGCGGTTGACAGAAGGGATAATTCCGTGCGGATCAAATAAATACAGATGTGTGGTAATTAGTTGTATTCCCTGGGAGCTCATTGCTGGCGCTGGGAAGGTGTGAAAGATTGGGTAGCTTCCTGGCCACAGCTTTTTTCCCCCTTCCTCTTTTTTCAATTTATGCCACACAGAAGCAGAATAGGTCAAAACCCAGGTGGCTATCAATAAGCTATCTGGCTTGTCGGCCATGAGCAGGACTGAGGTGCTCTTTGATGGATCATTATGGAAGGACAAGCAAAGTGCATTGAGATGCACAAACAGGGCAGACATGGCAATTGTCAGCCATCTCCTGTTTAGTCAGTGTCATTTGCAAAAAACAGCAATGCGTGCAGTCATTGGAGCTGTCAGACTCTTCTGAACACAAAGCAGACAATGGGATGATATTTAAATCTTTGTTATTCATACACACATACATATATCACAAAATGCGGTGAAGAAATTATTGTAATAATATAGCCCACACACCATGTCACTGCTTGAGAGTGCTCAAAAGTAAATGGCTCAGCAATTAGAAGTGATCATGCTTTGATCTACAGAGTGATCCGTAGAGAGGGGATAATGTAATGATATGAAGCGCTGTGAAATCTGGAGACAACACAATGCCATGCTTGCCCAATCCCATCTACATTAAAGGGAAGTGTACCCTTGTTCGTGTGTAATTATCGCCCCTTCACAACCAGGATATTTATGCTTAGCGGTTAGCAATGCATTGATTTAATATGTCGCTAATCAGTACATACAGCTTCAGGCCGGAAATGTTAATTTTTTCTCCTCATGCTTACAAAGTAGCCTTTGATTTTCTGTCACACGTTAATTACTGTGTTTTGCCACTAGATAGGAAGCGTTTTTGTAAACTAATTACAAGGTAATCATTTTGTACCGTGAGCATGTTGTTTTCACCTCTCCTACTCGCTCCTTGTTTTTTTGTGTGCGTTCTGTTGTTCTGACACACACCCGTCTTGCGGGCCGGCCCCGGACTCCCATCCCATCCCTACCTCCCAGCTATTAGCTCTCCCTAATTCATGGTGTGACACGGCGAGGACTGGGGCCTGTAATTGTTGTGGTATTGGTGCTGTTAATTACTGGAGTAAACGGTTGAACTGCTGCCAGAGCTCATTGTGGTGGTGAGACGGAGGGCTTTAAATTGTGTTTCCACCATCTGGGGACACGGGGAGTGGGGAAGAGGAGAGCGGGGAGCGAGGAGAGCGAGGAGCGAGTAGCAAGCAGCGGCGGTGAGGGCTCGATCGCCAGGCTGCAGCCTCGGGGCTTCCAGGCCATATGGTGCCAGCACTTTGCCTCGGCTTTATTGCACACCTTGCTGTTTTAATCAATGGCAAGCCTGTTCGCTTGTACTGGAGAGCAGGAGAGGTTATTTCTCAGTGTCATTTCTCTCTCCTCCACACACCGACACCACACCCCCACACACACTCTTTACACGCACATTCAAACACACACACACACTATCACACATTATCACACACAACATACCCACTAATACAAACACACACACACACGTCCTCCTGTCCTCCACCACCAACACCCCCCCAAACACACACACACACACACATACACACACATACCATGCAAGACACATACTGTACACACTACCAAACACACAGCCTAACACACACACTTCCTCTTCTCCCCCTCTGTAACCTACTGACTTTGCAGTTGTGCTGCTCTGTGCATCCTGCGCCCAACCCTGGGGACATCAGTGATTGTTTGGCCAAGCGCAGGAGCGGTTTAAATATATTTCCTCTTCAGCACGGCGCATCTTGATTGGGTCAAGGCGGTACTGTTTAATTCTGTGCTGTGCCACCATGATGTAAAGATAGAAAAAAAAAACTTTTAGGTGACCGCAACAGGAACACTAACATTCACAATAACACAGCCCACACGTCACAGACTCTAAGCCTTTTAGGTGACCGCAACAGGAACACTAACATTCACAATAACACAGCCCACACCTCACAGACTCTAAGCCTTCTAGGTGGCTGCAACAGGAACACTAACATTCACAATAACACAGCCCACACCTCACAGACTCTAAGCTATACGGTGACAGGGATATGGTCAGGCCTGCTCCCCAATTGCACATTGACTGGATCCTTTTGTTGCTGGTTGGAGTCGTGGCGGATGGTGGCATGCTACTTTATGGCTTGTGTTAGTGCATCTGTAAAAGCTCTCACCCCCGCCACTGCCAGCTGCACTCGCAATTGCTGGGCCCCTCTCAGGAACACAATGATATTGCTGGCTCTCCTTCCCTCGGCAGGCCAACCAACCGGCGGAGGAGAGGAGAGGAGAGGAGAGGAGAGGAGAGGAGAGGAGAGGAGAGGAGAGGAGAGGAGAGGAGAAGAGAAGCGAGAGGAGTGCCCCTGCTAGTCGGCAGTCTGTGTGCATATTGTTTAATTATTGGCTGTGCCGAAGAGCACAGCGGGGGGGTAAGAGAGAGTCTGCAAACTCGCTGGGAAGAACACAGAACCCCAGAAAATTAAAACTAAACACACAACACAATTACTGCACTCCCTCTGTCGCGTTCTCTCTTTCCCTCTCTCTTTCTCTCTCTCTCTCTCTCTTCGCGCTCTCACACTCACTTTCTCCACCAGAGTTTTGTGTGTGGGTGGATGGCTGGGTGGTTTGGGCTGGGGGTTGGGCGTGGGAAGTGTGCCTGTTGTTTGGCTTTTGAGTGCTGCGTGTTGAAGCGCCTGCAGGAGAAGGTGATTGACTATGCCGACCCCAGGGGGGTTCGAGTGTGTGTGTGTGTGTGTGTGTGTGACACTGTGCTTTGTGGCTGAATCGCCGCCTCTTCATGGTCTGGATATTATGAAACATGTGCACTAGTTACCAAAACAAATTGATTAATACATGCAGGGGAAAAAATGAATTTTGATAGCTCTAACAGATGGAGCAAAGGACCTGGCCATTTGTAACTGGCTTTATTAACCACAAACGTTTAAGTCCACATCATTATGGCCTAATGCATTCTTGTAATTATCAAACGGTATCTGACAGATTTCTAATGGGTGGTAAAATTTGAAATAGTGAATGATGGCCAGTAGTTCTTGTGTTTGATGCGCCTGAAACAACCCTATTCATTTTCATTTTGCCCTTACATATTTCAGTGTGTGTACATTTAGCCTTTTTTATTTGCCTCATTGAATTATCTGCCTCTGTTTCCAAAGGCACGATGGAAAATGGCCTTCTCACGCTGTGACCCAAAACGACAGCGATGTGTTAACAAGTGCAGAAAGGGGAGTGCCACGGTGATGTTTTAGAGCCGGTCGACATTTTCAATATCAGGGAAAGCTGTAATCTCTTCGCAGCGTAGCTGTTTGTGTTTGAGAGCGAGTAAATCATTTCTAGTGCCCCATTTGGTGTGGATTGCCATCCAGGGTGCTGGAGAGAGCTGTCTGAATGATACGACTTCTTCGTCAGAGGATAAGTGTGACCTTAGACTCTTTCACAGGCCACTGAGCACTCTATTGCTCATGAAACAGTGAGCGGGGCTTTGACCCCAGAGTATCAGGACCAAATGACCAGAATCTTATGGCTGGGAGTCAAGTGCCCTGGGATGCTGCTATGCTATTCAGTGGGGCACTCCATCCAACAAATCTGATCTTACATATTTTCATAGAATGTACATAAAACATTTAATCATGAAAATACCACAAAGAGAACCTAAAGATGTCATGTAAAGTAAGACACAGAGAACCTTTTTTGCCACTCTTTGTACTGTGAGTAATTTTCGCAAAAAAATATCTGTATGCTACAAGATACACACATTGCTTGTCATTCAAGGTAAGATAACATTGATTTAAACCATTTAACTACACAAAGTTAACATAATCCTCTTTTAACATGAATGTTATCTTCTTTGTTATGCTAAATAATTATGGAGTGAACACACTGATTCGTCTTTAGGTTCCGATTTAAGAGAGACATTCATAAAACCTTTAGTATTACCTACTGAATTGGCAAGTTAAAGCAGCAATTTGGTGCTCAGAGTGTCCAGCCACCCTCAATTACCAACCTAGGGGACTCGCGCGGATTGCTCAACAAAGCAATTAACAACATAATTAAGTGCCAAAGTCATAGTGGCATTTTGTACATCCAGAAACAAGAGAGTATTGATCAGGGAGCTGAGGAGTGGCCCCTGATTGATCTCCTGATTGACTGGCTTGCCAGAGTGTTCAGCAGGCCCTCTGGGGACGCGGGCAAGGGTGCAGGTGGAGCCAGGTGCTGCTTGGTTTAGCGGTCAAGCTAAAGCCATTAGACTGGAGTGTCACACTTGGCAAATGGGATGTCACAGCTTCACCACAGTGACAGCCTCCCCTACATGTGACATTCGGGACACTCAAAGGTCCAGACACTTTTTTAGACACAAACAAACACACACACACACACACGCACACACACGCGCATGTAGGCCTATACCTCTTTTGTATCTATTTTGCATATTATATACTTTTTTTTAACTATCTCAGAATTGCTCAATGTCCATGGAATATGTCTTTGTACTATGCATGTTATGTATAAAATTCAATATGTACAAAACATTTACATTGATTTCTCAAATCATTTGTCTTCTTTATTATATACATTAAAAATACTTGACCCAGGTCAAGTAATTAATCTGGCAAGTTAAGGTTTGTCTGTTTTCAAAATGATTAACCAAACAACTCATCAAATTGCAGCCTAAAATGTGAATATATTTAACTAAGCTATCCCTTATAATTCTGGACAATGGCCACTGTCATGAAATGGGGGCTGAGGGAGAGGAGAAAGAGAGAGGGGGGGGAGAGAGGAGAGAGAGAGAGAGAGAGAGAAAGAGAAAGAGAGAGAGACACCCTCCTGGTTTTTATGGCCCGTCCGCCTCCTCTGGGAGCTGGACAGATTGCTGGGGAAGTGCTGCGATAGGTCATCAAATAAACTGCCATGTCTTATTGTGTCAATAAACTAATTCCCCTTTTAGGCGCTCACCTCTGACCCGGCCGGCCGTGAGCGAGAGTGTCAGTGACGGGAGGAGTCATTTCTCACGGGGGTGTTGAACCATGTCTGGAGTGGGCCAGAAGTAACTCATTTCAGGCCGTGTCAACAGTCTTGTTGCCTGAAGGGTCAGATAAGCCTGAGGCAATGCTTGCTTGCCCTTTACTGCCATTCCACATTGTACCACCAATATCAAAAACACTGAGCAGCAGACTAATAACCGTCTTTTGCGCCATTTTGCACCAGTCTTTTGATACATTTAGATATGGTCAAATAGACACACTGTGTCACTGCTTCAGAATTTAGCTGAAAGTTTCTGTGTTATGTAAATGTCTGCTGATGCTCGTCCGTGTTAACCACATTACGAGCAGAGGGAGGAGCGGGAGGTTCATTCCATCTCCAGAGGTGCTACTGTTGCTTGCTTCGCTCTCTCTCTCTCGCTTCCTCGGTTCTTCATGAGCCTCATGCTGCTTCCCCCTTCGCATCCCACACACTGGCTCTCCCCACAATGGGTCCCCAGCCACACGGGCGCGGCGCTAACCCATTCTGCTAACGATCACCATTTCTCCAGACTCTAAAGCGCCAGAATGAGCTTTGGGTGAGATGGGCTTCTCAGCAGCATTGTCAATACTGATGGGTGCTCTGCAGATGCTGTGCTTCATCGTGTTGTGCCCAGATTGTTGTTTTGTAAATGGTGTAAATAGATTTACTGGTAGCTCTGAGGGGTAGTTTGAATTTAAAGTGAAGAGGAAGTATGACGGGAGAGGGTTAAATGAACGCTGTTGGGGAATGGGCTGGATGTAAGGAGGAGACACTGGATAATTTCACTGTCTAGTCTCAAAGCAATGCAAGTGAGCTCTGTTTTCATAAGCATAAATGTTTTGTTTTATTAAACTACTCCTTTACAAATTAAGTCAATGTTTGATTTTGCAAAGACGCATGCAATGCTTTTTTCTAACCACTAGAGGGTAGTATTCTATGGACAGAACTGCATAGATGGGGGTGAAGAGTGGAGAACCTTCCTGGACTACTGGACTATTTCACCATGGTCTCAAGGAAAGTCTTGGTCAAATGCAAATGCATTTCTTTTATTCACAACCATGGCCCAATGGTCATTTTTTAGAGAACCATGAAATGTTCAATCTTTTGTCAGTAACATCTTCCAGAAGAGGTATACTGAAAAAAAGGAGAGCAAAAATAAACAGATTAAAAAATAGTGTTAAGGTTAAAAACGGAAAAGAAAGGAAATAGGGAAAGAATAGGAGATGGTGACTGACGAGGAAAAAAGCGGGGGTTAGGACTGCATATTAAAATGCTTTTTTATGCTCTTCTAGGTGTCAAATCCTGTATGTGCTGTTTTGTGGGTGTGCACGCACATATGCATGTGTGTGTTTATGTATATGTGTATGTGCACCTTTGTGTGTGTGCATTTCTGCGTGTATCCACCTGTGTGTGTGTGTGTATGTATATGTGTGTTTGTGTGTCCGTGTATGCACTCGTGTGTGTGTGCCTGTGTGTGTGTGTGTGTGTGTGTGTGTTATTGCGCCGGCCTGACCTCTGAGGACATGCTGAAATTGAAATGACACTGAAAACGTGCGCGGGGGGTCTCGGCGGCGGCAGGGGTGGCAGCGTGTCAGGGCAGAGTGCGACAGCGGAGGCTTTCCTGGAGTCGCTGCAGGGTCCGCAAGGCTGAACTTTCGCCCTGTAATTACACCACGGCTCGCCCTCTGCGACCACACCACTCAGCCCACCGGTGTCACCCAACCCGGGGCACAATACCACCGACTAGCGCAGCGCCAAAGTAAAAAAAAAAAAAAAAAACTCTGTACGTCCCCAATCATTTACCACAAATGGACCGTCCTGCTCATACTGTGGGTCAGTGGCGGGGCAGATGTCTGTAACTGTAGCCTTTCATGGTAAGTCTAGATGTACGCTTTTGTTTTTGTTTTTTTTTTTTTTGGTCTCCTGTAGCACTGAATCAGCACATCGCATGAAAAGAGACAAGGACAAAAAGTGAAGCGGAGAGGCAGTTGTGGTCTGGCCCTCTATACCACAAGATCCCAGAGAGCCATTTAAACAACAGACCTGACAGCTGAGAGAGAGAGTGTGTGTGTGTGTATGTGTGTGTGTGTGAGCACGTGAATGGATGGGGGGAATGTTTACAGACCTGTCTAGAGAGCTGAACCACTGTTTACATTTAAACCTGTTGCGAATAAAAATCCACCTTGATATTTTCCACATTAATATGTGTGGGGTGTGTGTGTGTGGGGGGGGGGGGGGGGGGTTGGGGGGGGGGGGTGTTGGTGGGTCGCATGTGTTTGCCCTTGCGTCTTTGCAGCCACATTGTGCAGTAATGAAGCCCCAGCTGCAAGGATTGCGGCTTTTAATGAAAAAGTAGGGGTCTATAGAAAACAGGTAGGATCCGCGCTCATATTTCAGCTGGCTTTGTTATGTCTGACAATGAGGCGGTGCGCTGCGATTCTTACAGACTTGGTAAATGGGCCTCTGGAGCCTGCCCATCACCCGGCCCGCTGCATTAACCAGACAGGAGCCACCACAGGATCAATACGCCACTAAATCAGAACCCGCTCCCCAGCACTGACTGACTGATGCCTCCATTTATAAGAGCTCTTATACGTGTACCTGTGACTTGCCATTTATTTCTCCTGTTTATTTAGATCCCCATTTGAGACCTCATGCTAGAATTATCAATTTGTGATTGTCTCTTTTAGTGTGTGTGTGTGCATGTGCGTGTGTGTCTGTGTGTGTGTATGTGTGTGTGTGTGTGTGTATGTGCATGTTTGTGTGTGTGTGTGCGTGTGTGTGTGTATGTGTGTATGTGTGTGTGTGTGTGTGTGTATGCGTGTGTGTGTGTGTGTGTGTGTGTGCGTGTGTGTGTGTGTATGTGCATGTGTGTGTGTTTTTGTGTATCTGTCTGGCTGTCTGTCTGTCTCCCTGTCAGTCTAATAGAGACCTGGGGACTGGTGAGAGAGTGGATGATTATGTCTAAGTGCAAGCATGTGTGTATCATTGTCCTCTTAACCATATAACAACACTTGATAGCTGAGCCCCCTGAGATCACTGTCTAGCGTTCTTCTAAAATTACATTGTGTCACTATGACAAGTTACTAGAGAAAATTTTAGACCATCAGCACTTTAGGCATCTCAGTCCATGATAGCACCCTTGAACAAAACCTTAGTGGACGGGCCATGGCAGGCCTTACACATGTTGTGTGGCTTTCAGTATTCTTTTTGATTACACTGGTCTCGAAGTCTGTTCATCTCCTACCTGGTTAACAATAATTGAATAGCATCATACAATATTTACAGATTGAAGCATGAAAGCTACTTTACCTTGTCCTGCTTTGAAGAAACACTCTTCATTTCAAGGACAATCAACCCTGGAGGTGGATCAAAAAAAAATCTAATCAATTATAGCAATTCATCACACACATAAGCACACCACTGCTTAAACCCGATCCGTAACAACCGAGGCATCTTTCTGCAGTCTTTCAACATGTCCTTTGAACCGACAGCTGATACCCCACTAAAGCTCTTCTCTGTGTCTATTGCTCGAGCACTACAGGTTGTGTGGAGGCAGTGTGATGATGGCATGTTCACAGCACACCTGTGTTAAAAAAAAAAAATCCTGTGAAATCATTATTGGGCAACTAGACCAGAAGGTCAGGAGGCAGGCGGCCATTTGCATTTTCTGGCAGGAGCATTTAAGTTGACAAATAGGATCTGGAGGGAGACCACCGCCGCCTGCCACGTAGTTATTAACAACTCCCTCGCAAGTGATTCATCTGGCTCCTATTTAAAAAGAGAGGGGTGTTACCGTTGGAATATTATTCGGAAAATTAGCCCCTGTTTAAGCATAAAGCCTCGACTCCGGTGACCCCTTAATATACTTATAATGATGTCATTTACCATACAGATGTTAAGTCACTCTGACTGTTGCTCTGCACGAGTGCAAAACCAGGTACTCCACTATGCTGCCTTCTACCGCAGACGGAAATACAATCTGCACATTGAAGTCTGTTTGCTCTCCATGATGATGGTAATAAATCTGTTATTCGCATCGTTTAGTATTTGTTCAAAATATATTATAACATACATTTGATAGAAGTCATGGAAATCAGTAATAATCTGACTTAGACCTTTGTTTAATTGTATTGTCTAGATAGAACTACACCATCTGAGTATTTCTCTTTATCTAATTAGTCATTGACCATAAGGCTATGTTAAAACAGGGGTGTGGCATTCAGTTTCCTAATACCGCTAAATTAAAAGGTAATGCTGTGATGACACTAAATCATCAGCAATTCATTTATTCATGTGGTCATTTATAATTTATGAATGTTCATACTTTGCTGTCACATTATCAAGCTGTCGTCCACACTCGATCGGTTACAATGTGATGTAATAATGTTTTCATTGCATTATGACTTCATATTCAGAAGACCTCACCCATCCTCAATTCCTCTTTTAATGTCTTAGTTTAAAAATTGCAATACATATGGTAAATATAATTTACTATAATATAAATTATAGTAATTGTGAGTAGTTTTTGTCATGTATATAGCTTTTAATTGGCCAATGTCCCATTTCACTGGCTGCCTAAGTGAATACAACATATGCAAATGGCCGTCTAGCTGTGGTCAGAGGGAAAATCTTTTTGAGGGCATTTTCCTCAGTCGTAATCAATTACTGACCTCAGATTCAAGTTTAAAAGTTAGTCAGACTTTCCGTTGATTTGTTTGATGAATATTTCAGTGTACAAAGCAGCAACCTGACACTGTGGCCTGAGTGCAAAGGTGAACAGAAGTCACCTCTTGAACTTCATTAACACTAAAAGCGTGGCATCTAACTTCGTGGAAACACTCATTGGGTTCATCACATGTGAGTGAGATGCATTCATTTGGACCCTCTCAAAATCCAATAAAATTATACGACTGATTACTATCTGAAAAATAATATTATTATATATTATACTTGCTATCCCTACATGAAATAATATTTTATGATGTGACAACTAACAAGAATCTCAGTAAACCATCAGTAAACCTTGTCATGTCATGTCACAAGAGAATGATAATCATGAAAAAAAAAAAACCTGCATATCATGTATCAGGCCATTTTACAGACCCATCAGCATGCTCTTATTTATGAAATAGTTCAACGTTAACTACACCAGTGTCAAGGTTTATCTGTGCGGTCCTCTGATAAATGGTGGGATAAATGACGTGACAGCTGATTTGATAGGGTCAGGAATGGGGTGAATAGGGGTTATGTTGTATTACTACTGGGGCTTTGGGGATCAGCGGCGTGCTGCAGCCTGAATCACAGCAGCCTTATTGAGCTTAGGGGAATTCCAGAGGGCGGTTAAATTGGTCAAACGGATATATGAACTAAATGTAGGAAGGTGCTCGGCGTAGCTTATTAAACATTTACTTGCCCATCAATTGGAAAGTCTATTTTAATTCATACTTCATACTAAATTTATCTTCATAATTACATTCTAATAACATTTTAATAATAGGTGGAGGACTAAACTATATCAACACACTTCAGTGATACAAAACATGTTATCTCTGCCATGTAGCAGATCTCTATTCAGCTTCATTTTGAAATGCATTGTTGCTGGTCATCTTACCTACTCTGTTTTAATTGGTCATAAATGCAGTAGCATAAGCCTGTAAAAACGTTAAAGTAATGTACATGTTTCACAGTAGGTGAACCCTTTTGTGTGCGTGTGTGTGTGTGTGTGTGTGTGTGTGTGTGTGTGTGTAAAAAAAGATTTCTGATGAATACATTTTGTTCTCGTAGTTAAGATTTTTGTAACCGAAACCACTTACATACATACAAGTTCCATATGACAGCTAAAAAAAACTGGAAACCTATAGGAAAGAAAGGGCCTTTTAAATGCATGCATACATATAGTTTATATCCAGCGGTACTCAGTGATGTGGATCTCCAAGTTTTGTTAAGCACTCTGAAGTTTTGGTTAATTCAAGTCTGTTTACTTTTGTTTTTCTTGTTTTTTGCAGAAAGTTAAATAACCGCAGGTCTTATGTCTGAATTCAAATAGGTCTCAATCTCAGGTAAGCAGCTTGTCAATTGAGGCGAGGAGAGACCAGGGAGAGTTTGGGCTGATAAAATGGTTTTTAATTACCAGACAGTGGATGTTGGCTCTCACTCATTGTCCCTCTTCTCGGGGCTCTGCCAGCTCAAGGCTTTGATTTCTGATAATGTGGATTGCTGACTTAGCCTGCAGTTTACTCTGCAGCAAAATAACCAGCCACCTTTTCCTCTGAGGGTCCGTTTGACAAACTGCCATATAGATTTCCTGCTCTCATCAGCACAGTGCTGGTGAAAGCATTAACTGGGGCACTCGCGTTCGTCTTTGTCTTATTCTTTCCCCGTGACAATTAAACAAAGTAATAATGGCCTACAAGAAATTCTAATGTTCATTTTGATGACTGTGGTTGATCAGTATGTCAAATCACAACAGCTAAATAGGTGTAAGATTACTTATTTGTGTTTTGTGTCGACATGTCTGGACACACCCATGTATGTATACACAGTAACACAATGCTTTTGTGCACTTCCATTAAAGCCATCTTGTATCAATGCCTGGTAGCATCATTGGGGTAAATCAAATAATTAGCAAACAATCACTAATGTATGTGCAAACAGAAAAAAAAATATGTGTCTGACTTTTCGTAATCAAACATGCTGCATAATAATGCTTTTAGTGTCTGCTGTTATAAAAGCACAAATGTTAAACAGTCTACAAT
This sequence comes from Coilia nasus, assembly GCA_027475355.1. Lineage (NCBI taxonomy): Eukaryota > Metazoa > Chordata > Actinopteri > Clupeiformes > Engraulidae > Coilia > Coilia nasus. The sequence goes on from CM050207.1 coordinate 8,391,427, forward strand.
GAACCGTTCAGTGTTTACAGAATGATTTGCCATGGATAATTGCAGTGGGCAAACGGGCCAGGGTTTCATTTAGCTGCTGTTGTAAGGGCTAAGCTGCAGTGCGCTTGATCAACAAAGATAAAGAATTAGGCTTAAACACTTGCTTATCATTAAACATGACCAAGGTCAGCGATTCTCAAATACCTCGGTGGCAAATGCAACGCTGTAAATTACAGCAAATGGAAACTAGTCTGCTAAGGGATCAATGTCCTGAGAGGTTGAAGCATTCAGGCTACATCCACAATCGAGCAACTGAATCAACCCTGCAAGATAAGGCAGTAATCAACAGAGGGTTAAGTGTTCTCTGTTGTACATTTATTTAAATACTAATGGCTTGTGCCAAGTGAAAATCTTTAAATACTAATGCTGCTTAAAGCTGTCATGAGTAAAGCGTGGAGATAATACACCAAACCACCTGAGATTTAAAAAAAAAAATGTAGACACCTGGAAGGTGATATTACAAGAACTAAAGAGGTATTGGTTCTACATGTTTCAAATTGTATAACCTAAGCTATGTAGAGTATCATTATTAAAATAGCTCAGCATGGGAGGGCTGTAGTGGAGGGTAAACGCAAGAGTTTACCCACCTCTCAAATTTCCAGAATAGAGTAAATAAAACTTCTAAAATAGCAAAATCACATTAGGCTATATCATCTATATTTACAATATGTGCACTACGGATCATTTAATACCACTGGTATTGTTCAAACATTAAGGTCTACTGCTGCAAAGCATCCACCCAAATTCATAGTTTACCCATCTGCTTCACCAATACACCCCTACCTAGGCTACATTAAACGAACATACTTGTATTTCCAACTGTCAACTTGCCAAACTAGACAGCAATCACTGTCACCAATGTATAGTTGTTCTAGGTGAAATTATGGTAAGATTTAATCAGCTTTCCAATTGGAAAGGAAAGCTTTGCAGATGGTTGTCACAAAAAACTACAAGCGGAACTTTGAATAGCTTCCGTGTGTATCACAGTTGGCTTCCGGTTTACTTCCGGTATCGGAGAGTTTGACAATTTGTTGATAGTTTGAGAGCTAGTAGATACAAAACATGTTTTACTAGTAAACATAAACGTTTGTTATACTATATAGCCATTCGCTGTCTTTTTTTGGCGGACAGCTTTAGACTGAAGCGTAGTTCCCTACAGTTCAAGATGCTATTAACCAGCTGTAGCTAACGTTAAAACAAATGCTGGAGACATAGCGAGCTAGTTAGCTTGAATTACGCTATGGTGCTTTTTATACATCTGTTATGGTTTTACTTCTTCTAAATAATCTGTGCGGCATGGACACCGAGGGAATCGTCATCCGAATTAGAACCTCACGCGGGGACATGGATTCCGCTGTGGATTGTCCCTCTATGTTGAGTTTTAATGACTTACTGGTAGGTACTTTGATAGTTCTGCATTACCTTTCATTTTTGTTGTGATAGTCCATTCCCCTCCTCAGACTGGTCTTCACATTCACGTCATTGCCTACCAAGTGTAAATGCTGTCAGATTGGACCGTCAAAGTTAGAATGACTGGGATGCGATATAGACAGATAGCGAATGATGGCATTTCAGCTTAAATGACTATACGGGTTGTGGCAGTTCCACAGAGACAAACACTCGTTTCTCTCTGTAACTAAGTTAGACGCAATGTGGTTATCTAGGTGCAAATCAGAGCTGTACCAATTATTATATTAGGTATTTCAGAACATCAGTGGCAACGTGTGTTAATGATATAATGTACAAATGCGTATGTGTGGTCTAAAAACACAAGACTTACAAGTGTAGGATATATTGTTGTCGGCACCTAAATGAACTATATCTATTCGGTCTAACATTTCTCAGGTAGCCATAAGGGACGTCATGCCAGAAGCCACCATAACAGCATTTGAATGTAAGTTCACTGCAAATCATTCCTGAATTCATGATGTGTTTTGGCAGTTTGGCATTGCCACCACTTGGGTGGCTGCAACCAGAAATCAACAGATGGAACTTTGCCAGACTTAGCCAAGTCAGCCTAATGTGTTTATGTTGGTAAAGCAGTATAAAAAATGTCCTTTGTCAGATTCGAAGACAGTAATATTTTCATATACATGGGCTTGGGCCTAGAAAGTTATATTGATACATGGGGAGTGTCAATACTTGACTGGTACATATTGTACCGGAGGTGTTATGAGCATGGAAAATGTTTCTACAGATGTGTTTTTTTTATCATGATGGTGCACTGTGATATTTCAGGACCAAGTACACTGTTGTCACTGTGCCTTTGGGGATGTTAATAGATCTTCTGTGTTTTAGATGAGGATGAGGTTGGTGATCGAATTACAGTCAGGAGTGACGAAGAAATGAAAGCAATGCTGTCATATGTAAGTGATATTTTCCTTACTGTGCTTTTAGAAAGGCTTTTCTTATGTGTATTTATTTTATTTTGCATCAGAGAGACAGAAAAAAATGGTTGGTAAAAATAGAGAGGAAACATATAATAACATCCGCAGAAAATATTCTTTGGAAACATGTGTATGTAGTTTTATAGTTCCTCCGAATTATAATTACTGACCTCAAACCATTGAGATTTGATTTATAACCTTTCTCATTGTGCCACTGAGTGCTGCGAGGGTTTTGTTAGAGGGAAAGCTATTAAAAATCTATTATTGTGGATCTTTTCAGCCCTTGGCAAAATATGCTCATTACTAAGCAGATTGGTGAAGATGACAAGTAGCTGCGGATTTCTTTTCCTTGTGTGTCTCAGTGCCCTCCCTCCCCTTCACATGCCTGATGTGCCAGTTGATGTCTCCATGGCAACATGTCACCTTTGGCATGCACTGGCACAAGTTTTCAAAGAGACGAGCCGTCACTTTGTGTGTGTGTCTGTGTGTGTGTGTGTGTGTGTGTTTCTCACTTGGTCTGTCCTGTTTGTCGGTGGTCATGTTTTACACCTAAAGTGCAGCCGAGGTTTCTTAAAACATAATAATAATTTGACCTTTCCTTGCGCAACCCACAGTGCAATATCTCTGTTTACAGTCACATTCATAGTCAAGCTATTCTCTCACAGAGTTCTTATTTTTTCCCCCAAAACAGTTTCTTTGTGTTCCTCAATGCTTACTGTTCATATCGCAGACATCAAGAGTAATGGCTCTGATTGTTCTGTTTGTGTGCTACAGTGCAAGCTAAATGAACTATCAACTTTTATTATTTATTATGCAGTACTTAAAGTTTCGCCTCATTAATAAACAGACCCCCTGGGCTGAGAAATTTTTCAAAATCTACTTTCATCTGGGGATGTCTTTTACCCCCCATCAGCTTACAATGATGCTCGAATAGCCACAGGCTCTTTTTATTCTTCCTGGAAAAAAAGGCATTCGAAAGTGTGTGTTATTTAATTGTTTACTTTTAAATGTTGTCGTCCTTTTTGTTGTTATTCTGGGCTCATCATCACAAGATGGTTGTGTCTTTTTGTCTTTCGAAATTGACTATGAATGCACAACATGCACTTTACTTTTTAATATGTAGTTAACCTCATTTGATTTTAGTCAGTTTGTTGTCCTTAATTTGGTAAGCTGGCATGTGCCGAACTTGATAGAAATTCTTTGATGGATGATAATATAGCTTACCTAATATTGTCTGCTGGGTTGTACCACTTGTCATTGTGAAACCGATGCAGGCTACAGTGTAGACAAACAGTATTTGTACACTTTGAGAAATTGTCTTCTTGGTGAGAGAGGGTTTTACACAATTTGATGTGAGCTTGGGTCATTATCTTGTTGGAAGATGGTGCAGTGCCCAAGCACATATCTGTTATAGTTTAAACAGTTGTTGAAATTTCTTTTTTTTTTTTTTTAATCCATATTTTCTTTTCCACTGTAGGCAAATTTGTCAGAGTGTACAAATACATTTTGGCTACACCGCATATGAATTTCACGCCGAGCACACAGGAGGTAACTCGGGCGTCTTGAAAAGGCCATGGAAACGGGCGTTCTGGGGATGCCTCTTTGTAAAACTGTTTAATGCACGCTTGCTTGAAATGCATACAAACACCATTTGCCTAAACACATTGCTTTGCTCACATTTTTTTTTTTGGCCGCTGCACAATGATCTCCAGCTTTGGAGTAAATGAGTTGCCGCTCCCGATAATAGCCTGGGCTCCTCCTGGGATAGCACCGTCTGTGAAAGGTGCTGAATGAAGGGGAAAGTGTAATATGGGCATAATACTGACTTTACCGTGGCTCTTACGCAATACTCGTGCATTTTTAGCAATCGCCGCATTCATATTCAGAGCGTATACTTTATTTTCGCCTCGATTGCAGTTTGGCCTCCACTGAGACAACCCCCCCCTTCCCCACCCCCTACCACACCCGCCCCTCCACCAACTGAGTATGCCTTGATGTCATTAATTCCAGATGAGGGGATGCCGTGGAGTTGAATTAATAGGAATTAAGGACCTGCCCTGTTTTTGATGCGCGGTTAGGCAAGCGACTCCCGCGACTCTCCCGTGGCCTCTGGCCCCCGAGTCGAATGCGTCACGGGACGCTGCGTGGGATCAGATGGAGGCGCGCACCTGACCTGACCTCTCGGGTCACCAGCTGACAGCTCTACGGCCTCTCTCTCGATTGACGGGTGTCACGACCCGCACGTGAAACAGTAAAGAGGATCCAACCGCAATTCAATTGTTAAAAAAGAGCAAACAAACCACAAGACACCAGATACACACGAGATAAAAATATTTTTAGGAATAGTTCGTGCGACCGTGGTAAGACTAAGTGAGTAAGCCACACATCAGGGGTGTGTGTGTGTGTGTGTGTGTGTGTGTGTGTGTGTGTGTGTGTGTGTGTGTGTGTGTGTGTGTGTGTGTGTGTGTGTGTGTGTGTGTGTGTGTGTGTGTGTGTGTGTGTGTGTGTGTGTGCGCGTGCGTGCGTGCATGTACACGCATCGAGGACAGCCTTCGTCACTGTCTGACTTTGGTGCCGTGGTGCCCGGACGCCTTTGAGACAGGGGCATTTATAATCGCGACACTGCTCAACCTGGAGGAAAAGGAGCCGCCACTGCTGAAAGTTAAAGACTGACCCGTGTCAGATGTTAGCCACGCGACCTCATTCCCCTGCAATCCCCCAGCCGCCATGCGCTAATTGAGGAACGCTCCTATTCTCGGGCCTGCTAATGATGATGAGGCCTGGGCAGCCGCGGCGCAAGGGCCTCGCCTGTCCCCCTAGGCTGAGGGATGCTGTTTGTGATCAAACAGTGTTTAGTTATTGTCCAACAAAGGGGAATTTCTTTTAATACACTGTTACAGATTAGTGGGTAATTGCGGCTCCTAATCAATAAAGTAGTGGAGTGGAAAATTAAAGGTGTATTGTTGAGCGGGTGTGTTTGCGAGGGACATGTTCACATGTATCTAGCTGTCTGTGTGTGCTGTCTGTGCATGTCTCTTTCTCCTTCTCCCCCTTCCTCTCTCTCTCTCTCTCTCTCTCACTCTTTCTCGCTTTCTGTTTCTCTCTCTCTCTTTCTCTCTCTCTCTCTCTCTCTCTTTCTCTCTGTCATTCTCTCTGTTACTCTCTCTCTCTCTGTCTCTGTCTGTCTTTCTCTCTCTCTCTCTCTCTCTCTTTCTCTCTGTCATTCTCTCTGTTACTCTCTCTCTCTCTGTCTCTGTCTCTGTCTCTCTCTCTCTCTCTCTCTCTCTCTCTCTCTCTCTGTGTCTGTGTGTGGAGCTACATTGTTCCTGTGTGGCCTAGTGACAACGCTGGCGGGCAGGAAGAGATGAAACCTGAGGAGGGGGCCAGCAATGATAAATAGGCCTTTTAATAACAGCTGCAGTCTCTCACCCCCCCCCCCTCCCTCTCTCTCTCTCCCCCTCTCTCTCTATCTCTCTCTCTCTGTCTGGCTGTGTTTCATGTATGTAGAGATGCTCTCGCAGGGCAAGGGAGCACAGTTGTTGGCTACGACAAACCATGTTCTGCTGTGCTCTGAGCATCGCACCGAAAATGGCTTACACACACACGCACACACACACACACACACACACACACACACACACACACACACACACACACACACACACACACACACACACACACACACACACACACAGAGCTCTGGAGCTCCTGCACATGATTGTCCAAGCGCGCTCTGTGGTCCATCTGTGCCTGTGCTTTTGGAGTGGACTGACAGGCTGTCTGTCTGTTCAGGGGCCAGTGTCAATGTACAAGGGTCTCTCCCTGACATAAAGAGAGGGGAGGAGGGGGCACGCGCGCACAAGCTTCCAAGCAGATGGTGCTGTTAACTGAAACATCAATTGAAATGTTCTTTTGGCAGGAGGTGGGGTTTGGGGTTATGTGTACGCGTGTGTGTGTGTGCGTGTGTGTGTGTTAATGTGTGTGTGGATGGGTGTGATTGTTGGTCTGTTAAGGGCCTGCAGAAGGTGCCTTGGTCTGGGCCGATACCCTCCAAACAGTCCATATTTGACGGCCCGATAAGATCAGTCATTCAGCCGCCACAACTCAAGGACAACGGAGGCGCTTTGTGGTGGAAGTTTTGCTGTTCTGTGCAGAGTCAGAGCACTCTCCTTCTAAAGTGCTCACTTACAGCGCTTTTTACTGTAGCTGCAGGATTTTTTTTAAAGAATAGGATAAATTGCCTCCCACATTCTATTGATGTTGTGTTTTTTGTGTGTGAGTGAGTTAACCTTCACCGTGTAGTAATGCAGGGTAGAAGGTAATTAAAAGCGAGCTGTTTTGCAGTTCAGAGTAAGATTGCAGCGCGGTAAAACAAATGGCCTCGTCGTTATTTTGACAGCTGTGTGATTGGAGAACACCTGGAAGGCATTGTGGTCTCTGGATCAATAGGAAGTTAATTCCCCATTAAAGAAAGATTACCTGGACAATGATACTGAGGCATTTCAGGCCGGATGTAAAGCCTGATGGACAATGCAAAATGGTGCCGATGATGGCAACAGTAATACTGTCCCTCTTCAGAAGCAATGTCTTCCCCAATGACAAAGGGCCTTCACTCTGTGTAAAAGTGAACTCGGCCTGTTCGATTTATTTGTGTCGCAAAATGACGGATTTCTCAGAGGTTTTTTTTTAAGGGGAAATGAAATCTGTCTAAATGACTTAAACCTCTGCTGTTTCCTTCTGCTTTCTGTCTCTCTCTTTCTCTTTCTCTTTCTCTTTCTCTGTCTTTCTCTTTTTCTCTCTCTCTTTCTCCAGTACTGCAATACTGTGATGGAGCAACGTGTCAATGGATTGCTTCCTGAGCCACTGCAGATCTTTCCTCGAGGTTTGTATTGTGTGTGTGTGTGTGTGTGTGTGTGTGTGTGTGTGTGTGTGTGTGTGTGTGTGTGTGTGTGTGTGTGTGTGTGTGTGTGTGTGTGTGCGCGCGCGCGCATGTGTCTTAGTCTTTTGTACACACTACACTTGTCTCACAAAGTCACCGTTAAATAACATTTCACCTCCCTCAGGCTGTGTGACACATGAAAGGACTAAAGGACTAAATCCTTTTGATTTTTTAAGTTTGAACAGCTGGATAAATACTCCATTATTTTACTTGCCTTAAGGTTATAACCTTGCGTCTTTATAAAAATGAACATTAGGAATCGTTCTTTTCATTTTGTAAGTTCTCATAATTACTCAAAGTAAACGTTGTAAGTAGCAGTTACTTTGTATCATTACAATTTCGATTTTTTAAACACCTATTTTTCCCTGTTAACTCTAGCAGTCATGTCTATTGTCTGGGAGTCTTCGGCTCAGGTGGTGGTGGGGCTAAATGGACGGCTCAGACAGAAACAGATAGAAACATTCATAGCACAGACACTGGGCCGGTAGTCATGTGGCTCTCAATTATAACAGGCTTTTTATTGTGAGACTCGTGCCTGCGTAGCTTAAATTAATTATGGATAATTGTGTGTGTGTGTGTGCGCGCGCGGGTGCGTGCGTCCTCATCTGTGTGTGTGTGTGTGTGTGTGTGTGTGTGTGTGTGTGCCTCTATAACAGAGGGGAAAAAATGATTGAAAGCCAAAAGAGTAAAGAAGTACAAAAGACTGTGTCCATATGTGTGTAAGGCTTAGCGTAGTGTATAAATACAAATGGTGTCTGTCTGCTTTGGCTGGGAGCTGCAGCCCAGTTCTAGTCATTTCGGCTGGGTTTTCCCTAAGTCCCCGCGCAGGTCTCCCGAGCCACGTCTCAATCATTCTCACTGCTAATTTCAGATTCACCCTCATTTCTTTTTAAACGATTCCTTTTCAGCAAATTTGTAAATGGCCCTGATGTGTTCTACAATTTAGTCAATTTCTGTTTCAGCTGGCAAGACTCCAGGGAACCGGAACATACATGGCCTGAAGGTATCCATTTCAATAATTGTTTCAGGAAAGTTGGGAATGGATTGGTAATGCTGTGCTCCACTTATTGAAATGTCAATTGAAGTCAAGACTCTCCTCTCACCGGCTCCCTCTTTATATTTATATATGTAGATGTGTGCCTCTATTTCCCGTTCTTCCTCTGTCTTTCTCTCTCTCTCTCTCTCTCTCTCTCTCTCTCTCTCTCTCTCTCTCTCTCTCTCTCTCTCTCTCTCTCTCTCTCTCTCTCTCTCTCTCCCCTCAACCCATCCTCTATCCCTCGCTTCGGTGTCCTTTCACAGTGCTCGGCTGGGGTGCGGAGATCCTCATCTTACATCCAATATGCAAAAATATGGTGTAGGGATGAGAAATGATTTGTGCAGATTTTTTGATCTGTGCGACTGCAGAACATGAACAGTGGTCAGGCTGCCTTTGTGTGTAGAGGTCACACAGACGTGTGTGTATGCCACCGTCCCCAATAAGCTATCTCCTCAACTTAGCTCAGCTCAGTGGCTCTTAGTATCATGCATACAAAACAGCATCCTCTCAACACATTTTAAGTATTCATACAGTATGCTTAATTAACCCATATCTATTCAAAATTATTATGTCTGGGATCTGTGCACTGTCACTAGGTCAGGTGTTTGTTTTCAGATATTATCCAAGACTCACAAAGAGCTTTTTAGGGTTTAACCTAGAATTAATTGCTTTGAAAGCGAGTAAAGTAAATGATATATATCTGGTTGAAAAACGAGGTCTTTATGGACACTAATTAACAAGAGAATCTCAGCTTAACTGGACTGATCAGAGAGACCTGTAGACCTCAATTATACAAGCTATTTTTAGTTGGTGTGTGCATACATCTGCGCGTCTGTGTGTGTATGTGTGCGTGTGTGTGTGCGTGCGTGTGTGTATGTGTGCGTGTGTGCGCACGCGTGCACATGGTAGATTTAGGTCTACAATAGCAAACAGTCCTTTTAATGGCAGCCAGGAGAGATCATAATGACAAGCATAATTCATTCATCATATTTTCATTACTGATATTTTACAGCGGATAAATGTACTTTTTTCAAGGATACAGGTCCAAATCCAGCTTCCCTCCCTCCTTCTCCTACCGTCTCTGTACACCAAGTGACCTCCTTCTGCTCTCTCTCCCCCACACACATCTTCCCCCCCCTCCCGACTTTCCCCCATTTCCACAAAAGCCAATTAACCTTCGCACTGAGCCGAGGAGCCCGAGTGCTGAATCACAGGTTAATGAGAGCCGTGCCACGGCCTTCCAGTCATTGTCTTTGTTTGGCCGCAGGTGAACACGAGGCACGGGCCCGACAACAACCGAGCCCCCTCCGCCGCTGAGACGCTGCCCAACAATAGGTGAGACGGACAGGGTTAAGCTGCCACGGGCTGGGGGGTTGGGGGTGAAGGGGTCCAGCGCAGAAGGAAGGGCTGTCGGGGAAAGGGCCACAGTCTGTTCTCAGCAGCCTTATGGGTGGCCCTTTTAAACCGGATGTGGCCTTCATATATAGCCTGCAGCAACTGTGTTGGGTCAGCCACTGCTTTAAAAGAATAGACTGGTGATTATAGTAATAAAGGAGTTTATGTACTGTGTTATGTAAGGTTATTGGGAGTTTCGGTAATAAAACTTGTAATATGTGTTTGTTAATGTAATGACAAGGTAAAGTTGGGGAGAGGCATGGGTAAACTGAGATTTTGAAGTTTAAACATGCGTTTCTGCATTACATTGTTCCAAGTGTAATGGAACATATTCACACCTTATCAGGGCATACATAGGCTTTGCACTGCATAGTGTCCAACACTGATAATTCAGTAAGAAAACTGAAATGACAATAAAAATATAGGACAGTGATTTGTGATTATACGAGAAGTATGACTAACAGCTTATTTTTTCCACATAGTTTGAAAAAGTCTTCAGCTGAACTCAAGAAGATCCTGACAAATGGACAGGTATGACAATTATGTAGCCTCCTTATCTGTCCACATTTGTATGCATGTGCGTACACACACACACATAAATACACACACATATCCATACGCACACACGCTAACATACACAGTAACACACACACAAATACACACACACACACAAATACACACACAAACGCAAGCACTTTCCTGCGCTGTAAAATACCAATAAACTCACAGGTACCCTTGTAGTTGCCTGCTGCTCTCCCAAGGCTATGTGTGAGGCATCTGAGTTGAGGGAGGGGGAGATTGTATCTGCCGCAGGCCCCGTCTGCATCGCCCAGCCCCGCACCTATTAGCCGCTATCGACTGGGACATACTTGTCCCCCACTGAGCGAGTGGTTCCTTATTGATTTCTATTTTCCCCGTGTTTTTCAAGCTGCCTTTTTACAGTGCGATGGAATGAGATCTTTATCCCCACGCCCAATTGGAGATGTATCTATATTCAATGGCCACTGTCAGTGGCTTTTTTTTATGTCCGTTTGCAACACAAACGCACACTCATGCTGACTTCCACAACTTGTAATGACACACACACACACACACACACACACACTTTCACACAGACAGACAGACAGACAGACACACACACTTTCACTGCCTCACAAACACTCACAAACACACACACACCCACATAAACACACATACATTCACACGGGGAGAGACACACACACACAAACATACACGGGTACTGACCAGCTCCTCCTCTCTGGAAGCATTAGGGCAGTGTGGAAGCTGGAGTGTGTCAGGGAGACAATTAGGCTAGCGGGCTCCCCTGTGTCACCTGTAACGCCATGGTCTAATAGAGCTGTTGCTACGGCGCATCTTGACAACTGACAAGTGAACCCCCCCTCCCCTCCCCTTCTCTTCCCTCCCGCCAACACAACAACACACTTTAACCCAATCAATGGGCCTCAATTGGAAGAGGCCATTCCCCCACCCCGCCCCACCTCCCCTCCCCACCCTCATCTTCTCCCTCCCCCTCGCCCCTGCCCTCCAAAATGAGCTGTGACCATCCTGCATTGACTTCATATCAACCTGAGGCCAAGGAGCCCAACCTGCCTCCTCCCTCTCTCTCTCTCTCTCTCTCTCTCTCTCTCTCCAAATATTGGCAAGTGCTCTCGGCTACAAGTAGTGCCCTAAAGTAGATTTATTGGCCCCGGTTATATGATAGAAATATTTATCTAATATCTGTCACGCTGCCAAAATGGCAATTGTTTGGTCGTAGGGGTCAGTATCGATGAAGTGACAGTGGGCGCACTCTTGCTTTGACTTATGTCGTGGGAGACAGTGCTTTTTATAGCTGGAAATGAACCAGCCCTGTGGCAACTCCAAATCACTTGCTTAGCATTCCACTATTTAGCACAATAGCCCCTTTTCTTCACATTTGGCCTTGGACAGTGATATTATTGATTAAAACAGGTTTCTACAGGACCTGTTTGGATAGAAGCTATTATACTGCATACTATGTATTTTTGTTAAAATGCCCAAGCTTATTTTTTTTCTCCTCCCCATTCAATGTGAAGTAGAAGAATAATTTTGTGAATCCTTGACACATTCCGAATACATGCGGGAGTGTAAAAAAAAAAAGTGAGAAAGTCCAGACCTGTCAATCACACACTGACATGAGGGAACAGAAAATTCTCCGGTCTCTCAATGCCAGGTACAGACCTCATTGTGTGTTGCGCCATTTATTTATTTATTTTTTTTGACACCTTTTATCAAAGTCGAAGGCGACGGGGGACTCAAACAAATCGTCATTAAGCTTTCCATCACTCCCTGCCGCACCATTGTCCTCTTATAAATTGGACAGCAAATGTCGTATTGATCCTCCCCTGTTCTCTCCCGCTGCTGAACTTGGAATGACCTAACAGCGCCGCTCACCCGCTCACCCACCCGCCCTGGTTGTTTATGGCTGCGAGTGGCTCTTCTCAGCCTGTGATATCTCTCAGCCGCCGGTGGCATCTGCTGATTATTTATCTCTATATGCTTTCGCAGATAAACGAGCAAGACATCCAGTACCAGGAGCAGCTGGGCCATGGGAACGGAGGCACTGTGTACAAGTGAGTCTGCTCTGGTCACGTGCACCCTCTTTTTCACCGAGCTCTTCTTCAGATTCTCTTATGAAACACGCAAATTTGAGTTCAGTTAATAGAAAACTCTGATGAAAGTCTGACTGACCAAAACAGCAGTTCGTTATTAAAGCTGTGAGTCGTCTAGCAAGCAGTGTTGTTCTTTTTGTTTGCTTTAACTGAAGCTGTACCAGTGATATAGCGACACCTGCAATATACTCTTCTAAACTATGCAGGTCTTCTCTTCTCTTCGTAAATATGCAAATTTATCAGCAGTGGCATTTCATTTCCTAAAGATGTGTGTGGGGTGGTCAAAAAGCGGTTCTGTGTGCAAACACAGTGGTCTCCGATTGGTGTCGGGCTTCACTGTATTATTTATGTTGTGACGTGAAGGTGGCCAGAATGGTGTGCGGTATTGATTCTGAAGTTGAGAAATGGGAGTTGTTACACGCGCCTCCTCTTTGCAGGTTGCACGTCACAGTCCATTTCTATTACTCCAGTGATATACGAGCCTGGCACACACAGCACCACAAGGGTGGCACAGGTCACTACGCTCAAATGCCCCCCCTCAAACACACACACACACACACACACAACTGCCGTCTTCATCTTCGCCCCCCCCGAACGCACACACACACACACACACACACACACACACACACAATCCCCATCTTCATCTCCTGCGCTCCCCCCCAAAACACACACACACACACACAACCCCCGTCTTCATCTTCGCCTCCCCCAAACACACACACACACACACACACACACACACACACAACCCCCCCAACACAGTTTCTAGCAGTATCAAAATACTTTATTGAGATTGAAGTATTGATCACCTCTCATACTGGCCTTGACTCTACATGAGTGCAGTCAGTTCTTTCTTTTCTTTCTTCCTTGCTTCTTTTCTCCTTTCTTCCTTCTTTTCTTTTCTTTTCTTCTCTCCTCCTCCCTCCTCCCTTCCTTTCTGTCCCTTCTGCTGCCTGAGCTGCCTTTCAGACGCTGTCACGCCTCTCCTCTCCTGAACCGGCTGCCTTTCAGTGTAGGGGAACCGTATTAATTTCCTCCATAAAATATTTTCATTGACGGACGGCAAAGAACAGGGAACAGGAAGCCGAGAGGAAAACGAAAGGGTGGTCACTCTGCCAGTGGTGGTGGAAATCTGTTAAAGCGTGCCTGAAAAAGCCAATATTGCAACCCAGACAACTTTTAAATCAATCAGGCTCAGCAGAAAAAGGCCCCATGCTCCAGCTCCCAATTTTTATGATGGGGTGGAGGAAAAAAGTGCTGATTTTTTTGTTCTATTGTGAATGCTTTTGAACAATTTCTTGCCAGGCTGCACACAAGGCACTTTTGATGTTGTGTTTCGAGTGAATGAGCACCCTGTCACAGGTTAAATAAGATACTCGACAAATCACCTGGGAGTTGTTTGTGGATATGTTGTTTCAAACATCCTTCAGATGTGATGGGTGAAGAATTATTTGTTTGGTGGAGTTGGTGGCGGTGTAGGGGACGTGCCTTCTCTGTGGAATACGGCAAAGAGGGGAGGGGGGGTGAAAAAAAACGAAAACAGGAGACAAAAAGATTGTATTTAAGCTTGAGGCTAGACAGGTTCTCATTGGGTTGTATGTATGTATAGTGCATGTTGGCCCGTAGCGGGCTGCTTAGGTTAGCTGGTTCACAAAATAACAGTGGGGTGAAATGTAGACGGCCACCCCGACGCAGAGCTGGGAAACAGGAGGCCTTGGGTGCCCAGATAGCTTGCCGACAGATCTGACCTCGGGCCCGGCACTGGCTCCCCGGATCCCTGCCGGGTCTGGGCCGGATCCGAGCTGGCTCTGCAGATCACTGCCGGCTCTGGGCCGTGTCCGAGCCGGAGGGTTTGACTGACCTCGGGTTGCCATCCGCCAGCACTAGCACTCCAGCCTCCCTCGTCCTCAACCACCTCTACTCTAAACACTTTTGCTTAATGTAAAAAACACAGACCGCTTCGACCGTCAAACATGCATGGATTTTTTTTTCCTGTCCCTATTTTTTCTTTTCTTTTTTTCTTTTTTTTCGAAAGAGCAAGGTGCCTTGGGTATAAGCTAAAATTGCTTTCCTCTAAAAAATAAATCACTTGGCTTTTCTATGGGGCTTTAACCTAACCCGTGCCTCCGACTGTACTGTTATTACATGTCAAGGCCTGAAGAGTTGATAAGGTTGTCTTTGACACTCAAACATGCAACACACTAACACATACGTACATACGCACCCACGCACGCACGCACACTGGGCGTCTTTCTCCTGCCCTCACGTCTGCACAAAACAGCGTCACTCAAGCGCTTGCGATCCTAGGTCAGTTCTTAATTTTTCTTTGGTGACACACTGTTTTGTCTGGTGTTTTCAGTAGCTCAGTTTTGCTGTAATGGAGGTTTTTTTATTAGGTCTTCGGGAGGTAGCCTGGTAAACCCGCCCCTCGTACTTCGTGCAGAGGGTCTGGATCGGAATCTCTTGAGGTACATTTGCGATGTTCCAGAAACATCGATCCAATCAGCGAACAGAGGGTGTGTTCGTTAGCTGTGACGTTGACCTTGTGTGCTACATTTGAATTGTAGTGCGTAGGTAGGCTAATTGCATATGTGACGACCAGGCGTTAGCGATTGGGTAAAGGCAGAGGCACTTTTTTAAAACCTCAGCAGAGTCCACACCTCCAGCAAATCGTTTCTGACGATCTCTGTTCCAGACCCTCTGTACAAAATGAAATGAAGTACGAGGGGCGGGTTTACCAGGCTATTCGGGCGGCGGGTCTTAAACAGGTAGCCTCTCTAAAATGGCTCCCGTTTACCTTCTTTACCTTTTCAACCCGTTGGCCGCTGTCACCTCTGGCCGCTGTGGCGAGCGGTAGTCCAACACCAGTGACGCCTTTGATGTTTGTCCGTGCCGCTGACCGCATGATCAGACGAGATTCATTACGCTCATACAGGATTTCAGCGCACGTCACACAGAGTAGGGTTGTGGTTGGGATAATTTTGCATAGAAGAATGTACCGTCATGGCCCATTGGTTTTCCTCAATGGCGCCCGACCCACGCATGCACGGTTTGACTGGCATCTGAATGAGGGCCGCGGACCGGTTTCCTCAAAAGATGTCGTCTCATCGATCAATACGCTATATCGGCTGCTGCTATAACTTTTGTTGTTGCTATTCGAAGCCCCGCTCCACCCCCACTCCACCCCTCCGTCACCCCCTCCCCACCCCCACCCCCACCCCCACCCCCACCTCCACCCACCTACACTCTTTCACTTTTGTTCCCCTTCCCTTCCTCCGTCTCGCCCGCTTCTCTTTCTTTCCATCACGTGTGGGCCCCATCGCGTTTGGTTGTCTCGGGTGAGGGAGGCGAGGTCTGGGAGCTCGCCCGGTAACCCGAGCCCGCCGTCTGTGTGAGCGCAGCCATGATTCTCAGCCGCGAGCCATGAATAGTGCATGATGGAGCTTTCATTACCGCATGGGCTTGAGTGTAAATAAGATACAGTGGATGGGACGTGTTTACCGGGGGTCAGGACACAGCCGTCTGGATAACCTTGCACCCGAGTGGCAGGCCTGTCACGGTAACTCACTCTCCCCTGTCTGACCGAGCCTCAGGTTCAGGGACGGCCCGCGCGTGAACCCTTCCCTCGGCGGCAACTTGCGGCAAGACAAGGCCGGCCTGAGCAGGTCCTTATCTCTCATCTCATCTCATCTCATCTCATCTCATCAACTGTTGGTGCCACCATGCTTGCATCAGGATAATGACAGTTTAAGACACATCAAGTGCCACTGAACAGGAATTATTTCCCCACGTTTGTAATCATAATCGTTCTTCTGTTCCGTCATGGGCCAGTTTGACTTTGAATTTACATAGCATTGAGAATGTTCTGTCCCGCTTTCAAGGGCTGGTGTCAATACCCAGTGATTATCAGAACCTTTACTTTCAGTGATTAACACGAGGCTACACCGCCATCACTGTCTCAATTAACATCTTCCACTGATCTTAATTAACAAGCAGATGTCTTGTTTAACTGATGTTGATTGCAGCTTCAAGGAAAAGTAAGACATCGCGATAGATGTAAAAGCAACTTGCATATGCTGTTCGAAGGGGCAATTTGCGGCATCACCAAACAAATGGCATATATTCAGTTCATTACTAAGTCTTGTGAACCAAAACATTAAAAGCTTAAAACAACACAGAGAGTGGTCATCAAATAAGTTTCAGTTATAATTAGTCCTTTCACCAAAACAATTTTGGAATGCCATTGTCCTAATTACCTCATGATAATAGGAAGCACATGTCACCTTTATAACCACTATTTGATGCTATAGAGGGTGTTGTGAGGGGATTTATAACCACTATGTGCTGCTATATGGAGGGTGTTGTGAGGGGATTTATAACCGCTATGTGTTGCTATAGAGGGTGTTGTGAGGGGATTTTTGACCACTATGTGTTGCTATATAGAGGGTGTTGTGAGGGGATTTATAACCACTATGTGTTGCTATAGAGGGTGTTGTGAGGGGATTTATAGCCACTATGTGTTGCTATAGAGGGTGTTGTGAGGGGATTTATAGCCACTATGTGTTGCTATAGAGGGTGTTGTGAGGGGATTTATAACCACTGTTTGTTGCTATATAGTGGGTGTTGTGAGGGGATTTTTGACCACTGTTTGTTGCTATAGAGGGTGTTGTGAGGGGATTTATAACCACTATGTGTTGCTATAGAGGGTGTTGTGAGGGGAATTATAACCACTATGTGTTGCTATATAGAGGGTGTTGTGAGGGGATTTTTGACCACTATGTGTTGCTATAGAGGGTGTTGTGAGGGGATTCGTGGCACAAGCCATATTGTCCGTGTCCTGTTCTCAGCCCCAGCAGACACCCGGGTTCCTGTCGGTAGCTTTCAATCCTTCTCCACCTCTATTTCAGGCTCATGTTCACCCTCTCTTTCTTTGCCATCCTGTAAAGTGCAGGCAGGAAAATCTCCAGAATAAAAGTAGGGGGTGCTCTACATGTGTGTCTCCGTGCTGCAGTGTTAAACAATTGTACTGCACTGCACCTAGCAACTGTTAAGTTAAGAACATGAATTTTCAAGGACATCAGGTAGGACATGTAACAAATGTGGGAACATGAACTTACTTAATTGAAGATGGGGAAAAGGGGTAGGTACAAGGACACTGGAAAGGACTTGTGATTTTGTCCTAAGTGACTGAAAGGTTTCAACATCCTTAGAGAAACCGGGAATGGCCCCATGTGGCTTCAAGTGTAAAACAGTCCTGGACATGGTAAGCTTTTTTTCCTGTCTTTTTTTTCTTTGTTACACAAAAATCCAATTTATGTATAACAAAAAATAAAATAAAAAATAAGAGCAACCTTGAGCAGCATTCCCAAGATCTTTATGTCTTTGCCCTAAATGTGGGTATTTACTGGTCTACCCACTTAAAGACGTCATTAATTAAAGCCCTTGGCTGCTTTGGAGGTGTCTGACTGAGTAACTGGATCCCCCAATCTACTCTGCATTAATCACTCTACTGGCCTGTGAAGAGGCGCAGTGCCTACGCCACGGGAGAGCGGCACCGGGCCGCCGCGGAGCCGCAGTAAACAAATGACGCGGGGTTGACGGGGGGGAACAGTCTGGTGGCACGGCCCTTGCTGAGCAGCTGTCCCATTGGAAGATCAGGTGATGGCAGGGGCACACGCAGGCATGGGGTTGTGTAAACCAAGCCCCTGCCCACTGCCCTCAGCCCCGTAACCTGAGCCAGCGGTCTGGATTAACGGGACATCATAATTAAATCATTGCGTCTTTGCCCGTTAATACGGCCCGACATCTGAGACCCGTCTGGGAAAACTCAAACAGAAGCCAGGCTGTTGTGATCGGCAAAGGGCCTCTGAGTATGGCGATGTTATGTAGGCTACAGAGCAGGGCAGCTGACCTTCTCAGCATGTGACAAGTCCTTATCTAAGGGCATCACAATGCAGGTGCAGTCTCTCAGTTAGACACGTTTACCTGGCTATTGATTGCGCGTAATTACCATACCCGGATCTGTAGCGCAGTTGTGCCTTGCCTCCCTCCCTCTTTCATCACAGAAGCCTACACTTGGTAGTCTTCTCTCAGTGCCGTTTAGATGACTGCCGAATGTTTATGATGCTTGTATGTCACACTGATGTGCACCTGTTATTACATTTATTTTATGGAAATGTGAATGAATACGAATCAATGAAGGCATAAACTATAGTGTGTTACCTGAATCAATATTACAGTTGTGTTTCTGGGCCCTACAGGCTTAGGCTACATCAACACTAATACAATAATTATGAAATTATATAATGATAATTTGTGTTTGTTTTTACAGGGCTTACCATGTCTTGGGCAAGAGGGTGTTAGCAGTGAAGGTAAGCATCACCACCACCCCTACCCCCACCCCTTGCTCCTTGATGGGTTTTCCCTCAACTAACTGAAGGAAGGGCACAGTCTCCTAACTCATCTAGCTGCTTTGGCCACAAAGACACATTAACAAAATGTCCGCCACCGTCTTCATTGCCACCGTGGTCAGCAGTCACCAGACTGATTGTTGTCTCCGCTCCCCTCCGTCTGCTCTTGACCTTGTGCTCCCGGAGCGTGCCTGCGAGATTAGGAGCGAATTAAGTTGAGGCGGGTTTTAATGTGACCTGTGACTGGCACATTTGTCTCCCGGAGTCTCCCGCTGTAAACAGACACAGAGAGCTCGGTGGCAGATGGTGACAAATGGCCATGGTGGCCTGTAGGATCCTAATAGAGGGGCCCGCTGATTGAAAGCCACCGAAAGAGGGAAAACGTACATTTCCTAGGCTCTACTCGAGGTTAAAAGCTTGAGAGAAGGGCCAGGGTTCCTCTTTTAATCCCGACGTACTGGCAATCCGTCGCTGCCCCCCCCCCCCCCCCCCGCCGGCTTTTTTGGTTCCTCTTTGTCATCTGTCCTTCCTTTCCTGCCCTCCCCTGCCTGTCTTCCACTCTCTCCCTCTATCTCTCGATCCACCTACTTGTTGCCTCTGGGACCTGTCTTGCTAAACTAAGCTCTCTCATTTGCCCTGTCGTGTAAGTGATCTCCTTTGAATGAGCTTTAAACGTGGGCTCTCCACTACCTGTAATCAATGGTTTCTAAATGTGACAGCTAATGTAATTTGCTGCCCTGTTTTAGGTAGGCAGGGGTATACATTACTGGTGGCCATTCGCGTCAACGCTGTATACTAGCAAGTTTGTCAATATGCCGACTTAAGTCTTTATATTTTTTAAATGCAAAATAGTTTGAGACAAGACAACAGTATTCTAAATATGTATAAAGTGGGTCATGGTATTGTATCGGTGTTCCAAATATGTAGAAAAATAGTAGTGATAGTATGGATTTATTTTTAATATATTTTGCCACATAATGTGACATTGTTCATTTTTCATAGTTTGTGAATGGACTATGGGACTGTTGGCCTTGTCATAGAGTGTTTTAGTGAGCGCTGTGTGTCTGCTTTGCAGGTCATTCCTTTGGACATCACAGTGGAGCTACAGAAACAGATCATGTCAGAGCTGGAAATCCTCTACAAGGTTTAATTTCTCTTTCACACTCCTCCACACTCCAACATGCACAGTGTTTGTCAACGTAGAGTATACACACTATACAGTTTAGCATTGAAGCTGTGTGTAATTTAGAGAAATTCCCATTCACTTCACAAGCAAGCCCTGTTTTGCATCAGTTTTGGTGTACAGTGTTGTAGTGCCCTGCAGTTGAGATTAGCTTTTGCCGTTTTGGTGCGGCTGGCTGGTGGCACACATAGCAGGAAGGTGTCAGGATCGCTGCGGTCCTGCTCAATAATTCAGAGCTGCTTACTGCTTACCTCCCTTATCCACCTCTTCGGAGTCTGGGAAGCCAGCCATCACACCCATCAGCAGGAAAGCAACGAGCACAGAAAAGGTGACACGTCGCCACCACTAAAAACCATGCTTGTACTCAAAAGGGGTGCTGGAAAGGTCAGAAACTTAATGCTCACACACTCAGCGTAATCATCTAAATTATGAAGCTTCCTTTTCATTTACAGTGTGGTGGTAGACATTTATGAACACCATTCATGTTTTATGTGAGATGACTGTACATCATAGGTTTAAATGGGCAGCTGTGGCCTAGTGGTTAGGGAGTTGGTCTTGCCATTGGAAGGTTGCCGGTTCGAATCCCACCCTACCCATGGTTGAGATGCCCTTGAGCAAGGCATCTAACCCCACACTGTTCCAGGGACTGTAACTGAAACCCTGTAAATATCTCTAAGTCGCTCTAGATAAGAGCGTCAGCTAAGTGTAATGTAATGTAAATGTTACCTGTTCTTCTTTGCAGTGCGATTCTCCGTACATCATCACGTTCTACAGCGCCTTCTTTGTGGAGAACAGGATATCCATCTGCACAGAGTTTATGGATGGTGAGCAGCACTTGAACAGTGTTTCTCTCTCCAGCTGCCCCCCCCCCCCCCTTCCTTCCCCTGCGCTCGTCTGAATTCTGGCACACGAAGCGACCGGGTGTTCAGTGACGCATTCTGTATTGTCTTGCAGGGGGCTCGCTGGACGTATACAGGAGGGTGCCAGAGCACGTGTTAGGCCGCATCGCCGTGGCCGTAAGTCTGTCTGGTCTGGTGCCGCCATTGCCACCGCCATCTCCGTCTCTGCCACCGCCACACGCTGATTTTTGGATAACATCATGTCACATCACACTCGACAAGCTTTCATTGTGCTCTGCTTGCTTTATCTACCATCTGAAAGGGCCCCACTTTGTGTCGATCGGTTTCATTTGCAGTTTTTACACTCCGTCAGTAGCGGTGTTTGATGACTGGGGGAGACTTCGCCTCGCTTTGCGATACAAAGTGGTGTTGGGAACAGCCTTCTGGAGGGGGCGGGGGGGGGTTCCTATGGCGCGCTGTAACCAGCGGGAGTTTTGCACTCATCAGACATAATGCTTTTGTGATCTTTTTTTTTTCTTCTTTTTTTGTGATTTCCTGCCTTCATTATCCTCTCCTCTGGCCCCTTTGCTTTCATTCTCGCTCGTAATCAAACATTGATGGCTATTTAGTTAGCGTTAATTCTAATTCACAGCACCCAACCACCCACCCACCACCACCAACCTTTCCTCCAACCCACCCCACCCCACCCCACCCCACCCTCAACCACCCACCCACCCACCCACTCACTCCCTGTCAGACCACTTAATTATCTGCATAAAGGCACCCAGGAGGTAGACTTGTAACACCAGGCTTCCAGCTCTCCTTCTCAGTCTATCTTTTGGCTCCAGCTACATTCCATGGGCTGTTCATGTTAGCGAACAGCAGAACAAGGTTGTCTGCCTGCCTTTGCACCTGTGCGCACCTAATATGCTTTGACTGCAAGCCTATATAAGGCTACAGATAACTTCTGCTGTGATAGCCTCTGCCTTTCTGTAACTCTGAAAACAGGTTGTCAAGGGACTCACATACTTGTGGAGCCTGAAGATTTTGCACAGAGGTAGGTGGTGATGAAATGCCTTATTCGCTATCTGCTGATGCATGTGGTCAGTAAGCTTATGCGCAAGTGACATCCGCTGTGTGTCTCCCTTCTACAGATGTGAAGCCTTCAAACATGCTGGTGAACACAAGAGGACGGGTGAAGCTGTGTGACTTTGGAGTCAGCACGCAAGTATGTCCCGCAGCCTCTGTCTTCGTCGTATCTGTGCAACTGTGTATACACTAGTGTGTGGCCTGTCAGGGAAGCGTGATAGACTCTGACAATCAGGCCAGCGTTCGCCTGTCAAAGTCTCTTTTATTCATGTTCCAATCACCATGCAGAGAACTCTCCTGGGGCCGCCTCCCTCACTTAGCTTGGCACCCCAAACACACACCCCCACCCTCCCCCCCGCATCTCATCCTGCGTCCGCAGCACCAACAAATCCAGCTGTTTTAATTACTCCATTCACAGTTGACGCTGCCGCCTCGTTGATATGCATCTGAGGCCATGGCCAGGGCTTGTCTGGGAGACAATAGCCAAGGCTGGGAGCGTCAGAAGAGGGGGGGGTGATGGGTTCAGCACCATGTGGAACAGGCACACCACCTCAATATACGCTGGACAGCAACAATAGGCAGCCATCATCCTCCACGTGCCCACCAGTTCTAATTAATTGTCACCGTCCTGTGCTCCTCCACCCCCCCCACGAGACCCACGCCAAATATGACCCCTGGAAGAAGGGTCTGAATGCAGGCGCGTGGCCCCCGGGTCCTCCCCCAGCCTCTCCTGCATGGTGGTACCAGGAGAGTCCCCATGCCGGATCCTCCTCTCCCCAAATAGGAGCGTGCCACCAGGGGATGCCTCTCATTACTGCCTCGCAACCCCAGAGCACGCCCCCATATAAACACACACACACACACACACACACATACATACACATACACACACACACACATATATACACCCCTCCTGTCAGCTCCTATCACTGAAATCTCCACTGTTTGCCACATTTCATAACGCCTGCCCCAGCGGACTCCGAGAGCGTGTGTGTGTGTGTGTGTGTGTGTGAGCTGGAGAGGTCTGACACAATAACAGTCTGTACATATCTGATGCAGGTGTCTGATCTGATTGATGACCCACACCCCCACCCCTCCATTTACCCCCGTGAAAACATATTTACTGCCCACAATATATATTTACAGAATAAAACCCAATACCTTTGTCTGAATTTGATGGTTAAAGTTCTTCTCTCTGCCAATGTACTTGTGTTCACTATGACATTGCATCACTACAGTGTAAGCGCTGTGTGAAGAAATGCTGTCAGTCAGGATAGTTTTGTTTAAAGGCTAATGAATCAATGCTTACGTTTTTTTTTTTCATTTCCATTTTTCTAAACAGCTGGTGAACTCCATCGCTAAAACATATGTGGGAACTAATGCCTACATGGCTGTAAGTATGATTCACGCCCTTCATGCTTCTTAAACCCCAAAACCCAGAGTTGTTGTTGTCATGTTGTAAAAGAGGCCTTGATCTGTGGACACTCCTTTCACCCCAACCCCCCAACAATCCACCACCCACCACCACCATCCACCATCCACCAGCAGCAGCCCAGCAGGTGTCCAGGTTCTGTGGCCTGTAAATGGAATGATGATGCCACATCTTCTCTGCTTTTGTAGTGCCACACAAAGCACTAAATAAATTACCCCTCTTGTCAAGAGCCACCCACTCACATATAATCAAGAACACACCCTGAGATTAAGCTCAGGATAAAACAGCGCTCTGAACTCCTGTGGCTGTGTCGGACTTTGTTTTTTCTTTTTTTTAATAATAAAGATGAGGTCAGAGAGGAGCAGCAGGACATCATTACTCTCAGTCTGTGCAAAGCCAAAGTCACACTTGCACACCCACCATGTATGTGCACTCCTGTGCACACACGCACAGTGCTAGGCATACAAGGGCATGCTTTGGTACAGACAGACAACCGTGCCTACACACTTACATCCACAGCCCACATACATTGGTGTAGTCACACAAGCAGCTATACAGACATGTACAGACAAATGTTATAGCAACTCCAAGTTATAGATGTGACAGAACATAACATATTATGATATTATGTTATTACGTAGATATTATACATAAGATATATAAATATAATATTACTTAAATATTTTCTGCAAGTTTCTCACATAAGTTCTACAGCCACATGGCAAAAGCTCAAATTTCATGTGGTCGTCGGAGATCATCTTACAGTAGCATTTCTTTGGGATTATAGAATGTGACAAGAAGTCAACCTCCCATGGAATTGTCCTTCATACAGATAGGTTATGCATATGCAGATCCGTGTTAATGCAAAAAAGGATGTTGGGGCAGTGTTGCAGCGACTAACGTTGTGCCTTCTCCCCTCAGCCCGAGCGGATATCGGGGGAGCAGTACGGCATCCACTCTGACGTGTGGAGCGTAGGCATCTCACTAATGGAGGTAAACCCGCCCCGCTTTGTCTCGCTGAAGGTTAAAGTGAGCACTTCATATACTGAAAACACAATGTGCCCGCACCCCTCGTTCGCGACACAGTCGACTGGCGTAGAAACAATGGTGCCCTGCTGTTGCTGATCGCTGGGGCTGGTAGCGTGTGGCGAGCTGTGCTCGCGTCCCCTGTGGGCAGGCTGTCCAAACAGATGTTGGCCCACAGCAATGCATGGATTACTCTCTGGAGCTCCCACTGACTGACTGCCATAAAGGGCTCGGCTCGAACACTTCTCTTTCTCTCTCTCTCTTTCTCTTTCTTTTTCTCTCTCTCTCTATTACGGTCTCTCTCTCTCTCTTTCTCTTAATGTTTCTCTCTCTCTTACTGTTACTCATTGTCTCTCTCTCTGTCTTACTGTTTCTCTCTCTTTCTTTCTGTCTCTCTCTCACTGTTTCTCTCTCTCCCTCTTACTCTCTCTCTCTCTTACTGTCTCTCTTGCTTTCTCTGTCTCTCTCCCTCTTATCTTTCTCTCTATCTCTGCTTCTTTCTCTTTTTCTCTGTCTCTCACTTTATCTGCCTTACCATCGAATCTCTCTATCTCCGTTTACTGATTTCTTTTTTCGCACATCCACGTACTGTAGGGTTTCTGCTCCTTCTTTTCCTTCTTCCTCCTTCTCCTCCTTCCTTTCTCATCATCGTGTTTGTTATACACACGTGCCGTGTTTCTGTAGCGTTTCTGCACTGCCTGTACCAGCAGCAGCAGCAGCAGCAGCAGCAGTGGCCTGGTGAGCATGGGTGAAGCTGAGATTGGGAGTCAGTGTGGCAGAGCGCCATCAATCACCCAGCCAATAGAACTCCCAGTAATTAGAGCCCCTGCTCTCTCACTCCGTGCCCACTGTACCTCCACACACCAGTCTACGCGCTCCAGCCGTGTGTGTGTGTGTGTGTGTGTGTGTGTGTGTGTGTGTGTGTGTGTGTGTGTGTGTGTGTGTGTGTGTGTGTGTGAGTGTGTGAGTGTGAGTGTGTGCGCGTGTGTGTGTGTGTGTGCATGTGCGTGTATATGCGTGTGTTTGTGTGTGTGTGTGTGTGTAAGTGTCTGTGTCCTCAGGGTGTGTGGGTGGCGGTAGTCATAGCACCCCCTTGTAAGGTCGCTGTTTGCAATAGCATTGTAATTTCACTATGCTAGTAGTTCTCATTGGCATTATTGATTCTGAATTTGTTACTGTCAAGCCTGGCCACAGCACTGACAAATGGCCGCCTCCCTCCCACTCTGTGTTTATCAATACCAGAAGATATTATCACAGCTCTAATAGTAATTGATGTAAATGTTAAAAGGTATTGCTTAACATTATTGATATGATCACAAGAGAGCGGGTCAAGGCGCCCTCATATTAAGCTAAATGAAATGGCCACTGAATGTCACTCTCACTCATCATCATTGTGAAGACGGCAGTTGAATGTCACACTATAATGTAATAAGAAATGATGGTGGTAATGAATTGACTGAGTCTAGTCGTGATATAACACTTTACCCGCTCTCTGAATCTGGATGTCGATGATGTTCCTATGTGACCGTTTACTTCAGCTTGTAGCGTTTTTAAATCTGTCTGTGCCCAAACACCCTTCATCTCTTCAGGGGGTTCTGCTATAGTTATTAACTAATTGCTGTGGCGTTTTTTTCCAGGAGCTCAGCACAAGGGAGGGGTAGTGAGCCATTCAAAATCTTTTTTTTTCTTAATCCATCAGATGCTGTCATCTGTAGATTAAAACCTAAAATAAAACCATTTTGTGGTCAGAAATACGGTTTGTCTCCTGTTTTTTTTTTTTTGTAGGCTTAGGTATTTTTCTTTTCAGCATTTGTGTAGCTGGTTTTAAGTAATGTGGCCTGAGTACCCTCCGAGTCTATGACGTGAAGTTTTTAAAATATTCTCTCTCTTTCTTTGTTCACAGTTAGCCCTGGGCACTTTCCCATACCCACAGGTGAGTGTCAGCCTTGGGTTGTCAAAATCAAGTTGAACCTTCTTGTTTGTAGTTTGCACATAGTCTACACTTGTGTGTGTGTGTGTGTGTGTGTGTGTGTGTGTGTGTGTGTGTGTGTGTGTGTGTGTGTGTGTGTGTGTGTGTGTGTGTGTGTGTGTGTGTGTGTACTTTTGCTAAATTAATACCAGTGGTTATGAGCCAGATAACGATCTATAGGCATGAAGCAGAATGCACTTAAGAGTAAGTAGTTAACGAGAGAGAAAGGGTTTATTTCAGGTAAAGTATAATTTAATTAGAAAGTAATTAAAGTATAAAGGCTCTGTTTCAATTAAAGTATATTCAATTAAAGTATATCAGATAATGGCAATGCCAACTTCCGCAAGGTGCAGATGGAGTGAATGTTGATTCGGTGGCTATAAAGAAGCAAACTGAGGTTAACAGCTTCTGGCCAGATTACCAGTAGAACCACAAGCATTAACCAAAGTAAAGGCTACCTGAGCCACACAGCCTACTGTAGAAGTAGAAGTCTTTACTGTCACTATACAAGAACAGTGAGATGTTGATCGGAGCCGGACAACAGATGCACAGAGTAAGAAGCAGCAGATAAAAGCACTTAAATCAAATATGTTCTAAATGTACAATAATATATACAGCTAAAATATAAACAGATATACAAATGTACCTAAGAGAAATTTACAGTAGCAAGATGTAAATAAATAAGGGGCAGAGTATGCACAGCCGCAAAGTGGTATTGCACAGTATTGCACGACTAGTAGTAATATAATATTGCACAACAGTGCGACACGACTACGACAGTATTACAGTGTTACTGGTATGCACTGATGTGCAATGTAGAAGTGGAGGTAGAAGAGTGATCTTTGCACCGAAGACCTATGAGTGCTGGGATTGTAACGTGGGATGCGTTAGGGTGATCGCATAATGGGTTCTAAGGGGGTGGACATAGTGGGTTCTAAGGGAGTGGACATAATGGGTTCTGAGGGGGTGGACGTAGTGGGTTCTAAGGGGGTAGAAGTAGTGGGTTCTAAAGGAGTGTGCGTAGTGGGTCCAAAGGGGGTGGACGTAGTGGGTTCTAAGGGGGTGGAAGTAGTGGGTTCTAAGGCGGTGGACGAAGTGGGTTCTAAGGGGGTAGAAGTGGTGGGTTCTAAAGGAGTGTGCGTAGTGGGTCCAAAGGGGGTGGACATAGTGGGTTCTAAGGGGGTGGAAGTAGTGGGTTCTAAGGCGGTGGACGAAGTGGGTTCTAAGGGGGTAGAAGTAGTGGGTTCTAAAGGAGTGTGCGTAGTGGGTTCTAAGGGGGTAGAAGTAGTGGGTTCTAAAGGAGTGTGCGTAGTGTGTTCTAGGGGGGTAGAAGTAGTGGGTTCTAAGGGAGTGGGGTAGTGAGGGCGTCAAGTTGCGCAGAGAGTTCAAAAGTCTGATGGCGGTGGGGTAGAAGCTGTTCTTAGGCCGTGTTCTTAAGCCCCATAGCGCTTCCCAGATGGCTGCAGAATGAAAAGCTTGTGACCTGGGTGGGCATTAGCCTGGTAAACCATCATACTACACTTCTTTTCATAGAGAAGGTCTGGCTGTGCTTCCATTGACATGCTTGACTCTGGTAGAATCTTTTCCGGACCAACCAGCGAACAGGGGGTGTTCGTTTCCCAGGCTAGGTGGTATAGTCCTTCCTTTTTGCTCGGCCTGAGCACCGTGTGTGGTGTATCTCCTCTAGTGTAGGGAGCTGGGTGCCGGTGATCCGCTGGGCAGTTTTAATGATGCGTTGGGCCTTTGTTTGAGGAGCAGCTGGAGTACCAAGCTGTTATGCGGTACGTTATGGTGCACCTGTTAATGGAGCTGTATACCTGAGCCAAAGTATTGTTTGTAAAGATAACAATAGAGCGATATTTAGTATTTGTGTAATGCACCTGATGGAGCCAACGCTTGCAGCTGATGACTGGCTGTCTCTTCTGCAGAAAGGAAGTGATCTCATCATAGGTACGACCGTTACAGAGTTAGTTCGAAGGCAACTCAGTAGACAGGAAAATAAAGTTCTTTTGGTTTGAAAGGGCACTTGACTTGCTGCCGCGTTAGGCAACTTTTCAGGCAGCAAACCCTTTTTGAATGGAGCCTATGATGGTAGCTGTGTTAGGTAACATTTAGGTTGGTTGCTTAGCAATTACATCACATGTTGTAAAGACTTACGCAGCCATGAGTTCATTACTATATAGAAATAATACATCTCAATATTTTTTCTGTAAGTATTTGAGAACCTTAGGACAATAGTGAGTGTTCTTGACCATCAGTGCTGGTCATGGGTTCAAATCCATGACAACCTCTGCATTCAAAATGCTCCCTCAGCCATTTGGTTCAAACTCCCATTACAAAGAAGGATTGACTGATGACCGATGTTTCAAGCGGAAATATTGCTATAAGAAGGCTTGACCGGCAATTGATTGAAAGTTATCGGCCCTCAGGCAGGATCAGCTCAATGATGCTCCAGTTCAAGCCTGGTAAAGATCCTGGTCTTGCAAAGGGCACGGCTGCAAACCTATTGTGTGTCACTGTTGGCATAACTAGTTGGTCATTAATGTGTTTTAATGAAATACACATCTTTTATATGCAGTTCAAATGTTGCAGTTCAACTGCATTTTGCTGTTTTCCCTTTTAAACAGAAAGATATTTAAATTTTTGTGCATAACTACTCAGACACTGAAATAGAACACAACCTAATGAAATACTGTAGAGCAGATGAGTCTATCCCCTCCCACAGTGGGAATATACATGACCCAGTGGATTTGTGAATCTGATCAGGCCTTAACCAGATACTAATTGGGGGCTTGTGTCACATAACCCAGTCTTTGAACTGTGGACATGTTTACCCTTGAGTTTGAAGTGGTAATCTGCTCAAGCAGCTTACCAACTATAACTCAGACCAACTTAACACTTAAACCATAACATAAACCAGCCTAGAACTTAAACTATAACATAAACACGTGTTAAGAAATGCTACTGACTTTGCTAGCCATAGCCATTATAGTCAAAAGCAGTGGCTGTTGTGCAGAGCATCTTGGTCAGTTGCGGTTTGCCATTCATGCATTTATACCATTGTTGTTATAGGTAAATATTTTACAGTACACTTGATGTATGTCAGCATATGAATTTATTTTTATGTACTTAAAACAATTTTTTTAGACTTTTATCACATTACACCTAGCATGAAAACAGGTTTTAGGTAATCAGATCAGATTACATTAGGGATAGTGCTTGACTCAAGTACATAATAGTACGCATGTAAATTTACCAAAGAAACGTTAAGGACAAGTTATGATCTGATCAGCCAAACCATCTTTAAAGGATATTTTCACCACACTAAGGTGGCAGTTGAGTAGCAGGCTGTTTTGTAACTTATATTTATTTGTTTATTTATTTATGTTCGGGCTGTGGGCTACACATGAAGGAATGAGAAGTAGAAAGACGATGTGAGGTGAACTAAGAATAGCCATCAAATCTCAGTTGGATTTCTGTGCGGACACTCGCCACACACACAAATATCAGATATAAATGTAACCAGGTTAACATCATACCTAGATACCAGACAGCCTTTAGTTCCACGTCAGACGAGGGTCTTTGAGATTTTGGCACATCACTGTTGTGTTCATTTAGCCATCTCCAGGCAGCAGCATTTAGTGACCCCTTTCTTTTAGCATGCTAATTAAACTCCCCCGCATACTGAGCCCCACATTAGTGTGCATTATTCAACATACTACCCACCTTGAGTAAGGACAGTGGGTATTACAAGGAGACCCCCTAAGAAAGGGCCATGCCAAAAAAGTAACTGCCCATTTGATGATTGTAACACAGGCCTTTAATTTTTGTTGGAGCCAATCGAGAGCACATTTGGATAATATGTTTTCTAAATGGTAATAATTGGTTGTAATGGCCCTTCAGGGAGCTTCGCATTAATGTATGTCAGCAAGACCATTGATGCCTTGAGAGTGTAATTTTGTGCACAATTAATCATTTTCATGGGGATTGTATTTTAATGCCTTGTCTTTAGACATGGTCCTAGGATGACTAGAATGTCTGTTGTTTAAGCATGGAAAATGGTCTCTGTTCTTCCTCTGGTCATGGGTGTGTGTGTGTGTGTGTGTTGCGTGCGTGTGTGTCTGTGTCTACATGTGTGTGTGATTGGGATTGTGTGGCTGGTAGAGGGGGACACACTAGTCTTTGTGTGTGTGTGTGTGTGTGTGAGGGGTGGGGAAGGGCGGGGGGGTTTAGAGCCTGGGGCATGTCTCATTTCAAAGTGCTTTCACTCTCTCCGCTCCTGCAACTGCTATTACCGCTGCCATTATCATGCTAATCCAGCATGTATTATTACATAAACTAATGTATTCACTCTCCGAGTGCAGGCCTGTGCACAAACATTGAATAATAACACGGGGGATATGATCGCTTCATCCCTGCTCTTGTGTTACCTGGATGTCACGAGACGTCCCCCACCATTTTCTGCCATTTAGTAGCATCCTTGTGCCATTCAGGGTCATTTTAGCCATGTAATGTAATATTTATAATGAGCCTTTGATTATGACCTCTTCATTCAACAGCAGTGCACAATTAATAGAGATGCTCCTCTCAAAGGCCAAATTACACACGCTGCGGATAAGATTTTGTTTCCAGCTCATGCTCTAAAGCAGAGAAGAGGAACAATGTATGAAACTTGAACACACAGATGGCATTGTGCACTTTGTGGTCTGTTGTATGTAGAGCAGTTTAATGGGAACCTTTTTTTTTACCATACTACATTGTGCTTCTCATATCCCTCCAGTAAGTAACCCAAGTGAGGCCTTAAGTAAAATCATGTCATCACAAACAGCTGTGCATTATGTCAAACTTTTCTTTTTATACATGGGCGTGTACCTCCCCCACTACTGAGGAAACAGGAATCACTGTCTGTGTCAACTGTCTGTGTCAACTGTCTGTGCTGTTGTGTTGAAAATGGACAGGAAGAGTGTGGACAATATAATGCATCACCTGTGTACACAAAGGAGCGGATGCCCAGTTAGGAGAATCCCCCGCCGCCTCCCCTCCGAGAAGCTCAGCCTAATGACTACAGTATCACAGAGACCCTGAAAACAAAGAAATTTGGTAATTCCACGGTTATGTCGTTCATAGTGGGGCCACTTTGAAAGCATTTTAATGTGTGATCAGTGATTTGTCCGCAAATGACCGGAAGTGTGAGAAAATAACTTCTTTCTCTCTCATTCTCTCTCGTTATCTTTATCTCTCTCTCTCTCTCTCTCTCTCTCTCTCTCTCTCTCTCTCTCTCTCTCTCTCTCTCTCGCTCTCTCTCTCTCTCTCTCCCAATCTCTCTCTCTCTTTGTCTGTCTGTCTCTCTCTCGCCCTCTCTCTCTCTCTCTCTCTCTCTCTCTCTCTCTCTCTCTCTCTCTCTCTCCCAATCTCTCTCTCTCTCTCTGTCTGTCTGTCTCTCTCTCGCCCTCTCTCTCTCTCTCTCTCTCTCTCTCTCTCTCTCTCTCTCTTTCTCTTGGCAAATAGAGCCACAGGCTCTGTGCTGGAGCGTTGCATGTTTTCACACCCCATTAATTTATTGCTTCTTCCACCCTCTCTTTCCCTCTTTCTTGCTCTCTCCCTGTCTCTCTCTCTTTCTCTGTGTCTGTTTCTCTCTCTCTTTTCCTTCTCTGCCTTGCATCTTTAATTTTCATTTGGTGGCTGGAGAGAGGGAAGGGAGACTCCCCGCTGCTGCAGTGATTTCCATCTCGTTGTTAATTTTCCCTGCTCCATATGGCGCTGCAGACAGTTCACCTGCGGGCTGAGTTGGGAGCATGCGCCAGCCAGCGCGCGAGCGCGAGCACGAGCACGCTCGAGTCCTCGGGCCCAAGCTGTCACTTATGCCGCCTCGCGCATCTGTCTGTAGCCTTGCCCTCGCCACGGCCAAGCCACCCGCCACCGTTTCCCCCGCGACACCAAGCGCGCTACGCCACGCGCCGCATCGTCTCACCAGCGCATCATCACAGGCACCTGAGATTACCGCAGAGCTGACGGCAGCTTGCATTGGTTGGGTGGGGAAGGTGCAGGGGTGGGGGGGTGGTGGTGCGTTGAAGGGCGTTGGAGGTCTGCGGCACAGTGGAACCAGATGGGTGGTGGTGGTGGTCCGGGGCCGGGGGTAGGGGGCTGTTATGGTTGTCTGATGCCCCAACAAAGGGGCCCCATGGTTGGGTTTGGCGTCACAAGCAGGCCACATTTTAGCCCGTGAGTCAGTTGGGTTGAGCCAGCGATCCAGAGCACTGGGCTTTTCATCCCCGCCTTGCCATTGATTATAAAAAGGGCTCCTTTAATTCAGTTTCACCCCATGTTGTGATTAATTTGCATTCTTTGTCAGGAGTTAATGGAGTTTTTTTTGTCGTTGTTGTTGCGTTTTTGTTTTTTTTTTTCCCTCAATGGCTCGCTCTGAAAATCTTTGAAGACACCAGACTTGATGTGCTGTGTATACAGCCGCCAGCGAATCGCCTCCTGATTGATTTGTTCCCTTTGTGCTTTCTGACTGTGTTCTTTCTTTCTTTCTTTTTTTTTGGGTTGTGTTTTTTTCATCATTGTTTCCCTTCAGTAGTTTAAATAGATTACAGTTTGATGTGCTCAATATGTTTTATGCAAACATTTCCATTTATTTTTTAAGCTGCCGTTTTTCTGAAGCCCTGGAGACACGGCTCTAGAAAGTAATCCAAGTTAGTTTGAGTGAAATCTCTTTAATGATTGATGCGGGACCCGACACGCAGTGCCATGCTCATCGAGTTGGCCTTATGTAAACATAAATGAAGAATAATAAAAACATCACCTCGCCAACGCTCAGCCTTCTTCCCCAAGCCCTCGCTTTCATCTTCCCTCAGAGAACAGAGTCGGACAGTGGAATCACCTGTAACGTAAAATAAATATGGAGTGACTGAGCATCAGAAATGATTTTCCCCCTACTCGATTGTCAAGTGTATGTTTCTTCTGCAAACAGTTTTGCAAACACCCATAGGTAATACTTAATATTCCTAATATACCTAATGCTAAAGTATTAGAAACCAGCAGGACAAGAAAGAATGTGAGATTAAGTCAGAGCTATGTCAGAGAACCTTTTCGTCCCCAGAACTCTCCAAATTTAGGGGTTTAAAGGAGTTCGTTCAAGGGGTACTACTGATAAGAGCAATAAAGAGGTCTTACCGGGAGACAAACCTTACATTTCACTCTGTAATTCACTGTGATGCACCAGCCCCCCTGTACAAAAATCTCGCTGCCCTGTAAAATAAAGGGCGAACCCCTAGTGATGGGGCGCCTTCATGTGCCTCGCACCTCCTCGTCCGGCGTCCAAGGACACTCCATTCTGTTCCAATAATAAACGCAATTACAGAACTCTATTTACTACAGTTAAGGACTGCAATTAAGTCAGCTAAAAGCATCAGAGTAGGCAAAACAAGCACAAAGCTCACGGCATTAGAGTGGGCCCAGAAGTGTTTCTCTCCTTCTTGAAGACACAGCCCAGCGCACATGGTCCCCCCCCCCCCCCACTCCGCTCCTCTCTCGTACATCAGCTGGAGGGGAGAGAGGAGGAAGAGGAGCATGTTAAAATTAATGCACTTGTGCCTCCCTTCCTTGCTCTCTCTCTCCGTGCTAAATGAGTAGTGGGCTATTAACACTTGTGTATTTTCATTATGTAAATGGCGCGAACACATGCCCACAAATTGCTACCAGGGTTGCCATAATTTTCCCTCAGTGATCGTAATGTGTCCAAGTGACTCATTTTGATTATGACATGCTAATTACATATTGCCTTCCCCCCCATTCTCACTCAGCAACCCCCCCCCCCCCCTTTCTCTTTTTATCTCCATTTATCTCTCTGTTTATCTATTTATCTGCCTATTGATCCATCTATCCTGTTTTATGTGCATCTCTCATTCTCTTTGTTTCTTCCTTGTCTTGCCTTTCAGATTCAGAAGAACCAGGGATCTTTAATGGTGAGTGTTTTATGAGCTTCCTAAGAGGAGGAGGAGGAGGTGGGGGTAATTCCTCTGCCTTTGCCTTTGCCTTCGCCTCGGATAAAAGCTCCTCGCCCTTTCGCTTGGATGCCCTGTTCTAAGCTTCCCTCAAATTGCATTTTGCTATAAAATAATACACCAGCCTGTTTAACTGCCGCCATTAGATTAAGTGCCGTTAGAAATAAAGAACATTCAACACACACAATCGTTTTCTTTCTCTCAGGTTTTTTTTTTTCTCCCCCCCCCCCCCTTGCTTTTTGGGGCGTGTTTGATTAATCTGAATTGCTACCTTTTTATTGCGTTAATGATTTTGTTGCCGGAGCACAGTAAGGAAATTGTGTGTGTTGCCTAATATGTTTTTCTCTCCCATTCTCTCTCTCTCCCTCTCTCTCCCTCTCTCTCTCTCTCTCTCTTTCTCTCTCTCTCTCTCTCCATTCTTGTCTCTCTCCCTCGCTCTAGCCTCTCCAGTTATTGCAGTGCATTGTTGATGAGGTGAGTCGGCGTCTTATGTGCTTTCGCTCCTAAAGTCATCCCTAATGGAGTGGAAAGCTTATATTTTGTTTCCTAATGAAGCAGGCTGCTGGAGCGCCTCCGCCCGTGCAGCCACTCGCTGCCTTCTCTCCCAACCGCCCCGAGCCACGCCGCTCATCACGGGCCTCGCCACCGCACTTAGCCAGAGCCTCAGCCAGAACCGGAGCACTTAGCCAGAGCCGCAGCCAGAACCGGAGCACTTAGCCAGAGCCGCAGCCAGAACCAGAGCACTTAGCCAGAGCCGCAGCCAGAACACTTAGCCAGAGACGGAGCCAGAACCGGAGCACTTAGCCAGTGCCGGAGCTGGAGCACGGAGCACGGAGCCGGAGCAGGGGCCTAGGCTTGCTAGGGTCAGAGTCAGTCGGGAGGAAATTGTGGCGTCGTACACACCTCTTAGTACACGCTGTTCTGCGTGCGGAACAAAATATTCTACTAAACCACTGCATTTCAACATTACTACTACGTTATAACATTTCTTTACTAATATTTTATAACTTGAGCTTGCCCTTTTGAGAAAAGAAAAGTTAAAACAGGGGATGTGTGTTAAAATGGCCTGGCCATATTATGCCAAAATCACTTTTTGTGCGTTTTTCTATCGGCATTTGGGTCAGTACTGCTCCAGTAAACACTGCAAGCTGACAGCCGCGATCTATGCTATGCTAAAAGCTAACACCAGCAGACCCAAACAACTCATTCTGAAAGGTAAAAAAAATGGCCAAAATAGTACTGGTCAGATCTCCTTCACGCGACAGTGATTTTCTGCAAAGAACCCGATGAACATGTTTTTATAGCCCATGTACCTATACTGACTAACTAAAAAGAGTACTTTATGGCCCCTTTAAACACAGTGGTACAGCACCACCACTGAGGCCCTTCTGTAGGCTGGACCTCAGTGCTGAGCCCTGATGTGGACCTTAACAGTAGTGAGAACAGAGAACAGTACTGGTGGCCTAGCGGTTAAGGTATCGGACCTGTGACTGCAGGATTGCAGATTCGAATCCCAGTCGCCAGTAGCACCTACTGAGGTACCCTGAGCATGGTACTGTCCCCACGCACTGATCCCCATTCTCATGGCTGCCCCCTGCCATGTCATCACAATGACAAAAATTGGACTTTCCGTTGCACATAGTGAAACACGAGGGTTATGGATGCCAGTGAGGGCAGGCATTTATGTCGAACATGTGTTCATTGAGATTAAGATGTGTAGGGTTCATGTAGAGCAAAGGGATATTCCAGAGAGCAGGTTTAGTCACTTACCTGAGTGTGTTATCTCAGAGCAAGTCGTAAACCTCCTAGTAGAAGAGACTAAAGCCTTGGATATACTCGCCGTGTGCAGTTGTGTGCATGCAAAAGTGACGTCAAAATGGCATTGGTGCACATCTAGTGTGGCGTTTTCTAGTGCGCGTAGTGCCGTGGCTGCACCTAATTTTTTTTGGAACTTGTGTGCGGCAGCCCATTGAAAACAATAGGCAATGGCTAGTCTGGTTTCAGCTAACTGCAGCCTGGTAACTACCAGCCTAAACATGTATTTTCCATTGTTACAAATCAGCTGATATTACTGGAAGCTCACAAGAAATACAAACACTGACTAAAAACGTTTAGGATTTTGTTCAGTTTTATCCACAAACCAACATAGGTGCAAACCTGCAGTTCGTTTATTAAGCTAACTTTTTTTGCCTTATCCTATCATCACTCATAACGTTAAACAGCTGAAAACACTGTAAATATACACACTGACTTGAACCTTTTCGGATTTATCCAGTTTAATTCCCAAATCAAGACTTAAACCTGCAATTCAGTCATGTTTCAGTCCTCTGACACGCAAGGTTCCCGAACTACTGTGGCATTTGACACCTGATGAGGAGAGGATTGCAGTGTGTGTGGAATGAATTATAAAGGGTTTGCCGCATCGGTGACGTCACTTTTGCGCACGCAAGACTTCGCACGGCGAGCATATCCAAGGTTTAAGAGACTAAAGCCATAAGACTCTTCTTTTCTAGTTAGTGGGGTTTACCACTAACTCTGAGTTAAGTTACTTAGGTTAGTCACAAAACCATCTATTTGGAATACGCACCTGAGAATGTTGTGCTGTAGGGGAATGCTGGAACATAAAAATCAGGACGGCTTGGTCAACACAAAGCTTGTAATGTATCAAACTGTCAGTGCCTGGCACCCATTAGTAAAGCAATGCTAGAAACCTTTTGCAGTGCAAACACCTACACTGGCTGCCAAAACAGTAATAGTGTGTGTTTTAATTACAATAGAAAAAGGTTGAATTGTTTACCATCAAGCTTCCCCTTTAAAAAGAATGTGCACATTTATTTCCGATGCGAGTGCAAACTTATATACCCACTGATACACACACACTCTTACACACTCTCGCTCACACACACAAACAAACACACACACACACACACACACACTGACTCAGACCAGAGGTAATGTAGCATGACCAGACGTCACAACGGTGGGGTTTAGGACACTCAGTGTTGTAGCATTAACCTTGACCTCACAGATCCACCGCAATGCGCTCCGGAAACCTTGACACACTTTCCGACCTGGATACTCAGAGCACTTAACACCGGCCAGGGTCAGGGACAGTCAGGACTGCGCTTTACTTACTCCAATCCCCATCCCTCCTCCAACCATTCACTGGGCTATCACCCCGCTGAACTGTACCGTGTGTGTGTGTGTGTTTTGTGTTTAGTATTTGTTTAATGCTATGCAGGTTCCAGTTCATTTACAGTAAGGAACAGTTTAAGTGTGCGTGACACATTTTCTGGCCAAGTCTCTCCCCGCTCTCCTTCCTGTTCCTGTGTGTGGCTGGGCTCTGAGAGAGACTAAAAAGGCAAAAAGGCTGCTCAAACTAGGCCACCGCACATTTTTATACGCCGCTAATTAAACTCTAAATCTTGCCGCAGTTTAACCGAAAATTTAGGGGAGCGGCGTCTCCCAGTGTTTAACCGTGGTTGAGCGAAATGATTACTTGTGTAACTGTTTGATTCAGTGTGCTCTTTACTCCTGTGCGTATAATTACCAAGTCATTTTCATTAATGACTGATGAGTGTGTGTCTGCACTGGGGCGTGTGTGTATGTGTGCGTCTGGGTCTGTGTGTGTGTGTGTGTGTGTGTGTGTGTGTGTGTGTGTGTGTGTGTGTGTGTGTGTGTGTGAGTGAGTGTGTGTGCTCCTGTGTGTGTGTGTGTGTGTGTGTGTGTGTGTGCTAGCAGATATGTGAGTGGGACCTTTCTCTCCTCTCCTTTCTGCCTGAACTACTTGCTGACAATGTGCTAATAACAAAATGCCAAGAGAGGACGAGGAGTGTGTGTGTGTGTGTGTGTGCGGAGGTGCAGCTACTGTAGGCACACATTAAACATACTGAACTTGTCCCTTCACTTATAGAATGTGCGTAATTAATAATTAAGCGCTTGCAGTTGTAATAGGTTGACCTCACTGACCTATTCATTACTCATGCGGCAGAGGCATCACTCAAACTGTTTTCCCTCCGTCGCCCTTGCTCAGACTAAACCGCTCTGCCTCCACCCGCCCTGCGCAGATCCCCCCCCCACCACACACACACACCCCACACACACACACACACCCCACACACACACCTCACCTCCACCCGCCCTCCTCCCCAAGGCAAGGGAGCTCGCCTGCCGCCACCTACATTCCGGCTGACCAAGGGCTTATGAGACGCTCGCACTAAATTAAAACTTTCAGGGTTGGAGAGAGAGGGACAGAGAGAGAGGGAGAGCGAGGGACAGAGCGAGAGAGAGAGAGAGAGAGAGAGAGAGAGAGAGTGAGAGCGAGAGACAGAGAGAGTGAGAGCGAGGGACAGAGAGAAAGGGAGAGGGAGGGACAGAGAGAGAGGGTCAGAGAGAGGGAGAGCGAGGGAGAGAGAGAGAGGGAGAGAGAGAGAGGGAAAGTGAGAGCGAGGGACAGAGAGAGAGGGAGAGCGAGGGACAGAGAGAGAGGGTCAGACAGAGTGGAAGAGCGAGCGATGGGGAGAGAGAAAGAGGGGAGCAACAAAAGAGAGAGAGAAGGAGTGAGAGAGATACTGGCTCCCCGGGACCCAGTTTGCGGAGTAATCCAGTTCAGCTGATCTGAGAGCACGAGAACAGACGGTGGGCGTGTGTGTGTGTGTGTGTGTGTGTGTGTGGTGTGTGTGTGTGTGAGGGGTTGTGTGGAGAGAACAGGAGACACGAACAGAGAGAGAGAGAGAGGTGGAGGTAGAGTGTGAGGGACAGAAACGGCGAGCGGACAGAGAGATCTCCTGGGGTCCGTGGAGGGAGAGAGAGAGAGAAAAAAGGAACGAGGCGAGACAGCAGGAGAGTGGAGAGAAGAGTCGTCTCCGAGGTCATGGCAGGTTTGAGTGGGAGAACATGAAGTTAATTAAACAGGTCCTTCAACATCAAACACTTTGCCCACGTTAGACTTTTTTTTTGTCAAACATAAGCAAATGACACTGTCATTTGGGCAGAGCGGGGTGATTATGTACGGTGTCGTTTCTGATCTTCCAGACGTGTCATTGCTCTGGGCGTAGGTTGAATATTTGGCGCGGGGAGTGACAGATGTTCTTGTGAAATTTGAATGTGGCTGCGTAAAGTCGGCTCAGGTCTTTTTTTTTTTTTTTTAAACTACAGAGGTGCTCCATTAATATTGGTGCGAGAGGTAGGGGTTGCCATGGGACTGCAGGGAGGGAGAAAAAAAACACAGCGGGCAGCATGGTCACCAGGGACTCAGTGGGTACAGTGACGTACATGGAAGGGGGAGGGAGTGCCCTCCTAAGTGTGTGTTTAGGGACGCGCACACACACACACACACACACACACACACACACACACACACACACACACACACACACACACACACTCACACTCACACAGACACAGATGAGCAGCTGCTGAGGGGGTGAGAGACACAAAACTGGCTCTGCTTTTGTCCTCTGCTGCCCTGCCGGTCTGTCTGTGTGTGTGTCGCTCACCGTGTGTGTGTGTCTCTCTGTCTGTGTGTGTGTGTGTGTGTGTGTTTCACTCTGTGTCTTTCTGTCTGCCTCTCTCACTCTCTCTCTCTGTCCCTCTTTCTCTATCGCTTTCTTTCTGCCTCTATCTCTCTCTCCTCTCCCTTTTGAACATCTTTAATTGTCCCTCTTGCCTTTCACTCTCTCTCTCTTCCCTCTGCCTCTCTGGCTCTCTCTCTCTCTCTCTCTCCACCCCCTCTCCCACTCCCTCTTTCTTCTCCTCCCCCTCTCCCACTCCCTCTCTTCTCCTCCCTCTCCAGCTGTGGCTGATCATCTCGCTCATTGAGGGTGCTGAGAGCAGGACACTCAGGATGCCTCTTTTTTTTTTTTTTTCGCCAACACAAATCGCGCTGCTGGAGGAGTTCATAATTCCTCGTCCTCAAAGACGCACTGGTGTAATCTTTCCGTTTCAGAAACTCTCTCATCTCTCTCCTCTCTCCTCTCTCCTCTCTCCTCTCCTCTCTCTTGCTCTCTTGCTTCCGTGCTTGTTGTGGAACAGAGGAGAATGACACACTAATAAGCCCCTGCTCCTTCATTTCCACCGCTGTAATTACTGATCTCATTTTGCCTGATAATTGGTGGCTGGCAATTACATGTATATTTACTGCTCGTATTGTTTGGGCGAGAGGGGGAAAGAGAGCGGAGTGGAGCGGAGCGCGTGGGCCCTGGGTTTGTGTTTGTGCGCCAGGGTTCTGTAGTGTCAGGTAATGACTGGGCCCCGGACCGGCGCATAATGCAGCCGCGCTTTCATCATAGGCCGCACCGGGGCTCCTTGTTGCTCGGGAATACACATCAAAGCAAAGCCCACGTCCACACACACACACACACACACACACACACCTTAGCACCCTAGCCTTTTGGTGTAATAATGAATACGTGCATGTGAGCCTGTTATGTGAGCCAGTTGCAAGAATTATGTTCTCTCTCTAACCATAGTTGACACGCACAAATTTATAAACACGCACATACACACAAGCGCAAACGCACACAAACACACATGCACAAATGTGCACAAACACACACATAAGTACACACAAACACAAATGCACACACAAAAACAGACACAAACGCACACACACAAATACACAAGCACACACAAACACAAATGCACACAAGCACACACACATAC
Source organism: Coilia nasus (assembly GCA_027475355.1). Lineage (NCBI taxonomy): Eukaryota > Metazoa > Chordata > Actinopteri > Clupeiformes > Engraulidae > Coilia > Coilia nasus. The sequence continues at coordinate 8,432,494 of CM050207.1, forward strand.
ACACACACACACACACACACAAGCACACACACAAGCACACACACAAACACACAGACATACAATCAGCTCAGGCTCTCCACAGTGCTGCAGGGTGGTCTGGCGTAATAGTATATCAGTCATGTGAGCAGCCCGGGCCCTTTGGACACGCAGGGAGATTAGGGTGGGCGGCGGGGTCTCTGCTGTTGATTTAAATAGGTGCATGTATCATGGGTGGGAGGGGTGTTCTGTAGCCCAAATATATGGGAATGGGGGGATAGGGGTGGCTGAAGAATGCTGCCTTAAGGTATTTGTGTGGCAGATGAGAGGAAGTGAAAGGTTCAGGCTGTTGTTTATTCCCCCCTCTCCATTCTGTTCTTTGAAGGAGGGGCTTTTCATTTTTTTGTACTGCCATCAGCCCGGGTGTGTGCACTGTTGGCTTTAATTAGGCGCGTATAGAGTCTGGCTCTAGTAGGTTGTTTCTACCACATCTGTGTGCTGTGTGGAAGGAGAGCCCAGATTACCGCTTGTCCTCGTCACATCTCGTCTCTAGTCAGATATCCCATAAGGGCTATGGGAGCCGCACTGGTTCACCATTGGTGTGCGTAGATGCTTCATTAGCGTCTCTGTTTGGGTTTGCGGTGAGGTGAGGGCTGAAGTCAAGAAGGAGAGCAGGAGGAGGATGAGGAGGACGCGCTGATTGGTTGGGGGCCCTCCCGCTGGAGTGATTAAGAGGGGGGCGGGGTTTGGGGTGTTTGTCCTGGCCCTCTCATGCGCAGTTGTTCTACATGACACGGCTCACAGCCCCCGAAAGGCAAACACACACACACACTCACACACACACACACACACACACATTTGCATAGACACAGTGGTCTGTATATGATGCTGTGGGGTTTCAGTCCATCATCCAGAAGGATTGTCTGCATTTAATTATCATCAGTATAGATAATATAATGATAGCTTACCTGTTAGGACTTGCTTTTAGCTCCGTAATTGTAAACAAGCATGTCTCAGCATCAGCAAGTTGGCAGTTAAATATCCCAAATCGGGGCTTCTCAACCTTCTTGTCTGAAGCCCTGTTGACTGGAATTCTGCCACTGGTTTTCTGTGGTCTTCTGCCTTAGCTTGTGACTTAGGCTTGGTTTTTACTCACCGCTTCTGTAAGTAATGCAACATCGTGACGTCACTGGTGCGCACGACACTTTCATACTGGTGCTCAACACGTGCACCAGTCTTCTCCTCATCAGAGGTAAAATAATGCCTCGGTAGTCAAACAGTTCGGAAAGCCTTGAGTTTCAGAGGACTGAAATATGACTGAATTGCAGGTTTACATCTGGATTTAGGAATTAAACTGGACAAATCTATTTGTGTTGGATGTTTTTCATTAGAAAAGACGATATGAGTGATGGTGGGATGATAGGATAGGGCAAAATAAGTTGGCTAAATAAACAAATTGCAGGCTTGCACCTATATCGGTTTGTGGATAAATCTGAATAAATCCTAAAAGTTCCTGGTCAGTGTTTGTATTAATTGTGTTTTTCTAGAAAAGACTTGTTAGGCTGGTAGTTACTAGGCTAATGTTATTATCATAATTGCCTATTGTTTTGAATGGGCAGCTGTGTTGATGTCGTGCAACAGTTACAACAAAATGTGGTGTACGACCTTACGACATGCAGTTAAAAACAGCGCGCAAAACATGTGCATTGACGTTATTTTGCCTTCACGTTGTCGCACAACACGACAGAGTCGGTGAGTATAAACCAGGCTTTAGCTAGCCGTCGCATCGTCGGTTACCTTCATTCTCTCCTCTTGTAGCCTCACGTCCTTCTCAGCCCTTCCCTCTCCCTGATTCTCCTCTGTCTCCCAGTCCCTCCTTCAGCGTAGACGTGCAGTAGTGTTAGGCTTTCTGCTAACACAAAGGGTTCAGGTGTTCCCAAAATGAATCGTGCGTCCTTAAACACATGGTGTGTAGTGTTTTACAGACTTATCCCCCGACAAGGTCAGATGTTCTCTCTAGACGTTTTTTTCTCTCTGGTTTTAAGGGTTGGGGGGTGGGGGGGTGAGATACAGGCTGGACTAATTTGATTCCCCCCTTCCACTTTGTTCCAGATAATGTACTTTCATGTGGCATGGCACTGACATTTCTAAATCCCTGATGGTTTTAAAAGTAGAGTAGGAATATTTAACACAGTCTGAAATTATGATGTGATCATTGCTTTCCAACCGAGCCTATTTAGAAAGTACAGTTTTTACACATCTCTGCATTGTTTCGCAACCTCTTTTCGGTTGCTGCCTGTGTAGTTTTTTAATCTTTTATGTGTTTCTCTGCCCTTCAGGACCCTCCCGTACTTCCGATGGGCCAATTCAGCGAGAAGTTTATTCACTTCATCACACAATGGTAATCTCCCCAGTTCCCCCATTCTCCTTTTAAAAATGTAAAATCTCCCATCACCCCTTACACAAATGGGCCCAGTGTTCAGAAGGTCATCTCAATAGTTGTTTTTTTTCCTTCTCATTTATTCATGCCATTGTTATTATTTAGTTGTGCATTGCCAGCGAAGGCCACAGCTAGGACCTCACATCTGAGCCCAAAGCATGAAGATGAGTCCTGTGCACCTTTACTATATTATTTATTAGAATACGTATTAATGAATGCGGCACTCAGTCACGGGGACCAAAAAGCACATTAAAAATACACACACACACACACTCTCTCTCTCTCTCACACTCTCTCTCACACACACACACACACTCACACACACACATTCTCTCTCTCTCACACACACACACACACACAGACACACAGTGGGTAGAGGGCACTGGGCTGAGGGTGGTTCGTGAGCACCTGTATTCTGGCCGAGCTGATTAACGCGGCGGCAGCAGCAGCAGAGACTGGAGGTTGTTTAAAAGCGTGCGGAGCCAAGCGCTGCCAGTGGGGCGGTGGCCGCGCCCGCGCCTGCGCCCGCGCCCGTGCCGGACTAATGGCACCGAGGGGTAATGGACGGCCCGCGAGACTCTTTAACAAGGACGGGACGCCACATTAGCCCACCGGGGCCCCGTCGACATAATTGGACTCTGATTGGTGTGGGGCTTTTTTATTATTATCCCCCCTCGCACGGCTCACAAGCCAAAGCGGGATGCGGCAGGAAATATTTACATTGTCCCCGGTCTGTTGACCTCCGCTGTAACTCACACACACACACACACACACACACACAAACACACACATACACACAGGTATATAAACAAACATGCTGAAAACCCCTTGCGAGCCATGACTAGAATCAAATCCCCTCTCTCTCCCCAAGTGCTATTAACCCCACACAAACACACACAAACACCGGTACTCACACACTCACATACACACACATAAACACCCCCAACGGACCTGTGGGTTCCATGGCAACAGCCAGATGTGTTTGGCTGGCGTGAAGCAGCTGTTGTTTGCTCAGCCTCTGCTTTTATTTACACAAACAGGTCACCTGGCGCAGGAAGAGCGGCCGGCCGCGCTTCCGCGACACCGCCGCTTGCCCTGGGTGACTATTATTAGCCGAGGCCTCGGCACGCGCCATTCATCACGCCCGCAAAAAAAAACCCGCAACCGCCACACGCTTCGCCCGCCGCACCCACCACCCACCCCCCCTCGCCTCCCGAGCACTAATCCTTCACATCCCCCCTTATCTAGGTCGCCGTGACAGATTCGCCCAAGCCAAGGCGATTTGTGCCAAGGAGAACCTATCTTACTTACACCTTTCGCTGCTAATTAGACGACCTTTTTTTCGGTCGAAGTTCTTCGGAACCGCAAGGTTTTTTCGTGGCAAAACTAGTCAAGCCTTGCAAGGATGCCTGAAATGACAGTGACGAGGTGACTAACATTAATGGGATTTAGCTTAGATAAGATCGTCACCGGCAGCTTTGCGTCTCTGTAGACGGACAGCTTGTTCTTCGGGTTGGGTCTCGTAACAGTACCGTCGGTTTTACAGGCCCCACCTTGGCGTTTGTAAATTTCTGTACATATTCAGGGCAGCGGTGGGCGAAGTGAGTGTTCGACCACATAAGGTCAGCCCACCCTTTTTAAACTCTGCTGAATCCAATTGAAAAGATAAGAAGGAGAAATTGTATGCCCCCAACAGACATGTAATTAGGCTGAATTAAAAGGGTGTTCAAAGATTCTAACATCTAAAAAGAAACATCTCACCTCGCACGTAAAGGATTTGGTAAAGCATTACACTGCCGTGTTAAGGACCTCCCTCTCCTTAAAGGAATTATCCAACTTTATTACAAAAAAGAAAAGCTAAAGTTTTTAAGGTCTTTTGTAATCTTGTCTTTTCAACATTTTGGGTAGTGTAAATTAGTTGTTAGGGATCTGAATTGAAATTGGATGAATTGAATTAACTTTAATGTAATAATTGAATTTAAATTTATTCCCACAGTATGAAGAAACTACCCAAAGAGCGCCCAGCACCAAACAATCTCATGGTGAGTGTACCTCTTCAGTGTGACTCAGGTTGTGAGGGAAGGGGACGAGGCTGAACTATAGACCGAACTATGGAATGAGGCTGTAGTTATTTCACTCAGAACTCTTTTCTATTTTTGGTGTAGGAAACTAAAAAAATCGAACCTTACAAATGGCCAGAAAAGTAATGAATATACGATCACAGTCTTAATGGCAACATCTCTCTGTCTCTGTCTCTGTCTCTGTCTCTGTCTCTCTGTCTTTCTCTGTCTCTCTCTCTCTCCCTCTCCCTCTCCCTCCCTCTTCACACTAAACTTTCTACCATTAAGATACTTGTTGTAGTTGTCTTAAAAAACTTAGCCACATTTTCATTTTCACTTTTTTTTCCTTTTTTCTTTTTTTAAATCTGTAGCTGCCACAAGCCCGTGCTCACAGGGGTGAGATGAACAAGGAGAGAAGAAGCTAATCAGTTATTTTGTAAATTAATTACCTTAAATGGTGGCCCAGAGCTTTTTATAACTACTCGGCTGCCTCTGAGCCTCCGTGAACACTGTGCCACAGTGACAGGGGAGAAGGAAGGAGCCTGATAAGTTGGGTATTATCCACGCTAACTTTCTTCATTTAATCAAGGGCCCGTAGCACAGGCACCGAGTCCTTCTGGCCTTTCATTTCTGTATGCAAAACAAGAAAGGGAGAAACGTGCGACTTGGCTCACAAAACAAAGCGTGCGTGCCAAGAGGAAATCTTGTTAAAGAGCTGTATAAGGTTTGAGGGTTTTTGTGGGCGGGATGGGTTACTTGTGCGTTCCCTTTTTGTCCCCGTTGGGTTAGCGATAAAGACGAGAGAGAGAGAGAGGGAGAGAAAGAGAGAGAGAGAGCAAACTTAACTCCCACAAGATGAATTAAAAGCAGAGCGACACTGTGCTCTCCATCGTCCCTACCCTGCTGTCACCCCAACACATAGACTCACACACACACACACACACACACACACACACACACACACACACACACACACACACACCACACACAACATCACACACACACGACACCCTTCTCCCCCCCATACAGTAATGTGTGAATCTGATGGAAATCTCAGGTCTTTGTGCTCGCGCCCAGAGGTCATAGTCAATTCGCACCTCATGGCTTTAAAAGCTGTTTGCGTAGTGTAGCGTAGTGCAGTGCAGTGCTGGGCCAGGCCAGGCGGTCTCCGTGCTCTGGGCTTGGGCTCCGTCAAGACAGAGAAGCGAGAATGCAGGGACTGCAGCTGCCGGCCGGCCGGACGTGTTCACAGCTTCAGTCCCCCCCACACTCACACACACACACACCAGAGAGACCAGGCACAGCACTCCCCCAACACACACACACACACCAGAGAGACCAGGCACAGCACTCCCCCAACACACACACACACACACACACACCAGAGAGACCAGGCACAGCACTCCCCCAACACACACGCACACACACACCAGAAATACCAGGCACAGCCCCCCCAACGCATATATATACACACACACACACCAGAGAGACCAGGCACAGCCCCACCCCCCCCCCCCCCCAACACACACACACACACCAGAGAGACCAGGCACAGAAACCCCCCCCAACACACACACACACACCAGGGAGACCAGGTACAGCCCCCCCCAACACCTACACACATACACACACACACACACACACCAGAGAGCCCAGGCACAACCCCCCCACCCCACCCCCCAACACACACACACACACCAGAGAGCCCAGGCACAGCCACGGGGGGGTGCAGTCTGTTTCTGGGTCAGCTCATAGCAGAGCAGATGACTCAAAGCGGGACACTCTCACAGAACATCCAGACCCCAGCGCTAATGATTTTTACACAGAGCCACTGTGAAGCAACTTAACGGATACAGGAACTCTCAGATTTCGCTCTTATTTTTGGCCATACATGCCTTAGCCTCCCTGTAGAGAAAGCACGCCAAAGGAATGGCACAGGAAAAAGAAGAAAGAAAGAGAAAGAAATAAGGGAAAAAAAGAAAGAATGAGGGAGAGAAGGAGGGAGACTGACACTTGCCTGCATCATGGATATATGAGAGGCTATGTAAGTGTATCTATATGTGTAATGTGTCACCTGGATGAAATGAGAGGATTTCCTTCACGCACACATGCCAGTGTCTCACGCATGCTGGTGCATATCTCCTGCATGTCTCGTCTCGTGTGTGTGTGTGTATGTGTGTGTGTGCGTGTGTGTGTGTGTGTGTGTGTGTGTGTGTGCGCGTGCGTGCGTGTGTGTGCGCGTGTGTGTGTGTGCGCATGCACCTACTTTGAATGCATGCCTGTGTGTGTGTGTGTGTGTGTGTGTGTGTTTTGTGGCGGATCCCGTGGCGGGCTGGTGTGGTGTGTGGGCCGTGGGCCTGATGAGCATGAGATGAGGTCAGTGCAGCGGAACTCCGCACCTCCCTGCCTCCGCGTCTGTGCCTGATTGTCTGCCCGACGCCACCACCACATCCAGCGCCATATCCACTGCTGCCCCTCTCCCCCTCTCCTCCTCTCCTCCTCTCCTCCTCTCCTCCTCTCCCCCTCTCCCCCTCTCCTCCTCTCCTCCTCTCCCCCTCTCCCCCTCTCCCCCTCTCCTCCTCTCCCCCTCTCCGCATACATATTAACACTCCGCAACACATTTGATCTGTATGGTAATGCCATCCCCACAGCTGGAGTCCCATGCAGTGCAGCGGCTCCGCTAATAGTTATTGTCTCTTCGCCGGCCTCACACACACACACATGCACATACACACTCTTACACACACACACACACTCACTCTCACTCTCACACCCACACAAACACATGCACACATACATACACACACACATGCATGCATACTCTCTCTCTCTCTCTCTCTCTCTCTCTCTCTCACACACACACACACACATACACTATTAGACACACACACACACACACACACACACACACACACACACACACACACACACACATACATACACGCGCACACACTTCACCACAGTCTGAAAGGTGAGCAGAAAGTGACGATGATGTGGACATGGTTTCTCTCCTCTTCTCTCTCTTTTCTCTCCTCTCCTTTCTTTTTCTCGTCTCTCTGTTACATGTGGGTGGTTTGGTGACGGTAGAGGGTGTCTTCAGGTGGCAGCTGTGGTGACGTGGCCTCAATGTGCTGCGCTCTCAGTAGGGAGTAGGGAGCACTCTTAGTAGCACCTCCAAATTCTTCTGTGTCCTTGCCTAATTACTGTCCCCAAAATCTGTGTGTGTGTGTTCTGTGTGTGTGTGTGTGTGTGGGGGGGGGGGTCTGTCCATACAAGAACATGCCCACATCTGTGTGTTTTGTGTGTGTGTGTGCATCTGTGCCTGTGTGTGTGTTTGTCCGTCTGTCTGTCCAAGCAAGAACATACCTCTGTGTGTGTGTGGATGGGTGGGCGGGGGTGTGTGTTAGTGTGGATGGGTGTGTGTCCGTGTCCTTCTACACAAGAACCAAGCCCACCTCTGTGTCTGTGTTTAACACATTATTGTCATCCCTATGGGAGAACCGGTATACAAACACTTAAATAAGAGCACACGGTGTGTGTATATAGTATACAGTGGTCCCTCGTTATTTGCGGGGGTTACGTTCTAAAAATAACCTGCGATAGGCGAAATCCGCAAAGTAGTCAGCTTTATTCTTTACAATTATTATAGATGTTTTAAGGCTGTAAAACCCCTCACTACACACTTTGTACCCTTTTCTCAGACAGGCATTGACATTTTCTCACATTTCTCTCTCTTCTACTCCCAAAGTTCAAACATGCAAACATACAGCACTTCAGTCACACAGCTAGCGATGGAAGATTTATGTAAATTTTACAAGCTGAACGCATTCTGTACTGTACAGGAGATTGATTGACAATGTTCTACAGTCCCTTAGCCAAAAGGGATGCAGAACACAATGCGCTGTTAAAAAAAAAAAAAAAAAAGCATGCCCCAAAAAAATCTGCGAAACAGCGAGGCCACGAAAGGTGAACCGTGTTAGAGCGCGGGACCACTGTATACGCGTGCGGTGTGTATTTGCACATATGCGTGCTTGTGCTTGTGCTTGTGCGAGTGCCGTGCTCCGAAGGCGGCGTGTGCGTGTGTACGTCCATGATGTGTGATCATTAACAGCAAGGTATTGTGCGGGAGAGGATCCGCTCAGGCCTAATTGAGCGTGGCCACGCTAATGTTTCAACAGCCACGCACCCGCCTAGCGTGCCCCTCTAGTTGCCCACGACGACAGCGCAATGCATCATGTCAGACTACGGCCACAAAGACGTGTGTGTGTGTGTGTGTGCGTGCGCGTGCTTATGTGTGTGTGTGAGTGTGTGTAGCTTTGGGCAGTCTCTGTGTGTGCGCTCAGTTAATGTACTTAGACATACTACTCTGTCAGCTTGTCTCTGAAGTGTTGGCTTGGGATTTGAATGAATGATGCCATCATGGTAATGCCCACATTTTGATTTTGTAGTAAGTTTGACCAAACACTGAAGCAAACCCAACTATTGGCCAGTAAGATTATGGTCACCTCTCCATCTCTACCCCTCCCACCAATGACTTTAGCAGTGGAGCAGTGGGTTTAATGTAGTCTGTGTGACTTGTGTTAGTGTGTGAATTATCTCATTGTATCTAATTTTGTCACACCATCTTCGTGTTTAGACTTTTGTGCTTCTATAAAACCTTGAGTGTGTGTGTGTGTGTGTGTGTGTGTGTGTGTGTGTGTGTGTGTGTGTGTGTATATACAGTACTGTGCAAAAGTCTTACGCAGGTGTGAAAAAATGCTGTCAACTAGGAATGCCTTCAAAAAATGAAGTGTTAATCATTTATGTTCATCATTTAACAAAATGCAGTGACTGAACAAAAGAGAAACCTAAATCAAATCAATATTTGGTGTGACCACCCTTTGTCTTCAAAAGAACATCAATTCTTCTAGGTATACTTGCATACAGTTTTTGAAGGAACTTGGCTGGTAGCTTGTTCCAAAAATCTTGAAGAACTAACCACAGATCCTCTGTGGATGTAGGCTTCCTGACACATATATATATATCAGTAAAGGGGTGCATGCCATTGTGTGAGTGTATGAGTGTACGTAATGAGAGTATGTGACTTTGGGCCCTTGTATGCCCTCGTTGGTCTGCGTCTGTGTGTAAAGTCATCAGTAGATGGGGTGTCATTTGCGTTTATTCAAGAGCATGTGTGTTTGTATATAAAGCTGTGTGAGTTGCTATGTGTATGAGAGGGGCGTATGACTGATGACTGTGTGTGTCAGCGAGTGTGTGTGTGTGATTGTTGGTTGAGTGACATGTCGTGGTCCCCAGAGGAGGGCCTCATTGTCACACAGCCTTTTAGCACCTTTGTCCTTCCCCCTCCCCTCCCCTCCCCTCCCCTCCTTGCCCTCTCACACACGCCCCTCACACACACACACACACACGCCCCTCACCCCCCCCCCACGTCCAGCTGGGCCACTGCAATTTCTGCACCCACACACACACCCACACACACACACACCACACCCCAGGACAAAAGCGGTAGCAGTATCCTAATGCTAAGGTCCACCCCCCCCCCCCCCCCAACACACACACACAAAACACACACACACACACAACACACACTCACACACACTCGTCCCCCAAATCTGTCAAGGAACCCTCCAAAGCCCCGAACACACACACCTTCCCAGAGACATGTCACGGAGATATTTCATCATCGTGTCATAAGTAGCATGGTTCAAGGAGACAGTTCAGGTGGATCTCGTGCGCATCTCCCTGCTTTTGGCACGCTTTGGAACGGGGGATGTGTTTTGAATATGGGTGGATAATTATGTATTGCGCACACATGCACAGTGGTGGGTGGGTTATCTTTCAGGAGGATGACTTTGTGGTATTTTTGGCCCATCTCCCCTCCAGTGCAACATCACACAGCACATAAAACACTCTAACACCCACCCCTTGCTCCACACACACACACACACACACACACACACACACACACACACACACACACACACATCATGGGAGGCTCCGGACAAGTGCACTGTTTCACACCGTATAAAGGATGGAGCTCTTTAGAGCGTATTTGACTTGACCGTTGACAGACATACACACACACACACGCACACACACACACACACACACACACACACACGTGTCTGCACCTCCAAAGGTAGGGTGTCCTGACTGCCACGCTGTGTTCCTCAGGGCTCAGTTCCGGCCTGCAACTCTCCCTGGCAACCAAGCAGACGAATAGAGGGCTTCTGGGGCGAACGTTGAATTGAAAGATCAGCAAATACGAGCCTACAGTCACCTAGATGTTACACACACACACACACACATGCAAACACACACACACATGCAAACACACACGACTGAATCACCAAAGCGGTGCTCTCCACTGGGATCAGCTCATTAGTATGCAAATCTGCAAAGACCCAGTTATTACACTGACCTCGGCACCTTCCAGCCTCTCTGTGTCTCGTTTCACACTCTCCTCTCTAATTTCAGCCGTCCGCCACACATGCGCACACACACGTGCACGCACACACACACACACACACACACACACACACACACACACACACACACACACACACACACACACCACACACACATTCCTCAGCTGCGTTTTCCCAACACCACCTAATGAGGTGATGACCAACCACTTGTTATAATTGCTTTAGACTCCTTTTAATTTTCAAGCTTATTAATCATATGTAGAGTTATTTAAAATTGCATAAATTAATCTTAGATTAAAAAGCCTATCAAAAGACTCAAAACAATTAAAGAGTAAGGTGAAATTTCCCCTGGGTTGGCAGTTTTATTTTAATAGAGTATTCAGGTGATTATCACACTTTGATATGGCACTGTGATTAATGTAGCCACACTTTTAAATGAGTTTTTCCCCGCTTCTCCCCTCGCTGTTTCTCTTCTCCTCTCTTCTCCTCTCTTCTCCTCTCTTCTCCTCTCTTCTCTTTTCTTCCTCTTTCTTTTTTTTGTCCCCCCGCAAAAGGTAAGCAGGAGGCAGATAATGAGCTAACTAAGAAGTATTTATTTGTGGTCGCACACACACACATACGCACACACACACACACACACACGTACCCAGACCAGCCGGCACTAAAACTCAAGCAGCAGGTGTTTTAATTAATGGCGGTGGGCTGGCTGGCTGGCTGGCTCCGGCACTGACTCTGGCTGTGTGGTGCTCCTTTCTCTCCCTGGGCATGGTGGGGTGGTTGGGTGGGGCGAGATTGGGGTAAGTTTGTGTGGTTGGGGGGCGGGGGCGGCGAGAGTGGGGTAAGTGTGTGTGTGTGAGTATCCTGGGCATGGTGGGGTGGTTGGGTGGGCCGAGAGTGGGGTTAGTTTGTGTGTGTGTGTGTGTGTTGCGGGGGTGGTGTATTCTGGGCACGGTTGGGTGGGGCGAGAGCGGGGTAAGTTTGTGTGTGTGTGTGTGGGCTTGTGGTGGATGGATCCTGGGCACGGTGGGGTGATTGGGTTGAGTGGGGTAAGTGTGTGTGGGAGGTGGGTATGGCGTAGTATGCCATGCAGTTGGAGTGCTGGCTGGACACAGTGACACGGGTGGCCTGCTGAAGCCCCTGACCCCTCCTCCATCACGGCCAGCCTTCAGCAGGCAGCAAGGAGCACACCTCTGCTGGGTGCCACAGCACTCTCAGGCCAAGGCTCTCTGTGCGCTGTCCCTGACAGTGAGTGAGCAGCCGACTTTGTGCATGAGAGACTTTAAGTGTGTGTCTTTGAAACTGGTTGGGGTTAGCTGTGAGTCTGTGTGTGTGTGTGTGTGTGTGTGTGTTTGTTGCAGATGACGATAAAGTGGGTTAGCGTTGTCCTGTGTGTGTGTGTGTGTGTGTGTGTGTGTGTGTGTGTGTGTGTGTGTGTGTGTGTGTGTGATGGCTTTAGCTAGTGGCTTTAGCTGAATTAAATGGCAAGAAGCCCTGGCTCCCTGTCCGGGTCAGGTTGCATGAGGGTCAGGGGCAGAGACGTGGCCAGTCTGTTAGGGTTAAGAGCGGAGCAGCCCAGGCACAGCTCACTGCTGGATATTAAAGACATTCATCTAGGCTCCCACTGGCTTGCTTTCTCTGTCTCTGTCTCTCTCTCTCTCTCTCTCTCTCTCTCTCTCTCTTTCTTTCTGTCTCCTCTCCTCTCCCCCCTCCCTCAATCTCTCTCATGTTCTCTCCCCTTCTCTCTCTTTCTCATCCCCCCCTCCCTCTCTCTTTCTCTCTCTCTCTCTCTTTTTTTCCCCCTATCTCTTCCTCTTTCTCCCCCGTCTCTCTCTCTCCCTCTCTCTCTCTCTCTCCGGGTGATGGATGAGACGGGTGGCCCATCGTCCGTGTGACGCCCAGGAGCGGCCGGCGTGCTCCCACAGATATGAGAGTAATTAACCTCAGTCTATCCGCGCCGGCCGCTGCCCATTAGAAGGACACCAGGATTGATGGGGCCAGCCCGTCCTGGGGACCGGCCACCGACAGGGTCTGAGTGGCGTGCCTTTGTGTTTGGGACGCTCTTACCCCCCCACCCCCACACCCCCGCCCCCCCACGGTTGCCACGACACACACACCCAACACCCAGCTCAGACTCCACTTCACAGATCAGATGCATGCTTTTTTTTCCTGTTCTGTGCACATCGAGTATTTTCGGCTGAATTTTCGGGCCATTGCTTTTCTGTAATTGGGTGTATCAAAAGTGAGATCAACGGTGTTCGTGACACAGACTTGCACAAGTATTTTTCAGAAGTCTTTTTTCGTCATTTTGAATGATCGCGTAGGACGTCATGGCTTTGCGTACCTGTAAGAGTTGTAATAAGGTTGTGACATTGAGTGTGCTCTCGTGCTCGTGCCCATTTCTTTCTCCCTGATGGAGCTGTTTTGAACAATTTGCCTCGTTGTTGCCACCATTACAAGAGGGCCTCTATCACCCAGATAAGGGGTGACAAGTTCATTTAAAAACATGATGTGTCAGTGTTGGTCTGAATTGTGCACTTGATGTTGGAAATTAATGCATCTGCCCATCACAAGCCCTAGCACACTCTCACACGCACACTCACACACACAAACACACACACACACACACACACACACACACACACACACACACTTACACACACTCTCCACTTTACCTTTGTCCCAGCTTTGACCTCTGTGGCTGTGAAAGAGGGTCCACTGACTCTATAGCGGTGGCAGCATTGTCAGACCTGATGTATGCTACAGACATTAGAGGAGTCTGGTGTGTCGTCTGTTTATTGTTAACACTTATTGTAAAACTATTGTTGTCATACCGAACTGTATTTTTGTGCTCACTCACCACGTTATGCCGTTATGTTTGCCTGATCCGTTCTGCACATGCGCATAAATACATTAGGAAAAGGACCGATTTGCCTGCCGGATTTGTGCTAGCCATATGTCACTGAAACGCTTGCCATCTAGGCAAAATGCCTGACGATTTACAGTGTTTGTTAATGTATTTTATTCATGATTAGATGGTTTTCTTTATGCACGTGTGCAGAACGGATCGGGTAGGCGGTACGTATCTGGTCCTTACACAGTCTTTCGTTTCTCTGTATTTCACTGCCTCTCGTACCCCTTTTTCTATCCGACCTCTGACCTTCTATCTGACCGTGCTCTTCCAGTGCCCTGTCACTAACGTGTCCTCCGTTGCCTCCACAGGACCATCCCTTCATCCAGGTGTTTGACGACGGGAACATGGAGGTGGTGTCCATGTGGGTGTGTTGTTGCCTGGAGGAGCGCCGGGTGCAGCAGGCCCAGACCCACATGTCCTGAAGGCCCAGACCCACATGTCCTCAAGGCCCAGACCCACATGTCCTAAAGGCCCAGACCCACATGTCCTAAAGGCACAGACCCACATGTCCTAAAGGCCCAGACCCACATATCCTAAAGCAGTGGTTCTTAACCGGTGTGGCCTAGGGACCCACAATTTCCCATCACCATTAGGTCGCGACCCAAGTTTTCAAACCAACTCAGTGACACCCCCCCCCCACCGCCACCACTCGCACACAGCCCTATTTCATCTATACAACTATATAATCATATAACTGATTTGTAATGAATGGGATTTTATTTTGCATTTTAACTAATGTAATTCCCTGACATTATATCTGGCACGGCAATGTTTTTGTTTGTTTATTTTTTATTTTTTTAACTACAAGCTCCGGGACTCACACAGAACGCCTCCTCGACCCACTTTTGGGTCCCAACCCACCAGTTAAGAACCCCTGTCCTAAAGGAGCCCTACACCGCTGTGCTCCTCCTGCAGGGCATGATGGGAAGGGTTGGTCCCTGTCTGCCACGCGGAGATGGAGAAGAGCAAACCACAGAAGATATCACTTGACACTTCCATTTCCCATAATGCAAGGCTGTAGGCCATTCTGACAAAATCCCTGTAATGAACCTTTACAACTTTTTGGGGTTGTAGCCTAAAAAAACTTGATTTCCTCCCAGCATGACTGACACTGGGTGATGGACTTCACTTCCAGTTCAACTCTTTGTTTTTTTTGCCTGTTGCACTGAGCCCAATGACTTAGCTGAGTAGGAACCCTGACTTTAAGTGTGATTTGGGCGTCTCCTATAGTAGACTAATATATGAGGAGTGTGAAAGAGTGCACAGTTGACCCTGATATCTTAAACAGGTGGAACCATGCGAAGATGAATGGCTCTATTTTTTTGGGTAAAGTGCTTTTTCAGGTCAACTCCGGACGCCTAACCGTGCTTTTTCGCTGGCAGCTTTGTGGAGGCCTTTAACACACGCGCTCTTGTGCTGAGCGGCAGCGGTTTCATGCTTATGCCTGATCTCTCTCCGGCTGAAGCCCTGTCTGGTGCCCAGTGCTGTTGGTCCTCTCCCCCATGAGCAAGAGACATTTTCAGGCAGTGACTGAGTGCGTCCACCCCACTGGCTCCATCGTCCTCTCCCTCCCTCCTTCCCTCTCTCTCTCTCGCCAGGCAACCCCTGCCACCACCCCATCCCTCTCCAGCCTCAGACAGGAGCCCAGTCCCGGACAAGAGCAGTCTGGCCTTGACTGCCCAGCCTGGGACACAGAGCAGGCTGAGGTGCCGTGCGCTCATCCAGTCTCAGTTCGGCAGACACTGCAGCCCCAGTGAGAGCCAGGGGGAGGACTTTCGGACAGCACCAATTTGGTCACAGGCTCAGATGAGATTTTGAGAGAGCAGGTGAATGTGAAAGTTAAATGGCGTTTTGGCGAGTGTGTATTAGTGGCTGTGTGTGTCCTTGTGTGTGTGTGTGTCTGTTTGTCTGTGTGTGTGTGTGTGTGTGTGTGTGTGTGTGTGTGTGTGTGTGTGTGTGTGTGTGTGTGTGTGTGTGTGTGTGTGTGTGTGTGAGAGAGAGAGAGAGAAAGAGAGAGAGAGAGAGAGAGAGAGAGAGAGAGAGAGAGAGAGAGAGAGAGAGAGAGAGAGAGAGAGAGAAGGTTGGATGTCAGCCATAAGGAACTGATGAACCTGTATTATGGGTTGGGGTGTTAAAGTCACCCTGCCTTTAAATGTTCAAACATTGCTTAAAAGTTTCAAGGTTTAACTTTTGTAAGTTGTTCTTAATGCTGTGGTATGGCATAATGTAAAAACACAGTTAATTGCATAATATTTCACTTTTTATTTTGCAGTATTCAGCTTTTTTAAAATCACTAAAGCAATCATGAAAACATGTACATATACAAGGCATGTAGACTTTGAACTTTCCCTGTGTAATATCCATCTTTGCCATGAGACTTGGTGACGCCACTGATCTCTTGTTTAGGTTTCTCCATGATTTTATAATTTAATTCAAGGATTTTGAATTGGCACCTACAGATAATTCTGCATTGCATATAAATGATTACTGTGTGCACAAAGCTTTACCGAATCTCTGCCTAGATCATGCATTACAAATATAACTCCCATTGACCCAGTTGCCAACATGTAGCAGTGAAGTTGACTTGTGTCTACTTTAAAGGCCCCCAGAGATTAAGTAAACATGTTAAATTGAAATACTCATACCAACAACAACAATAGTGCAACCAAAATATTTGCCATCTAAAACTTAATCTACAGCCCACAAAGTCTGTTTATGTTTTCATTTTTTGTTTTTTCTGTCTTTTTAGAGGAGGGTCTCAGTATTCTGTATTCTGAATTCAAACGCAGTATCAGTTTAGGCCCCACTCCTACATGTAGCCCCTTTAATCTCGTATCCATGCCAGCAGCCTTCTACTTAGGCCCATAGCATAGTTACACCTGCAATCTAATATCCTTACTTTAGAACTCACTCCCTACTACTTACGGAATGATATTGCTGTCCTGCTGACATCTGGTCAAAGACAAAAAAAGAGAAGTATGATCCGCATTTGTGGGACACAACCTAGTTTTTTGGACTGTTACAAAACGTGCCTGACTTCAGCTGCACCTACCCTTCAGGTTCAACCAAATGCTGATATATTAGGCAATCACACTTCATCTATTCCACTTCTGGCCAAACATCATTTGTTGAAGAAATGGAAATTAAACACATGAAACACATTTGCGTCAAGCCATACTGACTCAAAGAATTCATTCCTGTATAATGGACTGCTGAATGATAATAGTTAGAAAGCTCATGAGGATTTGCACATCAAGAGATGTACAAGATATTATAATACCTGTTTTACTTTGTGGAGAACAGCATAATGTCTCACACCTTTGTTAGCTAGCTTTACTATGTTTAGCAGAAAATAGAAACCCAGAAACAAATTAAGGCATCATTTGGATTTATGGTTTTTGAAAAAGATTTGAAAGAGATTTTTTTCCCAAGATAAGGGGCTTCACAGTCTCTCATCAGCAATAAAAGAAATTGCACTTTATGTGAGTGTTTGCTGTGTAATAAAGTTCTATGGAATTATAGCCTTATAGTCACAGAACATGTAGAGTCAAAGAGTTAGACTTGAAGTAGTCTGTTACAGTTGTCTAGTTTTGCCTATTGCTTTTGTGCAGATGCACCCAGGTCTCTCCCCTCGGACTACCAAACACGTCAAATCACGACCTGCGTGTGTGACTGATGTGACCCTTGATGATGTTCAATTGAATGTGTTTTTCATGGTCTTTTATTGAACGGGTGCAGTAGATTTCACCAGTCTGTGTACCAAACTCAGTGCTAATTATAAACAGAATGTTGAATGAATCGTGTGCAGCTCTTTTGTGTCATGCCCAGTGACGAATGTCTTTGCACTCCTCACACTTTCTGTATTAGCCCCACAGAACAGAACATTCTGTGCATTAAATGCTATGTGAGCCAGTTGGTGTGTTGTAATCTGCACGGTAAGTTACATCACATGTAGCTTACTGCAAAAAGGTTTGTAATGACACATACAAGCAAGAATGAGCAAGAATTTGAGTAAGTAAGATTTATTTCTCTTTCAAGGAACAGTGAATCCATATTTCTAGCAACACATACAACAGATCTTGTTTTTAAATCTTACTAGGCCTACAGTTTGTGGATGTGGCAGTAGCCAACCGTGCAGGTGTTCCTGACATTCTATGGTTTTGAAACTTGTTAGGTGAATGTGAGAATGAGTGCCATAATGGTAAACAAAGTTTGTCCAAGTGTGTGTGTGTGTGTGTGTGTGTGTGTGTGAGTGAGAGAGAGAGAGAGATAGACAAAGAAAGAAAGAAAGAAAGAAAGAGATATGGGCACCTTGGTAACTACATCAATTTACTTTGTAGGCTATCTAGATTATGATATCTGATGTGATATCTGCATATCTACAAGCAGTAGTCAACAATTTTGTAACGTTGAATGATTTGACAGCTAGTGAAAACACACAAGACCAAAACAATTTTTAAAAAAAGACGTGGAGATCTACAGACATGCAAGATGTTCGTGCTGAACACTGAGCCGGGTAAATATGCTTTCTACAGTGTGGAACTGCTGGCCGAAATGTACTTCGACCCTACACCACTTTAGGGGGCTCTGCACTCGGGGCAGACTGCCAAGCTTCCTGTGGATTGTTGAAGGCTAACTTCGGCAGCGGCGGTGATGAATGGATCTTCTTTCCTAAGAACCAACTTTCAAAGACATGGTCTGATTAGACTGAACTTTCTTTCAAGTTAAGTTTATTAATCGCTGTATAAGCGTTATTTTTGGCTCAGCGTAGTGCATGGCTATGCGCGAGGACATAAATGAACCCCTGTTTTCTGACTTGGTTGGCCACAGCTGTCCATTTCGATTTTGAACCTTCTGTGTTCTGAGATCATGTGTACTAACGCTACAGAGACGACGCCTATTTGGTCTTGTTTCCATCTTCCTTTCGGTCTGTTTTGTGCATTTACTTTTCCTCTAATCGATACATGCTCTCTTCTGTTATCGATCGTCTGGTTTTCATTTCTGTGCTTCAGAAGAAGTCCATGTCACGCAGCTCAAATCAAGCTCAAACAGGGAGTGTTTGTATTGCACCATTTTGTCATATTTGATAAGATATCCCCTTTTAAGTCTCCGCGTCTTTCAATGGCACACTTGATTGACATGTGTGGGTTTTGCCTTTTTTATAAAGGGCGGGATGTCGCTGTACATTTGCAGTCTATAGCACATAACTTTGAAGCGAATCTTTGATGTATTTCATTCTGACACCAACAAGGACAAGGGGGTCACCGAAGGGTCGTGACCTGCAGACCCCGAAACACTCGGCTGTGTTCTGAACCTTTTAACGCACATACGTTACCGTGCAGACAACACAAACCTCTATTCAAGTCACATTGAGAGGGCATTAAATATGATTTGGAAAAATTAACCTTCAGCTTAACTCCAAATGTTTCCGCTCACGTGTGCATTCCTGCACTTCAGAGCAGTCTGGCCTTGTTATAAGCCTCATCCTCAAATCACTAGATCAGCCTGATCAGAAGGCGTAATTTATGTTAGTTTTTACAATACACTTTCTTTTGTGAAGAGACTTTGCTGTGATTTATTTGACCATCCCAGCGATTGAGATGTCACCTGTAAGATGTCGAAGAACAATCTTTTCTTTATGAACGGTAATGGGCACACTGCTCTCCATTTGGACGATATCGCCTCGCCACGGCACACCAGAAAAGATCAATATGAAAGGAGTTGATCTTTCCCCCTTTAAAATGAAATTTAATTGAGGTCAGTGCTTCACTACTCTCATGCAGGCTAGTGGGTTGTTCTAAAAGCATCGCCGTTTTTCTACAAATCCAGGAGTAGAAGCCTACTCGTGGCATTTGCTCTTTATTTGCATAGGATGCAGGATTTTTGGTGAACCGATGGGCTCATCAGGCCATGCATGCAAATGAGAACAGTTAGACTGAGCCGTCGAAAACTCTTGGATTGTTGTATTTTTCATATTTTGGTCATTATTATATTTTGGGCCTTTTGGGGATTTAGACAGCAGAAAATCCTACATTTGTCAGCGTTTCATCATTTATCTTTGCGAAAATGTTTGTATTTTTTTTAGGTTTCTATTTCAAATTTCCCCCATTTTATTTTATTTAACACTGCACATTTATTCCCAGCGAAGTACATGACACCCTCGTTATACCAACGCCACCTCTCTACGGTCCTCTCCGCGGCCAACTCTAAGGTGAGTGTGTGCGTGGGCGCTCGCTCCAGTGTGTTTTATGTGAGTGACACTAAGCGTGCGTCATGTGCGTTTGTTTCATGCGCATACTGACACAGGCTACACTGAGACGACACTTCATCTGGGCATGTGCTAAACCCACACAGCAACAGACTTCAGTGCCGAACCAACACAGTAGCTACTACTAGCAACTAGTCATTCCAGGGTCCTGCGCCACCCAGTGCGTTGCGCCTTAGCAAACTGAAGCACAGCAGTAGCGGAATAGTGTCGGAGGACTGCCTAATGGGCCGGTGCAGCACAGCTCAGGCTGTATTAGCTATGTGTCCTCACTTTTAAACAGGCTTTTCGGAAACTTGCCGATTTGCTCTTTTATCATTTTTATACCGACCCATATGGGAGATAGACTGTGTGTTTTAAAGCCGCCTACTAAAAAAAATCCAGTCTCCCTTAGCATAGCTTTCGCTCCTTTCAGAGAGCACATTAATTAATTAGCGCTGAGGCGGCTTACCTGCCCTTTAGAGTAAAAACTTTGTATTAGTCTATCATGAATACTGCCGTGATCCTAGAATTGCTTTCTATTACATTACACGTGTCTGCTTTTCAATAGAGGAGGATAACATCATGGATTCCGTCGTTTTAAAAAAGATATCCGAGATACCTTGAAATACCTATGTGGCAATACTGTCACTGGAGTGTTCAAGAGTTCATTTAACATTTACTGCAGTTTGAGTTTTCACTGGTCAAGGACGGTAATTAAACATTAAAGCAAGACGTATAGCCAACTTATAGACTTTCTTTGTGGAAAAGGCATAGGCGTAAGCTTAAATATTTAAAACAGTCTCTGCCTTATACCGATTGTTTGGACACAGACGTGTCTCACATAATATACTCGAAAAACTATTGAAGGGTAGCCAACTGTGATAAAAGGCCTCGACTAAAATTACCGCTGAAATATCTAATTAAAACCGGGCGTGGTGTTGTGTGGCTGTACCTGCGCTGAACTCCGCAAATGGATTGTTGTAGCACACGTGAGCTCCTGTTTCTCGATAATAAATAGCAACAAAGACGCATTTAGTCGGAGCGTAATAAATAATTTAAAGGAAAAGAATAATTACAGAATAAATTGTAATTATTGTGGGCTGGAGAAAAGCCTCTTGATTGTGAAAGATGATACGACCAGAGCAGATCAGGTTAAAGTTTCCTTCACCATCAATATTGCAATAAGCCCATCTGATGGTGTATAGAGATCATGCCAGGTCTCTTCGTTTTCAACTCACTCTATTAATATTAGCTAGGAAGGTGCATACTATAATTTGTAGTAAAAAAATACACAAAAGTATCTATCTTGATATCTCAGTATAGTATCTTAGTATGTAGTAATTAACAACACACTTAAGAATGAATGAATTGTTCCGTTATCTAAATCAAGCTCCTGTAATGTCACATACAAAACGGTCTCAATTCAATAATGCACACAGCAGCGTGTAACTTCTGGTAGGTTAAAGCAATCATGATTCGAGCTCGCGGGGTCTGCTCAGGAGCAGCACGCCCTGGGGGCGTTTGTGGACGCTATTAACTCACATTTGTTTAGAGTAATTGTTCACATTTTAGACCGGGCAGAATGATTAATTACAGATTACTCAAAACTCTTCGCCGGACAGTTCCTACCGTTTAAGGGGCCTTGCAAATGTGCGCCAATTTTGATTGTGACACACAATTAATAGGCTATTTGTCATATTATTGTCCACTAATTTTGCCTATTTGTTATAGATTATGACTTTTACCACCATGCTGTGAAATATGCTTTCAAACACAGCGGAGGGTCCAAGCTATCTGCGTGTTTCTTTCATTCAGTAGGCTACAATTCAGAAGCATTATTCATAAAATGTGCACATAGGCCTATATATGTTTTATTATTTAATTATTTTTACAGAATTCTGTAGAAGATGGGTCGACATATTTAGCCGTGTGTTTAACTGAGGCTGCCTGTTTTGTTTGGCGAGAAAACTAAAGAGCGATGTTATCAGGACAAGGTATCGATATCCAAGAATGAGACGCAGAGGGGTTAACTGCAGGGCATTAATCAGGCTATAAATAGTTAATTTGATCATATAAGTTTCCCTCACTTACCTCACTCGCTTGCTGTAATATATCACTGTGCTTGTACACACTATCCGCTCTCGCTGAGCCCTGTGTGTTAAACAAATTTGCTTCATTTAGGGGACATTATTTGGAGAGAATGGTAAATGGAGAAGTGATGGGTTTTTCTGACAGTAAACGTGCCCTGGGGGTCGTTGATGGCCCGCCAAATAATAAATGCATATTTCAAAAGAGGCTCTGTTGTCATATTCCAAGCATGTGTAATTGTATAACATGCAATTCTATACATTATTTTCAAAAAAAAAAAAAAAAAAACAGTGCGCTGAAAGGCATAATTGATTTGCGTCCTGAGATAAAATAGCACAGATGGTCGTGAAACCTGACAAAGTCTGCCATTTTGTAGCCATTGATTTAACTTCTGTGACTTTTCCATGATATTCTTGTATTTCATGCATTGGGGGAAACATCTAATTTAACAATGCCTCACAAAGTCAGCCCTATATTTGGTGAGATATTAACATTGGTGTTAAATGGTTCTGGAGCTAATAAGACATTTAAACATGTCAAGCTTTCAAATATATAATAACCTATGGTTAAGCACAGAAAGAAATCCTCTCAATGTCCCTGAAGAATAAAGTATTTTTACGCACCTCTCCAAAACAGTTTTGTATATAGGGCTCGTTCTTTACGCACTAACCCTTAATACTGCACATATTTAATGTCTCATTAATGCGTTAAAAAGTCCATCTTTATCATCATCTTTAACACTTAACATTACATCTGTGTCTCGTCCTATCCTCACTCAGACACAAATGAATTCAAGCAGGGCTCCCGTGATTACCATGCGTCCCGCAGGCAAATAGTTAATACGGACATGGTCTTGCAATGTGGGTGTGCCTTGCAGTTATTTTAGCGCGCTCCTCTGTGCTGTAACGTACTCAGTGTGCTGAGGAGTGGTGGAGGCTTCTGGGCTGTCATGTGGTCAATCTTCCAACATTTCTCACACAACGTTGAAGAGTCATGGAGTATGGAGGTCATTGCGCAGTAACACACGGAGAGGAGGATATTTGAAGGAAACCGCGTTAAGAATCACCTCCATATTTACCATTTCGGACGACCAAGTGACGAACTCAATAATTTGATGTAACCACAGTCGCATCGTACAGCATTCTTTCCTAAGAGATAGAGGTAAGGTTGATATTATTACGCTTTCAGGTAGTTGGAATTCCGTATGGTCTGACAAAATGACTTCAGTGATATAGCTGAAATAGAATAAGAAAGCATTTTCTCGAAATTATAGGGAGAAACATTAAAACCGAACTCATAAAATGACAAAAAGCAAGGTTATTCCCGATGCATCGAAAGTTCCCTTGCATCCCGATTACACGTTTAATGTCAACTAAACCGAAGCGCGTTTCAGTAGCATATTTTACGATAAATTACTTAAGTTCTATTAGCGTACAACATGCCCCTAATAGCAAGAAAATCGGCTTAGATGTGCTTTACTTCTCTGGTAAGCTGATCGACGGAGCTAAAGAACATTTTCCTTCTGTTCTTGTGCGTATTAGGTCGTTAAGTAGGTGCTTAGGTAAGGACTGTAGTCTCAGAACCGATTAGAGGATATCGAAAGGTAAATTCTTTATTCTAAATACTTAAAACATTTAAAACGAAAAGATTAAACGTTTGAGCCGTTTTGACACATGCATTGGCTATTATTGATAGCGTATTTAATTTATTTTTCAGCTACAAAGCATCTACATTTCCAGATGTAACTGCCCTATATGATTGACTTTTTAAATTTCTTATTATTAAACAATTGCCAGGGCTAGTGAAACATTGTAATTCCATTTTTAGTGTCACTGACCGATTTGTCTGATTTAAATATGATACCAAACGCACAGGTCTTATATTATTGTAACCTATATATTAATACATGTAAATAAAATGTTAGCAACAGATACTATTTTCTATTTAACTTGTTCTTTGACTTTATTATTTTATTTTAAAAATGTTTAAGCTTTTTATGGTCGAAAATGCTCATATTCTTATAGAATTTTCTTTATCTTTAATTAGATCTCCAGGAATGGAGCCGATACCCGGTCAGCTGCCAGTGGGACGAGATTCCAGCTCTTCCCCAAATTCAAAACAGGAACTGCAGCCCTATTCTAGCTCCAGTTCTCTCAAGCCCAATCAAGTCAGTGAGACTGCATTATACGGAGTGCCTATAGTTTCTTTGGTTATAGACGGGCAAGAAAGGCTTTGTTTGGCTCAGATATCCAATACACTGTTGAAGAACTACAGCTATAACGAGATACACAACCGGCGCGTTGCACTTGGGATCACTTGTGTGCAGTGCACCCCAGTTCAGCTCGAGATTCTGAGGCGCGCTGGGGCGATGCCCATTTCCTCCAGACGCTGCGGGATGATAACCAAACGAGAAGCTGAGAGGCTCTGTAAGTCTTTCCTCGGGGCTCACGCCCCTCCGAAATTGCCTGAAAATTTCGCATTTGACGTTTCTCACGAGTGCGCATGGGGAAGCAGGGGTAGTTTCATCCCGGCTAGGTACAACAGTTCAAGAGCAAAATGCATCAAATGCTCCTACTGCAATATGTATTTTTCTCCCAACAAATTTATCTTTCATTCGCATCGTACACCCGAATCTAAATACACACAACCAGACGCAGCAAACTTTAATTCATGGAGACGCCACCTGAAGCTCACTGACAAGAACCCGTCTGATGATGTGATGCATGCCTGGGAGGATGTAAAGGCCATGTTTAACGGAGGGAGTCGGAAAAGGACGATGCCTGTGAGTGGGTCAGAAATGTCCTCTTCTCTTAAGAGCCAGGCCTCCAGTAACATTACCCAGAGGAGTTCCCCCGAGGTCCCCCATAAAACCCTGCGCTGTGAAGACGACCGCGGCGGGCTTGGTTTGTCCAACAGCGTGCGCAACTATCCTGTCATCCCCGTGCCAAGCAAAGGGTTCGGGGTTCTACAAAAGATCCCACCACCAATCTTTCCACACCCTTATGGATTCCCTGCATTTGGATTGTGTAACAAGAAAGACGACGGTGTTTCAGACCAAGCTAAGACTAACGTTCCGGGTGTCTTTTGGCCGGGCGTAAAGGATAACATTTACCCATCTTTCCCCATGTTTTGGCCGACGGCAGGCACGCTGCCAATGTCATCATATCCACAAGCACAGCCAAAACCACACACAGACATAATTTCCACGCGACAAAATGAGGCCGAACTTTCTGACCAAAATGATCGAGGTTCAATCACCCCCAAAGACAAACTCTTTGATAGTGAGCGTTGCTCGAGCTCTCAGTCAACGAGGAACGAGGAAGAAAAGTCTGGGGACGAAGCGAGGTCAACGGAGGGTCAGCCCAGCACTCCCCGAAAGGTGAGCTACATATCTGCTTTCAGGCCAGTTGTGAAAGACGCTGAGAGCATAGCCAAACTGTACGGCAACAGGGAAGTATATACAGGGGCTCGTTCAGGTTACCTATCACCTGACTTTGTCAGCGAAAGTTCCAGTTACCGGTCCGTTTCTCCAGACGTGGACAGTGGAGAAGACCCGGATGTTGACGTGGAGTCGAATAAATTACCAGAAGATGAAGAGTCAATTCAACTTTCCGTGGAAGATCATCATAGTCCCCAGGGGCGGATCCCATCGCAGACCAATCCCGATGAAAGTCAAGATTCGGAAAGTAGACCAACACAGCAACCGGATGATCCCCAGAGAATCTTGTTCAGCGAGGCAGTGTCATCTGATGACGAGCGGCTGAGCAAGCACGTGTCGGAGAGTAAAGATGCTGCTATGTACGAAGTGAGTGTTTTTCTTGGTAAAACAAATATGTCTCTAAATTCTCACAACCGCACAAATCTATTAACAGGCAGATACCGCAGTGAATTACGGGCAATGTTGTGAAATCACTACCTTTTGAATATTATCTGTTAATAAATGTAAATGAAGGTCCTTCATTCCACCATCTGCAATAATAGGATAGAGCTGTGCTTTTAACGTTTTGGGGGCGTTTTCACTTATGTCCTCATGACTGTTCTTGTACGCTTACAGTAGTGAAAATATTGGTTAAACATTGGTTAAACTCAGGCTTTGTCAGTCATCTTTGTAGCATATAGTGGATGACAAGCCCACTTGTCATAATTTGATTCCAAATGGGGCATAATTTTCAACTTACTTTGATTAGAAGCTTCGAAGGACTCTTTTGTTGTAAGATTACAGTCCTTGTACGCACACTCGCCCCTATCGTGTACACCTGATACAGGCTATTAACCCGAATAAGGATTGAGGTAACTTGATTATGAATACGGCAAATTACAGTAATTATTACAATTTTCGTCCTTGTTAATAAAATAAAAATGCATTCAATTACGTTACAGCTGTTTATTTTTTTTCTTAATTTTCTGGTTGTTTCTGCAGGTGTATGCTCATGAAAAGGATGGACACGTGCTCTCGTCTGTCGCATCTAATTTGGTCTCTAAATATCCCCCGAGTCCGCTGGAAACCACCGGTAATATCACCATGAAAGGTTTTTTAAATATGTATTAGTGCATTTTTATATTTCTGGTTTTGCAGTGCGTACAAATAATTATTACGCCTTTTTATGTTTTGATGTTAAAAGATTCACTTAAACAAAGCGTTATTCCAACGGAGGACGAATCTGATTTAGGCCTGCAGAAAACCTACGATGTATCCAAGGACAGCTCGAGTAAGTCTGTTCATTGTTTAGTTGACATGCGCTGGTGAATTACACCTGCGTCTAGTCAAAACATCTCAAGCCTTTGATATTTATTGATGAACATGTGGTACAGGTGATGAAGCGATGCGCGATGAGGTACCCAGAACGGGGAAAGACATCGAAAATATGGCTAAAGGTACGGACTGTTTTTCCTGAACAAACAAACACAAGGCTACTGTATTAAGGTCAAAGCATGTTCTAGTAATCTTGTTGTAAAAGGAAAAACAGTCGAAACTTAATAAAGTTAGGCGACTGCTCGATGATTTCCCACCTCAAATAATGTAATGTGTCGGGCATATCAGGAAATATTATAATATGTATGGGACGTTCAGTAAAAAAAAATCACCACCTACCCCACATAATCTCAGATTGGAGTCAATGTTAAAATATTCCTTTAATGCCAGTTGTTAAATTCATAAATATTTTGTGGTTAGCAGCTTTTGAGTGTATTGCTGTTCATTTGATAATATGATTTCCATTTAAATTATGCCACTAAACAGTTGGATTCACCCAGCATTTTTGCATGTCACTATGGTCAAACTGTGAAACTATATGTTGTGATAGATTAAAAAATACAAAGATATCCTGTGGGGACCTCTGTCTCTTTCCCTCTCCTTTTTCCACACTGCAGATTTCCCTTTGTACTCTCAGATATTATTCCAGCCCTCACAGAAGCCCCGAGGCTATTGTCCTAATTATCTTGCAACAGCATGCTTGAAAACACAGGGATCTAACTGTTAATGCTTGCCTCTGAAACTGCAGAGGCTATAGTATGCTTGTATAGACACTGCAGTGCAGTCAATTACATTCAGCATTCAAACAACCCTCATTTTTTTCCCCCAGTCTTAAAAAGAATAAATGTGCCATGTTTATACGTACTCATTTGCATGGGCGTTCTCTGTATGTCCACAGAGGAGCTTCAGAAACAGCTTGTGGAGCAGGTGGAGCTCAGGAAGAAGCTAGAGCGAGAGTTTCAGAATTTAAAAGGTGAATAATTACCACACCATAGACAACTAATGACAGTTATCAGTTAGAAATAGGATTTAAATAGATCTCTGAAAATCTCTGCGTTTATATACTGACACTACATGGAATAGAATCCATGTTTTATTTTATTTAGCATAATGATAGTGGAATGTCCATGTACTAAGGATCACAAGGGCGTTTGTTCCTCAGATAATTTTCAAGATCAGATGAAAAGAGAGCTGTCGTACCGAGAGGAAATGGTTCAGCAGCTTCAGATTGTTCGGGGTGAGTCATTTTAGGTCTTTAAATAAAATACTGTTATTGAACATTGCATGTCTGTTTCAGTTTGGTGGAGAGTTGTGCGAATACCAATATATATTTTTTTTCTATAAAAAAAAGTGACACTTGCATATTTTCGTCCTATATTTTTATAGACTGGCTTTTGTCTTTAAAAAAAAAAAATATATATATATATATATTTCACCGCACTAGACCAATAGAGAAAAGAGAATTATGACAAAGAAGAAATGACTGTTGGTTGTGCTATAATCAAGAATCATGTAGATGTTATGAGGAAAAACTCTAAGCAAAAAATGTTAATTACAAAAATACAACCTCAGTAATATCATATTCATTCTTTTTTTAACATATAGACACTTTGTGCAACGAGTTGGACCAAGAAAGAAAAGCTCGTTATGCAATCCAACAGAAGCTGAAAGGTAATAATGCTTTTTGGTTTCAAGGAAGCTATTTGTGTAGCTATAACGAATATATGCAAGTGCTACTTTGTGGTGTTTCACTGAAAATTATGGTTCTGTTTTCGTACATCTTTTCTGATTTTTTGTTTTTATTATCGTTGCATTTTATCCTTTCATTCCTTCTGTCAAAAATCAGCACTGACGCATGATACGTTTTCACGCTTTTGTGAGGATATTAAGGTAGCCAAGGATGCACTAGATCATTTTAAAAAATTAAACATAAATAATAAATAAGATTCAAACACAAATACATTACTGCACACACAGCAGCCCCAGTGCTAAGACTGTGTGTCGATGCATGAAGTGATCGGTATTGGTTTCTCCCCAGAAGCTCACGACGCGCTACACCACTTCTCCTGCAAGATGCTCACCCCCCGCCACTGCACCGGCACCTGCACGTTCAAGCCACCCCTGCTGCCCCCCTAACTCAGCACCCCCCCCACCCCCCTCAGGCGGGGGGCAGCCTTCCTTCCACAGCAAGCCTACTACCCACGAACTTACTCCGAAAATAAACACATGCACAATGAGTGTTGGACGAAAGAGGACACAACACCTTTGGTCGACAAGGGTGTTTTTTTTTTCACCTATAGTTGAACACGCGCATCAAAAGAGTAGTGCAGAAACATCCGCATATATCCATTCCATAATGTAACATGGGTTTGTCCACACTAATGTGGAACAGCACCTCTCACAAACAATCAGTTCCTGTTTGGACCATTAATGCTTAATAATGTGGCAATGTGCAATGAAATTTGTTGTGACATTTTATAGGTAATATGACAAAAACACTTAAGCATTATTCATGTCTTTTTATGTGTTATTTATTTTTGTGCTTCATAATATACAGTGCTAGCTAATCTGCCCCATTATGTTTGAATTACCATGCACTTTAAAATTATCAAAAAAACATTGACCCAGTGTGTACTGTAATCTAATTTATTCATTTGTTTGATTGATCATTTATTTATATATTTATTTTGTGAGAGATCAGGGTGCATTAAACCCTGATCTCTCTTGCAAACTGAGAATTACACCAGCATTTATGACACAATAGCAAATTATGTTTTAACCCTAGGTTGATTGTAATGCTTAATCTCAAGTCATCAATGCGTGCTTTTGTGGGCTATAGGCCTATTCATTAACAAAATAAAGTGTCTTACGTCAGAATAGCTTAGGACAGCAGAGGTCACAGGTTCTGCAAGACATGCAAGTTGTTTTCTTTCATAAATTTTCCAATTTCAACGAGGAAAAAACACTTGAATTGTGCTGCATTATTTAATTATAGTTTTGTCCCCGTTGCACACTTTAGTAGACCATTGTTTAAGTCGTTTAGATACACTTCTGATTAAATCACAACACAGTTCACACACGCAAGGCATTGATGAAAATTCCACATCACCATTTGACTGCCAAAAGTAGGAAATATGAATAAGTGCTGTTGTTTGATTTGACAATACCGGTAATGGCAACAGTAAAATTATTACCTTTGTGAGAGAAAGCTGAGTCTCTACATTAAAAAAAAAAAAAAACGTTTTTACCCTGTTGTTGCATGGACAGGCAGTCTACTGTTATTTGTTAAGGTATGTTTATGTACTTAGTGCATTTACATGTATTATAACCCGTTCAAATGTGTAAAAACATATGACTGTAAATAATCAAAGAACTGCTGTAACAATACATTCAGCCTTTTCCCAGTTACAGAAGGGATATGTGTAAAATATAATTAAAAGCTTTTGATGTCCTCTTCAGGTATCCCATTCTTAACTGTGAAGGAGAAGACTGTCACCTAGTGGAATTTCAGAGAACAACATGCACACACACACACACACACGCACACACAGTCTTTTAAAATTACTGATGCACTCCCAATGACAATTTAATTAATAGTTTTTACAATGTGTAATTATGTAAACCTTATATAAATATCATATGCAAATACATGTAAATATAAAATCTACTTTTCGCAATAGTGGTCTTAGCCTTATCCAAAGCCCAGAGTTAGCTTGTGCAGGGTAAACCTTGAAACAACTTTCGGCAACAGTTGACCACATTTTAAGTTTGTCAACAGGAATCTTGTTTTAATATCTTCACAATCATTTAAATGTTAAGTGGTCAGGACAGATAATCATGCATTTATGTATGCTAGCCAGCAGGGATGCAGGCAATAGCTGTGTGTTGCAGCATGACGCTGCTAATTTATATATAATAAAAACAAGATGCCAGTCAGTTTATCAGTGGTAGCTGTGCTCCTGATTGGATTTTACGTACCTTACATAACTTAGCTCATGGCTTTAGCTTACAATTTGCCACATCTGCTTTAAAGTTTGTCTCCATCGTAGTCCGAATGTAGCCCTTAATCCCCTTAATTAATTACAGTCAGTTTTAATGATAATAATTTGATGTAGCTTCCTCATTATAAAGTCAGTATTTGGTTGCTTGTTTACACAGGTGAGAACTCGATTACGAAAGTCATTCTAGTTTCATTCTATGTAAGCCTAATTGCAGCCATCTTACATGCCTAACCTATGGGCACTTTCATAGTCCTAATGTGACAGAGAAAGATATTATGTTCCAAAAGAGTGCACAGATTTGAAGTATAGGATAAGAGCATGGAAAGCAAAAATAATAAGCTCACATGCAGCTTTTGAAAAAATGCACCATTACTGAAGTACAGTTGCAGGCCAATTCAGTACATGATTACAAGACAGTTTGATAAATAAATGTAACATAGCCTGTATTTCGATAACTTCTACAACACTGCAAGAAAGCGTGGGTGAACCTTTAGCTGTATTTGATGGAGGCCTTTCAGATATGAAGATTTAGGTGAATGACATTTGATAGATTATTATTAGACTAAAAATAGCAGATTCAGTACAGTATGAAGATGTAGACAAACCACATATTTGACAGAGACAGATTTAACTGAACACTGAACAAATTTTGTAGTAGCAAAAAGAATCTAAAGAGTAGCCTGAAACCCACAGTAGAAGGCCTTGATCAGTCTGATAACAGAGTGCACTACAAAGGCAACGTGCAGTATAACTACATC
This sequence comes from Coilia nasus, assembly GCA_027475355.1. Taxonomy (NCBI): domain Eukaryota; kingdom Metazoa; phylum Chordata; class Actinopteri; order Clupeiformes; family Engraulidae; genus Coilia; species Coilia nasus. The sequence continues at coordinate 8,464,156 of CM050207.1, forward strand.
AACACTGAAACTGAGAAAAATGCCTTTAAAATTGTTTAAACTGCCCAGCCCAACATGTTGTAGGTACAATAGTGGTAATGCTTTTATGTACTTTCATAATAGGAAAAAGCAAGATATTTAGTCACAAGACAAAGGAGGGGTTATACAGTCAATATCTAGTCAATCATCAATGCGTGCTTTTGTGGGCTATATTCATTAACAAAATAACGTGTCTTGCGTCAGAATAGCTTAGGACAGCAGAGGTCATAGGTTCTGCAAGACATACAAGTTGTTTTCTTTCATAAATTTTCCAATTTAAACGAGGAAAAAAAACTTGAATTGTGCTGCATTGTTTAATTATAGTTTTGTCATATTTTGACAAAATATGTAGTTACTGCCTTTTGGCTTTGTAGGGCAGTGCTGTCCATCCACAGCTCCAAAGCATTAGATTAGCAATATGATATCTGTACTCCTACCACCCCTATCAGTGACAGGTGTCCGTGCTTGAGCCGGTCACTGTGCATCCATCCCATTGGTCAGGAGACATTTTCCCACACTTTTGCAAAGCTCAATTATGCAAACTGGGAGAGGAGCAAAAGACCTCCTCTACGATGCCACGAGATTCACAAGATTTTCCTGCTTGATTCAAGTAAAGGGCTCCTGACTGCAGCCAAAATGGTCACTCAAACGACCCTTTTTCCAGAGTGTGAGTAACATTTGAGATTGTAATGATCATGGCAGACTGTGTTGGTGCACCTCCTAAACCAATTAGCAATTAGCTATTGACACTGTACTGTATTGTATTGACTGTACTGCATTGTCACTGTATGAAGTAGTACTTTCTCTTCCTCACAGACCCAGCTAGTCACACCCTACCTGTATTTCATCATCAGCTACATACATATGTGCTAAAGACCCCTATTTATATAACAATTCATTTACATGCTACTGTGTTTCAAAGGTGGATCAGGCTCTTGCTTAGCCTGGCTGTCGCACCAAGCTCGTAGACGGAGCTTGGTCTGGCAAACCTCCCATAGACAGAAGACATAGTTCTCAGAGGCGGGATCAATGGGCGTCTTTCAAATGTCTCTGTGTACTACTGGACAGAGCTACAACCAATCAGACCACTTATTACAATGCATTCAGTCTAGCATTCATTTTTCATTGGTGCCAGATTTTTTGGGCAACGAAACAGCCGAGAAAAGGTGAGGTGGAGGTTGGCCAGACTGATTTGAACGCGAAATTCAGTGTAGCTTCACAGGCAGTATGGGTGGGACCAGGCTAGCTCTTGCTGATTTCTTTGCCAAAAAAAGAGGAAAGAAAAGGATGCTGACAGGGGAATGTGAATGAGAGGTTCCACCCAAGACACAGCTGATGTGGAACACCCACTGGGCAATCAAGTGCAGTCAGGGTGGACCCACATCATTTCAGCAGTTAAATGGCAGTATTTACTCAACAGGGAAGAAAATGTTTATCTAATTTAACATGACATATTAAGACAACAAATTGGCAAACTCTCCTGGTTAATTTCAATCTCTGAATAGATAAAGATGACAATTATGACCAGGTGCAAATTATGTAATTGAACTACAGTGTAGATTTGTGTTTTTTTATTGTGTCTTATTTACATCTTTGGCAAAAATCCCTCACATTTGAGGATGAGAGCCTGTTATGGTACTTTGTGTTAACAGATGGTGAAGCAGTACACACCATGACTTTGCTTGATGAGAAAACATCCAACATCCAAGACTGCACTGAACATGACCTATATGTTTAAACATGTGGTTCATGTTTTATAGGGTTTACGTCAATATAAATACAATAGTCTATTATAATGCAATTACCTTCAACACACACTACTAAAAGATTTACAGTACCCTGCAGAGACACATTTCTATGATGAGTAAAACTTAATTATTGCAAGAAATAGCCTACTGATCATGAACTTAATGCAATATTGTTTGACCTTGTACTGATTATTGTCTTTACAAGAGAACTCATCACATGTTTCTCTTTATAAGCTGGAATGTAGTTTTCAGGGATCCCTGTATGAAAAGGCTTCCATATGACTTGAGTACACTGCAGCTGTGCTTTAGATATCCCTGGCTTGGGTACAATGCTCCACTTTGTCGTAACAGGTGCTACAGCAGACTGATGTCCTGTAATTTCTTTCGGAACCCCATCAGCCTAAAGGACCCCTCGCATCCCAACCATAGACTTTTTCAACTCCTCCCCTCCAGAGGGTGCTTCAGGAGCATTCCGACTAAAACCAGCAGGTTTAGGAACAGTTTCTTTCCCACAGCTGTTTCACTGCTGAACTCTACCCCCCGCTGAACCTCCATGTCATCTTACCATGCCACCACTCTCCCCCCCTACCATGCCACCACTACCACTACCTCTATGTCCCCCTACCATGCCACCACTCTCGCCCCCTCCCTCTTCATCTCTCCCAATGTCATTGAACTCTACCCAATCCCCTCATCCATTGGCACTCCACTCAAACCACATATGTACATACTGTCAAGACTGCCTTTCTGTCTGTCTGTCTGTCTGTCTGTCTGTCTGTCTGTCTGTCTGTCTGTCTGTCTGTCTGTCTGTCTGTCTGTCTGTCTGTCTGTCTGTCTGTCTGTCTGTCTGTCTGTCTGTCTGTCTGTCTGTCTGTACAAGAGAACTCATCACATGTTTCTCTTTATAAGCTGGAATGTAGTTTTCAGGGATCCCTGTATGAAAAGGCTTCCATATGACTTGAGTAGACTGCAGCTGTGCTTTAGAGATCCCTGGCTTGGGTACAATGCTCCACTTTGTCTTAACAGATGCTACAGCAGACTGAAGCAAATGAAGAACAAAGTGTTAAGAGTTAACAAATGCAAATTAAATGCTTATTAAGAAGTAGTTATTATGAAGTGCTACAACCCATGCACTTCAGACCATGCACGAATGTTATAAAACATTAAGATGGGGCCCAAGTTCATTGCTTGGTAAACCAGCCTCTCGTACTTCATTTCATTTTGTACAGAGGGTCTGGCCTTGCTGCACTGAGAAAAAAATTCTTCCAGGAGGTGTGGACTCTGCTGAAGTTTAAAATGAGTGGCTCTGCCTTTACCCAATCACTAACCGGTCATTGCGTTTGCAATTAGTCTACCTACGCACTACAATTCGAATGTAGTGTCAAAGAAACTCAAAGTCATCGCTCACGAACACTCCCTATGTCCGCCGATTGGCTCGGATTCACTTGGTCCAAATACATGAATGTCAACGGCACCAAGGCCAGACTCTCTGTACAAAATGAAACGAAGTACGAGGGGCTGGTTTACCAGGCTACCAAGTTCAAGCCTCAGGGCCCAAGTTCACATCCTGGATGTGAGGGGAGAAGTGGGGCTGACTGTCCATGGCAGTGGGGGGCCTAGCAAGCCAGATGTATGAGAATAGAAAGGAAGGAATACAACAGAATATAATGTCTTTTATTGTCACTATACACATGTACAATTTACACAATAGACATGTACATTGAGATTAAAAGCAGCTTCCCCAGTGCAGACCTGTATGAAGAATATTTACAACATAAAATACATAAATAGCACTGTAAGACAAGATAAAGAATAAAAAGGTGGGGTCGGGTGCACAGTTCTGAGGCAAAAGTAATAAATGAGGTTTTACATACAGTGATATTTATACAGAGCAATAATTATACAGAGTTATTGCGCATGAATTAATATTGCAGAGTAATAATTGTCCTGTGCTATGTGTAGTGGATTTTGAAAGAGTAATCACCCATAAAATGCACTCTTCATTTATTTCCCGTCTGCTCAGTTGTTGATGTAAAACTGTAGTGCTGAGAAACACACATTAACAGGTATTATTTGGTAGTGCTGGGTTAAGAGAGCATATACGCTCTTGCACAGGCAAAGTGACCAGTGGAGGTGCGATCAAGGGACTAATGGGGTCCCTGCACCGTCCCTGCACCCCATTATTCCAGCCCTGCTTAATGGTACCTGTGTTTTTCCCTTGTCCATGAGGGGTTGTACCTGATCCCATTTGTAATACCTGTTCTGGTAAGGTTCCAAGTTAAGCTGATACTAAAAATGTGACGTACCCAGACTGCCAGCCGCTGATTGGTCAGGGAAAGTGTCGCAAGGGCACGCTTCAGCATCCAATAAGTAACCCCCTCTGAGGTGAGGGCTCATACACTTTATAGCACAATACATAGCCTAGCATTCAGTAGTAATGATTTCCACAGGCAACCCCAAGATTCATTCTTTCAAGTAAAATATTAACCTTACACTATTCCCCTTTCTGTTCCTTTTGTAATCTAGACCTGGTAATATGTGTAGTGGGCAAAGGCTGCTTTGCGGGTTTGTTAGAATAGAATTTGGACTTGCTCTAATGTGTGCTGTATTAATGGGGTTGTAGCACTGGATGTTTTCTAGTATGTCAATTGTAGTTTTGCTAAATCACCAGTAGGGGCAGTAGTTACACCAGTAAAGTTAACCCTTTCAGGTTAGTTGCCCTATTCATTTTCTTTTCAGTGTTGTATGTATGCCTAGCAATGACATAAACAGATACAGCATTATACATTTTTTCATCTGTGATCTGGTTTTGCTTCACATAATGAAATAGAGAACATACTACAGAGAGAGAACATATGAATGTTAGACACCTAAAATGTATTTTCTCCCAATTTTCTCCATTTCAAACACATACAGTACATACAATTATACCAAAGTATACTTAGCTTGGTCCACATGTGTTTAGATAAATATATGTGTTCTTACCTCGGTTCACATGTGTTTAGACAGTAATGAGGTGGATTTTCCAGATTGGTAAGAAGATTTACACAAGACACAAATGGCATCAGGAATGACAGTAACGTTCATCTTAGCTTATCTTGTGCTTTCCCTATAGGGTAATACCAATACCGAAGATAGAGAAAAATAACAGGTGAGCTCAGGCGATACGCCAGTCTGACCCCAGATGCAGAGGCTGCAGCCTACCTGACCAGTCACATCACTCCATTTCAGTCATTCAGTCATCGCCCTTTTCAGTAAAAACAGAAAAATAGCATTATGCAGATATTTTTGTTAAATTGTTTTTTTTCACTTGGTTTGGAAAATTGAGAAATTGAGATATTGTTGTTACTTGTTTGTGACAGTCAGACTCCCGAAATTGTTGGGCTGCGTAAATGTGCCTTAGTGTTTATGCATACGGCTATTACAGGTTTGAAACCACACTCTTTCCCTCTTGCACCAGACAGTACCTAACGCAACAGTATCACAGGCCGAACTGTCAACTGTCCTACTGCTGTCTGTTTAAATTGTGGCCACAAGATGGGCCTATTGAGGCGTTTGCAGGAGTTGCTGTATTGTCCTGGGTCTGGTTATGTGAGAGTACTTAGGTCTGCCTTCACTCATTCTTTGTACAGAGTTTTACTGCTTGCAGCCTGTGTGCAAGATGAACTGCTCCTGAGCTTTGTCTGTATTTATGCTTCTTGTTTCTCTGGAAATACCTTTTATGGAAGAGTGTCTTGAATAGTGTCTTTGAACCTTGTTGATGGACTTGTTTCTGAGATAATATTTTTGGGATATTAATTTTAAAGTTAAACATTTTGGATTTGACTTTTTGGACTGAATTGGTGCAGCATGATATTTTTTTATCTGTAAACTGCTTTTGTGCTTTGCCTGGATTACATGATGTAGTGTATCTGCTTGCAATGTTCATGTTCATGTGTGATGTCTGTAAAGGTTAATGTGTGATGTTCACATAATGGTGTAGGGCATGTTATGTTTGCTGGATTTGGGGTGCCACTTCTTTCGGGGAGGTGTTTTTGAGGGTGACTGGGAAAGAAATACGAGTTTGAGAGCTGAAATAGATGTTTGTGTACTGTGCTGTACTAGTTCTGTGGCTCGCTGTGTCTCTAATCACCGTAAGAAGGATGTGTTCTCCACGCTCTTCTACACTCCCTGTACACATATGACTGCTCCTGTTGCTGATGATACTATAGTGGTGGGCTTGATCACAAATGGTGATGAGACAGCTTTACAGGGAGGAGGTGGATCATCTGTCCCAGTGTTGCTGACAACAAGGAGTTGTAATGTGGCCAAAATGAAGGAGTTGGTGGTGCACTACAGGGGGGGGGGGGCGGGCTCTGGAGGAACACTGGAGTTCTTGGGGATCACCATCACTGGGGAACTCACCTGGTACCCTCACACCAAAGAGGTTGTGAGACTGTCATAACAGCGCCTCTTCCTCTCAGCCAGATAAAGAAATTTGGAATGGGTTCCATCATCCTCTGTGCCTTTTACAGAGGCACCATTGAGAGTGTCTTTACTGTCCTTACAGGGACTCTTTAACACCCTGTGACAGTTTATGGCTTTTTGTTGTTTACGCATGTATACATATATGAAGCCGTAAGGGTGGTAGGAACCTAGGATGTTTGCTCTTGCATTACATAAAAAATTCAATTTGAGATGCAACAATAAACTTGAACTTGAATTGGATCTTCAGCATACATGCTACTATGCTACTTTACTGGAGTAAGGACACCTCAAAGACACTGCTTGTGTGATTTGCTGCCTGCACTTGAGAACAGTGGCCTCCACAGTGACTAGGGTTAGGTCTTGCCATTGCCTCTAGAGTTCAATACAATACATCATCATTAACGCTAAAACTTAGGTTTTACTCTTTTTAAAGAAAATTGAATCTGTGACTTCACACTCAGTTCCATAAGAAATGTAGAATCTCTTAACACACACACATAAGGACAAAAACATTTGCGCGAGGTGGGCAAGACTTGTTACTTAGACAGTAAAGGCTGCTGCTACTCGCGGACGTCGATTTTAAAATATGTCCATCAACGATGCATGGAAAACTCGCGACGGAGTCAAAAGTGGGTCGGATAGAAACGACATTTTTAATAAAAAAATACACAGAAGATTAAAAAAATCAGTTCAGTTGGTTCTTTCTTCGCGGCCCGGTGCTAAATGATCCACGTCCGGTGGTTGAGGACCTCTGTCCTATAATCCTGTTGCTGCCGCAGATTAAAAAAAAACACAGATATCACCGTGACAACTTCATGGAATGTTTACATGCATTCTAGAAAAGCAAACTAGAATCTTCAGTGAAATCCTGCTCAATCATTGGTCCTGCCCAATCCTTTAGCATCACGCAGGAAACGTAACAATGGCAGCAGAGTATAAAAGCCGCGGATGTTCTGACATATGATCAGAATTGTATTTGCACTGGACTGCGAAGGTAAGCGAGCGATTAGCTCCGCTGATATTGCATTTTAAATAGGCTCACTTTGACTAAATGTAGGTGCTCTAGTTATGCCTATGTATTTATTTATATATTTATTTGTTTGTTTGTTTGTTTGTTTATTTGTTTGTTTGTTTGTTTGTTTGTTATTAATAATGCATCATAACTTCTTTGCCACATCAGTTCCCACTTCTGTTTTGGGGTTTTACTTAACCCAGAATTCATAGCAACACTTTTGGGTGGTCCTTTTGGTGGTAACCATGGTGTGCAGGAAATACAATCTGACAGTTGGGGGTCTCTGTCAGGAGTCGCTGCCAATCGCAAAGGACCATTGTAGTAGATAAGTTTTGGGGTGTAGTCCTCTCTTCTGTGGTCCTATCACAGAGCTCTATGGAGATGATTGACATTGGAACTTGGCCAGACTGGTGTCATAACGACACTAGACTGATTCTATCTAACTAGTAATAATAACCAGCCACTGTCCCAGCCTGTCTATGTTCTGGAAGATTCACATTTTAACCAACTGTGTGTGTGTGTGTGTGTGTGTGTGTGTGTGTGTGTGTGTGTGTGTGTGTGTGTCCGTGTCCAGCCATGTCCCGACGCAGTTTGCGATTACTGACGAGCGGTTATTACCCCGAAGATGGTGAAATAGAGGAGGACAGCAGCAGCTCTCAGCAGGTGTCTTACCGCGAGAGCCCTGTCAGGTGTGTGTATGTTGTGTGTGTGTGTGTGTGTGTGTGTGTGTAACGATGTAGGCTACTGTGTGATTATGAATGTGTATGCCTGCATGATGTAAAATAACCATAATTCTTCCATCTTCCACACACGTGCAGGGTGTTTAGGAGGAAGACTCGGTCCCGTGATAGATCCCGGGGGTCCACCCCAGCCATCTCCCGTACTGCGACACCCACCTTGTCCTTCAGCTCTCTGACCAATAAGGATCCTTTCAGTGGTGAGACACACACACACACACACACACATAAGCTGGTCTAAGGGCCGCAATTAGCCTATCACATACAGACATCCAGTATCAAAAACCAAACACACACCCTATGTTTTTTTTGATCCCTTGAGGGAAATTGGTTGTCTGCATTTATCCCAATTCCTGGATTAGCGAATGACACTGAAGCACACACTAACCCAGAGCAGTGGGCTGCCTGCCTGCAGTGGCACCCAGGGGGCAGCGTGGGGTTAGGAGCCATGCTCCAGTCGGGTATCAAACCCACAACCCTTTGGATTCGAGTCCGTATTCCTTAACCAGTAAGCCACAGCTGTCACTGTGTTTCAGGTGTGGCCTCTGCCTTGAGGGCGGCCCTTCAGAATGGGAGCTGCCATGGTGGTTCTGCCACCGGATGCTCCGTGCCCTCTGTGTCCTCTGGCTCCACCCTGCTGGCTCAGTCTAGCGTCACCTCTGGCTACTCGTCCTCAGAGGACCTGGACCACACCTGGAGGAAGAGGAGCAGGCCTCTGAGCAGGAGCCAGCGCACCAGTGAGTGTGTGTGTGTGTGTGTGTGTGTGTGTGTGTGTGTGTGTGTGTGTGTGTGCGTGTGTGTGTGTGGGAGGAAGAGGAGAACGTTTCTGAGAAGGAGCCGGCACACCAGTGAGTGTGTGTGTGTGTGTGTGTGTGTGTGTGTGTGTGTGTATGAATGTGTGAGAAGTCTCTCAGCACTAATTAAATTCCCTCAATTTCAGGTTCCTCTGGTATGTTTTTTGGTGATGCTGAGCGTGTGGACACAAGCTTCATACGAGGTAGAGTCAATCTCAGACAGACACCACCACACCATAGCAACACACTTTATGAAAGACATTACCATAACAACAGTCACTATGACAACACATCACCATAACAACACTCACTATGACAACACAACACCATAACAACACTCACTATGACAACACTCACCATAACAACACTCTCCATAGTGTCACTGCTGCATATCATCGCCATCAATCCAATGAACACCTCTGCCATTGCCAGTTCACTAACTGTGTGTCCCTCCTGTGTGTGTGTGTGTGTGTGTGTGTGTGTCTGTGTGTGTGCCTATGTGGGTGCCTGTGTGTGTGTGTGTGTGTGTGTGTGTGTGTGTGTGTGTGTGTGAATGTATGTGTGTGTTTGTGAATGTAAACGTATATGTGTGTGTGTGGGTGTTTGAATGTATGTGTGTGTGTGTGTGTGTGTGTGTGTGTGTGTGTGTGTGTGTGTGTGTGTGTGTGTGATACCTCAGTGCTGTTGGCTGGTGTCTACCTGGTCTGCAGCAGCTTCTTTGGCTTCCTCAGGGATGTGCTGTTCCCCTGCAGGTACGGCTCTTCACACACACACACACACACACACACACACACACACACACACACACACACACACACACACACACACAGCAGGTTGCTGTGAAGCACCAGGAGATGTCAGTGTTGATAAGACGTGCTGTTTCACCTGCTGTGCACAGATGAACGCATGCTGATTATTTAAAAAAGCAAACCTTTCTCTGTCCATTCAGTTTTCGATGCATCAAGCACTCGAGGAAGACTGCACTGACTCTTTTGGCTTTGACCTTTTTGGCTACTGGTGAGTCCCTGATCATCTGCAGCATCTGTCATTACCAGATGGGTTGACTGAAAAGTCCAAAAACCCAGACGATTTGGCTGAATCAACCCTTAGGGTACCGACAGCATGCATAGATTCAGCAGCAGTTTTAGCCTGTGCCTGTAGGGATGTGCACTGTAGCATGAAAGGACATCCAAGCATCTAAACATCAGTCTACTTGTCTAATTTTAAAGTCATGACCTGAGTATTATTCTTTGACAACAGAAACATCACTTTCCCTCTACAAGCTAACCTCTGACGGCTGATTCTGCGTGTGTGTGTGTGTGTGTGTGTGTGTGTGTGTGTGTGTGTAGGTTTCTGGTATTGGTACCCTGCTTTCTCCTCTCTTTTGATGATTGCTGAACCCGCCCGCTGTGGACCCAGCACCTTTGGCATGAACACAGTGAGTCTGCCAGCAGAAACCGCTCCACCACATAACAGCTGAACGGACCAGATGTAGCTCTGATCTGGGCCAGGTCCAGGCCAGACCCGGGCCACAGTAAGCTAGAGATGGCTGAGATGCCGTGAGGAGAGAAGGTAAATCTTGCTGACTGTGTTTCTGCTGCAGGACCCAAGGATTGCGACAGACTTCAGCGTCTTCCATCAGGAAGTCCTGGAGCGCATCAACCAAGCAGACGCCACATGGAAGGAGAGCTGGACCAGAGAGCTGAATGATGCCAAGGTGTGTGTGTGTGTGTGTGTGTGTGTGTGTGTGTGTGTGTGTGTGTGTGTGTGTGTGTGTGTGTGTGTGTGTGTGTGTGTGTGCGTGTGTGTGTCTGTGTGTGTCTGTGTGTGTCTGTGTGTGTAAAAAAAAAAAACAAAGAGAGAGAGAGATAAAGAGACAAAGAGAAACACAGTCAAGACAGATACACACAAGAAGACTACAATGTATTTCCCTGTCTTCCTCATGTAGCGAGAGCTTCGCCTCCTGAAGGAGGATGGAGAGACACAGCGGCACATGTCTGAGGTGAGGCTGCCTGCCGAACATCACCACAGACTCTGACTCTTTAGAATGCAGATGCTGCGATGTGAAGAATTGAGGATTATTCATAAATGAATTTCTCTTATTTCTCTTATTTCTAAGCTTCTGCAAACGGAAATGGCAAACCTAAAGGAGGTGGCAAAAAAGTGAGTTTACTATTTTAAATGACCCATGTCTATGGATATGCGTGTGTGTGTATGTGTGTGTGTGTGTGTGCGTATGTGTGTGTGTGTACAGTATGATTTCAACTTTTATACAGGTTTAAACTTAGAATTTTCTTCCATTTTGAATCATCTGAAATACCGCTAGTTTTAAAGCCCTGCCTCTATGACCTTTTCTCCTCAGCGACCTTGACTGGCAAACTAAAATGACTGGACAGATCACTATTATGTCCAAGAACGTTGCAGGATTGAAGAACACTGTCACCTACCTAAGCAATGACCACCACAGCCTCAATGAACGCATGGCAGACCAAGAAAACACCAATGCTCAGGTATTATTCTCTTTTCAAAACACACACACACACACACACATGCACACGTACACACACACACACACACACACACACACACAGATACACACACACACACACACACACGCAACCACACACACACACACACACACACACACACACATACACACACGCACACACGTGCACGCACACACACGTACACACACACACAAACACACACACACACACACACACAAAATTCAGGATGCATTCAACATGTAAACAGAAGTCATTGTCATAGCAAACAGGTTATGAATAGGTAATAAATCCTCCCCTTTCTGTGCCAATTAGCTGAAGAAGGAGCTCACTGATTGGCTCAAGCAAGAACTCCAGGCACGTCTTGGACAGGATATGGAAAGCGTTGTTCTGCGCCCTGAACTGCAGGGGGCGTTGGAGGCCCTGGAGAAGAGGCTGGTCCAGCGTCTTTCTGAGGAGGAACACAACAAACATGGTGACGTGTGGAGAATTGTGAGTGAAGTCCTGCAAAAGGAGGGACTAGGAGCCATCACGATCAAGGTAAGAAACCATATGTGGAAGGTCTTCTAATTCATTAGAAATTGTGTTACATGTGGGTGATTTGCTGTGTGTGTGTTGTTGTTGTTGTAACAGGATGTTCATAAAATTGTTCAGAGGGCACTGAGCCTTTATAAAGCAGATGGAACTGGAATGGCTGACTATGCTCTGGAGTCTCTGGGTAAGGACTCTCTTACAATTTGTGTGTGTGTGTGTGTGTGTGTGTGCATTTGTCTGTAATGGTCTGTGTAGTAATTTATTCCATGTGAGTCTGTACATTAATGCATCATCTGTGTGTGTATGTGTAGTCATATTTGTGTGTATGTAACTGAATGTGTGTGTGTACATTTGTGTGTGTTTGTAGGGGCGAGTGTGATTGAGTCTCGGTGCTCAGAGACATTCCGCACCAGGTCTGCATGTATCAGCCTATTTGGCATACCACTGTGGTACAAATCAGAGAGTCCACGCACTGTTATACAGGTAACACACCTGTGTATGAACACACACACACACACACACACACACACACACACACACACACACACACACACACACACACACACACACACACACACACACACACACACACACACACACACTCTCTCTCTCTCTCTCCCTTGCTTTTTCAGACAACTACAGCTAACTATGTAAATGATTGTCTGTGTCTGTGTCTGTGTCTGTGTCTGTGTGTGTGTGTCAGCCTGAGGTGCATCCTGGGAAGTGCTGGGCATTCAAAGGCACTCAGGGTTTCGTCACCATTGCCCTGTCCTACCCCGTGCGTGTCACACACGTCACCTTGGAGCACATCCCCAAGAGCCTCTCCCCCACCGGCCGCATCGACAACGCCCCCCGAGAGTTTGCCATTTACGTGAGTCTCACACCCCTTTACCAACACACCACACCACACAGGAGACACTTACCTGCATGGAGGCCCTTACACCACATACTTACCAAGTATTACACGACTATACAGAGGAGCTTTAACACGATAATTATGTAACTTAACAAAGAGTGTTATTTGGTATGTAAATGTGTGTGTGTGTGTGTGTGTGTGTGTGTGTGTGTGTGTGTGTGTGTGTGTGTGTGTGTGTGTGTGTGTGTGTGTGCGTCCGTGTATGTGTGTGGTTGTGGGTGTGTGTGTGTACATGTGCATGTTTGCTTGTGTTTGTGGGTGTGGGTGTGTGTTGTGTGTGTTCATCCATCTCCTCTTGCAGGGCTTCAGTAGCCTTGATGCGCAGGAGGAAGGGGACATCCTGGGTAGATTCATATATGATTCTGATGGTGAACCCGTCCAGACCTTTCAGCTACCGGTGAGGCATCATCAGAAGCCTGGACACTTTGGTCCATCTTATTACTGTAGCCCAACATGCCTTACAACAGCCCTCTCACCAATAAAACTCTTTTCACTCACACTATTCCTTTTCTCTCTCCCTCTATCACTCACTTTCCCAGGACTCTGTGAATGACGTGTATCATGCGGTGCAGTTGAGGGTTCTCAGTAACTGGGGTAACCCTGAGTATTCCTGCGTCTACAGATTCAGGGTTCACGGCCAGACACCGCCTGACTGAGAGAGACACACACCGCACTGCCTCCTCAAAGACTTTATTTCCAACACAGTATTACATTATTTTCTCAGAGAATAAATGTTTTCTTTTCAGCAAAGTTCGAGTTGTTAAGTTGTGTTTATTTTTCATGAAATTGTGCCTTTGCTACAGTCACCTAATGGCACTGTAATTTGTGTGCTTGTTTGCCTTATATACGTGTGTGTGTGTGTGTGTGTGTGTGTGTGTGTGTGTGTGTGTGTGTGTGTGTGTGTGTGTGTGTGCTAGACTAAAACTTTGTCCTGTTTCTTGTGTTGTCTTTAGACACCTGAACTAAAATGTCTGTGTAGGGCCTGAGGAGACATCCTATACTCTCCTGTCCTTTAATTGTGGGCTTTTGTGATACAGGAAACTGGGCAGGGTAGTAGGGCAGGGCAGGGCAGGGCAGGAGCCAGCGACACTAATAGACTGACTGACATCATGAGGAAGGCTGGCTCGGTACTAGGCCTTTAGGCTGGACTCTTTTGTAGACCGTGGTGGAGAGGAGAATTCTGACCTTTTTTGCAGTGTAAAACAGTGAGAGAACAGTGAAACTGTCATAATGAAAACATGACAAAGCCATTTGACTATCTTGTTCATAAACCATGGTGTCAAGACTTCTCATTTTGGTAACACTGGCAGTTTCATTGACATGAATACTTGCTTTTGAGGAATACACTATCCATTTTGAGCAAGTGACATGCTTTTGCAGGTTATCCACTAGGTTTTGCAGTTTGCACTAATTGTTTTCAGAATGCACTAACTGCGGTGCAAATGTAAACTGATGTGAGAAAAGCACCAAAGCGACTGAGAAAAGCTGTAAAGTTGCAGGTGAATGCAATTTATATTCGTAGATGAGGCAGGGTTCAGTCACACAAGTGTAAGGGGGGGAAAACATTATTGGTCGCAGTGTCATATGGAAAAACTCTCGTCAGCATGGTGGTAACATCACAGTGCGTGCAGCAGTCACACAAAGTGGACTTTTCCACTGCTGTGCCGAAAAGGGTTCTTAAAATACACCTCACATACTCACTTACTTTTGGATAGAATGCACAACATTGTTAAAGCAGATGGTCAAAAGTAGGCTGAGCAGATTTAGTACATTGTCATCTGAAACTAAATATATTTCCACAAGTCCGCTGTGGTCCAGCGCTGGCTTCACAAGCATCCATATTTACCTCTGCCAAGAAAATTAGTTTTTTGCCTGTGTTTATCTGTCTGTTTGTTTTTAGCAAAATAATTCAAAAAGTGAGGAACGTATCATTCTGTTTTTTTTTACAGTGTGACGGTATTGTGACTGTCTTGAGGTGATCCTTTTTTGGTGAAAATTAGTTCATTGGTTACAGCACTAAAAAATCCCAAAAATCGGAACATTGGCGAGATTTTTAAAAAATCATCTCTCATTCAATGTTTTGCCAGATGTTCTGAACTTTGATACACACATTGGCAGTGGAGTCTGCTAACATCTCACAAAATCGTATCCGGATCCGGATCCGGATGCAGACAAGAAAAATCTGGAACATTAACATGGGAAATCCCATTGTATATTCGTTATACTATTTCATGTTTTTGAAGATAGGCCCTACTTTTCTTAATTTAGACCTCCCCACTTATCTGTACTTTTAAACTTCACTTGGTTGGCACACATTCGCCCCGACATAGGCATTGTATGACATTTCTTAGTGCAGGAATAGATGACAGGTTTATCATGTGTGTACAAAATACAGTGGGGAAAGAGGAGTGGCGAAGTAGATTTTCAATTTTGTCACTTGTGTCATAAATAAAAATAGAATGTTAGCTTATGTCCCCATTCTCACAATGTTCCTAAAATTCTGAGCACATACGTACAATCCTCTCTGTTACCAGAGCCATGTAAAGTCCAGTTTATTGTCTGATGTAAAAAATCCAGTTGCTTGTTTGACTATATTTGATAAAATATTTGATGTTATTCAGCATCATGTTCATATTTCCATTAATTTTAGAAGACCTGCCTCATACTGACATGTTCTGAAGCTCTTGGGCAACACTAAAAGACACAGCTAGGGGGCAGTGTTAACTCCCTAATAGCAGTTTCAGTTTATGAGCCTGCAGGGCAGATCACTCAAATTGAAAGTCTGGTCAGTATTATGCTGATCAAGGCATGTCTGGATCAAATAAATAAAAAAATAAAAAAATAAAAAAATAAATAAATAAATGCCAGGTTCGTTCAAAAAGTGGAATACCTTAAAAACTATTTTCCTAATGCTTCTCCATTCAGCTGTGTTATGCCGACTAAAATGTCCCCAAGTCTCATCTTTTTGAACACTGCCTTGTGGCAGGTATAAACCATAGAGGTAAACACAGCACTGTCAGGGAATACATTTTATTGCAATGCACGGCAGACGTGTAAGATATTAACGAAGGTAAGATATCAACTTTTATAGTGTAGATACATTTTACATAAGCTCATTTGTACGGGTTCTTTGCATATCCATGTGATTATATTGATAGATTATATTGCGTATAAATCATTTCCATAATTGCTGCGTTAACATAGAACATAAAATAATTCCTGGGTGGAAGACAGACCCATGTTTACATAGAAGTATTCATGCTTGTCTGTGATGTATCGGCAGCAGGGCACAGTATTATCTGCCCAATAGAGTTTTGTCACAACAAATGTTTAAGTTTGCGTTTACCTGAATTTGTGTTCTTGAACTGTCCCTTTCTATACTATCGCGCTTTCAGACCATGTGACGAGACTACATCACGCCTGCGCTAGGAGTTACAAGATGGCGGAGAGTGCGGAACTGAAGGTAAAACGCAGCCCTGATATTTTATTAAGATTACAGGCTTTAAGGTATTATTGGAATCCACACCCTTAATGGGCTGTTATATTACAACTCTAAGAATATGTAGTTGTCACATTTTGGTCATGTTGTTGTCAACGAGGCCTATAAAGTTCTGATATTTACCACAATACGATTTCTTAGCTCGATGCTAACGAACGTTGAAAGCCCAAACCGTATTATTGTTGATGCTTAGTTGTCTTGTCCTCCTAATTTAAGAAAAGGCCAAAATATTTTGCAATCCTCCCTATTGTTGGTTCGTTATTTATCAAACATTTTTGAACGAGTGTTCTTTAAATACTTTTTTGTTATGTGCTCTCACTTACTATCCATCCCTAGCTAGCCTAGCAAGCTACTTTTTTGTAACATTACATTTCATGCAGAAGCTGATATATGCACCGAACGACGCTTACGTCTTTGTAGTTTTGTAGTTACGTGGTGGGATAGATATCTAAAGGTAGACAAGGTCTGTTTCAGATAGATTATGATCAGAGGCAACTGCGATAAACAGAACTGCCGTCCACTCCTACGTCTGTAACGCTACCTCAGAAGTGGCTTGTGCACTGCCTTCTCTGAACCACAAGCAAGCGAACACCTGTGGGTTTCTCAGTTGTCAGTAGAAGTGTATTATAGCGCGCTACATGCTAATATGAGCCTACACTTAACATTCTTTATTAATTCATTCGCTGCTCATTCTCGAATCTCGAGGTATGTTTCAAACCTTGTGGCAGGGAAGTGAAGAACATTCGATGGAGATCCACTGTTGTGGCTACCGCATCTCACCGCAAAACACCCACTAGTGTCTCAAGTGGGAACAAATTCGCCTCACAAAATCACTTTTACGCGGGCGTTTTCGTATTTTTTTCTGAGGCATGCTCTAATCTTTAGCTTTCGGTTTGTGCAGTTTAATTTATCGCCAGTTGAAGAAGTGATGAGAAGTTCTTCTAACGGTTTTTATTGACTCGGTACAGACTTTGTTGGCGAGAAGCTGCTGTAGCCTAATGCTTATAGACTTAACGTGAACTGTTCCGTTGTTTAATTTCTGACCATGCATCTATTCAAAATATAAGCATGACAGCTTTTGCGATTGTGATTGTTTTGCGGTTCCAAGACAGTTGGTTGCGTCTTGTGACAAGACATCTTTGTTATGTAAACAGGACGGAGTCAGCTGATTGACATTTGTTTTATGCACCCTCCTCCTTATTTCCGATGAATTGCCAGCATTGCAGGTAGCTCTACATTTTGATGACATTAATGCCCTCTGGATGGCATAGAATAGGACAAGGTTATCCTGACACTGTTTTAAGTAGATAATGGTTCTGTCATTGTGGCTGAGGGAATGCTGGCTAGCAAAGGCCAGTACAGTCCTAAAGTGTCTGAAGATTTCTTTCTCACCCTTTAACTTTATCCTCCTCTCCGGAGCAAGTTGGTGCTTGTTTGGACTTGTTGAAGGGTGCACTGTCCACCCCAATTAGACTGAACTGTCGAGTAGGGGTGCTTCAGAACTCCACAGGTGGGTGAGTGTGGTTGCCTTATAATCAGCCCTCAATGTGAGGATATTTGGTGAGCTGTAATATTAGGGTGCGACATACTTAGACAGTTAAAAGTCAAGCTGTAGCAGTGGACACTGTCTTCATTGCACTGGAGTGTTTGAGTTTGTCATAGAGATGCCACAAATAAGGGTTCGAAGACTTTGTGACATCAAAAACAATCAGGGATTACATGAAGTAAATTGTGAATTAATGAAAATCTGGCCTCATCAGACAGTGGATCATTTGCACCAGCCAGCTAGTGACCGTGTTGACAGTTGTGTAGCCAACGTTCCTGGTTCCCCATCATCAGACCAGAACTGCCTTTTTGGATGAAAGGTGAAACGTCTTCAAACTCCAAAAAGAAGTCCAGTTGCTTACAACTTAGCTCCTTTGACTACCATGACCTGGATGAATGAGAGTCTACACAGACACAGTTGTGTAGCCTTTCTTCTTTCTGAAATCTTACCTTGGTACACTGGCCTGACTTGCTTTGGTTTTGCCTCTGGCATGTCTGGCATGTGTGATGAAGCTGACTGTGCTGCATTATTTGTGGAAGTTTCAAATGGCCTAGGTATGTAAGGCATCCGTAATGCTCAGTTTAATCCAGTGCCATTGTTACAAGCATATCTGTCACTGATGGCCCAGTAAGCGCACAGTCCTAAAACAGTTAGTGTCTTTATAACACTATCATGCGTCTTTAGAGTTTCATGTTCTTTTTGTTCAGTACATGTTTCTTATCTGGAATATCAGTTGGATGTGCGTAGTATTACATTTTGTAACCTGAAGTGTTGTGAACGTTAGTGCAGCATCAGGTTACATAAGGTTAAACAGGTAGGCTAAGGTAAGGGGCAGAAAGGTTGCTGGTGGAGAATGGGCTGTTTCCAAACTGCTAGGAGTTCCTACTCCTGCCCTTAGATCTTCTGGCTCTGTTTAAATGCAAACAGAGGAACCCAAGAGGAGAGAGTGACTGTGTTCATCTGTCTCATTTTCACATAACTCCAGGGAAATAAATGATAAGAAACCGATGTTTTCACTGGAAGTGAAATCCTAAGGCCTTGACTCAAATTCACTAGAAGTCAAATGTGTCAGTGTCAGCTGGCGTTTATTTCTGTTCTTTTTGATATTCTGCATTGCTCCCATGCAGTAAGCATTGTGTGCCACGTTTTTGTTTCTAACTTTGTTGTAAGATAGTTGTGTTAATAGGCTACATCCTGTGAGTGGTTTATTTAGCAGTGAAATGCATTCATCAGTGTCTTTTCTGTAAAGTGCAGTTTAGACTGTGCTCGGCAAAATAATCATAGATGCTGTTTTTTAGCCACTGAACCAGTGGCATGGTGTCATCACAACCACAAACCTCTGCATTTGTGCCTCTCCCCTCACTGGACGTACCAAACCCACTGACTGTCAGAGCAGAGTTACAGTGGAGATGCTGTCAGGCTGTGTACGTGCTGACAGAGAACACTGTGACCGTCTTACAAAAAACTGTGAAAAAGACCTGTCTTAAAAGACAAATCTCTAGGTTTCATTTTTTAAATGGTCTGTGTCAAATTATTCAAATAGGTAGTGTTTTGAAGCAGAAATCAGAAATGACAAATAATAGTGTGTGAATACCTTGACAATGTAGGCCAAGGCTCCTGATGGTCTCTCCCTCTGACATAGTTGTCAGTGTAGTATACACTGACTAAGGGCTGATCTTAGCTAGTAAGGTGCTCTGTCTTGCCTTAATGCCTTTACCGATGTTTGATTACTTGATTCTCTTTGAGGACTGTAATGACTATAATGTCAAACAGACTAGACAAATTCAGATTGAGGTTAAATTTGCAGCAGACTGCAATGTCAACTGTTAGTGGAATTCAGCTCCAGGGCTGCATTTCCCAAAAGCGTCATAAGCACACATAGACAGTGGCAGTTCTTATTATGGACGTGTGCACGACACATGCAAAATACAAATTTGAATGCAATGTGTTAATCCATTTTTAAATCGTACCTAGTTTTTGTTTGTCATAAGACTGACCGGAAATCTTTTTTTGCAGATGTTCCAAGTTTTGTTTATTTAAAAAAACAAAAAAAAACAAATAGTGCATTGAAGTCAATTCATTCACTGTGTGCAATGAAGTTCAAAAGAAAGCTTCGATGTTACTTAATAGCGCCAACTTTCAGCTCTAACAACATCTTAAGAGGGGGGCACTCATGTTAGATCACGTTCAAGAAACAGGCGTAGAAAATTAAAGAACGTTTGTAAGATCACTTTTTTTACGATGCTCTTCAGCGTAATATCCATCGTTATCGAGAAACGCAGCCCAGATCAGTTAACATTCATGGTGCCTTGGTTGCTCAGTTGATTTTTCATAGCAAATATGATCGTGTGCATGAGAGTGCACCTCCTTCCTGTACACATTTCACCTGACACTGACCCCTTCGGTGTCCTCCAATGTCCTCCACCTACTCCAGTAAGCCTGTAGCCCAGATCAGTCAGTGGTCAGATTGGCACTTTCTGGAGACAGGAGGACCATTGTGAGGGGAATCCATTTGTTTTTATTTTACCTCTTCTATTCCCATATTCCTTACTGTTCTTTTCTTCTTTCTTTCTGTTGCACTCTTTCTCCATCTCATATCTTTTCTCATCTCTTCTCTCCATCCCTCCAGGCTGTGCTCTCTCTCTCTCTCTCACACACACACACACACACACACACACACACACACACACACACACACACACACACACACACACACACACACACACACACACTCTGCAGGCAAAATTGGCCATGTTTGTTAAGCTCACTTTTGCCACAGGTGTGTAGATCAGAGCCTAGGGTGAGCAAATCATTATTCATGTTTCTGAATTTGAATTGTATCGAGCCAAAACATGGCTTTGGATATCCCCTAAGTCGAGATCAGGAAATAGAATAGAGCGCAAAAACAAGTCAAAAGATTTTAGATATTCATGTTGCCGTAGAACTGGCATATGCATGCAGCCTGTTTTTGTGCTAGAGTTCTTGGTGGTTATTAAGACAGGAGACAACATCTTGTACGGTTCAGTCACCACCCATGTTCACCCACGACTCTGCTAGGTGCTGTTTGGCCTTCTGCATTTTTCTATGTCCAAAATGTCCTCAGTGATTCCCCCATGAGCTGATATGTGTGTGGAAATGGCTTTGAGCAGGTGGTCCAAGTTGTTGACATTTTTCAACAGCTTGCGATTATTGGCATAAAAGGTGAATGCACTCAATCAAAAGAATGCGAAGATGGTGGATATCAGAGACAGCAGAGACATTTTATCTGACCAATACTGTTGCTAACATCGGTACAAGGCTTAGTTTGAGATGTTTTTCATGGAGGCCATGTATATGCAATTTAGGAGCAGGTGAGTACTTGAAATTCAAAGGGGCAGGTCAGTATGCCGATGGTGACTATAATGAATTAGTTTAACTGTTCACTGTAATTAGTGCATAGTTTGTGAGCAACTGGACCAAGAAAAATGTGAATTTAAACACACAGCCTGTCCATTGAGCCTATGAGGCCAGTGTAGCCTAAAACGTTGGGATGTTGCTGTGTCTGTATCACTACAAATGATCTCAGACTGCGACAGATCGTTCTTCTGCAGCGCAGAGCTGGACACGTCATTTTATACAATTCTGAAATGGGTGACAGAATTTCCAGTGGTAGGCTGCCCCTGCAACGTATGTCCCGCATAGCCAGAACGTCGACTTTAAATAAAGATATCACTCAATCTGTTGTCGATAACCTTGACTGTAATGTTACCTGCAGTCAGGAGATGAGGTCAATAATGATGAGCAGTGCAGAGTAGTAAATGGGCATATTTGATTTAAAGCTGTCTTTTTGTAGACGGCAATAGGACAACTGTGCTTGTAGTCTGTGTTCGAAGTGCACTTTGCTGTGTTAGTACTGAGAGATCTGAAAAAAGTGAAGGTCAAACAGGTTATTGTATCAGTTTCTTCAGTGGATGAGAAGGCTAGATGAAGAGGAAACTGTGAACCCCTCTTCTCAGACTGTGCTTTCTGGAAAAAGAAGCGGTTCTTCCAGAAAGTACTGGGAAAACAATTGTAATGCTCCCAGGAAGCAGGCTAGGCTTTAGCCTGTTATGTTTGTTTGGGCAAGACTGACTGGTATAGAGGTGGATACCCACTAGATGTCCGTCTGACATTTCACATCTGTTCCTTGTTTTTAGTAAATTAAGAAAAGCATCAGTAGAACATTTTTGGTAAAAACTAGCAAGCTAACTTTGTAGAAGCCGGTAGATTCTCTGCAGGGCACTGGCCACAGGTTGGAGCAGGCTAGCTTGCTAGAAGAAGCCAGGAGATTCTCTGCAGGGCACTGCCCACAGGTTGGAGCAAGCTAACTTGGTAAAAGAAGCCAGGAGATTCTCTGCAGGCCACTGGCCACAGGTTGGAGCAGGCTAGCTTGCTAACTTATTGTTATTAACAGCATATTTAACATAGTCATGCAGTAAAAGTTGGACAGTTTCTTTGCTGTTTTATTCATTTAACATAGCTTCGTAGTTAACATCCTTCACATTTAAAGTGACTTGACTACTAATGGCACTTATGTGAATGAAAGCAACAGCTTGAAAAAAAAAACAACTACTGACAGTCTCCATTAAGAGGAAAAGCTGTACGGTCTAGCCATGAGAGATCTTGATAAATGTCGGATCTGTTGTGTACTGACAGTAATCTAGGTTGTCTTCAGTGTACCATGGAACATGGACAAACAAAGTCCTACATCTAAATCTGTGTCTCTGCCTGCTGCCCTGCTGTGCTTATCCTTCATGCATGGTGAGTAGTTTTTACAGGCACTGTGCCATTACTAGCTTAAGTCACATAAAACAGTTTATTTCCACCAGACTTGAGAGAGCCAGGAGATCAAGCGTGTGATAGGCTTGAAGCAAGCGACCTTTATGAATATGAAATCATATTTGACTCTGCGCTTTTCGTAAAATGGCAGAGAATGTTGAGGTGGTGTTCAGGACGTCTAACTTAAACGCGATGACTGATATGCCCTTGGTGTGCATGCAGTCATCTTTGTGCGTGTGTGTGTGTGTTGCGTGCCAAATGCGATGTTGGACAAAGTGAAATCCAGAGCCTGGCTTAAAGGCTGCAGGTGTGCTTCAGCTGGGCTGCGTAATCTGTTCCCCGATACACACACACACACACACACACACTTAGTCAGACAGGCCGTGTTTTGATAACAACCCATTGAGGCTGGCACCATCGCTGTGGGACCTGCCAGCGTGGGCTGCGGGTGGGACACACCTGGTTCAAGCAGCAGGTATTAGCCAGACATGATAACAGCCCGCAGGCCAAACAGCACACCCAGGGGGGCAGGCCAGACGGTCTGCGCTCATCCTCCCCTTCCCCCTCAACTTGAGCCATCTCTGGGTCACTTGCTCCCCAGGGCTGGGGGGAGGGGAGGGATGGAAGGATGGATGGATGGATGGATGGATAGACGGATGGACGGATGGACGAGGGGGGGGGGGGGGGCAGTGTAAGGACAGGCCTGGGCCTCGCCAGTGGTGCACTGGCGGTCTCTGTGTCCCATTAGGCTTCAAAGCTGGTCGTCTAGCCTGTGTCGAACATGAGCCTTTTCCTGCCCTGTCCTGCCCTGCACTCTCCATGGCTGCCGGAGACAATGTGCTGTATGACATTAGAGCTGAGAGGGAGCAGGCAGCACAATGCAGGGAGGTATGTGAGGGTTGAGCTGCAGCCAGCTCGGCTAGAGGAGGAGGGGAGTGGGGGAGTGAGTGAGGGAGTGAGTTAGAGAGAGAGAGAGAGAGAGAGAGAGAGTGGGGGAGTGAGCAAGAGACGGAGAGTGAGAGAGTGTGGGGGATGGGCAGAACAGAACTGGCACTCAGGGAGAAAACAACCAGACACACACACACACACAACGATCACACACACAAACACTCACACTTAAAACACGTTGATACACAAACCACACAGATTTGTGTGCATACACACAAACACAAAAGCACACACAGTTGATGGGAGTGAGGTCTTTCAGGAGTGGTCAGATGGACACTCCCTTTTCATCATCATTTCTCTGTGTCTCTCTCTTTCTGCTGTGCTGTCTCTCAACCCCCCCCCCCCCCCCCCACCCCCCATCCTCCCATCTCTCACTCTCACTTGCTTGCTCGTTCCCCCCCTCCCTCCTTCTCGCTCGCTCACTCCCTTTCCCTCTCTTTCTCTCCCCCCTCACCTCCTCTCTTTCCCCCTGCTCTCCCTCTCCCCCCTCTCTCTCTCTCTCCCTCTCACTCTCACTCTCACATTCACTTGTGCTCTCTCCCCTTCAGTTGGTATGTCTCACTCTTACTTTAGCCCACTCCATTGCTCTCTCTCTTTCTCCCTCCCTCCCTCACCCTTCTCTGTTTCTCTCTCCCTCCCCCTACTCTCCCTCTCTCTCTCTCTCCCCCTACTCTCCCTCTCTCTCTCTCTCCCACCCCTTTTCTCTCTCGCTCTCTCTCCCTCCACCTCTTTCCCCCTCCACCCCCCTCTCTCGCTCTCTCTCTACCTCTCTGTCTCTCCCTCCCCCTTCTCTCTCTCTCTCTTTCTCTCTCGCTCTCACTCTGCATGTGTGCGTGCTTGCAGGGCTGGCTCATAAAGAATAGCATTTAAGGGCTTCCCATAATGGACAGGTTGCAAGTGTGTGTGTGTGTGTGTGTGTGTGGGGGGAAGGGTGGGTGGGTGGAGGGGGGGGGGGGTAATGTGTGATAGAATTGGCTGCTGTTCACTGAAGCAGTAGGACGTAAGGCTTTCACATTGAACATTCTATGTGTTTGCATGGGTAAGTGTGTGTGTGTGTGTGTTTGTGTGTTCGTCTGTGTGTGTGTGTAAGTAAGATGTAGGCACGTGCCAGGCTTCGTGTGAGCTTATTCAGTATGTGTGTGTGTGCGTGTGTGTGTGCGTGTGTGTATGTCCGTGAGTGGCTCATGGCCACGCTCCCAACCCCATTGACAATGGCCACATCTTCACTCAGGTTGTGCTGATGGCTGCCTGTTGGAATTTAGGATCGCAGCAATTCCACTGACCTCCTGTGGCTCTCTTGTCCTCTCTTCTCCTTCCCTCTCTCCCTCTCTCCCTCTCTCCTTCCCTTCTTCTCTCCCTCCATGTGATTTCATTCTGGAGAAAGGTAAGGCACCGAGGGCTGCATTTGCATGGCGCCACACGTTGCCGGGCCGACACAGAGGCTCTGAAATCGCAGACTCAACTGGCAGCGTGGAGTAAATAAAAGACTGGACCCAAACAGCGCGTTTGGAAGGAGAGGTTCCTCGCTCCCTCCCAGACCACACACAGATCCAGGCTTCGAGAATGTGCAAGTTCACTGTAAATAATACAGCGTACAAAGACCCACCTCTCTGTCTCTCTCGTTCTCTCTCTCTCGCTCGTTCTCTCTCGCTCTCTCTCGTTTTCACTCTCTCTCTTCTTGTAGACTTAATTGTGTACCTAGTCGACCCATCTGTCCGTCAGTCTTTGGGGTCCTTTTGACCGTTGCACTGAATGGCGACCATGGATCAGTCAATTTCCCATGTTTTGCTTTGCTTAATTGGGTCCATTAATGCAAGCGCTGAAAATCAGAGCTGAAACGCACCTAAACAAACTGTCAGCGACCCACCACAGTACCTGTTGTTGCTCTCTGATACACTTTGTTTACAGAGTCAGTAGAGAAATAATGACCATTGTGTCTGAAAAGTAAAATTGAGTGTTTCAATCAATATGCAGAGTTATGAAACTCTCAACAGCAAAATATTTTTGCTAGAGATCGTCTGTCTTCTTTTTAAAAGGCACCGACATGAACTGGTTTTGATGGCGTCGTAGTGATTTTTGTTATCCACTGTGTAAGTGATCAGCCTTTTACCGTCTTTGATGGGCTGTTTTGGTTTGGTCTGGTCTGGTCTGTTACATTTTCACTGTTTTGTTGTAGCAAAAAACGGAACCATGAAGTTTGTCAGTGAAACGGAGTCCTATGTGATTAAAAGGAGGACAGAGCTTCCCTTTTTCATTCTCAACTCACCCTTTTACCTAGCCTGGTAAACCCGCCCCTCGTACTTCATTTCATTTTGTACAGAGGGTCCGGACCAGAATCTCTTGAGGGTTATTTGTCGGCCCCAGCAAAACCGATCCAATCAGCAAACGGAGGGTGTGTTCGTTAGCCATGACGTTGACCTTGTGTACTACATTTGAATTGTAGTGCGTAGGTAGGCTAATTGCATACGTGACGACCAGGCGTTAGCGATTGGGTAAAGGCAGAGGCTTGTTTGAAACTTCGGCAGAGTCCACACCTCCAGGAAGAAATTGTTTCTGACGGTGTCTGGTCCAGACCCTCTGTACAAAATGAAATGAAGTACGAGGGGCTGGTTTACCAGGCTACCTTTTACCATCTTTGATATGCTGTTTTGGTTTGGTCTGGTCTGTTACATTTTCACTGTTTTGTTGTAGCAAAAAACGGGAAGCACGAAGTTTGTCAGCGACATGGTGTCTGATCAGATTGAAAGGAGGACAGAGCTTCCCTTTTTTATCCTCAACTCCGCTCATCGTGTTTAGGGTCCGCCATTGTAAGCCACCAACACTTTTGACCTTGCTTCTCCAGTTCATCAGTCTTGGTTGTACAGTTTTTTAAGCAACACGTACAACCCAGTAACTGATACAGAGGGAAGCCATCTGGTCATTTGTGTGTGGAATTTCTTAATTGACATATGGTCCAGATTGCACATTCATGACGAATATCTAGGATGATGCCAGTCTCAGTGGGCACACCTGTTGGGGGAAGTCCTATCTGATTCTCAGGTCCAGAATAACTAAAATTGAAAATCTTTGTAGTTTTTTTTTTTTTTTTTTTTTTTTTAGTTTTTCAGTGTTCCAGCCCAGTTCTCTTTTAGGCTAATTTTATGTCGCCCTTGAAGAGAAAAGGAGGCAAACAACCTTACGTAAGGGATTTTTTGCTTCTATTCCGCATGCCACACTCCTATCTGTGGATGGGTTGGGTGCCTACACATTTTTACAGGATGCAGGTGTTCCACTCTTCTGTTATGCCAGCTGCAGGTGTGTGTGAGTGTACATATTTGTGTGTGGGTGTGTGGGTTGTATGCGGTGTGCGGAGTGTGTTTCTCAGAAGTGGCATGTTGAGTGACACTGGCCCTGTGGGGGATGGCTGTTGATTGCCAGCCACAACCCCTGTGTGGCTCCCCGCTCGTCCTGATGGATTAAGCGCTCATTCGAGATGGCGCTGTGGGGCCAAACGCTCGCTC
Organism: Coilia nasus; assembly: GCA_027475355.1. Lineage (NCBI taxonomy): Eukaryota > Metazoa > Chordata > Actinopteri > Clupeiformes > Engraulidae > Coilia > Coilia nasus. The sequence continues at coordinate 8,491,176 of CM050207.1, forward strand.
CGCCACCCCGCTCCGCTCTATTCTTCCTCCCGCCATCAGCACTCTTCAATCACCCACCCGGGGCCGGCCGGCCGGCCGGCTGACATCTTGGTGTCACGGCTGTGAGAGCGGGGAGGCCGGCCACTGTGGTCACACAGAGGTGTGAAGACGCAGACGGACAGCTTTCACCCTCTGCCTTCATCACCGGCTCAATCTCACGCCGCGGTGGTACCCCTGCTTTACTACCTCCGCGGTCTTTAACCCTCTCTGTCTCGCACCCTGCTCTGCCAGTTTCCCCGTTGACCTATTATTATTATTATTATTATTATTATTATTATTACGTTACACTTAGCTGACGCTCTTATCCAGAGCGACTTACAGTTATGTAGAGGGTTTCAGTTAGAGTCTCTGGAGCAGCGTGAGGTTGGATGCCTTGCTCAAGGGCATTTTAGCCATGGGTAGGGTGGGATTTGAACCTGCGACTCTCTGATCCCAAGACCAACTCCCTAACCTAGACCACAGCTCCCTGACATAGACGTTGCTGAAAAGATTGGTAGGTGAGAAAGTGGTGCGAGGTCTGTGGTCTGTGAGTGAGGAGTTGAAGAACGGTGCATTTTTCTACATACGGACGGTGTGGGCTGATCGAGTCCTTTGGGGAGAGGATGGGGATGGGGGAGCAGTGACTTCAATAGGAAGATGAAGGGAAAGGGTTTGATCTCCAGGGATGTGACCTTTGCTTGGGCAGAGAGAGAGAGGTGTGTGTGAGGGGGAAGGGTTGGGAAGAGGAAGTGGCAGGATCTGTTGGGTGATTGGGGTAGGGGTGGGGGTGAGGTTGGGGTTGGGTGCTTGGTACACGGCGATGGGGGTTGGTGTGATCAGAAGCTCATGTGGAGGTGGTGGTGGTCAGTCCTCATGGGTTTTGATGTCTTAATCAGCGCATGGAGCTTAGCGCTCGTGTCTGTTTGCTCTGAAGCCGTGGAGAATTTAATTTGGTTTGGGCCTCACCAGTTCATATCCTCGCTCCCCTCCCACTCATCTACACTTCTCTCTCTCTCTCTCTCTCTCTCTCTCTCTCACACACACATCAGTCTTCCTCCTCTTTTGTCCCTCCCTTCCTCCATCGCTCTCACTGACATCCTCCAACTCTTCCTTCTCGTCCTCCTCCTCTTCCACTCTTCCCCTTTTTCTCTCTCTCTTCTCCAGCTCTCCAGCCTCGCTGTACTCTTGGCCTGACTCCCACTCACTTTCTTTCTTTCTGTCTTTCTGTCTTTCATTCCTTCGTTCTTCACTGAGACAATCAGAGAGGGCCATCTATCCTTTTTCAATCAAAACATGCGGTGATTACCTCCCAGAAGAGTGGCGAGCGCGGTGCCCAGAGCTGGCATGTCTAATCAGTCTCTCAGATGAGTAATCAGGCCTGACACCGTTCATTTCAGACCCGCAGGCAACACCCTGATCGGGTTTCTCCCCCTGGAGGGTGTATCACCCACCCACCCCCACACACACACACAGACTCTCTCTACACACACACACACACACACACACACACGTACATTGACACCAAGAAGGCTCCTCTGACAGGAAGAGGCTGTATGCTGCAGGTTTTGCAGGACTGACTCATCAGATCACTCGAAGTCGTCCTGCACCGTAGAAGAAAGACGTGAACATGATCTCTGCTTCCTGTTGACTGTTCCCGCTTCCTGTTGATATGAAATAGTGCTGCGGACACCTTCGAGCAGACGTTGGCCCACTGCTCTAGATGAGCTGTTCAGGGTTTAAAAGAATGGGCATTCTAAGACCTTGCATACAGTGCTCTGGACCTCAGATCTCCTTAAGGTCAGAGGCTTGCTGCCCAGACTAGGACCACATTACATTACACTTAGCTGACGCTCTTATCCAGAGCGACTTACAGTTATTTAGGTACAGGGTACAGTCCATGGAGCAATGTGGGTTTAGATGCCTTGCTCAAGGGCACTTCAGACATGGATGAGGGTGCAGGAGAGCGCTAGTTATTTACTCCCCCACCCACATTCTTCCTACTGGTATGGGATTTGAACCTGCGACCCTCCGATCCCACATTCCCAATAATTATCCATTTTCACCACATCAGAACCAGGACAATATGACAGAACCCCTGAGTCACTGATCACAATACTATTCACATAGCTCGTACTTCATTTCATCTCTCTCGTACTTCATTTCATTTTGTACAGAGGGTCTATTCACATGCCCATTTATGCATACAGTGCAGACCTGGGTCAACAAAGGTCAACAAAGTCAGGTCAAGCTAAGGTCAACAAAGTTTGTGGTTGGTTCTTCATCACAGCCAGTAGTGATAGATGAAGTGAGTCATGACAGTTAAAAAAAAGGATTTATTGTTGTTTTTTGCAACATCGTACGCAAGTTGTATCACGTGCTGCTAACCCTAGATTACAAAGAATCAGGGAGGCAAGCATCACACTGAGGAGGTCCAGTCAGGACCAGAACATTGGTTTCTGCATCAGCGTATCTTAGGTTGTCTGTGTAGATTCTCATTCATCCAGGTAATGGTAGTCAAAGGAGCTAAGGTGAGAGTTGTTCGCTCTTTTGACGCATCTTAGGTTTTGCTTTTACTGTATTCTCATTCAGGCACGGAAAGCAGGCGTTGTCAAATGAATCTGGGGAGTCTGGCTGCCTTTCTGCATTGTGGTGTCCCAGGAGCATGAAATATGTTACAGATTCCTGCAAAAAACCAATGAATGTGGATATGGTCGAAGGTGTATGAGAGGTGGCGGGGTGTAGAGCCAGTTCTGCACTGTGTTACCCTCCATGTGGGAGGCATTGAGACAAAAGTCATTATCACAGGATCTGTTCCAATGAGAATGCAGGGATTTCCCCACTTAGAACACAGCTGAGGCAACGAGTGCAGACAGCAAGCTTAAAAGTTTTCAGGTCTGTGTATTCAGTAGACATTCACTAGACGGAATACCAGCGGCACGGGACTCACACCAGCACTAAGCAGTGAGGAGCATGTAGTGAGCAAGGCGCATGTAGTGACCTTGGAATCCCCAGTACTGTTGCAAGAAATTCCAAGGTGATCTTGTCCTCCCATCACAGTACTCCACCGGTGGTATTTCTGTATTATTTTTCAAAGTATTTTGCTTTATTGAGATAGGATAGTGAAGATTGTGACAGGAAGTAAGTGGGAGAGAGATGGGGTAGGTTTGGGAAATGACTGCAGGCCGGATTCAAACCTGGGTCCCCATGGGCACTTGGCCAACCACTGCGCCCCATCAGCAGCACTTTTTATGAGACTGCAGATATGTTTGTATGTTAATTTCAACTTGCGTAAAAACGTAAAAAAGTCAAATGCAAGAGTAAGGTGTGGCAGTTTTAAATAAAACTAAAAATAAAACACCCAGAAGACTAAACACATCATTTAGCCTGTAGTTTATTAGTTCATGTAGTTAATTCTTTCTTTGCGGCTCGGTACCAAATGATCCACAACCTGGTTGGGGACCTCTGTCATAAGGCATAAGTCTGCCTCAACGGGGCGCATTTGCAGTAGCTCCAGCACCGTAAATGGCTAACTAATGCAAAGCAGAGGGACTCCTCCTCTTATCGCTGGAATGCTCTACGCATGCTGATG
>CM050207.1:8499782-8569782 GCA_027475355.1 Coilia nasus
ACACACATACAGACACACACACACACACACACACACACACACACACATACAGACACACACACACACACATACACACACACACACACACACACACCCACACACACACACACACGCACACACACACACACGCATTCCAGTTTCGCCTTGTTTTTCGACGTGCAGAGTCTGGCGGAGTGTTTGTCAATCTCCCTGGAAACCAGAGTGTGCGCCTGCTCCTGTCCTATAAGGGCTCACTCTGCAGCCTCCTCCCAACAATAGCAGCGAGGCATCTAGCACAGTAGGTTAGAGGAAATAATGGGAAAAAAATAGGTCTCCACCAAAATATTTTAGATCCACCCCAAAGTGCCAGAGCCCATTTCATTTTATGCCGTTTCAAAACCCAGACTGTGTTATGTGATGCAATAAGATCCAGATTTTGTTTTTCACTCTAGTGTGCCATGTCTTTATTATCAACTCCGTTGAGTGATTTTAATCTTTATTGATTCCCTGATAGATAAATAAATAAAGCTATTTAGCTGTTAAATTCGTACATCAGTGTTACACCGAAACATTTGATTCCAAGGTGGACTGTTTCAGCATTTCTTCACACAGTTTAGAACCAGTACATCTACACCACCAGTCGTGCCTAATGGATCAGCTAAACAAGGGGTTGACCATATTATTGGTGTTAATTTTTACCATTCCCGTGCTTAACAGTATACATTTTTAACAACGATTTGGAAATAAAAACATTAATTATTATACTTAATAAAATGCACCACTTCAACTCTGATGCTGTCACCTGTCTGTCTGAAGTGACCAATAAGTGACGTGGAGAGGTTTCCACCACAGGATTTTTTTTAAACATGACTAGTTTAGCCTATCAGACGGAAGAATCTGGAAATCAGCCCTAACACCACTTTCCCAGTTATTCTGAGAATTCCCTATTAATTCCCCTCGGCTCTAAAACTGAGACTCTCAAGCTATATGTTTCAGAAATATTCCCAACAACACCACAATGTCTGTGCTTGCCATCAGACTTGACATCCAGACCTCATGTCTTGGGTCTCTGCATCTGCGCAGCTGGAAAGTTGCAAGAAGGAATCATGGCGAAGTTTGACATCTTCAAAGTGTCTTGGAGAAAACATGCCAGCATCAGTAAAAATGGAATTGATTATCGCTGAGGCACACAATTGTCATGGGTCAGATAATTTTAAACTCATTTTCAACTGGAGCTGGTTCCCAGTTCCCTCCCGTCTCTAACACTAAGCCCCCTGGCAGGACTTTTGTTGACACTAAAAAATCATGGTTTTTCCCTTTGCTTTAGAAACGTTGCTTTGCTTTTGACTTAATATTTAGGGCGTGAACACCGGTGATGCAAAGCCCAATTGCTTTTGGATTATTCTTTTCTTCTTCTTCCTCCTCCTTCTCACAAACTGCCTTTTTGAGCTGCTTCCCAGGCACGAAAGCTCATGAAATGTTGTACACACACTGGAGCCGGTGGTCGGCTCTCAGGCACAAAGGCTTGGTTGTGGGTGCGGCCCAGAGACTCCACAGCGCCCCCTTATGACTGAGACCCCCGTGGTCAGCATATATTTCCAGTTACACTCACAAAAATGGGTTCATGTGGTGGGCTCACAAAAAGGACCAACTTTAATATAGTTACACATGGCATTAGCAAAGGCCAGCAGGAAGTGAATCAGTTTTAACATACTCCTTCTAGCCAGTTCATGGGATTCACGTCAGATTTGGATATATGATGCCAAGATGTTGCTAATGTTATGTTGTGAAGGGATTTTTTGATATGTTTGAATACATTGAAATGGCTAGAAGATGAATTTTAATATCTTGCCACGTGAACAGGAAATGTGGTATTAGGGCCTAAGTCCCAGTGCATTGAAAGATTTTTCTTAAACGTGTCAGGTTATTAAACACTATGATTATGACAAAATCCAGACATCCAATATACCTGTCTGGTGTAGTGCAGCTACCTGTCCAAAGAAAGAATAGGTTTTCATTTGTATGTTTTGATGCTTTGACACATGAATAATGGTGACACACTTGTGCCAGGCTATTGATGATATGAGGATATCCATATTCCCAAACTGGCATAGCAACACCAACTGGCAATAGAGGGTTTTGAGTTGTGAAGTCGGGGGTTCTCTGTGCTGCTCCAACTTTATAGGACGAACCTTCTAGACTCGGGGGCGCGCACGTGCGAATGTGCACAAGTACTCGGAAACTGAGTTCCAACTGCAAAGGGAAGGTACCATTTGATCCCAAGTCATACTGGCTCACTAGATTAATTCAGGTTTGGTGTATGTGAACTCACCAGACATCCACACAGGTACACACACACACACACACACACACACACACACACACACACACGCACACACACACACACAACCAGCCACTCAAAGGGAGGTGGGAGCAGACAGGTATGAACCAAAGGAATGTACTGGAGACAAATGGTAGAGGAATGGCTGCACTTTAAGCATCTCCCTATTGGGTACTTCTCAAGCCATGAAGGCAATGTATGTGAGCCACTTCTGCTCTAAATCACAGGTCATTTAAAACAGAACTGGAATTACACCCACTATCATTTTGGATGTCTTTCATTATCTGAGGATACCCACTATTCTTGTACCCACTGTTCAATATATCTATGTAATTTAACAAACTTAAAATGGGGTGTTCTCATATCTGGATTTACACTATTATATAAATATATAACTACTTGCAGAATGGTATAGCTCCACGTAAAATCACCAGCGACATATGAAAATAGGAACAAGGCAAAGAATGTCTGTTATTATATCACTGGATATTTCTGACAAGCCCTGGTCAGAAATACCACCTGATTGTTATGGGCGAGGGCCCATCATCACCACTTGCCACTATGTTTTTGTTATTATGTTTTAAAACAATAGAAATGAAGACTCAGAGGAAATGTAGAATACATGATTCACTTCCTAAGGTCAGGGTTCGTGTTTGTTTTGCAACACAGTTGAGTTGTGAAATGAGTCTGGATGACCATCCTGTGGGGCAGTCCAGTTGGTTACCTTTGGTCATGAGTCTGGGCCATCACATGATCAACTACTTGATAAAGTTTTAAGGCATTAGTCAGAGATGTACTCAAAGCACTCTTAAAAAGACAATTTCACTATGTTCCAGGGGCATATTGACAGACATTGTCATCTTGCGTCTCCCTTCAATTTTGTTTTTATTTAAAGCCTCTAGGACAGGGGTGTCCAAACTTTTTGCCAGGGGGGCCGGATTTGGCGAGGTGAACATGTGTGAGGGCCAACCATTGTAACGACACGAATAGGAATTACAATAATAATAATATTAATAGTACTACTAATATTAATAATATGCAAATGAAGTACTTAATGATTTTTTTGTTGCAATGGCATAGTTGTTATGTCTTCGCATTTCAAACACAAATGAAAGTGTGCATTTTATATTTGAAGACCAGTAATTAAATGCAGAAAAAGTCTGAGTGAAAAAAAAAAAACACTATTCATAATTCACTGTTATACATAACATACTATTATTCACTGTTACATGTAAACTGTAAACGTGAATTTATACCATGTGAACAAGAAAATAGCACTAACATTTATCTTATTCAGAAGTACAAACCACTGAGAGTTTTGATCACAATTACACACACACACATTTTAGAATTTATTTAGCCTACCCCAGAAGACTAAACAAGTAACTCTCAAGTGAGAGTCACTTGTCCGCGGTTCTTGTTAAAGTTCAAAAGTGAGAATGTCTTCTCACAGGTATTCGAGCGAAATAAGCTCAGCATTTTCTTGGCAAATGTCCGAATCTCTTGGAACCTGTCTTTATCCAGCTGGTGTCGACTCCGACAGTCTGTCAGTGTCGCACTGCAGTTTAGCGAGCATTGCAACCGGTTCTTTCCACAACATACGTGAGCTTCACAAATACCATTTTCTCCCGGAGGGGAACATCACGGAAAACCGCGTCCATTCTCATCCTGGCTCGCTTGCTATTGCGATTGTGGGGGCAGAAGCAACTTAGATATCCGAGAGGTCATCATGTCGTTTTGAAGTGTTCTTGTGAATGTTGTGATTACATATTATTTCCCCCATTTTTACAGTGTTCATTGGTCAAATAAACGTCCGTATTAAAGAACCTAACCCTGCTGTTAAGAGCGCTAATAATAGCAACATCACACGACATAATAGCAAGATGTATGATTTTTCTTTGCGAAATAAAACCGCGAATAATGCCTACCAATAGGCAAACTAGTAAGTGTTGTAGTCAAAAAACAATACTGTTACAAATATACTTTGGGTTGGTACTGCCATAAACTGCTGAATAATTCAAGAAATGGCAAGGCGGTGAAGAAGACTATTAACACTATTAACTGTTCTCTGCGTGGCCACGCAGTTATGCGCCCGATTTAGCATAACAAAAGAATCACCGGCATTCCGCGTGGGTAGTTATGGCTCTGTAGCAAGAAAGGCTACGTTTTCTGAGAGGTGCTGCGGGCCGGAGGAAAGGAGCCGCGGGCCGGACTTTGGACATGTCTGCTCTAGAAGTACATGTTGTACTTTTTGCTCCCAAAAAGTAGACCAAAAAAATGCAGAAATCTTACAGATACAGCCTCTGAAAAGTGATACTTAGTTTGTTTTTCATTGTTTACTCATTCACTGCGTGCACATGGACGAGTTGAATCCGATTGGAAATGGTTTGGGATCGTATCGAATTCATGTGCACAGGCTAAAGATCGTATAGGGATTGGTTTCGCGAATCCGATTGCAACCCCTGGCTTAAGCCAATGTTAATCCGCTTGGTGCCGCCTTCTGCATGGTATTGGTTTGGATTCGCCTATTGCGCATGTAAGACCACTCGATCCCAGAAGCTTCTGTCCCTGATTTTCATCCATACTGAACGTCGAGGCTTTCTAGTGCCTGCTCTCAACACGTCTCGTTGTCCTAAATTGCTTGTAATATCAAACGCCGACTGCACAGTTCATGTCGTATCAAGGAAACCAAAAACGCTGTTTGTTCTTTCATACGGACTTCCAAACAAAGGAGAATGCACAACATGCATGCAAATGCTGCTCTGTCAACCTCCTCGAGCGCTATCTTTGTTTTGTATGCCGCCAGATAGTTTGTTTATTTTCTTTTTAGCAGCCTTCAACCTGAAGTAGTTCTAACACCACTTGTTGAAAGGAATACAGCGCCATCTAGCGTAGCGGAAACGGACAGATCTCTGACCATTATCCGCTTACACGAACTCTCATGTGCACAGGGATATGGACAGACCACCCGTTGGGTAGCAACACCCAATCCAATACCAATCCAATCCGATCCTACCATGTGCCCGTAGTGAGTATGAGCCAACTTAAAAATGAGTCTGTTTTGTGGTGTTGGTTAAAGTGCTTCTAGGACTTTGTTCTTTAGCTCCTCGACGTATGTGGAGGACATTTAAAGCATTCTTATCTCTAACAACCAGAGCAGACGATCGCTACTGTATTTTGATGAACCAGTGGTGAAACAGGATCGCGTGTGCTGTCTGTTGCCATGACAGCAACATATCCCCCCATCTTTAAAGGAGACATGCGAATGATTTACCTTTTCCTGTTTACCCATTTCCTGGATCTGCGCCTTACTCGTGTGTTGTCATATTTCAAGCTCGCTCTCTCTTTTTTTTATATATATATTTCAAGTCTCTGTTAAAGAAAAACATTCCTGCACAGCATCTGGGCGTATATGTGGAGACGTAGACATTTTCATAAATTAGCATCTTAATGACTAGTGATGGCATTGTATGATTAATTTGCCGCCAGACGCCCATAGAAACACACTGCCTATGTTGCCATCATATTTCTCACCTCTCCACAGCATTTGCATACAAAGTGTTGAAGGTACACACACCTGCTTTTCCAAAACGCGCACAGAATTTCTAGTGAGCACAGAAAACACTACCACGCTGGCATTCACCAAAACACCCCCACAGACACACACACGCACACACACACACACACACACACGTGAACAACTACACACAAAAAAGAATGTGTGCCCATGCATGTTTGCACCATCTTGTTCACCCATTCTCTCTTGCACATTGTCTGTCTTTCTGTGTGAGTGACACACACACACACACACACACACACACACACACACACACACACACAAACACACACACAAACACACACACAAACACACACACAAAGAGAATATTACAGCCACAGGCTCAAACAAACCACTGCATAGATTGCACCCCGCACACGCGTCATGACTAATGCAGTGTGTTCCTGGTGGAGGCTGAGACGGAGAGGCTGGTCTGTGCCGGCTGCACTCATCTGCACCGAACTTTCCCTTTTTTTTTTAACCCCCCACGCCCCTTCTTCTTCTCCTCCTCTCCAGTGTTCAGCAGGGAAGACCCAAAATAGAGACACGGCTCCCACAAATTTCAGGAGCAAATAAATGTGATTTGTGGGCCGGGCGACGTGTTAACGAACGGCGGCGTTGAGCCCAAGCTTTGAGGAGATGGCCCTCTTTATCCTAATAATAAAGGCCTGACACTAATGAAGGAGCGTGATTAATTATAACGGGCCCTCTCCAGAAGACAACACACTCACACCCTCTCCCTCCTCCCTCGCTCCCTCCTAATCTCTCTCTCTCTCTCTCTGCCTCTTCTTCCTTTCGCTTTCTCGCCCTCTCTCAGTCTCTCTCTCTCCATTTCCCTCCTCTTCCTTTGCTTTCTTGCCCGCTCTCTTTTATTCTCTCTCCCTCTCTCCTTTTCTCTTTTCTTTCTTTGCTTTCTCTCTTTTATTCTCTCTCCCCTCTCTCCTTTTCTCTTTTCTTCCTTCGCTTTCTCACCCTCTCTTTTTTTTGTTCTCTCTCCCTCTCTCATTCTCTCTCTCTCCATTTCCCTCTTCTTCCTTTGCTTTCTTGCCCTCTATCTTTCATTCTCTCCCCCCCTCTCCCTCTCCCTTTCTCTTCTTCTTTTGCTTTCTCGCCTTCTGTCTTTCATTCTCTTTCCCTTTCGCTCTCCTTTTCTATCTTCTTTGCTTTCTCTCCCTCTTTTTTTTTGTTCTCTCTCCCTCTCTCTCTCTCCCTTTCTCTGTTTCGCACCGTCTTTCCTCTCTATCGCACTCTGCAGATGCTCACAGTCTGTGGCTCCTTCCTCTCTCTCTCTCTCTCTCCCTCTGCCTTTCCTCTCTCTCCCCTCTCTCTCCCTCCCCCTCTCTCTCCCTCCGCCTTTCTCTCTCTGTGTCTGTCTTTCACTCCTTGTCTTGTGCTGTCTCACTCTGTCAATCACTCCTCCCCTCCCCCATCATTCCTCTCTCAGCCCCTCTTCCTGTCTCACGCTCTGTGCTTGTTATTCTGGCCCAGTCTGTTTCTGTCTCACTCTCTCCCCCTTGTGTGTCTAGCTCGATGCAGCCCCCTACTCCACACACACACGCATACACACGCGCACACAGACACCCACACACACACACACACACACACACACACACACACACACACACTCCTCTCCACTTGCCGTCTCTGTCACCCCCTCCCCCTCTTTCCTGCAGTGGCTCTTGCAGCAGAAGAGGCTGTCTGGCAGGCCTGTGTTGACTCTTCCTGTCTGTCTCTCTCTCTCTCTCTCTCTCTCTCTCTCACTCTCACTCCTTTCTCTTCCCCCTCTCCCCCTCCCCGCTTCCACTCCCCTCTCTCTTTTACCCTCACTCCAACTCCCTCCCTCGTTCTAAGATCCCTTCCTTGCTTATTCCTCCCAGGTTCTTTCTCTCTCTCTCTCTCTCCTCTCTCTCTCTCTCTCTCTCTCTCTCTCTCTCTCTCTCTCTCTCTCTCTCTCTCTCTCTCTCTCTCTCTCTCTCTCTCTCTCTCCCTCCCTCCCTCCCTGTCTTTCTCACACACACATGCACACATTATTTACTCACTCTCTCTCTTACTGCATGTTTCTCCCACTCCAGCCCCCTTCTCTCTCTCTCTCTCTCTCTCTCTCTCTCTCTCTCTCTCTCTCTCTCTCTCTCTCTCTCTCTCACTGTCTGTCTGTCTGTCTCTCTCTCTCTCTCCCTCTCTCTTTGTCTTTTTCTTTTTTCTTTTTTTCTCTCTCCCTCTCTCTCTTTGTCTTTCTCTCTCTCTCCCTCTCTTATTGTCTCTCTCTCTCTCTCTCTCCCTCCCCCTCTCTCTCCCTCCCTCTCTTTGTCTTTTTCTCTCTCTCTCTTTCTCTCTCTCTCTCTCCCTCTCTCTCTTTGTCTTTCTCTTCTCTCTCTCTCTCTCTCTCCATCTCTCTCTCTCGCTCTCTCGTATGTTCAAGGTGGCCTTATTAGTCTGCGTGTTCATACGAGATGAAATGGCAGTTTAACAGTGGCAACGGCAGGATGGCTGTGGAGGAGGAACGAGGGGGAGAACCAAATTCGAATGCCCCTCATCAAAAGCACCCCACCATATGTATGCATATTCAGACACAGAAATGCATACACATATATGTGTATAGACAGCTCTTCACTTATTAACACAGACGTAACGCCTTTCTTTACCTTGTCATGGATTTATCCGACCCCAGAGTAGGTGTACAGTGGCATGAAAGGGCATATCTTTATGCATAGTACTGAATTTCATGCAACAACGCTGAACTTTCCTGTGGGTTAAAATAAGATTACTTCACCATACTTTGTTGGGTACAGGATACAGGAACTACTGTTATGTGAAGGCTCTATAAAAGAGTCTGACTAGTTCAGTCCCCTTTGAAGTTAGAAATACAGTCAGATCAAAGACCCTTTTAAAATAAATCTGTTTTTCTTCTTTATATTTTTTGGGCAGTGTAGATCATGACTTCATAACATTTCATTTTCACTAGTTGCAGTTGTGGATAAAATATATTGGTCTTAAGGCCATAAGGTGTTTTTCCATCACTTACTCCTCTCTCTCTCTCTCTCCCTCTCTCCCTCTCTCTCTCTCTTTCTGTTCCCTTCTTTCACTTAACACAATTCAGTACTTTATTAGCATGGTTATTCAGAGTAAAACGGTGTCACCAAAGCATAGAGATGTAGAAAATACACAAGCGTAGATAATAAGGAATTATGTAAGGTGTGGTGCAAACAGACACTTATGCTCATCATTATTAACACATACAGCTATGCAGAGACAAAGAAAATGAACTAAATAAATGCTTTATGCTATTAGATAGGCGGTTGAGGAGATCTTTGTGTGTGTGTGTGTGTGTGTGTGTGTGTGTGTGTGTGTGTGTGTGTGTGTGTGTGTGTGTGTGTGTGGGACAGGCTGGGACTTTGCTCTCAGCATCCCTCCACACATCCCCGTTGTTTGCTGTTCTGTCAAGCGCGTTACTAGCAAGTGCTCTACGCCGCCCAGGCCATCTCCCGCTCGCCGCACTCTCCAGACCCGTGGCTTTATGTGCGTTATGGATATCAGCACAGCGGCCCTTATGCATTATTAATGATTTTAATCACCACATTTCACGCCGCAATCGAGGCCAATTAGAAATTCTGATGAGCAGCGCATGCATAATAACAGCCAGTGATGGAGAGAGAGAGGGGGGGAATCCAGGCGATGGAAGTGGGGATAGAGAGGCAGGGAAGAGAGTGGGCAGAGAAGAGCGACAGCGGCATCAAACGTCAAAACGGATTTCCACGGCAGTGACAGCGTTTCCCCCCCCACCCGCACCGCACCCTCTTCCTCCCAACTTGGACTGAGAGATGTGAAGAGGAAGCAGTAGCGTTGGCTTCAGTGTCATAGGGAGGGGGGGGGGGTGAAGCCGTGCGGACGTTAAGACTGGCCGCACAGCTGCCGTGACAAGTAGCGGACATGTCTTGGAAGTGTGCTCGAGAGGTCTTTCTAGAAGCTTCCACGGGCTCCTCAGATGTGCCTCTGTGGCCCAGAAGGAATTTTTATGGGTGCGTGTACACGAGCACGGGGTTGCACAACATCCTGAGGAATTCCGAGAGGAATCATTTCATGGCATTACCACCACCGCTACGAGCCCAGGTTGTTGACTCGCTGTGGAGAATACATGCGAACGCATACATATACCCCCAAAACCTAATATGTGGTTTTGTCAAGTTTTTACACAGCAAGGCACAGGCAGTAAGTCGTGGACATTATTGTGGGTTTTTTTAAGCGTGTGTGTGTGTGCACACAAACTCCCACACAGCACAGAAAACAAAGCGGCCCATTTAAAAATCTCACCACACAGCCCCTTCTGCTGTGAGCACTGAGCCCTCGCCTGCAAACAAAAACACAATCTGCCATCCGTGCACCAGGCCAGAGATGGCCGGAACCCTGCCAAGCTGGAGAACAGGATAGCTGTGACTTAATACCAGCAAGCACGCAGCTCCTCAGGAATTTCCCAATTAGCGCTGCAGCACGTTATGCGCCGGACCGCAGAGTGTGGGGCGCTGTGGCGAGTTTGCGAGTTTTCTCTTTTCGCGTGTGTTGCATCAATGATTTTAAAAAATGTGCCCACGCAACTGCAGTGGATGTTGGAAATGTTTTTGCAGAATCAAACATGCCTGTGATATCATTTTTAGTCCAAGGTGAAGTGAGAATAACCTGAGAAAAAAAACTAACTTGAAGGAAGGGCCTCACATCTTCTGTGAGAAGTAGCGGACACGTCTTGAAAGTGAGCTCAAGAGCTCTTTCTGTGACGATAGCTCTCCGGGTGAGAAAATAAGAAACCTTGGGCTCTCGTCTCCTCTTGCCATCTCATTTTTCTTGAAAAGAAATTTCTTGTACGTTCAGAATGATGCTGATGCTGAACTCCTTGATTGCCACTAACTCTAAATGAGCAGATGAATCCTTTTGTGGTGACCCAGGCCCAGGAGGATATATATAAAGAGCATGAGACAGCACAGACTTCACCATTATGATTTTTCTTACGCTGTTCTTTCATTTTTCCCATCGCACTTCTTACCGCCTTGCCTCTTCAATAACAGGTGTGTTTTCATGCCAAAGAGGGAAGCTTGCTGTGACTGTGTGTGTGACCATGTGTGTGTGGGTGTGTTTGTGAGAAAGACTGTGTGTGTGTTTGTGTGTGTGTGAGAGACCCTGTGTGTGTGTGTGTATGTGTGCGACTGACCCTGTGTGTGTGTGTTTGTGAGAGAGACCGTGTGTTTGTGTGTGTGAGAGAGACCCTTTGTGTGTGTGTGTGTGTGTGTGTGTGTGTGAGAGAGACCGTGTGTGTTGTGTGTGTGTGTGTGAGAGACCCTGTGTGTGTGTGTGTGTGTGTGTTGCGTGTGTGTGTGTGAGAGAGGCCGTGTGTGTGTGTTGGAGCAGAGAGAGAGACTGTAATCACTCTGGGGCTGTAGAGGAAGGGCACAGCTCCCTCATCCTCTGCACATCCTCTCATAAGAACAAATCAAATGCTGAAGACTGCAGGGCTATTTTTAGCACCAGTCGCCAGGGGCAGATTGATTTTTTTGAAAAAAGAAAGGGGGGAAAAAAGCACTCTTTCATACACACTCTCTTATTTTTATCCTTTTGCTTCTCCTCCCTCTGTCTCTCTCTCTCTCTTTGTTTTGCTTAGCTTTTGTTGAAAGTATTCAGCAGCTTTGGCTCATTACGATGTGTGTAGAGGCTGTCCTCTGGGATTTTAATTGCAAACCCCACTTAGCACACAGGGACCCCGGGAAGCGCTTGAGGAGTGCACGCACACACACACATACACACACACACACACACACACACACACACACACACACACACACAGAGCTGGTAACTCAGCTCAGCACCCCGATCCTTCATCCTTCGCTGATGAGTTGGGGGTTCAGGGCATGCGGATAATAGCCTCAGGAACCGCACCGCTGTCGAGCGGCCTCAGAGATGAAATTGTGGGAGGCAGAGGGATGAAGGCAGCGGAGGTCACTCGGCACCCTGGCACCTGTTATTGAGGAGGGTGATCCTAGCAGGCTGAGCGAGAGTGGCTGGGCTGGGCAATATGGCACAAAAAATGATCACGATATATTTTCCCATATCATCTGATATCGATTTTTTAATCACAATTTCTTTCTCCTTATGCTGACAATTTGAAAGCACCTAGATTGAAATCTCTCAAAACCGTCTACAAAATGCCGGCTTTATTTGCTCCATGTCACCTTGGCCATAGCCAAACCATCAACACACAACTGACATTTTGAAACTTTTTTTTTTTCGTCCAAAATGACATGAGCTTCAGGGATCTGCAATGTGATTGAGTAAATATGCCCAAGGCTGATCATTGTGACTGATCTGAATTTTTTAGCCTGGTAAACCAGCCCCCCATACTTCATTTCATTTTGTACAGAGGGTCTGGACCAGACACCGTCAGAAACGATTTCTTTTTGGAGGTGTAGACTAAAACAGGTTTAAAACAAGTGCCTCTGCCTTTACCCAATTGCTATCGCCTGGTTGTCACGTATGCAATTAGCCTACCTACGCACTACAGTTCAAATGTAGCACACGAGGTCAACGTCACCGCTAACGAACACACCCTCTGTTAGCTGATTGGATCGGTCTTGCTGGGGCCGACTAAATGACCCTCAAGAGATTCCGGTCCAGACCCTCTGCACAAAATGAAATGAAGTACGAGGGGCGGGTTCATCAGGCTACTGAATTTTATCACGATCTCGATGTATGGTCGCCAGGCCGTATGAGGAGATGTCTATGCTTAGCTGGGCAGTAACACGGGAGAGGGGTGGACGCCATGGATGCATGGGTCTGTCTGCTCTTCCTCACCCTTCACCCCCAGCTTTTCCAGCATCAGGTGAGGCTAGAGTTGGGTCAAAACCACTGGCCTCTTTAGCAGCATATGTATATTTTCTTTATTTTGATTTGATATTTTCTTTAAGTATTTAATACATGTCCAAGGCAAAGGGAAGCCAATATGTTATTACACTGTAGGCCATTTTATCACTGTGTCCATATGGAGAGCTTTTTAAGATTTATGAGTCTGTTTTAGAGGTGGCTTAGTTTGGTGGATATGCTTATCTGTAAAGACGAGGGGAGCCTTTGTGAGAACTGCCATTTTTACACTGTTGTGTTTAAAAAAAAAAACAGAAATGTGAGCTAGAAATAGAATACAGGCAGCCAGGTATGGATTTATTGTCTCACCTGTTGACAGTCTGTCCAGCTGTCTCCATTTTGGGCATACTTGGCTTCAGAAGCTTTGAGGTCAATCAGCGCCAGTGCCATAATGAATAGAAATATCCAGAAAGTCAAATGTGATCAAAAGCTTATTTAACAAAGGAGTTTCATTCATCTTGATGGGGCATGGCAAGCAAAGGGTATGTGATTGAGCCTAGTAACTTGATAAGTTTCTTCTAGTTCATGCCCACCAGCAACCCAAATTCCTCTCCTGCTTCCCCGAAACAGACTGGGAAAAAAGCATTCTGCATTTGTTTTGTATTTTACGCAACCTATTGGGAAATGCAATTCATTTTTCTGAAAACCTTGCCTTTGTGATGACGAACACTGTGTTCAGTTTGTCCCTTTCATTGCCCAAGGGAGCAAAATGCATTAGCTACTTGGATTTCTCTTTTAAGCACGTATTTCAAATTGCTCCACCCCCTCCCACTTTCCTCAAAAAAAAAAAAAAGGAAAAAAAGAAAAGATGTGGCACCCAATATTTTTTGCAGATATGGAAACAGTCACATTCCTATTGTGCATTTAATTAGCACTGTGTGGATGAGCAACACTCATGTATGCACTGTGAAGACTGTTCTGTGCAAGGATTGTGTTCTGTTGCATAGGGTCGTGTCACGAAATATGGATGCCGTATTTGGATTTGTATTGGATGTGATGCGTGACCCCTTGAACAGAGTGAAACACAGGTGAGATTATTCTCTCCTCGTCTGTGTGTGAGAAGGCCCAAGCAGCGCGCTGTCACTCACACGCGACGCAAGCAGCCTCCCCTCCCCCACACCGAGCTCGTAATGAGATCACATACACACAGCCCTTGCCTGAGCCTCTGGATAAACATGCGCACACACACACACACACACACACACACACACACACACACACACACACACACACACACACAAATATACCGCCTCTGGATGAAGACATAAACACAAGCCCAAGTCCTCGCTCTCACACAAACCCACACAGACACACACACACACACACAACCTTGGTTAATGCATTTTCTCTCTCTCCCTTGCTTGCTCAGCTTCCCTTGCACATTTTCTTGCTCGCTCTCCCTCCCTCTGTGCTTTCTCTCTCTCACTTCTCATTCTCTCTCTCTCTCTCTCCTCATTCTCTCTCTCTCTCTCTCTCTCTCCTCATTCTCTCTCTCACTTCTCATTCTCTCTCTCTTCTCATTCTCTCTCTCACTTCTCATTCTCTCTCTCTTTCTCTCCTCATTCTCTCTCACTCTTCATTCTCTCTCACTCCTCATTCTCTCTCTCTGTCATTCTCTCTCTCACTCCTCATTCTCTCTCTCCCTCCCTGCTCATTTTTTCTCTCTCTGCTTGCTCTCTCTCTCCCTTCTCTCACCCGCCCTTCCTGCCCACGGTCCCTCTCTCTCTCACTCTCTCTCACTCTCTCTGTCTCTCTCGCTCTCTTTCTCTCTCTCTCTCTCTCTCTCTCTCTCTCTCTCTCTCCCTTCTCTCACCCGCCCTCCCTGCCCACGGTCCCTCTCTCTCTCTCTCTCTCTCTCTCTCTCTCTCTCTCTCTCTCTCACTCTCTCTCTCTTTCTCTCTCTCTCTTTCTCTCACTCTCTCTCACTCTCTCTCTCCCTTCTCACCCGCCCTCCCTGCCCACGGTCCCTCTCTCTCTCTCGCTCTCTCTCACTCTCTCTCTCTCTCTCTCTCTCACACACACTCTCTCTCGCTCACTCCCTCTCTTGCTCTCTCCCTTCTCTCACCCGCCCTCCCTGCACAGGGTCCCTCTCCCTCTCTCTCCCTCTCATACTCTCTCTCTCCTTGCTCTGTCTCTCTCACTCTCTCACTCTGCTTGCTCTCTCTCTCTTCCTTCTCTCACCCACCCTCCCTGTCCACCGTCTCTCCTTGCTCTCTCTCTCTCTCTCTCTCTCTCTCTCTGCTTGCTCTGTTTCTCTCTTGTGTTCTCTCTCTATCTGTTCCTCCCTCCCTCCCTCCCTCCCTCTGCTTGCTCTGTTTCTCTTTTCTTGTGCTCTCTCTCTATCTCTCCCTCCCTCCCTCTCTCTGCTCTCTTGCCCCCCTTTTATCTCGGTCTCTGCCTCACTCCCCGTCTCACTCTCCGTCTGCCTCTTTTGTCTTGCTCTCTCACTTTCTCTCTCTCTCTCTCTCTCTCTCTCTCTCTCTCTCTCTATCTCTCTCTCTGCAGTGCATATACCCAGTTTTTTTCCACCGAGGGATGTTTCGAATTACTTTCTCAAAAATACCTAAATAATAGCGTGTCTTTCAATAAAAAGGCTAAACTCTGAATGACTGAATACTGTTGCTTGGCTACGCATGCCGGGCAGATTGGATGCATTCTGTGGACGCTAAACTCCAAAGACTCTGGAGGACTTAGATCTGTGCTAGCATGCAAAAAGACAAACACATTGATCACAGAGCGAGCCATGTTAAAATATTCATATGTCTCATAACAGCAGACCGCTTAATAGCCGTATTAGAGTGTGTGGCTTAGAGCTGTTGTGCTGTTATTTCCTCTGTGTAGCCCCACTCTTTGGGGGGAAAAAACGAAAGAAAAAAAAACGTCTAACTTTCTTTTTCTCTCCTCCATTCCTTTCTGTCTGCGTCTCTCTCTTCCTGTCTCTCTCTCTGTCTTTCTGTGTGCAGCCTCTGATAACAGTCAGCGCTTTCAGGAGACGTGTTTCGCCTTCGCGTTGACACCTCAGCAAGTCCAACAGATCAGCAGCTCAATGTAAGTCCCAGCCAAGCCTATCCCCACCGGTACAGAGTGTTCTCATAATCTGCTCTTGTGAAAAAGACAGCCATGTTGTTTTTTTCTGCAAATACTGGATGTAAATCATAAAAAAACACACTAACACATTTTTTTTTTTGCTTTCATATCTTTTGAGTGTTGACCTTTATGCATCTGTTTTCTCAAAGGGACATATCGGGGACCAAATGTGACTTCACAGTTCAAGTTCAGTTAAGGTAATTTGCTCACCTCATTTAAAAAAAAAACACAAGCTAGTGAGGTTGATAACATATATATGTCATCGCCATCACTCTCCGGTCTTCCCCTCCAGGTTTTGTTTATCAGAAACGAGTTGTCCTCAGGAAGACCACTTTCCGCCCAACCTATGTGTGAAAGTCAACGGGAAGCCCTGCAATCTCCCGGTAAGAGTTTGGCCACGTACCAGGCACACCGGTGAAGTGTGAAAATATTTCACCAGGAAATAGTCTTTGGATCTTAGAACTCCACTACAGGTCAATTGCTAATCCAGGCAACAATTAATCAAAAAAAAAAAAACAACAACATTGACATTATATTTTGTTGTTTCATACTGAGAAAAATTACAAAAAAAAAACAAAGCCACGGATTAACTTTGGGTTGCTATTTATTTAACGTGCACGGCCATATCTGCACCATTTTAATTTTCTAATGCTCTGTGACACAGTAACAGTCGCAGATGTTGTCTCTTGTGTTGACCTGCCGCCTGGACTATAAATTGGCCTGCAGGGTGTTTTGCATGTGTTAGTACGCGTAACATCTGTGGGTGTGTTCCTGTGCAGGGATATCTTCCTCCAACCAAAAACGGAGTAGAGCCAAAGCGACCCAGCCGACCAATCAACATTACCTCACTGGTCCGACTGTCAACCACAGTCCCCAACACCATCGTGGTCTCATGGACCTCTGAGATCGGAAGGGTAAGCCACTCTCCTTTCCCCCCGGTCCTGGATCATCACATCACATCACAGCTTTGAAGTTGACCACAGATTGTACTATGGTGCACCACAAGTAAAAGCGAGGGCATACGGGCCTCCTAAGTGCCGCACAGGAGAGAGGCTATTCAGCGTCAAAGTAAACTCTTAATGTTTTTGTGCTGTGGGATCCCACCACTTTTATTACTAATCACTTTCACTCGTGGGTCAGTGTTATGAGACCATCACTAAGAAATGGCACAACGTAACATAAGCCAAAGAGATCGCTGTAGCAAAAATTATAACAGTTTTTAAGAAGTGAAAGTCCTTTTGCCAACAAAATTACAAAATTGAAAGAGATGATGAAGGAATAGTGGGCAGAAAAGGGGCCCAAGGACAACACCTGACAAAAAAGGATTGAAACTAAACCCGACTTCCCGAAAAAGACAACGGAATTACCACGAGTCTTCCGGGTCCATTAGCTACTATGCTAAATTCACCTAATACAATAGTGGGGAAAGAAACGCTGTCACCAAAATACTGTTTAGAGAAAATTTCAACAAAAGGTAGTACAAAACCAAGACAAAGCAAAATTTAGCACATGAAAATGCTTTTTCCACAAAAATGCTTTAAATAGGTAATGAGTTCAGCCACTGACAAAGTCAGAAATATATATTTTTTTATTGAAATGATGTGTCCTTAAAAACTTTCATTAACTATCCCTTTTGACTTTCCTTCAAAAAGAGGGGGGGACCTCCACATGTGTAAACAAGGCTCAACTTTCCAAATAGTCACTTCATCTTAATGGCCTTTGACACCCACTGCACCGAGCCTCATGTCTGACGTGGCGTCTGTGTGTGTAGTCAGACGTGATCCGTGCAGCTCTCCTCCAACCTTGGCTCTGCACACTGTGTGTGTGTGTGTGTGTGTGTAGTCAGACGTGATCCGTGCAGCTCTCCTCCAGCCCGGCTCTGCACACTGTGTGTGTAGGCGTGCGTGTGTGTGTGTGTGTGTAGTCAGACGTGATCCGTGCAGCTCTCCTCCAGCCCGGCTCTGCACACTGTGTGTGTAGGCGTGCGTGTGTGTGGGAGTGTGTGTGTGTGTGTGTGTGTAGTCAGACGTGATCCGTGCAGCTCTCCTGCAGCCCGGGCTCTGCACACACACATGTGGTGTGATCTTGGCCAGTGGCAGTGTGGTGCTCCCTCCACTCGCGCTCCTGGGAGCTGGGTGACACACACACACACACACACACACACACTTGTCAGGGTGGGCAGGCCCGACTGTTAGCAGTGACTTTGTGAGCGTCCTAAATGACTCAAAGGAATGTAATTACCATCTCCTCTTCCTCCTGCTCTCTCTCTCTATCTCCCTCTCTTTTTGTGCTCTTTCTCTCTTTCTATATATACCCATTTGTCTTATCTGCTGTCCTTTCCCTCTCCTTGTTCTTTTTGTGGCTTTCCTGCTCTGCCATCTCTCCTCTTTTTCCCACCTCCCACTTTCTCTTTCCCTTTGTCGCTCCCTCTTTCTCTCTCTCTTTCCATCTCTCTCTCTCTCTCTTTCCATCTCTCTCTTTCTCCCCCCCTTTTCTATTCCTGTCTCTGCTTTCTCTCCCTCTCTCTCCTTGTCCCTCTTTCTCTGTCCCTCCTTCTCTCCCTCTCTCTCTGTCTTTGTCTCTCTCTCTCTCCGTCTCTCTTTCTGTCTTCCTCTTTCTTTCCCTGTCTCTCTGTCTCTGTCTGTCTCTCTCTCTCTCTCTGTGTCTCTCTCTGTCTCTCTCTCTCTCTCTGTCTGCTGTCTCTCTTTCTTTCCCTGTCTATGTGTCTCTCTGTCTCTCTCTCTCTGCCCTCTCTCTTTCTCTCTCTCTCTGCCCTCTCTCTCTGCCCTCTCTCTCCCTCCCTCTCTCTCTCTCTCTCTCTCTCTCTCTCTCCCTCCCTCCCTCTCTCTCTCTCTCTCTCTCTGTCTCTCTCTCTTTCTCTCTCCCTCCCTCTCTCTCTCTCTCTCTCTCTCTCTCTCTCTTTCTCTCTCTCTCTCTCCCTCCCTCTCCCTCTCTCTGTCTCTCTCTCTCTGCCCTCTCTCTTTCTCTCTCTCTCTCTCTCCCTCCCTCCCTCCCTCCCTCTCTCTCTCTCTCTCTCTCCCTCTCTCTCTCTCTCTCTCTCTCTCTCTCCCTCCCTCCCTCCCTCCCTCTCTCTCTCTCTCTCCCTCTCTCTCTCTCTCTCTCTCTCTGCAGAGCTACTCTATGGCCGTGTATCTGGTGAAGCAGCAGTCCTCCACAGTGCTGCTACAGAGGCTACGCTCCAAAGGCATTCGGAATCCAGACCATTCCAGAGCCCTCAGTGAGTGCCTGTCGCTTCTGGAGGGACCCAGTGCAGATAGTTTGGCTACTGTGTGTCTCTTGGCAAGAGGCTTCCCAATCTTTCCAAAATGAACTGCAAAGTGATTTATCACTAATTCAGAGTGATCCCCTATTTGTGAAATGTTTTGTTTTTGTAAAATCTGTAAAAAAATAATGTCTTTTGACATTGACTGGTTGTGTTAATGCTCTCCTTGTCTCTCCCCTCCTGCAGTCAAAGAGAAGCTGACGGCTGATCCGGACAGCGAAATCGCCACCACGAGCCTGCGGGTCTCTCTGCTCTGTCCGGTAAACTAACACACTCTGAGGTTGGACCCAGCCACACAAACTCCAGCCACCACACCCTCCCAGGCCAAGCGCAGCCCTCCCACCCTGCCCTTTCCATATCTGTACATCATAAAAGTGTCACTGCAAACTTATGGCATGTCAGCTCTGGCAGTTTGGGCCATCAGTGTGTGGAGATCCTTGGTCTCGGTCCCAACTATGCTCACCCCTCACCTTGACTTTCTCGCTGTCTGTCTGAGTCCTCCAGACGCCAGGGCTTGTCAGAAATAGCCAGTGATATAATAAGAAACATTCTTTGCCTTGCTCCTATTTTTCGTATTTAGCCTGTGATTTTATGTTTTATTTGTGGAGCTATACCATTCTGCAAATAGTTGTGTAAAGCCAGATATGAGAACGCCCCATGTTAAGTTTGTTAAATTACATACATTTATTGAACAGTGGGTACCAGAATAGTGGGTACCCTCAGATAATGAAAGACATCCAAAATGATAGTGGGTGTAATTCCAGTTCCGTTTTAAATGACCTGTGATCTAGAGCAGAAGTGTCTCACACACATTGCCTTCATGGCTTGAGAGGTACCCAGTAGGGAGACGCTTAAAGTGCAGCCATTCCTCTACCATTTGTCTCCAGTACATTCCTTTAGCCAGAGAGTGTTGAGGGAATCTAAGATCTTTGCTTTAGCTCATACCCGTCTGCTCACTGACTGCTCTCACCTGCCTTTGAGTGGCTGGTTGTGTGTGTGTGTGTGTGTGTGTGTGTGTACATACGTATGTGTGTGTGTGTAGCCAGGCCTAGCTCTACACACTGTGTGTGTGTGTGTGTGTGTACATACGTGTGTGTGTAGCCAGGCTTAACTCTACACACTGTGTGTGTGTGTATGTATGTACATGTGTGTGTGTGTGTGTGTGTGTGTGTGTGTGTGTAGCCAGCCCTAGCTCTCTACACACTGTGTGTTTGTGTGTGTGTGTGTACATACGTGTGTGTGTAGCCAGGCCTAACTCTACACACTGTGTGTGTGTGTATGTATGTACATGTGTGTGTGTGTGTAGCCAGCCCTAGCTCTCTACACACTGTGTGTTTGTGTGTGTGTGTGTGTGTGAACCCATCCCAGCCGCATGCTTTTTAATATGCACCTTTGTGTGCGAGGTGTGTATTCCTGTGTGCCTGCATGGGCGTGCTGGCTGCCTTATGTTCTCTTGTCATGTATATCATTTTGTTGGGCTGTTTGTGCGTCTGTGTCTGTTGGCACAGTCGATGTTTATTTTATTCCTTTGTCTGCCTGTGCCTGTCTGCATGCTTAATAACATGTTCTGACATGCCTGTGGCTCTCTCTCTATCTTTCACTATCTTTCTCTCTCTCTGTCTCTCCCCCCTCCCTGTCTCTCCCCCCTCCCTGTCTCTCTCTGTCTCCTCTCTCTGTCTGTCTCTTCTCTCTCTCTCTCTCTCTCTCTCTCTCTCTCTCTCTCTCTCTCTTCCCCCTCTCTTTTTCTCTCTCTCTCTCTGTCTGTCTGTCTGTTTTCCAGCTTGGGAAGATGCGTCTGATGATCCCCTGTCGAGCACTGACCTGTTCGCACCTCCAGTGCTTCGATGCCACTCTCTACCTCCAGATGAACGAGAAGAAGCCCACATGGGTTTGTCCCGTCTGTGACAAGAAGGCCCCCTACGAGCACCTCATCATCGACGGGTAAGAGCCCCAAACGCCCCCACCCCTAATGGGCGACCTGGTTTCAGAGGCTGCAATCCAATACCACCTATTTGCTCCACCCGTTCACCTGCATCAGCTGGTTCTAATCGCTTCAAATCTTCAGTCAGGTAGAGGAGTTCATTACTGTAGTCTAGGGCTGGGTGATATATTGATATTATTGTAATCAATATATTTTTAAAGGAGATATGTATTTGACACTATATTGCCATACCGATATATTTTCGATGCTGCAATACCACTTCATCAAAACCACTTATTCTAATGTGTTTACACTGTTCAGACAGCCGGAGCTTTCACGGATCGCTCAGCTGTGCCACTGCATGTGTTACTGTTTACTTTTTCATTTGCACAGCTCTTTTAGAGCAGTCTTAACTTAAAGGAGAACTTCGGTGTGAAATGAAAATTGGCATGTTAAAACATCATACCGAGTTGGTATGTGTACTGAGGAGCAAAATTGATTTAGCCTGTTGCATTCAGAGTTTAACTATTTTTTTATCGTTTGTCCCAGAAGGCTAACAATGGAAGTGGTAGGTGCCCTTAGACGAAGCATAACGACTATGCTATTTTTAAACCATTAAAACCGCTCGAAGAAACTCCACACTCCATCAGTAGTACAACAAAGACCCTGACATTAAAAACGAGGCACTGAGAACTTTGTAAGTGTACAGTACACAACATTTATTAATAAGACAGTTTTGACAGGCAGTACCTTGCTGTAGTTTCTCGTCGCCGCCATGATGAAAGTCCGCACAAGTCGATTGACGAACACAAACCAGCAGGAAGAATAGGAGGAGAGGTAATATAATCGACTTGTTTGGACTTTCATCATACCAACTCGGTATGATGTTTTAACATTTAAATTTTCATTTTACACCGAAGTTCTCCTTTAACATCAAACACTTTGCTTATTGTGTTTTTGAAATATCGATATATACCACCAGTCAGCCCAGAAATATTGTGATACCAGTTTTGGTCCATATCGCCCAGCCCTATTGCAGTCACCAGTATAAAGCGCATAGGTGGAACTCTGTGATGTAAAGTATGTGGTACTGGATTGCAGCTTCTGAATCCAGGTTTGCCAGCACTGGTTGTAGCTCCCTTGCTTCTCAGACCCTCTGCCTCTGTGCCCCTGGAGATGGTTCACATTAGGCCTGCACAATATATCGAATGGACATCGTGATGGACACATCGCAAAACACAGCTTAACTGGAATAAATGGGACATTACTGTAAGCTGTTTCACACTCCACATATGAAGATATTTGGGAAATCAAATGGAGTCCTACTACCCTTGATATCCACCCCATTGGCTGTGCACTGGCTACAGCCTAGCGGTGAAGATTAAGCTGAAAGATGTTAATTTATTATTTATCTGAAAACATATCGCACAAATTTTAAATATCATGCAGCCCTGGTTCAAGTCTTCTGCCGTCTAGGGCTGCATGATATTTGAAAAATCTGTGGTAACATTGCTGAATTTTGCGATGACGATATGTTTTGAGATAAACAAATATGTAAATATAGTAAATAATCTTTACTACTGTGGGGGTGGATATCAAGGGCAGTAGGACTCATATGTGGAAACATGGCCTAACTGGAGTAAATGGGACATTACTTTAAGCTTTACAGTAATGTCCCATTTGCGATATCGCGATATTTTTGATACACTGTGCAGCCCTACTGCCCTCCTTCATCCCCACCTCTGCCCCCATCCCAGAGGCCCTCCCACACCCCACAGGGCCAGCAGGGAGGCTGGCAGCCAGCTCACCTTTGTCGACCTCTACATCCTATGGAAACCAAAACACGTCAGTTGGAATATGAGGGACAGGTGTTTAAAAGCCACCCCAAGGGGGGGGCTAGTGTGGAGCAAGGTTGATGTCACTTCCTCAGTCTTGCCTGCTGACTTTCCCTGCTGCTGCTGCTGCAGGTTGTTCATGGAGATCTTAAACAGCTGTGATGACTGCGATGAGATCCAGTTCAAGGAAGATGGGAGCTGGGCCCCCATGAGGTCGAAGAAGGAAGTGCAGGAGGTGTCTGCTTCATACAACGGACTGGAGGGTATGCTTTGCTGATTCCTTCACTCTTCTTTTGACATTTGTGCAAATGCTAAGTAACTGTTTAGGCAGATTGAAATGTCCTTCATTGTGTTACGTTTCAGATTTGTCTTAAAATATATATATTTTTCAATTATTGCACTTAAAATGGCAAAGCTTGAAACAGTGTTTGTTTATTTGAATTCTCATGCTAATTTATGAAATATCCCATTTATTGAAGTAGACCCTTCACTTATTACTTGTTTCAGGCAATATCCGCAGTTATTACTGTCTCTTCTTGGGATGGGTCCTACAGACCTGGCTGACATTTCCCTGGAAATTATTTCTGTTCATCTTGGCAGAACCATGCCAGCTCAATCAGCCATGATGCTGCCACTACCCTGTTTTAATAATAATAATAATAATAATAATAATAATAATAATAATAATAATAATAATAATAATAATCTTGTGTAGCACATGTCATACAAAGGATGTAGCTCAATGTACTGTAACCAACAGTTTGACAAAGGAACACAAGACAGAAATACACACGACAAGCTTTGTTATAGTCTAGTAGCACCAGAAAAAAATCCCTCTGGGCGCTTTGGAGAGCTCCACTTGTGTCCCACTTGGAGCAAGTACCAGAGCGCCGGTGCTTTTACTATAATAGGGGGTGCTATTCAGCTGGTGGTCAGTGTTAGGAGATGCTGAAAATTGTGGCAGCATCATCCACCCTTCGTTTCATCAGAGCAGAGGAAATTGCTTCTCATGGTCTAAATATAATTGAAGGGCTCACTGTAAAACTGAAAAAAGGCTTCTCTTGTATAAAAGCCTGACTCGTCAAGTGGTGCAGTTAATAATGTGTTTCCTGTAGGTTCTCCCATCCACAGATGGGCATTGTGGATGCCAGTCATAGTTGCCTTTAGGTTCTTGCTTACCAGTGTTTGCCAGCCCCTGATTCCTCATGTGGGCTGCGTCTGCAGATCTAGGGTCACTGCAAAATCATTCTGTTTGCACAAACAACACATTTTATATGGAGACCCAAGGTTTTATTGATGAAAATGACATTTAAAATTGACCTGTAATTGCTGTACTGTGGGGGGTTTTATAATCATCATCATGTGATAATTAAATTATTCTAAATGTAAAGTCGTGTGTCACGTAATGCATTTCTAATTATAACAGATACAGTACTACTGTAGGATATAACAGCATATGGCACGAGCGGTTTGCAAGAACATAACCTACATATAAACGTATTCCTCGAACTCCAGATGCTCTTGTTAATAATGCAGTATGTGCTGCAACAGACTTCGCGGTAGTGTGTAGACGCATGTGTGTGTGCCAGTTCAATAGTACAACAAATAATCAGCATGCATGCATGATCCTCAGCCACCACGGAATGTCGAGGCAGCCAGTAACACATGAAGACAAGGCGACATATAAAGACACTGCCAGACGATGTGAAAAATCAAATCTACATGCTTTAAAACACAGGAACTGACCATTGAATATTATTCTTTCCACAGTTGTCATATGAAGATAATTAGTGCTGTCTTCAAAAATCAATTATTAATTCGAATTCAAAATATGAATTCATTTTCATTGGTGTAATGTTGCCATGAGTGGCAGCAAGTCCATACTTGTCAGAGGTTGTTGAGGTGTTTTTCTGTCCCATGGTGGTAACAGGTTGTTCTAACCATGCGCGCTACCCATTTCTGTCAAGACACATTTCATACAGTTTTGAAATTACTGCAAATTTCTGCATAATATGCATAATCCTGCATAATCCTGATATAACATCCTTCATTACATAGAAAGTCGGCCCTTATTTCCGTCAGGCACAGGCTACATATTTTCTGTCGCATGGTTGGGAGCTGGTGGTAACAGGTAGGCCTGTGCAAAAAATCGATACGATTTAAAAATCGAGTTGGCAGGTCAAATCGATTCATTTTCCCTGAAACTCGAGTTAAAAGATTTTTTTTAATCCCGTCCCCATACAGTTTATATTCCAAACGCACAGCGCATGCATTTCATTTTTACATTCGCCAAGACCCAAGGCTATCCCTGCTGCACTTCCTGCAGTGCGTTTCCTCTCGAACCCCCAGTAACATCACATGCACAAACAAACATGAATCGTGAATCGAGTTTTTTATTAAAAAATCGAAGATTTCGCCCAGCCCTAGTAACAGGTTGTTCTAACCATGCACGCTACCCTCACTTCCATAGGTATTGATGTGCTGCATCACTCATAAAGTAGACTTGTCACCTATTTTTGGCCCACCGCCTACATGGTGATACAACCATCACTGCAAATCTGCAATTTATGCCGAGAACAAATAACCGCTCGTTTCTTCCTTGTTTTCTTTTTATAGACGGGCATGTGCCTTTCCTGGACAGCAGGTTTCAATACTGTTTTTTATGCAAATGTTTACCATTCAAACAAGAACTGTGAGGCAGTATGGGCAGGAGACCTTTTTTACTAGATGCACATAACTGTAGTATTACTACGTGTCATGTTCCGGAAAATTCCATAACTTGCTTACTGTGTCTCAGACCCCACACACACTGACCATTCAAATCCACAAATCCACATCTCTGTAGCCTGATAGGATTTCCCAGAAGCCTATGCGTGCCCTGTATGTAAACAGATGCTGGAGAGCAATATATGTCTTCCCTCAATTCCAACCTGACAAGGGTGAGGATTAGCTAGGCAGAGAGACAGGTTTAGAAGATTCACCGCTGTCGGAATGTGCTGTGTCAAGAGGTTTTGAATGCAGCGTTCAGTATAATAATGATGAGTGTCACAAGACCACCAAACAAGCAAAATACATTCTGCAGGTATTGCTTTGCTTCGGTCAGCAATTCAAGTGGAAACATTTCAAATATAATGTTGTTTACATCACCATCCTCCAGCAGAATGCCTTTGCAGATGAAGCATGGAGAGTTCTTTTTTTACAAAAAATAAATAAATAAATAAATAAATAAATCTTTTCACCTTGCCAACCAACAAGTTGGGCTTTATAAAAGCTGTATCTAATCACTCTACAGAAAGTTAAACCGAAGTTTTTCTAAAGCCGTCCCGTGAGCTGGATTTGCTCCAAAAATCTAATGAGTTCTTTCTTGGCCCGTGCAGGATCATTCATGGAATGTTTCATTAAAATCAGGCCAGTGCTGTAAGGCAAAGCAGGTTTATTTGTGTAGCACGTTTCATACACAGAAGGCAGGTCAGTGTGCTTTCCCAAAACCAGTCAAGATCAGTAGATAGTAAAATGTAAAAAACATAAAAGACTAAAAGCGCAAAAAAGAGGTTTTAGGTTTTGTTGTAGGCTTTGCACAACCCTGCTTACAAACAAGCAATTAGAAACCAACTATACTGGCAACACAAGTGCAATGGCAAAAGTAATGAGGACAGCAGTGGAAGTATTTGTAATAATAATATATATAAGTATATATAAGACTCACTGACTCTGACTGGTTCTGTCACCTGATGGAAAAGAAAAGCATTAGAGCGTCCTTGCTTGCACATTTTACAGCAAATAGTTCCCCAACTCTATGAAACAGAGAGGAATTGAAAACAAATGGGCACGGACACCGTATCCAGCAATCTCCACTTGTACTTAGACCTCCACAGCAACTGAACGCCAGCACACTGCAGTGCAGACAGAAAATGGGCACAGTCAGTCATGCTGCAACTTTTCAGAGTAGAAAGGTCCATTCGTCTCCAGGCTGAATATCTACGTTGTTATTTTGAGACTGGTGTGTTTATCTTCTCTTAAACATTCATGTACTAAAATCGCACCACTGCCACCCCTAAATATGTATAGTGGCACATGGTGAGTGTGACAGTCTATATATAGTCTATATTCAGCTGCTGTTTTGGCCCCTTCCAGTTAATGATACAGTTTGAGTGGTTCTCCTAGTGGTGGTCAGGTAGCATTGTTTGTAGTGTTAAATTGTGTATTTTCTGACATTGATAATGTTTGTAGTTGGCAATGAAAGTAGTTGATGCTGACTGTTCAAAGCTGGTGGACAGTGATACAGGTAAATAGCACATCAACTAATCATGCGGTGGCAGGTGTTGACCGATGGCTTTGTCTGGTGACAGGCTCCCAGTGTCGGGCAGCGGCGGCCGAGCAGAGGACGTCCTCGTCCCACTCCAGCAGCAACAACAAGAAGGTGGAGGTCATCGACCTGACTCTGGACAGCTCCTCGGACGACGACGACGATGACGAAACTGCCGCCAAGAGGACGTGTCCTTCGCTATCCCCCACTTCACCGCAAGTTAGCAAAGGGTAAGTCACCAATACGCAATCCCTCAATGACTTAGCCTGGTAAACCCGCCCCTTGTACTTAATTTCATTTTGTACAGAGGGTCTGGACCGGAATCTCATGAGGGTCATTTAGTCGGCCCCAGCAAGGCCGATCCAATCAGCGAACAGAGGGTGTGTTCGTTAGCCGTGACGTTGACCTTTTGTGCTACATTTGCATTGTAGAGCGTAGGTAGGCTAATTGCATGCGTAGCGACCAGGCGTTAGCGATTGGGTAAAGGCAGAGGCACTTTTTTTAAACTTCAGCAGAGTCCACACCCCCAACAAATCGTTTCTGATGGTGTCTGTTCCAGACCCTCTGTACAAAATGAAATGAAGTACAAGGGGCTGGTTTACCAGGCTATCAATGACTTACATTCGACTTTCTTCTCTGTTTATATTGTCATTTAAGAAAAATTGGGTATTGACAGTTTAGACATACCATCTGTCTTACTTTAGAAAGATTGAAGTACTTGTATTTAATTTGTCAGTCTGCTCAGCATGTCATAATCTTGGTAAAGCTTGTTGCACCGGGATATTAAACTAATGTTTTAAAGCTAATTGAAATGAACCGTGTCCTCACGTAGCTCAATTGGCACCTGAAAGTCTGCACTTGAGCTGGAATTTGCTGCTGCATTGATTGCTTGTTCTGTCTTGCAGGGTGCTGAACCTGCACACGCAAGCGTCTCCTGTGAGCAGAACTCCCAGCATGCCCCAGGTGGACACCAACTACATCCCCCCTCCTCCGCCACTCATCCAGGACTACCGCCACTACTACCCCACGCACAACGACCTGTCGGGTGAGCCACGGATTCATTTCTCATTCTCATTTTGCAGGATTATAGTCGTTGTTAGTTGTTGGTTGTATATGTCAGGAAGCATACATCCACAGAAGATCTGTGGTAGTTCTTCAAGATGTTTGGTGCAAGCTACCAGCCAAGTTCCTTCAAAAACTCTATGCAATAGACCTAGAAGAATTGATGCTCTTTTAAAGGCAAAGGGGGGTCACATCAAATATTGATTTGATTTAGGTTTCTCTCTTGTTCAGTCGCTGCATTTTGTTAATTTTTCACACCTGCCTAAGACTTTTGCACAGTACTGTAGGTAGGTGTGTGTAGAAGTGTTTTTCACAAGAGCCATTACATGCAGTGCAGTTTTCAGTCTAGTGTATATGCCATTCAGGTCTGAGGACACACACACACAGACACACACACACGGAGACACACAAGCACAAGCTGAAGAGCATGACCATGAAATGAATCTTGGTACACTGAATAGGTAAGCAGGTGAACATTTGGTAGCAGATAAGTTATTTCCCAGGATCACAAATAATGTTATGAAAGATGGTAATGTGTTGGCAGGTACTCTTCGCTCTGTGTGACATGCTGCCCTCAATGAGAGCTTGGGTGTAGACCTAGAGCAGGTTATTCATGATTGCTTTATGAAAACAGTGTTCCATCAAAAATAGGCTACATATTTAATGACTGTGTATATGTGCACATTTTCCAATTTTAGCAGGCACACACACACATTTCAGATATAGCAGGTCCTGATTAAACCCTACAGCTAAATAGCCTACTGTTCCACAATGGATGTAATTGCATCAATCAAATATTGAGTCCACGTTAAAAATGGGCATGGTCACAAAATGCAGAAACCAAGAAAATGTCATTTATAAGTTTGTTTTTTAATTAGATTTTATAAGTAAATGCTATTTTAAAATGCTTCTAGTTCCAGACTGCTTGTTCATTCACATTATTACTTTAAAAGAAGCTGGGGTTTCAATGCAACTACCAACAGGGGGAGTAACTTGAAAAATGTGATTTTGTGACACAGCCTGTTTTTTCTGTGCTATGAAAATACTTCTAAATGTGTTAACCAGCTCTGTTCTCAGTCTAAACAACTTATGGGCTGTCAGCCATTTTAAATTTGTCAAAAGTGGTTTAACAATGATAAACAAGCCGTTGGTGTATTTCATGTTGTTTGATATGTTTGCTAATGTTTATCCAATGTAAAAATCTATATGTTAGAGGCTGTTGTCTTATTTGTATTTGAGTCGTCACAGGATCAACACTGCAGGTTAGCGCTGAGGCCACCTCAGTGTGACCGTCAAAGTCAGCCTTACAATGACACTCCTCTCTGTTCTTTTTTTTTTCTCTCTTTCCTGCAGATCTGAATTTCTTCTCTGTATTACAAGGCGAAAACCAGGTAAGAGAGGTCGAATGTATCAGTAACAACAAAGGGTTTGTTCCCCCAAGCCGTGGTCTTCAGGCACCCTACCCTCCTCTTGTTTTAGATGGCATTCGGTACTCCGTGGCCTTCACATGCCCCCCTCCTCTGAGTCATTTTCCTTTCCCCGACCCCTCTCTGTTTCTCATCCGACGCTTTTCCATCACAAGAGCTCTTGGCACCTCAGGATAGAGAAAAACATTCCCAGAAACATTCCCGCACTCTGCTCTTTACTGCCCTCCCACCTGTTTCATTCCAGGATCCATTTTCCTGTAGTTGTTTGCTCTGACAACTCTGCAGTGACAACTCTGAATACTACAAAATAATTGTACACAATTTTCCAGCGGTTGCACCAGTATTAAAGCACTCAACTAAACAATTCCCATATTATATTAGGAATACCCAGAGATCAAGGCAACAATTGTATTTTGTGATAAAACTGCTATTTCCTGTGTAAAAGCACTCAACTCAATGACTCAGTGGCAAGTATAATTATTTCATAAATGAAGGCAACACCACTGTTGATTTAATTAAAGCCTTGATTTTAGCTGAAGGTTTGCTTACATGGTAGTCAGTAATATTAAGTATGCAAGTCTCATTACTGCACTACTGGATTTAATATTTTAAATGTGGCCTGGTGTTGTCTCATAATGTTTTCCACTTTCAACAAGTAAGCATTAAACATGGTAGCGCCGCACAGCAGTTTTGGGGCCACACAAAATTAGCCACTCTTCAGTACCTGGACAAGGTACTTATGTTATCCCTGAAAACATCCTTGAAAGAGCCCTGTGTCTGAAACACATTGCTGTGGCAGGTTGACCTAAAACAGCACATTCATTCCTGGAGTGGGAAACTGCCTGTAGTTTGAGGGAAAGCTGTGCACTTTCACATCAGTGTCTGATATTTCAGAGGATACATTTGCTGAAGAGGTCTTTTGATATTATAAAGTGTCTTTTGGATATTAGAGTGTCTTAACCTTACATTCTTATTCATTCTTAAAGGTGTACTTTCATCGTGTTGTCATTCATTTTGCTGTGGTCTCTAGTATTAATGAATGCCCTGTGAGCCGGTTTTGGTGAAAAAAAATGCTTTAATGCTTCTGATTCAGGCTGTTCTAGTTTGGTGGAGGAGATGGAGCAGGGAGAATGACGGGTTCTCGGCTATGCTAGTCACAGGCTACAATCATTCGAAGCCCATTCGGTCATAGCGAACCAAATAGAAGATCTAAACGTTGTACACAAACACACATACTTACCTATACTTCCCTAAGTGAATGTGTGCTGCAACAAAACTTCTCCAGTAATCACAACTGTGGCATAGCTTTTTCTAATTTACAAACCTACGTCACTTTGTTGGCCTTTTTCTTATTCACTCGTTTTTCTGCCTTCTTTGTTTCACTGACTAATGAAGGCAACTGGGTTAGAAGAACATTTTCACGTGCAGCATGCATATGCAACTCGGGGTGACCTGTCGTATTTCAAACGAGCAAGTACTAAACGGTTTCTCGTGGAAGTACTCCTTTAATGCAAATGCAAGAAGAAGCACTAAAGACTAGAGATCAGAAAGCCTTCTTATGACCTTGGCCCTCTTTCTCCCTGTTCTTCAGCACTACAACATGGTGATGGCGGCAGCCGCCGCGGCGGCCTCGGCCTCGGACGAGCACGAGCTGCTGCTGAACCGCTTCCTGCCGTACGGCTCGTCGCAGCTGTTCCTGGAGCCGCCGGGTGCGGGCGCAGGGGCGGGCGGCGGGGGGCTGGCGCCGGTGAACGGCGCGGGCGGCGGAGGGGGCAGCGTGGGCAGCAGCAGCGGGGGGAGCAGCAGCGGGAGCAGCAGCAGCCTGGTGTCCTCCGGCAGCCTCCGGGACGCCACCTCCGCACACCTGCACGCCGCCGCCACCTCCCGCTCCAGCGCCGACGCACACGCCCACGCCGCCGCGGCCGCCGCCCTCTACGGATCCATCTCCGACGTCATCTCGCTAGACTGACCCCACCTGACACACACACACACACACACCCCACGCTGAGCACACAGAGACATGAACACGCATACACACTCAGACAAACACGCACGCACACCAAAATGGACTGTATAGACCCTGATGGAAGCGAGACGCAGGGAGCAAAAAAGAGCATTTAAGAGAACGGAAAGAAGGGCGGAGCTTGGATTTTTTTTTTAAAGGATGAACAGAACAATGCTATGTACAGAGAACAAAAATATATATATATATATAAATATATTTTCAGTTTTACTTTTGTACATAGAAATGTATGACTGTCTTTCTGTCCAGTGAATGACTTCAGTTGACTTTTATTTCCCATGGAGACTGAAGATTGTCGGGCCCCCTTCTGACTCCCGTACACATTTCTCGGTTCCCCTCGCTTCTATTAGAACTTTTGTACCTCTTGTTTTGTTTTTTAAGAGTTCTATTCTTACCTTACACTGACTGTTGTTCCGCAATAGGGGAACTGCTGTCCTTGAGAGACATCGGACATTTTTCTTCCAAATTTCAATTGTGGTATTTTTACTCCAAGAGAAAAAGAAAAAAATAATTTGGGGGGGAGGGAAAAAATGATTTGGAATAGTTGAGTGGTGTGCAAGATTGGGTCTGTTCACTTCTGGCTCTCTTGGGTATTCTGTGAGTTCTCCTGACGATTCTAAAGCATTTCCTAGACTTTGGTCGCCATGCTGTGGGACATGCAAGTGATTAGTGTGGCTTGTTTGTGTGGGTGGGTCATTCTCTACACGTTCGTGTCCAGATGTCTGTTATCAAATCCTCCTGTGCTGTCATGTTGCTTTGTCGGCATTTGAAATGATCCTCTTTTTTTGTAAAGAAATATGTTTTTGTTTCTTTTCCTGCTTTGCAAACCACTTCCAGTTTCATTTTTGCACAATGCCAAAAAGAAAGAAAAAAAACATTCTCTTGTGCTGTTGCTCTAGAACCAACACAGGGAGTTGTGAAGCATGCTAGGCTGCTGTGGGTGTCACTTGTGTACAAGGCCTTTTCTGGTCTGATTCCTGGGAAACTCTTTGGTACTGTAGTGTCTGAATCTGAATCTGAATCCCATCCATAATCAGTTCCTCAGCGATCTCGGAGGTTGTGCGTACTTTTGAGTGTGAATACATGCTATGTGCACAGGGAATCTAAATCCACTTCAAAGCCCTATCCATTCCTTAGGCTGAATGATAAGAATAGAACCTTAAACTAAATAAACGCCACTTTGGTACAAGGTGTTTTAAACCCACAGAGAGGTAAAAGCGCCATGTTGAACGTTATGCCTCCGTTATTGCTTTCAAATGGATTCATAGAGTATGTAATGTGCATATATATTTTCAGTAATGCACTGAAGGTCAAAAGGTCAAATCCTGATGGCCATAGCCAGTAAGTTAATTCATTAAGCTGGCTCTGCTTGTACGTATATGTCAACTGTAAACTCCTCTGAGGCTTTTAGGATGCCCAGATTGTGGCAAGTGCCCCAAGTGTGTGTCCTAGCAAGGTTTCGTTATCTCCCCCTTTCTTTGAAATGCAGCAATGTGACCAAGGGCTATGTTTTGGACTGTTTTGTATTTGTAAGAAGAGTTGCAAATATAAATGGGTTGTTGGGGTCAAAGGACCAGCCTTTTATGTTCAGTAAGGTTCCTTGTTACACAGCCACGCCTCGATTCAGTATAGCGACACTATTCTTTAGCCACACATCTTCACTGACTGAAATGCTGATTTTTTTTTTCTGTGTATAAAATATGCTCTGTACTTTATTTATTTTGTAATCTATATTTTTTCACCTTGAATTCCACTGATTTGTCGTCGCACACCAGTCTTTTGAGAGCGTAACTGTAAACTATTTAATGAGCTTTTTTTTTTTTTTTTTTTTTTGAGACTTTCTAGTGTTGCACTCACGTGGATATATTTTCCCTGCGCATCTAGTGATGAAGCAGATTCATACTGCTGAAGGCTTATACCCCAGGTTATAAAACAAAACCCATTACTTATCTCCCCCAGTTCATCTCAGTATTCCCGCCTAGAGCGCATTATGACTGATCCAGACAAAAAGCTTTCTGAGGTGGTCAAAGACACTTTGATTGTTGTTCTCCATCGATGTGCTCCACAGTGCTTGCATGCTTCTCTTAACGGCCAGGACCATGTTTGACCACCTGTTTGGTATTTTTATTTTTTATTTTTAAAGAATTACTCCTCCATCAGTGTTATGTGTGCATTGCTACCCTTATTATTTATTTACCGGTTTGTGACGGCCATTGCATCTAGTGATGGACAGATAAGCACAGGGTCCTACTTGTCTGCCACAGGGCCATGTGCGGGCCACGCCCCAACCGAGCAAAGCGAAAACACCTGACCCGACGCAGTACCATCATATCATATATTTTGTTCCAAGCTTTTTGTTTTCAGTTTGTTGCTCGGTGTGATGCTTTCTGCTGGTTTCCCGGTTTCCTCCATGCCTGTAAATATGACGGTCTGATCAGGGGATCGGCATGAGTCACAGGGTGCTGGGGAAGAAGAAAACTCCGCAAAAATGACTGAAGCACCAGGAGCTCTCGTGCACTTGATGTCAGTGTTTTGAACATGATGCATTGATAAAGGGAAACTGTTTTGAGAGCGAGTGAGGGAAAGTGTGATTGTGTGTATACGTGTGGTGTGTATGTGTATATGCTGTATATGCTGACAAAACATGTATGGCGAGTTGTGCAGAATTCATGTTCTGGCTATGTTCTTGTGTTTTCTGTCATTGTTTCCAAAAACATTGTATGTAGGATGGTTTTTTTATGAATTGTGTACCAAGTGGGTTTGAGATGGATTCCAGTTTTCTTTTCTTTTTTTGTTTAAGTATTTCAGATCAGCTGATGTCTGCGCTCACTGCCTTAAACCCTTTGATTCCGTTTTCATGCGGCATGTCCTATGAGAGAAATTGCTTTTTAAGGAACATACGAAAGTAATGATGTACAGTTGACCAATGTCAGTTTGTATAAAGTACTAAGTGAAAAAAAATATTTATTACATGCATTGGAAGAAATTGTTTACTTATTGAATGTTACTGTTTATGTAGGGAAGTTTAGATGTAATAAACCGCATTGAGTTAAATGTGTCTGCCATTCTGTATTTAACACTGACAGTCTTTAATGGGAAGTGCTCCCAGTTCATGGCATAAAAACTTGGGGTCACCCCTTTTCTACAGTCAGTCGGGTTGTACCATGTTAAGAGATTATCCTTAAAAAGAAGTACCAGAGTTTAGTGTTATGGTCTGATTACACTTTACATCAGAGACAAGCTGGTTTGTCATGTATGCCTCTTACCCCACCTATAAGCAGGAACCTCTCTGTTCTCAAGACAAGCTGTTGGAACCCAAAGAAGCAAAAGAGATGCCTAAAGGACTGTCAGTCACTGCTGGGCTCGCAGACAACACCTCCATCGCGCCCGTGTGGATCAGTCCTCCTTTAAAGAGCTTGGGATGGTTCGTTGGAAAACCCGCACTATTTACGATCTATAAAGTTATACACTTCAAAAAAAGATCACGAATTGTATCGATAACAAAAAGCACACATTGTAAAAAAAAAAGCTTGTTGCTGTTTTATTTACTAGATTTGATTAGGGTTCTATTTGCTGTCAACATTTAAATGCTGATGTTAATGTAGGCCACAACAAACACAGTCTCTGCAGACGTGTAAAATGTAAATCATTAGGGAACTCTAAAATCCAATATCTCAGTGGGGATGTGTCACTAGGGAAGGTAGCCTACTGTATGTAAGCCTTTCAAAAAAGACATTTAGTTTAACATAATTCTACTTCTTGAATAAACTATGCTCTGTATGAAGGCACCACTCCTTAAATACTGTGAAGCGCTCAACGGCAACGATGCTGCCATTTCTAGACCATATGTTAATTACTACTTTTGGATGCCTAAGCGAGGTATGCTATAGAACAATTATAACACATTGTTTTTTATGTCTATTGTTTAGTGCATGTCCCATTATTGAATGTAAAAAAAATTGTGTAGAATAAAAACAGATTTTAAAAATAGAGTGTAAAAGCGATGGGTTTTTAAACTAAAATATATGAAGGCTATCATTTAACAAATCGATCAGGAGTAGACCTGTACAAGGGAAACAATTTATGTCAAAACGTGCAGTTAGCACGTGTGAACGGCAGGTGGCAGTAAATGCACGGCCAAACCCTAAGAACACTGGGATTGCGTTGCATTATAATAAAGTCAGCACATTTGTCAGTACTGACATACTTACTGGCTGATATGTTATTTTTGAAAAAAATAATTCAACGGTTTTCTTTACTAAATTAAGCTGATCTCAGGTTAGCATATGTTAAAGGGTCTGACGTTGATATTGACATTATTAGCATATACTGTACTCAAATGGATGATTTTATGAAAAAAAATAAAATAAAATGTTATTTTATATATGTGATGTATTTCAACACGTTTTCCTGAAAAATAACAGTGACATATCACAGCCTCAACATGTGTAATTTTTTGTCACTCAACACAACCGCCAGTACGAGCCAATCAGTTGGTTGAGAGGCAGATTATCCAAAAGGCGCATGACACAAAATCATAACCAAGTCGATCTCTGGCAGAAGCTCAGTCCACATAAACTTCTGAGGAGCCAAAGAATATAGTATGCGTGGGTTAGGGGTTCCTTTCTGCGATGTCGGTTCTTTTTTAAGGAATAAAGAAATAATGCAATTGCGCCCTTTACGCACCGTCTTTGCCTAAGGCATACAGAGGAAATGGAAGATATAAACCAAAGCGGGATAATAAACAAATCTTTATGGGATGAAGACCGTTTTCGAAGCTTGGACGACATCGATGTCACTGCCGATGGAAGTCCCGTTTTGAGATTCTTGATCTCTGTCACATATTCAATGGTATGCGCCGTGGGTCTAGTTGGAAACTTGCTCGTCTTGTTTTTCATCAGGGTTCGACAAGAGAGGCGCAAGTCAAAAATAAACTTTTTCATACTTAATTTAGCTGCTACGGACTTGCAGTTCGTACTGACTCTGCCTTTTTGGGCTGTGGACACTGCTTTGGACTTCAGCTGGCCATTTGGCGATGCCATGTGCAAGATTATCCTCTCGGTCACCGTTATGAACATGTATGCAAGTGTGTTTTTCCTTACTGCAATGAGCATCACACGGTACTGGTCGGTTGTCTCTGCGCTCAAAGACCGAACCCGAAAGAGATCTTGTTCGGTGAAATGGGTCTGTGTAGCTCTTTGGGTTTTGGCCACTGTAGCCACCGCACCAACATCTATTTTCTCAACGGTCACAAGTGTCGATGGTGAAAAACTCTGTCTCCTTAAGTTTCCAGAAGGACAATACTGGCTGGCTGTCTACCATCTACAAAAGATTTTAATAGCATTTGTCATACCTATGGTCGTTGTTTCAATCAGTTATTTGATGTTAGTAAGACTCATCCGTCGTTGCAGTATGAAGAATAATTCAAAGAGAATAACACAAGTAACCAAGTCGGTCACCATTGTCGTTCTGTCATTCTTTCTTTGCTGGATGCCCAATCATGCCATTACATTCTGGGGCGTCTTAGTAAAATTCAACGCCGTCGACTGGGATAAAACATACTACATGATTCACACTTATGTATTCCCAGTGACCGTGTGCCTTGCTCACGCCAACAGCTGTTTGAACCCGATTATTTACTGCCTCATGCGAAAGGAATTCAGGAAAAAACTGAGGGATTTGATCTCCTGCAAATGATGCTTCTTACCTGATCTCGAATTAATGTTGCTACATTGGTTTTGTGTCAGTTTCCTTGTCGCACTAAAGTGATGATTTTGAAGGCCTGATATAATGACAAATGAACAATAATGTGTACAATATGTTCAATGCGCACGTGTTAGCTTTGCCATTCATTTGAACAGGGAAAATGCAATCAGAAAGTGGGGAAACATCTGAATTACATGTTTTATGTATTCCATGTTTTCAGCATCTGATGTATACGGTTCAGTGTAATACAGGGAGCTGCCACACACAACGATAGCTGTTATGATGTCCTACCAATCCTTTCATAAAGCACTTTATAGTACACTTTATCAAAAAACAATACATATAATGGCAATTCACTGTTTAGCTGTGATTTCCCACCAGCAACTGTACCACCATTAGTAACAGTCATTTGTCAAGGCTTTATTCACATTCTGCTTGGCATTTTGCTTCAGGCATGTGTGTGTGTGTGTGTTGGATGTATGTTTGAGTGGTGGGTGTGTGTGGGTGTGACTGTGTGTGGTGGGGGGATTCATGGCCAGCTGAAAAATGCTCAACATGGAAAATGCGCAATGACTACATGGCGAAAGAAATTATATCATCAAAGCAGTTTGACAATGCATGGCATGTTGATTATGTGTCTGTTATTGTACTGTGAGAAAATGTATTCTTCTTATTCTGTCCTGTGTTCTAATCTTTAAAATTAAACGTCTGTGTAAGTGTGTAGTGTAAACTGTGTACACCATATTGGCTGTATTTGCC
Organism: Coilia nasus; assembly: GCA_027475355.1. Taxonomy (NCBI): domain Eukaryota; kingdom Metazoa; phylum Chordata; class Actinopteri; order Clupeiformes; family Engraulidae; genus Coilia; species Coilia nasus. Next base: position 8,537,965 of record CM050207.1, read on the forward strand.
TATTTGTAGTTTTATTTGTTTTTGCCCTGGTACAAGCAGCCAATTCAGACCTGTGCCTAGTCCCTTGAAAGCATTAGGTAGTTTGTAAAATTCCTCTTGTATGATAAGTGAACAGAACTATTCTTAGTTTATAATTGCCACTTGAGTGCACCTCCTTTCTCTCTTTATTCTTCTGAATACAGCCAGATACAGAACAACACCTTTAAAACCTTTTCTTTTGCCATAGTTTATTTGCTTTCCCGTAGGCTATTTGTCTCACAAGTGCTGCGTCAAGGTAAAAGTTGAATGAACAAATTGTGCATGTATGGAGAGTTTAGTTGATTGGGGCAGTGAGCACAAGAAGATAAATGTTTTTCATTTAAGAGCTTATAAACACATCAGAAGAAGATGCCTAGTGGCTGTCTGTATCTCTACTGATTTTGAAGCCTTGGAAGGTTAGCTGCAGGGCAGCGGCACCTCTTGGCATCAAGAAACAACCTGGACCATGAGTTCAAAAGATTATCTGCAGTAACAAGGTGACTATGGATATATTTTACAATGGGAAAACAGCTGTCAAATCATGTATATTTGTAATACTACTATAATAATATTTACCTGAACCAGGGTCAGATTGAGGACATTATGAAATAAATATGAAGTATAAATTATGAATGTAATTATTATGCTAACTGCTTGGAGTGCTCTTACGAAACAGTAAAAGGATTAACATTTAATTATTAACAAACCAACAGGCAATAGAACATTCTTTCAATGCCCCACAGAAGATCCAGCATATTCAGAAAAAAAGTTCTTCAACCATTAACCTCCAGGTAAGAAATTAAGTGCTACTTTGAGGTGTGTGTGTGTGTGTGTGTGTGTGTGTGTGTGTGTGTGTGTGTGTGTGTGTGTGTGTGTGTGTGTGTGTGTGTGTGTGTGTGTGTGTGTGTGTGTGTGTGTAAGATTGGGAAGGAGCATTAGAGTCATGCGATATTTAAGATAAAAAAAATGTGAGTGCAGGCAATACTTTTTGCACAATATACATGTCATCGTCTACATGACGCGTAATCAGTCTGTAATACTGTCCAAATGTATATAAAGTGTGGGCCATAACAATTGGACACTTTTTAAATGCTATTATCTTGGTTTTAAAAAGAGTACCAATATAGGTTATTTATTACATAACTGATATACAGGAGTTCAACATTTTCAGTATAAGATTTTGCTATTTTGGAGTTGGTGTTGATGGCCCTCTAAACATACTCTCTGAATGCAGTTGCTTTTAATGTATGATTTTCAGGTTCATCATTTAATAAGATGTATGTAAACAGCAGGGTCCTTTTTCAAATGCATTATAGCAATCGCAGGTTTAGAAAAGCATTTGTTTCAGTCCAAAATTATTCTGATCTTTGATCTTGTTTTTTTGTAGCTACTCATGATGCCATACTTAGTTTATGTTGTTGTATCATTAAATTCCCGTCTTGTGTAATCTAAGCTCATGTAGATATATTAAAAAAATATCCTATTAGTTTTTTAATCAATAAAACTGTTTTAGAGTTTACTGGAAGCTACCATGCAGCATACTTGTGCAACAAGCCATGTTGTTTTCTCACATGCCCAGTCTTTTCAACATCCTATTGTCACAAGCTAATCTCCATTTACTCCTTCCCTGGCCCTGTATTCCAGGAAAAATATTGTATAGAAAGGTGGCAGAGAAATATTTCAGTGCATTTGTGATTCTAACAGCTTGTGCCATTTAAAACTTACACAGCCTTTAATGTCAGCTAGGCATTAATAATAATAATAATACATTTTATTTGTTACACAGCGCCTTTCAAAGCATTCAAGGTCACCTTACAGAAAATAAAATAAAAAATAAATAAATAAAGCAATCAACATTAAAAAACAATATCAGGAGCATAAAAACAGTGAATGAAGATGGCTTAGAGCTCATATGCTAATTTAAAAAGGTGCGTTTTCAGTGCACTTTTAAATTGCGACACAGAGTCCTGTGTGCGGATGAATGAGGGAAGCGAGTTCCATAATTTCGGAGCAGCATATGAGAAGGCCCTTGCACCCATTGTGTTGAGTAGGATGTCACTAGTTCACACAGTACATGACGGTCAGTGTGCATTGAAATAGTCACTGTGATGCCTTCTTTCTAGGTTGGCCTTAGATGTCACCAATCTACAAGGATACAAGGTGGAGGAGCACTTTTCCCACTCTGACCCCCGACGCATGTGGCAGGGCATCCAGGCCATCACAGATTACAAGCCCAGCAACTCCTCACCGACATAGATGACTGCATCCTTCCTTGACGAGCTAAATGACTTTTATGCCCATTTTGACAAGGACAACTTAGAAAAGGCTGCTAAAACGGAACACCCTGCTAACCAACAGGTCATCACACTCTTGCCAACAGACGTTCACAATGCACTGAGCAGAATCAACCCACGTAAGGCTGCTGGCCCTGACGGCATTCCTGGACGTGTGCTCAGAGCGTGTGCTGAGCAGCTCGCTGGGGTCTTTACTGACATCTTCAATCTGTCCCTGGCCCAAGCAGTTGTACCAGCATGCTTCAAGACCACCTCCATAGTACCCATGCCAAAACACTCTTCTCCGTCGTGTCTGAATGACTACCGCCCTTGTAGCACTAACACCCATTGTTATGAAGTGCTTCGAGCGGTTGGTCCTGGCACACCTCAAGAACTGCCTGCCCCCCTCACTGGACCCTCGCCAATTTGCCTACCGGAGCAATAGGAGCACAGAGGATGCTGTATCCACAGCACTGCACTGTGTGCTCTCCCACCTGGACAACAAGAACACATACGCACAAATGCTGTTTGTTGACTTCAGCTCAGCATTCAACACTGTCATCCCCTCCAAGTTAATCACTAAACTTGAGGATCTTGGAATCAGTGGCCCCCTCTGCAACTGGATCATGGACTTTCTAACCAACAGACCCCAACATGTTAAGTCTGGCCACAACCTCTCTACCACCATCACTCTGAACACTGGCGTGCCACAGGGCTGCATGCTGAGCCCGTTCCTGTACTCCCTCTTCACCCATGACTGCAGGCCTATGTATGGATCCAACTCCATCGTAAAGTTTGCAGATGACACCACGGTGATCGGACTCATTACTAACAACGATGAGTCAGAGTACAGAGCAGAGGTTCAGCACCTAGCTGCCTGGTGCGCGGACAATAACCTGCTCCTCAACACCAGTAAAACCAAGGAGCTCACTGTGGATTACAGGAAGGAGAAGGGAGACACACACACTCCTATCCACATCAATGGAATGGCTGTTGAACGTGTCTCCAGCTTCAAGTTCCTGGGAACTCACATCTCAGAGAACCTATCATGGACAACTAACACCTCCAGCATGGTCAAGAAGGCTCACCAACGGCTTTTCTTCCTGAGGACACTGAGATAGAACCACCTGTCTGCCGATATCCTGGGCAACTTCTACCGCTGTGCGATTGAGAGCATCCTGACCAACTGTATCACAGTGTGGTATGGGAACTGCTCTGTCGCTGACCGGAAAGCACTACAGCGGGTGGTGAAAACCGCCCAACGCATCACAGGGACCCCACTACCTGCCATCGAGGATGTTCAGAGAAAGTGGTGCCTACGCAGGGCTCGTAGCATCCTGAAGGACCCCTCGCACCCCAATCATAGACTTTTCCAGCTCCTCCCCTCCAGAAGGCGCTTCAGGAGCCTTCGGACTAAAACCAGCAGGTTTAGGAACAGTTTCTTTCCTACAGCTGTTTCCCTGCTGAACTCTACCCCCCGCTGAACCTCCATGTCCTCTCACTACGCCACTACGCAGCTCCCATGCTGCGCTGTGGTGCAGTTGGTCAGGATGCTCTCACCCCACTCTCGCCCCCTACCATGCCCCCCCCTCCATGCCACCACTTACACCCCCTGAACTCTACCCCCCGCTGAACCTCCATGTCCCCCTACTACGCCACCACTCTCTCCCCCTACCATGACACCACTACCACTACCTCCACGCCCCGTCCCTCTTCACCTCTCCATCTCTCCCAATGTCAGTGAACTTTACCCAATCCCCGCATCCATTGGCACTCCACCCCAAAACAAAAATGTATATTGTCAATACTGTATATCTCCTGTATATCTCTGTGTTATAGTACATCTGGTATACCTCTGTGTTATAGTTCATCCGGTATATATCTTGTACATATTGTTCATACATATCATATTTACTAACTTATATATTTATAGCACAACTGTATACTTGTCCATAGCCCATTATATATATTAATAGCTCTACTGTATACTTGTTTATAGCACATCTGTTTATATCCCCCACAAAGATTAACAACAAAGTACTCCCACATGTTCATATTGCCCTACTTATTGTACATAATTCACTACTGTCTATATTGCATATACTGTACATATCGCACTTGCTGCTCTTGAACTTCTGATTAGATGCTAAACGACATTTCGTTACCTGTATTTATACATGTGTAATGACAATAAAGTTGAATCTAATCTAAAAAAAAAAAAAAAAATCTACAAGGATATTTATTTGTCACATGCATAGACATACTGAGTAGTAGGACATGCAGTGAAACTGTTGATTGTGAGTCTAGACTGTGCATGGGGAGTGGGGAGTAAAGTGCGTAGAATGCACTTGGGGGGGATGACTACTATATGAAGGGCAGAGGTAGAAAAGGTGATGGGGGGGGGGGGGGGTGGGATAAAGTGCATAAAGTGCAGTTATGGTTGGGAGGGAGGACTGGCTGTGGTGGCAGATGTGTGTGGGGTGGGGGGTGGCACTGCGTGTGCAGCTGACAGCGCTGAGGTGGGTTTGGACAAACACAAACGTGTGTGGAGAGGGCTGAGGGCAGCAGGGAGCAAAGATATGTGCTGTGTGCGTGTGGGAGGGGGGCTTGAGCCGTGAGGGCTGTGTCCTGTGTGCTGTATGTATGGGGGGGTTGGAGGGAGGGGGGCTTGAGCCGTGAGGGCTGTGTCCTGTGTGCTGTATGTATGGGGGGGTTGGAGGGAGGTGGCATGAGGCGGGGAGCAAGGCTATATGCTGTGTGCTGTGTGTGGGCGGGGGGCTGTGTGTGAGTGGGGGGGGGGGGGGGCAGTGAGGGCAGCGGTGCTGTATTTGTGGGTGGAGGGGTGGCGGGGGTGTTGGTGTGAGGGAGGCGGTGGCGGGGTGGAGGCGACAAAGGACCGTGTCCTACATGCTACTTGTGTATGTGTGTTGGGGGGGGGGGGGGGGGGGGGGGCGTGTCGTGTGTGTGTGGGGGGGGGGGGGGGGGGGGTGGAGGGAGGTGGCATGAGGCGGGGAGCAAGGCTATATGCAGGGGGCTGTGTGTGAGGGGGGGAGGTGAGGGCGGCACAAGATGTGAGAGAGGTGTGAGAGAGGCGGGTAGCGGGGTGGAGGCGACATAGGACCGTGTCCTACGTGCTACTAGTGTATGTGTGTTAGGTGGGGGGGAAAGCTGGTTTGTTTACACTATAAGCTGCATGTGCTCACATCTCTAAACGTTCCATTCAGTTTGCTCAACAAAATGGCAGCCAACAACCAAACAACATCAGCAGGCTTTTTCCTACTTTTTAATATTCATAATTAAAGAAAAGCTATTTACTGAATTACAAACACATCATATCTAATTAAATGACATTGACCAAATTCAAATGGTTATGTTCACCTGTTAAAAACTCAAATGGTTCAACCTTTTGCTTCAATCTAAAGGAAAGTGAAGTCTGAAATGGAATTTAAACTCATCATGAAATACTCAATCTCAACTAATTCTTATCTCACCTAATTTCTTCCAAATGGCTGTCAGGGAAAAACAACACCTGTTGTCACCTTACAACTCAGAAGCCGATGATTGATGCAATTAAACCTTTCATGGCACAACTGTCCATGTTACATATGTCCATACTACACTTGAAGATCTATACATTACACTTAAACATATTTTCCCCACAACCAGTAATGTCCATGCATTTGCATTTTAAGAGGTTTCATTAACAAATGTCAGATAGAGTAAGGCAACCAGGCTCCTAATGCTGCTCATACATGGGAATTTAACAAATGTTCAATTGCAGCCAACTCCAAATGTCCAAAATCACATTCGTCTTTATAGACTGATCTCAAAAGGTTTTACACTGTCTCAGTGTAGGCTCCACATCCACAAGCTACAGTCCAAATTCCTTTATTGTCATTCAGAGTAAGAAATCCTACAAGCAACAGTCTGTGTGGGGTCAGAAACACTGCCATTCAAGACAGGCCTGACGGTTATGGAACAGAAAATACCGTATTTATTCACTTAGTCATGATTCTTGCTCATTCTGTCAATATCTGGTGGTCTAAAAGCCTACATCTAATAAAGCCATAGCCATAGATAGGTATACTGACTAGATGCGTTGTCAGGGGAGTTCCTTTGATGGCTGTGTGGCTACAATGAATTTCTTGGACTTGCTTGCTCTCAGAATTAAGTGTGCTTGCTCTGTCCTTCTTAAGTGGTGTTTATTTTTTTTCACCTGTTCACCCATTTTTCTCTCAGTTACGAGTCCTAGGGCTTTTAAGACAGAGACACTACTCCAACTCTAAAACATTTAACCCGGTCTGGATATGATCGCTTGTGTAAATGTTTACATTACCCCTTGTTGTTCGTTTGTCCTAAAGGGTCCTGCAGTCTCTCCTCTGAGCCATGAGAGGTGTTGAGAAAACCCATGTTTCAATGAATTAAGCTGAAAACCATGTAAAAGAGAAAAGGAAAGATTTAAGGGCACAGAGTGCCCCGAAATTACTCCTGTTAACCATGTTAAAGACATTCCAGCCAGAGAGAGAGATTGAGTGAGAGAGAAAAAGGGAATATTTTGACAGCTCAGCTATCATGAAAACGCTTTCAGATACAGTCATACAGTAGTTTACATTAAACACTTATATAAAGTCGTATATGGACTTTCTAAATATCATGTTCAATTTGACCTTGGGTGACCCTGAAAGGTCAAACTCAAGGTCACCCATTCGAAATGTACATCAGACAGTTCTAAACCGAAATGAATCCAATTTGGTAGGTTGGTTGGGGTTGGGGTCAGGACCTGCACTATTGCTTTTTTGTTTAATCGGTCCAAGGTCAAGGTCAGAGGCCAAGGTCAAAGTTTTGGCCCCATGCTAAGTGCATGGTGGCACGGGTGTAGCACTTCTCTGAGTGCTTATCTAGTTTCAATTTTGAATTTGAATTTTACAACTCTCAAGTGGTGTCATAATACCCCTGCCGTGGCCTGCACAATCTTCTGCCATGGGAGTGTAAACCAATTTGTAAAAACAATAAAATTTGGCACATTGGTTCAATTAGCTACCTTTGCTAACAGTGCTAATTAGCTTACTTAGCTAATGTTTACTAGCAGTTATGTTAACAATGGTAACTAGCTAATTATGCTAACTTGTTAACTGTGCTAACACTACTTACTCAGCTAATTTAGCTAATGTTTGGTAGCAGTTACGCTAATAATGGTAAGTATGCTAATATGCTAAGTAACTACTGGAGTTACTGGGGGGGGGGGGGGGGGGGTATGGTCCTGGAGTTGTTAATCATGGGATATCTTGGCTTGCTTTTTATGTTCATAAGCTAACAAAAATATTATCATTTACAATGGATGTTGGGAGAACAGACTCTGCTTTATTGACTACCGACATGCAATGGAACGCAGCATTACTGTGTTAACAATGCTAAGGATTGGTGAAGTTTCATGTCATAAATGACTTCCTATCTCATAATTTACACTTTTTTAAATCTCATAATTTGCCTAATTATGACTTTCTATCTCATAATCTTGATTTCTTTTAGCTGATGATTTTAACTTCTCATAATAATTGTGCCTTTCTATCTCTTAAGTTTGACTTTTTGTGTCTAATATTTTTGACTTATCATAGCCTAAACATTATTTTGTTTTACTATCAAAAATGGGCTACACATATCACATACACATTCAAAGGCTATGCAAAAGTCTCTGCTTGAAATCGTCCTGTGGCAAGATGGCGGCGTTCCAGACGCATGCTGAGAAGCCGAAGGCAGAGTCAGTATACATATGAGGCATAACGCAGGCTATTAAGGCATGTCCATAATGTCCAATGAAAGAGGTCTAGTTTAGATTAGCTTACACTACAGCTGACAAATTGTAACAATGCACAATGTAGTAGATAGGCCTACAATTCAGTAATTGCAAATGCCTTAATAAGATAAGCCAAAATATTTTTTTAAAGGGTGGACCTGATGAACTAAACCGAGTGTGCCAAATGTGAGCATGTTCACCTTCAACTTGTGAAGAAGTAGGCTAATAGCAGATAGTACAAAACAAAGATTCTAGAGTGGTACAAAATAATGCTACATATGCTATTAATTGCTCCAAGCCTTTACGTAGGATGTGTGGATCAGTTCCCTCTTTTCTTTCGTTTCGTTTCGTTTCTTAAAGTATGATGCCTTACGTGCTGCTGTGACATTCTGCTGGAGAGCCATGGCAACCTTGTTGCTATGGGGATCTTGAGCGCTAAGGACAAAGACAGACAGACCCATGCACCCTACCCCCACTACACAGAAGAAAACTTGTGGAGTGCTCCTCAAAAAGCAGAAACATTACTGCAGTATACGTAGATGCAAATAAAAAAAAAATGCGAAAACTAACATGGAGTTGTTCGTATGAGTAGGTCTGACGTACAACCAGGAGGGGGCAACACCTATCTTCATTGCAGAGCACGTTTTTGGAATAGCCCGATGCAAAGCCCCTGCCACTGCTCACATCATCAAATTCCAAAATTAAATGCAGGCTTTTAAATAAAGGCTTTTACATTTTGATAGCCTTTTATCATGAAGTAGTTTCAGTTAAGACAAAACATACTATTAATAAAATCCAATTAGCCCATTCCAAGGAACAGTCCAGAAAATAGGTGAATAGGATATTGTGTCCCTACTTTTTGTGGTCTAAAGTAGACACTAAACCTAACGCTAATATGTTATAAAGTTGCTGAGTAATGTTTCTAAGTTAGACAAGCACGCAGAACACACCTTTTACTACTGCATTTTAAAAAGAAACAACCATAGGCTATCGGGTTACTTGTCTATTGTGTGGTAGCCAACCTACAGTTAGAATTTCCGCATGTCTTCCAACTCCCGCTCATCGAAATTCGAACAGTCAGGTTTCAGGTAAGGTTGACGTCACATCACTACATGGCCGCAGGTTGTTCTCCTGACCCACACGATCCATGCAAAGCGAGGGGGATAGTCGCCTAGGAAGTCCCTCCTTATCTAACTCGTCATTGGTAAAATACTAAACGCTGTGGTGATTCTGTTTTAGATTGGTTTAAAATATTGTCAGTCATGCAACAGGTCTAGAGTTTGCGGTTATGCGTCAGGTGAAAAATCATTGTCGTGTAAGAGGGAAAAACTAAGAGTTACAAAAGTTGTAGAAGACTTGCTCTATACGGTATAAGCCAAGTTCCTGTGACCATCTATAGCGCAGTGAAGACGCGACAATGAAGAGTTTAAAATACCGCCTGAAAAAGCACGAAGTTACCATCACTGTAAGTAGACTTTTCCTTTTTTTACTTACGTTCTCATCAACAATAACTGAAACTTCGGGAAATCGATGGAAAACTTCACTACAGTTAAAGGAAACATTAAGAATTCACCAAAACCGGAATGGCTTGCACATTCAACCATGTTATTTATTTCATTTGGAAACAACGTGTGCTTAGACGTGAAAACCACATTCTATCATTTTCGTTCCTTGTGGATCTTATCGGAATTCTCCACAGGTAGTACTTGAGCTCCCAAAGGAGCAGAAGTTAGTTTATGTAGCAGAGACGTTTAGTGTGTAACTGATTAGGTCGGACCGCCAAAATCTGTGTACCCTAATCTGCATGAAATAAAGTAAAATGTTGTAATGACACATCCAATATATCCAATTAAGTTCTGCGCACTCAGCCTCTACAGTCACGTATGAGGTTAAGAGTGACATGCATACAAACACTAAAATGCCCATTGAAGCTTAGCTTGCCTGGGATACATTGGAGTAATTGATTAATACTGAATACCAGATAAATAGCCATGTCTAAATGAGACCTTCTGGCTTGTAGGCTACTTGAGAGGAAATCTTAGCCTTAAAATAATCCTGCCACATGAAAGCCCTCCTATTAGGATTCCACTCAGTCCTTTCAGTGCTACAGCTGCCTGGCGCTTTCACTGGCTTGTAATTAACATGAGAAAGAAACTTTTTGTGGAGTGGTTAGTGGGTTACTGAAAGGCCACCTGACAAGTTGCGTTTAAGACGATAGTCATCAGTTTTGCCATTTAAAAGAGAAACGCAGCCACACAGGAGAACACTAAATTCGCAACATTTATTTAATCCTTACTGTCTGCTGTACATTCTCACAATAGCCACCACTGTTGAGGAAAAATGTGCACCATTTGAAGAGATTTACTGGAAACCAATAAAGGATGCACTTTCATATGATGATGGAACGTTGGGGAAAAAACATTATTGTTACTAGTTTTACTGTACAGTCTGTGAATGACACAGTCCCTGTGTACAAGAAAGAAGCTGGCATTATAATACAGAATGTTTTTCATTACACAGAAATGTTCATTTTAATAAGGCAGGATCAGAAGAGCACCACATTGCCAGTGGTACAATATGTAGTTGTGCTATCGGTTACTTAAAAATATAGCCCATTCTCTACATGTGATGGATTTACAGTGCTTTCAATACCACTGACTTAACCATAATTGATTTTGTGTAACAATGCCATAAATCACTTCAGCTCTGTAACTTAAGTATGTGTGAGAGAAGCTAAGACAAAAACAAGAGTTCGGTGGTCGTGTTCATAGCTTTCCCAAACTTAACCAAAGCCGATGTAACTTTTCAAAACGTATTTATTTTATTGTCTAAATGGAAGTTTTGAACCCTTTTTTTTGTCCCATTTGCTATATGCCATAGATGTTTAGGCCTGGATGTCAATGTTTTTGAGGTTTGCATGTTAGGATGAGTAAACAGATGACTGTTTTCAGTCAAAAAAAGTGTCTGTCTAGACGCCTGGGGGTAATGTTAGTGTTGTTATTGCGTAATGCCAAAAAGGCCCACTGGCAGTCGTCAAGAGGGCTGGCTAGGCGTTGTTGGGGCCTGCAGATGGAGGTGAGTGTGTGTCGTTGAGTCAGGGGAAGGCAAGAGAGTGTGTTTGTATTCTAACCTCAGCGCTGTTCTTTAGAGGACACACCCTGGAAGGGCCTGTGGGGATTTGGTCACACAATGAGGTCGCCCTCAGTATTAAAGCCATAACAGCCCCCGCAGCCTCTCAGAGATAATCCCCAATGTTATATTGTTTCACATATTGAACAAGCGCCGCCTCTGTGGCCGGAGATGCGGAAGACCCGTTCCTTTCAGACAACAGAGACGCAATGTTTTCTGAAAGCATTGATCCAGCAGTGGGATGGTGTGGTAAAAAAAATGTGTTAAATCAGACTTGTTGCTTTTCTTTCTTTACTTCTGGTTTTAAAGGAAAAGTGCTCACCGGAGTTTCAGTGACTTCTGTTACTTTTTTCTCATCCAAACATGATCATAAAGTTGTATCCATTAGAATTTCCTGTAGCCTATGTGACAGCAATGAGTTGACCCACGTGACATGCGACAAGTCACTCTGACCTTAAAATAAAAAAGCTCCACATATCGCCATTTTTCTCTTTCACTCAGTAGCAGGTCATTCTGTTTTAGATTGGTTTAAAATATTGTCAGTCATGCAATAGGTCTAGAGTTTGTGGTTATGCGTCAGATGAAAAATCATTGTCGTGTAAGAGGGAAAAACTAAGAGTTACAAAAGTTGTAGAAGACTTACTCTATACGGTATAAGCCAAGTTCCTGTGACCATCTATAACGCAGTGGAGACGCGACGATGAAGACTTTAAAATACCACCTGAGGTTTAAATTGGAGATGAAAATAGAGATTTTATTCTTGGCTAAAATTGCTGGAAGTTTCCCCTCGACTGAGCTGCTCTTCCTTTACTCCTGCTGATCTATCGATCATCGGAGCTGCTCGGGCGAAGCTTGAAGCCACGGGGCTCCGTGTGTTGTTGGTTGTGTTCGCTTGAAAAGGCACGCCTACACCGGCGCTGGGGCCCCCGGCGTGCTGCGAAAAAGTTGGATAGTGCGGATTGAAGGTCATTCTAGCATGAGTAAAGGCCCCGGGATTACTGAGGATGTGAACGCGCCGTGGATAAAAGCTTCGGGTCCTGCGCTGTGGCATGGGGGAGCTTTCCTGGCTCTCGTCAGCAGCACACCACAGGCCCACAGCCACGGCTTCTAAAGTAGGCAGAGTCAGTAGCCGGCTACCTTGTGTCGTCGGCTTTCTTGTTCTCTCCCAGTTCCATCTTTGCTGTGGTGTTCAGCCTCCTCCAGCATAGCTCACTGGTGTTCAGTCGTTTTGGTCATTCCAGTGGAAGGGAATTTCTACCAGCTGAGATTGTAGAGCTGGTGTTACAGATATATGCATCACCTGTTGCCCTCATGACTGGAGGTGCGCAAATGGCCCTACAGGCGACTATTTTATTTATACAGCCTTAGCCAGAAAGGACGACTTCAGCCCTTTTAAAATATTTAATCAGTGCGATTTCCCATGTTAATTTTCCGAATTTTTGTGAGGTAACCAATTATCACCAAAAAAGAATCACCTTGAGGCAGTTACAATACCAACATGCTGTCAAAATTTCAGAACGGTACATTCATGACTTTGTTAACAGACAGACAGATAAACACTGGCAAAACATAACCTCCTTGGCGGAGGTAAAAAATAATGGCTAACTTGATTAGGGTCATAATGTTACATTATGCCATACGAATCCCTCTACCATACAAAGAGATGATGTAAACAATACATCTCTTAAGAGAGTGGAAGTGGGCCTATGTAGAACTTGAGTATGTGTAGAGTGAGAATGTCCATTCTAAACATCCTGTCATCTCAAAAATAATTTCAGACTTGCGTTATAAATGTTTGTTCAGTGATCATGGAAAATTGCTAACTGTGACAAAGCTATATGTGTCATGTACGTGAGTACACAAGACCAAGCTGAGTGAAATCCGCAGCTTGGTGCCATTTACCCTGTCAGAGCTTTCAGGAGGACTTATGCTGAATGAATTGCTGTGATTTTTTTAAAGAAAACTAAAAGCGCATAGGAGGTTGATGGAATGAATGCTTTATCGCACCAGAGTATGCCATCTGAGTGCATGCTGAGTGAGTGAGCGAGCTTCCATCTAATGCCTCTCATCCTGTGAATACTAATATCAAGATGGCCCCCTTTCTTTCATGATGCATTCTGACAAATCGAAGTGATAACATTAAGCTGCTTGATGATGGATTTTGGTAATTAAGCTTGATTAATAAACGTGATTTACTTGGCATACAGTGTCTCATGAATGTAGATAGTGCTGCTGCTGTTTACATAGATTTCTGCTGCTGTAGCAAGCGGCAGTGGCAATGCATGACATTTTAATGTCTATTAAACAGAGCACTTCACTTCTTGTTAGTTATGCTTATAAAGTATATAATCATGTGGGACAAAGAAATGCCCTCATAAGCCCCTCACACATACCAGTATGGGGGCCCCAGTGACTCTAGGTGAAATGTGATCCACTGTCCCCTCCCAAAGAGAACTCTGCCTTACGGGCAGAAAAATGACAGAGCCTGGGCATGGTGGTTGGAGTCGGTTTACAGTGGGAAGTGCAAAGCAAGGAAACGGTTGCTGGGAAGGTGAAAAGTCTAACGTTTCAAGGTTGTTTTGTGAGCAGACCAAAAAGGGGAGAGAGCAGGCCCACTCGTTGCATTCCTGACACGTAACCTGCATGATGTTTTTGTTCTGGCCAGGAGCAGAGCGGAGCAGAACAGCCTTGTGGAACAGGGTAGAGCTCCAGTGTCAGAGGAGGGGTATGGCTACTCACCTTGTAATTGAAGTAATGCAAACATAACCGACTCTGTGCTGCCTACAGAAATATGGCCATTATTAACAGTGGCTGGTTTGGCCTTGTGTGCAATTTATGCATTCATGAATATGTATGGACAAGAACTTGGTTTTACAGTCTGAATATTTGACACATAGGTGTTACTAATGCATAATAATGACATTTCGGTGAGTTGAGCAAAAAAGGTTGCAGCAACCTTCTGATAGCATGTGTGAATCATGATTCTTGTAACAGTGGCTGTGCTATGAAGTTATAATGGCCATCTGTTTATGATGTTCATGCAGGGCTCCTTCTATGCCCACTCTAGAATTGATGGCCATCCCTTAAAATCGGTGGCTGTTTTTAGCATTTCTGTCTCCAGCTCTCAATGTGGCACCAGTGTGTGAACCTTCAGCATAGGAACACCATTTGATTGGGGCAGTTCTATGACTGGAATTGTTTAATTAAAGTTTGAAATTGTATTAGATCTTAGCTTTGATTAAGTTGTCTCCTGTTATCCCCTCTTTCAAGTATTAAATTTTAAAGTTTTATCTCTTTCTGTTCTTAGTTTTTTGTTTTCTACAGGATTTATTATTTCTCAAATAAGTTAAACTTTATTGGTATAACACTTAGGCCAAAGTGCTTAAAAACACTAATAATAATAATAATAATAATAATAATAATAATAATAATGATAACAAATGTAATCCCCTGAAAAGAAAAGCTGGATGGAGAAGGGGAAAGGATGGTCGCTTTTGTTGATGTCCAAATACAATGTCATATCTATTCAGTGATTGGAATAACAGGTTTACTGAAAATGGATGTGAATTAGATTTTTCTGCATTTATGACTGGGTGTATTTAAACTGTACTCGGCCATGATTTTCCAGCATTTTTTTTTACCAAAGGATGAGTTTACCACAACCTGGTCTCTGGGGATTTTTTTTTACTTTTCAGGCCACTTTACATGTATGGTTGATGCAAGGTCCTCTTTGTCTTCAAATCCCTGTTAACTGGGCAAAGCCAGGGTGGTTGTATTTGCCCAAAGGGATTGGCACATGACATTATCATTAACCAAGCAGGCCACTAATATCATTACAGTAGTTCTCTTCCCATGTCGCCTTCACTAACCAGAAACATGTCAAGTGCATACTTATGCAGGGAGAAATTCATCATGTGCAAAAAGCCCTGTGAACATTTATCCTTAACTGGACCTACATTTTAATTCTAAGATGAAGTTCTGTCCTAAAGGCATGTCCAGATTGACAGTGTGGAATGAAAATCTATCAGTAGTTGCTAAGTAGCTTTCCTGTCATGTCGACCCTAGGCAGTAAAAATATTTAAGCATTATCAAGAGTCCGAACAGAGGAATTTTTACAGGCATTTTCCTTAATCTGTTATGTTGCCACACCTTTCTCCACCCACAGTCCACCTTGGCTAGCATTCACCTTGGCTAGCATTCACTTGAACTAGTTTAGTCCTCATCTGCACCCTGAACTCTTCTCCTCCTCCTCTGTTCTGTTTTCTCCAGCCCTGTGGTTTCCAGGAAGGAACCCACAGTCCTCAAGAGTCCATGGCGGTCAGGGCCCAGTGCCTTGGCACTAAAAGACCCCACGCTCTTTAGCTCACAGCAGAATACAAGACCCGCTGCTCTGGAGCCTTGTTAGAAAACACTTCACCAGATTATTTTAGTTCTTTGTCAGGCTTTTCTGATGAGCAGATCTTTACAAATTTGTTGTAGGAGGTTCAGAATGTCTGATGTGGAATCTTAAGTGGCATAAATGTACAGAGAGCACTTGGAGTAAAACTATGGGCTATTCAGTAAGTGGAAGTTCATCTTTTGCGTTTGCTTTTTGCCAGTGGTGAATATAGTGTATGAAGGCAAGGCAAGGCAAGTTTATTTGTATAGCGCATTTCATACACAACGGCAATTCAATGTGCTTCACAAAAATAAAAGCAAAGGACAATATATGAAGGCATAAAAGATAAAGATAAAGTAAGTGTAAAAGCATAAAAGATATAAAAGCATAAAAAAACACACAAAAAAAAAATAAATAGTAAAAATCATTAACAGAAAGCATCTGAAAACAGTTTGGTCAAGTCTAGACTTGAAACTGCCAACAGTAGGAACATTTTTAATGTCTTCTGGAAGTCGGTTCCAGAGCTTTACAGCATAGCAGCTGAAAGCTGCTTCACCACATTTTGTTCTAACAGCAGGTTCTACCAACACATTTTTATGAAGTGATCTCAGAGACCTAGTTGGTGCGTATAACTGAAACATATCTAATAGGTAATTGGGTCCCATCCCATTTAATGATTTAAACACAAGAAGCAATGCCTTAAAGTCAATTCTATAACTTACTGGGAGCCAGTGCAGGGACCTTAAAACTGGAGTAATGTGGTCAGATCTTTTTGTTCTTGTAAGAACCCTTGCTGCTGCATTTTGGATCAGTTGAAGCTGTTTGATGGTCTTTTTAGGAAGGCTGAAAGAAAGCTTTCAGAATGACCTTGAACCATTTGAATGCAAGAGACATCTCCTCCCTTGAAACCCCCATCTTCAGTCATGCATTTTAAAAAAGATATTGCCAGCTCTCAGCTATTCTAGTTGGCTCAAGAGGCCAGTGTTTTTTTTAATGGAAAAGAATGTCGTAATTATTCCTTCTGGGTAATTTGCGTGCAGGAGGAGCAATACACAGCAGGTATTATTCTAAAGTCTGATGCATATTTTCATGCCTTTGATCTGCAATTCAATTGGCAGGCAGTCCTTCACTGTTTACTCTGTAAATGGACTCTGAAATACCAGGGTGAAGGTAGGGGAGGTGGAGCCAATGCAGTTAGGCCAACGAATTGTGGCCAGTAATACTGATATCCTGTGTAATGCTCTTGGCAGAGCCTGCCGCTGACACTGCCTGCCCACATGCATTGCCAGGGCTCATTCTGTAAGATAGCAGATTGCATGCTCATAAGAGGCACTTAAAAACATTTAACATTTTTGCTTGGGCGACAATGGTCACCTTTCGATGCCATTCCATGCAGCCCTTGTGTTGCAAAAGGTTTTTTTCTTTAAACTATGCATCGTAGAGATTGTGTGTCTGGACATATTGGCCAGTGGTTGTCTTGATTACATTTTAAATCAGAGATGGTATTTGAAAATCTCCTCTGCGTTGATGTGTCCTATCTGTAAATATCGCAAGGCTGAAAGAGATTATTTTTTATTTGATGCAAGCTGCCAAAGCCAAGCCTGTTGAATTAAATGACCTATGGTGGCGTTGCATCACACTGATCGGTTGTAGGCAAGACGAGGTAAGGCCTTGAGATGACAAGCTGCACAAACAATAAAGCAAATCTGTGAGTGGCAAAATATGGCTTGGAAAATACATTGTATAACAAATACTTTGCTATACAAAGTAAGCATGCTGACATCATTATGACTGACTTAGTGCTCATTCACACCGACTTGAGCGTGTACAGCACGTAAGCGTGTACAATATTTTTGTATGTGTGACAGAATACGCTCATATCACACGTGCGGTGTGAATAGTCTAATTAGTTAACATGCATTCTGAACGAATACGGACAGGGAACGGGCACGCGCTGTATACGGAGAGTGTTTGGTGTAAATAAGCCCTTACACTGACACACAGTCAGAACAAGATAAAAAATATAGGCTTTAATTAATCTACTTTTGCTGGGATCGTAATTACAGCTGCCATGGCGCTGTTTAATCAAGTGTTATTGCTAGGAGCTGTATAGCAAAGCCATGCTATATACTAACCTTAGGCCTAACGTTATCTACATTTTTGGGGTGGAGGGGGAGATTATAGCACTCTGATGTTGATGATGCCGGTGGAGAAATAGGCTTTTGTCATGCAGTAATTGACATTGTAATCAAAAAGCAAAGGCTGGGAGAACTCTGAATTATAAAGTTAGCATGTTGAGGTTGCTGTCACGGAACCAATCGAACAAAAAGGTCAGCTGAAATTAGGTCTTTAATTAAACAGCTCTCTTGCTGGAGTCTCTTGCTTGCTATAGCTGACAAGAAACCACGATAGCTTGCAGCATTATAGCTAAATTAAACTGTCAACACAACCGTGTTGTAATTCCACTGTTATTTAGAGGTTCTGTGGCTCCACACACGGTGCACCTCAGCCTCACTCATTGGTGCTAATCCAACATGCAGTCCATCAAAACATATCTTTAGCCTGCCATCCATCGGCTGTTAAGCCAACAGTCACGGGCCACAGCATTTGTCAGGCACCGTCACTCTCTCTGTGTGAGTCTCTGTGTGTGCAGACATGCTGATGAGTGGGTGTGCTGGTCTGTACTGGGCCGTCCCGTCTCGCTGAGTCAGGGGAGTAAGGGAGATTACCCTTGTGGATGGCCCCCCAACAGGCCGGGGCACATCCGGCCTGAATGCCTAAGCCCCTCTGTCCGTCCACAGGAACTCCACAGTCAGTTCTGCGGTGCAGGGCTGGAGACGCATGTTCGGCCCTTATCCCCCCCCCAAAGGCGGGAAATGAAAGTACTTCATCATGGTAAATTGAAAGTTATTTAAGAAGGAATTTCCCGGCAGCTCAACCAAAGATTTATAAACCATGCCAGTACTTGGTTTCCCTAAGAATATCTTATAGGAGAAATGCCATGAGAACTATATTGATGCAATTTATAATCATTGAAAGGCTATAATGATTAATTTTAGCCCTTTCCTGTTGTGTTTCTACCGTGAATTGTGAATAATATTGCCAGGGTACGCATGTGGTCGGGATGAACTCACATTTTCTTATTAGGGGAGAAGTGTCATGCAGCAGAAGAAGTTATCAGATGTCTACCATTTTTTAAAACCACTGCCCCCCAGAGGCAAGGCAGAGTACTGAAGAGTGGTTTTCTGTGAACAGATAGATTTCCGTTTATGACTCAAACGGCACCAAACAAAATGTCTCCCGTTACCTCCCGTGACTTTTCCCAAAAAAGGAGAGGAAGAGGGAGAAACAGGCATGGATGGCCCCCTCTGTGATTCACCAGTGAGTCAAGGGTGGGGTGACATCTTAAAACAAGCTTCGGCATGCTATGCTTGGGCCTTTATTGGAATGTTGCTAGGCTGAGCCGGGCAGGTTCATAAACACTAGCAGTGCTCAGGGCTGTTTTCCACATAGGTGCTAACATACACCTCTCCACCATGTCCTCAGAGAGCGTTTAAACTTTCTGCGCACACAAGTTCCACATAAGCTAAATGTTTTCAACACTTCAATCTGTTGACACGGTTCACCTTCTTTCAGTGATTTCCTTTTCAACCACTAACCGCCCCACGGCCAGTGACCCACATCACATTGTAGTCATCTGAAACAGTTAGCTCGCCGCTTGTGGCACTGTATCCAGCGACACGGGTGTGGGTCGCATGATTCTGCTGGGCCACTGCCGAGTGTTTTTGTTGCCGGCCGTCCAGTCCCCCTCCGCACATGGCCCGCAGGGCAGTGTTCTCCTCTCCAGCACAGGGTTAAAGTAAACCCACTCCACAAATGCATGTCAGCAAGCCAGCTGGAACAATACTGCACTCCCGCCAGCCAAAAGCAATAAGCCGGCCTGTTTTCATAGTCCCCACGAGGGACACTGTTATTGCGGCCGAGGAATTAAAACGTGCCAGTGAGGTCACAATCATGCGGGGGTGGGGGTGGCGCTGTGAAGGGGATGAACAACCTGGAGTAGGCGTAAGGTCACATTAATGCGACTCCAAAGCATGTAAGGAATTTGTGTTGCGATGTTATTGTTCCTTGGATTGTTTTTGGGACTTATGTGAGGCACATCTGCTCGTGCTTTTATTTAGTTTGTTACAGCAATGCTGACTGTTACAGCAAAGCTGACTGTTTATGGAGGCCATTTTGGACTAATATTGTGTTTTGATATATGGGAGATATGTGAAAGTGCCGAATGCCACAGAAATGGACTTTTGAGTTGAGGTTGAGGCTTGGAGGGGAATGGTTGTCTGCCTTCGCTCTCTAGAGGCACAGCCCGTTTTAAAATTCAGTATTGGTTTTGTGGTCGTGATATCAAATTTACAACTTCCTCTTTAAACTCAAAGGGCTTGAGGTTGTTTGTGCTGGAGCTATTTGAAATGGGCTCTTTGTGACGGATCATATTCTGAAGTGAAAAACAATGTGTTTTCGTAGTCATTCCCTGCCTTCGTATCAGTGAATGAAATCAAATTGAATTGTAAATGGAGAGAATTTTATCAGCCGTCTTCCACAGTCCACAGTACAGTTCCAACCCTTTGGTCATGGTCGTCGGGTCATCCGCTTCTTGTGGAATGTTTTGCCGTCCTTGTGAAAGTTTTCCTGTCCTTGTGCAGTGGAAATCAGGCTATATTTGCATAATGTGACCCAGGTCTCCACGTATTCTCTTTGTTTACATTCTTTGGGGAGTTGCTGTTGTGCACACTATTCATATATTTATATTTATAGCACCTCATATCAATATGGAGTTTAAGTATGAGTCTGTCACCTGCACCTCAGTAACTAACTGGGATGTTTGCAGTTCTCAGCACGCATGGTTGGTGGCAGCACAGCTCACCCTGCTTGTCTGGCCCATGGAGAGCGCACCAGGGATGGTACTGGATTTGGAGCAGACTGATGGTCTGTGTGAGTGTGTTGACCGAATAGGGAAAAGGTCAGCAGAGAGTGGATCCCTTTAGCTCCAACCTGCTGTTGAAAGTGTGTGTGGGGTGGGGAGGGTGGGGCATAACCAGGAAGTGGCATGACCTTTAGGGCAGAGGTCACGTCGAGCTAAGCAGTCAGCCGTCTGGCTACGGCTCAGCAGCTGGCCGGACACCGGCTGTAAAACCGGGCGGTCACTGGAGACCCCTGAGTGGCTCTGTTTCCTCCTCCGAGACTAAGGCCTCTTCCCTTCCCTTCCCTCCTGTGTGTGTGTGTGTGTGTGTGTGTGTGTGTGTGTGTGTGTGTGTGTGTGTGTGTGTGTGTGTGTGTGTGTGTGTGTGTGTGTGTGTGTCCGAACATTTGCGTCACTCATTTTTTGCTTACCACTTGGTTTTAGCACCCCCCTATATGGGCATTGCTAAGAGGAATGAGCTTTCAGATGTCAGCCTCTGAACCAGACATGGAGCGTCTCGTGGGTCACATCGGACCAAACCAGCCATTACCAGCAGGTGATGGAGCTCTCCTCAGACCACCGCTGACAATTGGCTGCGGGGGTGTCAGCCTCATTTTAGGGGACATGCTGTCCCGTAAGCCTTGTGTTGGTATTTGTGATGGCTGGCACCCTGGAATGGATGGACCACACTGTGCTTTCCTATCAGACTGGCCATTGGTATGCAGCTGTGACCGCCTCCTCTGCAGCCCAGTGTGAAGATATTTGTCTCTGCCTCTCTGCCTGTGCCTGTCCCTCTCTTTCTCCCCCTCTCTCCCGGCTCTGTTTCTGTCCCTCTGCCCCTCTGTCTGTCTCTGTCCTCTTATCTCTCCTTCTCCTCTTGCCCACTTGGCGTAGAGACTGTCAACAGCCCCCCACCCCCACGCTGCCTTGGGGAGAGACGGGAAGGGTGTAAGAGTGACTCCGTGGTGGTGGGAGCACAGCTAATTAAAGCATCAATTTGCCAGCCCCATAACGACAGGCACCTCATATTGCAGCCTGTCGCTCTCTGCCTCCGTGTGAGTGCGTGTCAGCCGGCCTGTAAATACCCTATCCATTACGACACCGCACACCACGATCAGACTTTTATTCCCTCTCAGCAGTAAGTTATTTGCCATCGGTGTGTTGCCGCTTCGCGAACATAAACAAGCCAGTGGTGTCTCAGGAAGGCTGTCGCACTAAGAGGCATGGTGTTGTCTGATTGAAGAACCCCAAACTCATGAAGAAATCCCAACTATATAGCTTGACATGTCCTCCAGGCTCATCTAAAATGCCCTTTTGCGATTAGTGGTGATCGGATCCCTCTTTGGATTTTTTTCTCATTTCAGCAGCAAGAGAAGCAACGCTCAATGTAATTTTTTTTGCAATAGGAGGAAAAAGTTGAAAGTTGGAGGCCTTTGATGTGCAGTCACTCGCAGAAAATCC
The DNA here is from genome assembly GCA_027475355.1 of Coilia nasus. NCBI lineage: Eukaryota > Metazoa > Chordata > Actinopteri > Clupeiformes > Engraulidae > Coilia > Coilia nasus. The sequence continues at coordinate 8,559,978 of CM050207.1, forward strand.
TCTCAGTTGCCTCAAGTGAGCTTGCGCTTGTCAGACCTTGACCTGAAAAAACTCTTAAAAAGCACTTTTTTCCCTTCTCTTTTTTCCTCTTTCCCTCTCTCCCTGTCTTACCCCCTCTCTTTCTCTATTTCTCCCTCCCTCTCTCTCTCTCTCCCTCTTTCCCTCTCTCCCTGTCTTGCCCCCTCTCTTTCTCCCTCCCTCTCTCTCTCCCTCTCCCTCTCCCTTTCCCTATCTCTCTCTCCCTCTCTCTCTCTCCTCTTCCTGCTTCCTCTTCTCTACATTCCCACCCCCCTAAAGTCTCTCCAAGAGACAGAATATTCTAGAGTGCCAGTGATGAGGGCGAAACTTTTTTTTCGCCAGTCGCCTGAGGCGCCTCCTTATCATCATCAGCGTCATCACCGGTACTCTCGGCGCTTTGGGTTTTCCCATCTGAGGTAGCGCCTGCTATATCAGCGCCGCTGATGTCTTCCACAGGTGTGAGCCGAAAGGGCTCGGCCTGAGATGATTGATGCGCAGATACAGACACCTGGAGAGGGAGGGTAGGTGTCTTGTTTGGGCCTGTTAGCCAGCTCCTCCTCCTTCTTCTCCTCCTCCTCCTTCTCCCCGTCCCTCTCTCATCCTTCTGGAGGTGGCCGCGGTTGCGTGTCTGAGGTGATGAGTGAGATGGTTGAGGAAGGTGCCAGGCAGCCCATAGATCACTCTCACTCACCAGCACTGTCAGGCAAGCCTCTCGCTGCCCCGCTGCAGTAAGATGGGGGGTGGGGGTGGTGTGGGATTGGGGGTTGGGGGTGGTGTTTTTAGCAGCGGTTACTTGACTGCCAGACACTTGGCTTTTCACGCTCACACGCATACCAGCCACACACACTCACACTCAAACACACACACACACAGAATGCTTTGACCTCCATCTGAGGAGCTCAGAGCGTCTCGGATATCGGGAAGTGCATTTATCACGGGGGATTTAATATTTCAGGGTATTAGGGTATAAAGTCCCATTAGTCTGTCAGAGTGTTGCTTTTCCAATGAGCTGCAGCACTTTAAGGTGTGACCCACAACAGTGTGGAGCCCAGCAGGGAGCCATCCTGGAGAGGAATGGGCAGTTTTAGCACACATTTGCACACTTCAAGGGCAACTCAGTGACACTGAAAGGCACGAGGTGGGAAGTCTCCTGAGATGTAATGTAGATTAAACCCTGGCTAAGTTCTACTCTCGAACAGCAGAATGAAATATGTGCGACAGACATGGGGTCTCAGCTAGGATCAGCCTTTGTCTTATCTCAACCTAAGAATTATTTAGAGGGGAATTTTTCCTGCTTTGGGAAATTCCAGACCCTCTTACTCAGATACCCACTGAGTTTATTAAGGGATGCTATGATCCATAACAGTCTTTTTTTAGCAACTCTGAATCATTGGAGACATTATTCAGAGCTTTGTAAGTTTCTGTGTTTTGAGTTACAAAGTAAAAAAGTGACTTCCGTAAGTAAGTTTTGAAGTATTGAAATGGCTTTACTTTATTTTCTTATATGATTTTATTTTTAGAAAAGCATCTTTTGAACATAGGCACTCGGCAATTGCCATTTAGTTTGATGCATAATTCTGTTTTTTTTACTGTTAATACTCTTAATAGTCTTTTGTCTGAGACCATTGCCCATGGATGGCTTAGTCTAGGTTAAGCTGTGTGGTGTTTCTGACCTTTATGGGATGACATTAATCAGAGGCAGCCACAGGCCTGGGGTTTATTAACGCCAACCCAGGAGAGGGGCCTTCAGGTCAAAGGTCACAGCCGACACTGCTGTCAACACAGACGTATTGATAGAGAGCTCCCAGGGCATGTCATGTCCTGTCATAGATTTCTGCCCGATGGAGCGCCTGCTTATGTCTTGCTGAACAACGCGCAGCTTTTTAGTGGCATCTTAGACACTGCGCAGAATTTCATAAGAATAAATCCACTGGCGTCCGGTTCCTCCTTGGCAATGGCTAGTGTGGTGACAGAACTGTGTCATTTCTAACATCTTCACCATTCCACACTCCTCCCAAAATACTAGCAGGCTGTCATTCCGTGGAAGCCCCAGACGAAAGCAGCAGCAGCAGCAGCAGTAGAAGCTCACTGCTGAAGGCCCGCCGCGCTCTGGCGGGTTTATTTAAGTGAACAAACAGGGCGTTAAAAGCGGCCCATTTTAGTTCCTTTGTTTCCATGCGGGAGAGCAGTTTAGGTAAGCGGACACCGGGCGCTTCACATGATGGGGTCAGGAGGATGGGGGCGCTTTTCGCATGTATGCAAAATAACCGCACCGCTCGTTTAACGCCAGTCTGCCCGCGGCCGAAACCTGAGCAGCTCCTGACGCATGGGGCGTGTAAATGAAACGCGTCCCCGTACCCGCCACTGCCCCCCAACCGCCACTGCCCCCCAACCGCCCCTGCCACCCACCCGTACCCCCACAAAATCCCTCCCCACACCCCACCCCACCCCTCTCCCCTGGTTTTTCTTTCGCACTCGGCTCCAAATAAAAAAACTGACGTCTTCCTTTGCAAATAGCTGGTACGTGCAATGTTTACCACCAAGGTGTGGTGGTGGCGTAGTGCGGTCCCAGACAGCTGATTGTAAAAAAGCCGACACATAATCCAGCTACCGTGCCGGTCGGATCAGCAGCTCTGCTTCCACACTGGGTATAGCAGCCGCTTGAACGTTTTCAACGTGGAGGAGGGTTGAGGGGGGGACTGAAAGGGCCAGTGGATGCTTAAATTCGCAACTGTAATCCCCCTCACACCCCCCTTAGGTTAATATTTCTAGATGGTCTGCTCATGTTGACCTAAGCGAGGTTCTTCCTCGGCTGGCCTTGTTTCGTGCGGGATTGACACCCACCGCAATTACTCATGCACATAGCATGCTATGGTTGGGGGTTATTCTTAGCGCCTGTCTGCAAATCAGTCACGGGGGAAAGGTTGGCGGGTCAAAAAATAAAGAGGTAACCAGTCTGAGGGGTTGTGCGCGCGGTGTTTACCAGAGAGGGGAGGTATTTTAACACCCAGGGGAGCTCGCATATTTACCGGGAGGGGGTCGGCCGTCCTTGCCATTTGGCTGTTAGGAGAAGCACAGGAGTGAACGTAGCACAGAGGGAGAGGGAGAGTGTGTGCGTGTGTGTTTGGCTGACATTGTGTGTGTGTAAGAGTGTGTGTGTGTGTGTGTGTGTGTAGGTGAGTGCCTGTGGAAAGCCTCAGTCGTGCACCCACCCGGCTCAGATCAGTGAGGGACTGAGCCCAGAGCAGCAGGAGCAGGAGCAGCAGTAGGAGGAGCAGCAGGCTGAGTGGGGCTGTCCCGGGGCTGGTCCCCTGTCTGCTTGCCCGCCTGCCTGTGTGTTTATGCGTTAGCGCGTGTGTGTGTGCAGTGCAGTGCAGCGCAGCGCGGGGATGAGGGATCAGGGAGAGCTACACATGGGCTGGGAAGCAGTGGGAAAACTCTGCCCGAGCTTCTCCCTTGTCTGCAGCCAGGCACTGGCCATCTACGCTACCACAGGACTCTTCTGAGAGAGACTCGCACCAGAAGAACCTTCTGCTGCTCGCTCCTGAGTTCAGACGCTTTTTCTTACCCAGAAAAATCCCCCCCTCACTCGCTGGCTGAGTGACTTTCTGCATACAGAAAGGCCAGGGGGGGGGGATACACTTATCTTAACGGAGTTTCAGCAAATCGATATCTTCCCAACGGACCAGCACCTCTGCCACCATGAGCCGATGGCTGAAGTGCACTTCTACATACTTTGTAGGTATCCACAGAGACTTGAAGTGGCTTTTGAAATGTCCAGTGTTTTTCTTCTGATGTGTACAGACATGGGTAGTGGGAAATAGGGAAGTGGAGGAAGTGGGTTGGTGGGGAGGCTGGTAAGGGGTGTTGGTGTCCAGAAGCTCAGACAGCATTTCACATGACTAGCAGGAATCTCAAGCAACAATGTGCGCACAGAAGTGCAGCTCTGGACAAAGACCGACATATGGTGCCCTGAGCTGCTTAAAGGCTTGTTTTAACTCGTCGGCAAGAAGAGATTCCTCGCAAGCTGTTCATTTCTCCCCCTTCGTTTATTAAGCCGTCCCCATTGTTGGGAAATTGTTTGGTTTTGTGTGGTCAGTGGTTTTGCAGAAGTATGCGGTGGGGGTTTATGGAACAGTATTTTCTCTTGGCTGTCAGCAGTAGGAAGTTTGCTGCATGAGATTGTTTACCTACGCGATAATGACTGTAACCGTACTTCTGCAACCGGCATTTCGTTTGATTTCCCACGCAGGAAGCCATTTTTTTTACCTGACAGTTTGTCTGGTATAATCTCAGCATTGTGAAGCCATACATACCCCTTATAACCCTCTCACCTTTGCCTGCCTAGCCTGCTAGCCTAGCCTGTCTGTTGCCTGGTGTTATGCATCATGGTCATCAACATTGCTGTTGTCAGTGTGTTTTTGACCATGCGTAATTCTCCCCCTTCAGAACACTGACTGGAACAAGTACGATGACCGGCTGATGAAGGCCGTGGAGCGCGGCGAGGTGGACAAGGTGGCCGGCGTGCTGAGCAAGAAGGGCATCATCCCCACCAAGCTGGACGTGGAGGGGAGATCTGCGTGAGTACTTCCTCCTCAAACACCCACTCGATACCAACAAACGGCCCCAACTCTGATTTGCACCCTCCCTCCACCCACGAATCTGCCGTCGGCTTTTCGCCACTCTTAACAGCGCTGGCTCACACAGCCGTGGCGTCCAGGTCCTCTGTCACCTCACCATAAATCTCCAGCCAGTGGCTCGCTACATACCCAGACATATGAACGTTTTTGTTATGTTAAGCATGAGTAAATAGTGCTGTTATTCCGCTGTTTTCCTTCCTGCTGTGGCCCAAAAATGGAATGGATGGAAGCCATGGCTCACTCTTCAGGAATGCCTCCGCTGTGAGGAACAGAATGGTTGTTTGTTTATTTTTGGCGGCCCATTTGTGGACAATGGGGTGCAAAACAAGGTCTGCGGGCATGTGCTACCGTGTGACATAAACTCTGCATGACATCACCAGTTTCTGCCTGCTGCCACCACTGCCCCTCCGCCCCCCACCCTTCCCCCATGACATCACCACTAGCAGATTTGCCCCCTTAACCCTCACCTACCCCCACACCCTCTCTCACATGCCAGCTCAGATCTCTGTGCCCCCCCTCTACCCACCCACTGGAGAGCTGGCTAGATGCACTACGAGATGCACTGCCAGCCGGGTGCCTCCTGTGGACACACATGGAAGTGATTAGGATCTAGTCGAGGTCCCTGGTTTTTCCAGAATCTATTTAGGCCGGGCCTGTGTGTTTGTGTGTAATCTGCGCTGAGGTCTGCCTCTGTGCAGGGTTCGGTGTGGGCCATGGCAAAGCACCCTGTGGTCCACCGGTCTTGGCCAGAGGGAGCGCCGCCCTCTTTTTTGGGGAGCAGGAAATGAGCTAGCATGAACAGATGCGGGCCGCCCTTGAGCACACAACGTAAAATTAGAATTAGGATTTAGCGCAATTGCAGGATTTGTCCCGGTCGAGTACTCCGGGCATCCAGCTTAAGACTACGGTTTTGAGCCGAGGCAGGTTTATTTTTAAATGAAAGAAAACACAGTGGAGGGTTTAGCACTGAAACCTGCCTAGCTGCTCCTCCCTGTTGTAACTGATAGCTGTCAAAGGCAACTGGTTTTCTGACGACCCAAAGACAGCCATACCTTTCCATAGTGGCCTCTGGCATGTCTTTAATTAGCGTGAGCCAGGCGTTTTAGACCTTCACTCAGTAGGACGTGTGCTAAGCAGTGCGAGAGGTTGACATTGTTGTACGTCTGGTAACGAGTGTTGGATCTCAGTGATAAGCATTGCGGGAGGTTAACATTGTTGTACATCTGGTAACAAAAGTGTCGGATCTCAGTGGGGATATGGCACTTGGTATTTTCAGCGGTACACGACATCCTTCCAGAACAAGTGCCCCCTGAGAGAGAGCATGAGGTCTGGACTCATAATAAGGTGACAGATTTTTTTGGGGACCTAAATCAAGTGAGTCCACCGCCATCAAAGATGCCAGGGCAACCGGAGCTCTGGGCAATAAACACCAGTGTGATATATGAGGCCAAATCGTCGCTGGCAACCCACCCACCCACCCAGCCTCCACCTAACCCCATCTCTGACCCCCACCCCCACCTAACCCACCCACCCATCCATATATCCGGTCCTTGTTGGCCCAGCGTTTTGTGCGAGAGCTACGTGATGCTACGTGCCTCACTACAGGCAAATTCAGTCCTCTGATGTGAAGCCATCCATGATGGCTTATTGTGTCACGCACGGACAGTGCAGCAGAGCGCTCTCATTCGCCCCCGTGATTAATTACACGTCCCATTGTTTTCCTTGGCTTCCCAGGGGCTTCCCTCTGCACTGCGATGGCAGAGCTGTTTAGGTTTACTTGCTCAGAATTCTGGTCCACTGTCTCCAGTAATTAAGCTTACACATAAACGGATCAAAGAGGGAGCAGCGTTAGTCTTGGTCTAGTGGGATCCTCTGGCTTTGTTTCTGCGCTCTGCTACTAACGTTTTAGGCCACCACTGCTGCTGACAAGCACTTATTAGAGCTAATCAAGAGCTGTGTCCCAGTGGGCACACTGACACGTAGTAATGTTTGCGAGGGCCGCCCCTCCCAAAATCATTTTGACTCGCTGGAAGCAAAAGCAATCCCAGACAAATTCACTTTAGCTCGTCAGTCTAAACCCAGCTACTGCTGGTGTCATTTTGAAGTCATTAAAGTTCCCTAACTGTTAGGAAAAGCAACTTAGCAATGCTAACTTGTTTTGGAACGGATTTGAGCTTTACACCCTCCCCCCCTCCTTGAGCTTCCCGTAGTCGTGCTCCCAACACCCCCCCCCCCCCCCAACATACCCACCCGCCCCACCTCCCACCCTCACTGTCCATGCCTCGTTTTCAAAAATAGCATAAATAATGCGGGGACTGCAGACCTGCAAGCCAGTCAGGGCTCTGGTGCCAAGCTAAAATGACACGTCTGGGGATCCTGCAGGAGGGCCCTGCGCCTGGGTCACAGTTAATGGTAGCGCACTCCGAGCAGGGATTGTGTGCTCTCTTGGCTAGCCGCCCCAAGGGAGGGAGAAAAACAAATGGGTGCCGAATTAACCCAGAAAATCGGACACATGAAAAGGCGAACTTGCTAACTCTACAAAGGCCCACTGGACACATCGCACATCATCCGAACGCCCCCAGGGGCAGATCCCACTGTATATTTCACCAAGGCAAGAAGGGCACAGAAAGCCTTTAATTATGTCTGGTCAGTCTCACAGCCCAGTTAGCATATGTTTGTGCTGCCCAAGTTCAATGCTGCCCAACCTCAATGCTGCCCAACCTCAGCTGAAAAATGCTGCTTTTGGAAGAATGTTTGCAGTCGTGTGTGTGTATGTGTGTGTGTGTGTGTGTCTGTGTGTGTGTGTGTGTGTGTGTGTGTGTGTGTGTGTGTGTGTGTGTGCTCGTCTTCGCGGGAGGATCTGCAGGTCAAGGTCCTGGCTTACACGCATGTCGTAACTCCGTCTCTTTGCCATCAACGCTGCTTTTAATAACCGCTCCCAAAACGAGGTGGCAGTCTGCATGGCTCCTTGGTGGTATGTTTTTAGAGTTAATGCATAAACAAGGTCTCAGTGTTGGTGGGGGTTGGGGAGGTGGTTGGGCGGAGGGGGGGCATCATGTTCATTCACAAACACCACCCACACTCTGTCAAAGTCTGTCCATCTCTCTGGTAGTCTCTGAGTCTGTCCATGTCTCTTGTCGTCTGGTAAATGTTTCTGTTTTTTTTTTTCTTCTGAGCCTCCATTAGTCTTAAGCAAATGTATTGACTCTCTTCCATTTGCCACCCACACGGGAGATAATGTGAAGATGTGGTTAAAAAAATGTGGGGCCCCCTGGGGTCGTGAGAGGCAGAGAGGGGAGTTGAGTTTCCGCTGATGGTTCCCACCAGGTCTCCAGAGTGTGCTGATGGAGCTGATTGCTGATGGCGTCAGTTTTCATTGCTCTCTGTAAAACCCCCTCTCTTTCCCTCTCTCTTTCTCTCTCTCTCTCTCTCTCTCTCTCTCTTTCTTTTTTTCTCTCTCTCTACCCCCTCCTCTCCTTCACTCCCTTTTTCCTGTATCTCTGTGTCCTCATACTCCTCTATAATTTTTTTCCTTTTTTTTTTTTTGCTCTCATCTCAACAGCTTCCACCTCGCTGCGACAAGAGGACACTTGGATTGTTTAAGCCTCATCTTGGGCCACAATGTGGACGTGACGGCCACCGATGCCACCGGTGAGAGCTCCTTGACAATAGACTCCCACTCCAAAGCCTTTTTTCTGTTCTGCTCTGAATACGTTACGACAGTGCTATTTTCTGCTTACAGGGAAAAATGCCCTACATTTGGCTGCAAGGAATGGCCAGTCATTATGTGTTCAGAAGCTGTTGCAGGTAATGTGCAATCACAGAAATAAAATCACCCCCCCCCCCCCCCCCCTTAATTCTCACCAGCCAGTCATAAGCTCTTCTTTACGGCCTCTTTCCTCTTTGGAGAAGTGACACTATAGTTACTGGATGGCACTTGAACATTGTGAACATTTTACCTTAAAATATCTATTTTTCTCCCCTGAAATACTCTATACATGACAAAGGTGGAAATGCCTCTCTAACAGTTTTATAAGCGTAGCCCCTGTGGAAGTGAGTGTATAGTCACAGTTATGGCATTAAAGCCCTCCATGCTTTGACCTCCATATATATCTCCCTTTCGTAGCCCTTCACTATTGTCTGTGGAAGAAAAGCAGTTGCTTGAATGATTTAAATAAGCTTTTAATGAAAATGACCTCCAACTAGCGTAATGAAATTGCCTCTCTCATTATGGCTTGATTGTTACCGCTGCCAAGTGGAGGTTATGCAATCATCGATGTTTGTTTGTTTGTTAGTTAGCAACATAACTGAAAAAGTTATGGATGGATTTTGATTACATTTTCAGGGTAGGTCAAAATGGGCTTAAAAGTGATTAGATTTTGGTGGTGATCCGGATCACCATATAGGATTCTTCTCCATTGCGAAATAGGGACAACTTGAACATATTTCCATATAACTCAACAAATAAAGAACAGAATTGGGGGTACTGAGCTGCCCTGGCGGAGGTCTGTGCACTCGGAGTGCTTTTCTAGTTTTCTAGCTATTGTTAAACTGTCTGTTTGGTGAGTGCCTCTCATGGGGAGCTGTCGCCCTTGTTGGCTGTGCTGGTGAGGTCTCATCCTTAATTCATATAGCCAGCTGATTACCACACATGGCTCCTAGTGATCTCATGATTATGCCACAATGCTATGATTATATTACAATCAGGTTGGTAGGGAGAGATGAAAGGCTTTTTAACACACCGTCCTGTGGGCCCTGCGCACAATTAAAGGAATTGCAGTTTTAAATGGCAACACAGCTAGGCCAAATGCTCTGATGTAACGTGGGCCCACCCATACTTCCTCTGATGCTACATAGACTATTGGGTTCAAATCAGTCTGGCCGCCCAATGGAGGTATTCTAATACCTGGATAAATGGAAGATGTCCCACCGACATTTATTTCAGTAGGAAATGCTAGGCTAGTGAATTCAACCAAAATTGAGTTAATTTTTTTACGTTTCAAAATGGAGTTTCATGGAACTCATTTCCTTCCCCATTTTAAGTGCCAATTAAGTGCCATGTTACTGATTGACATGAGGTAGAGCGGTAAGCTACATCAAGGAGGGGCATTGGATGTTCAAAAATGGATGGTGACGTAGTTCAGGGG
>CM050207.1:8574782-8592282 GCA_027475355.1 Coilia nasus
AATCTTAAGGACACAGCCAGGGTGGAGGAAAGGAGAATGATTCTACGGCACCCCCATTGACAGATGGCCCTTTGAGGGACACTATTAGTTTTATAATTAATGGAAGGGGGCCCCCAAAAATTGTATTCCTTCAAAGGGTCCCACATTTCGTGCTGTCCCGCTGTGTAAGTTCAAGTCCTGTAATTTGAATTGTTTGTGTGTGTGTGTGTGTGTGTGTGTGTGTGTGTGTGTGTGTGTGTGTGTGTGTGTGTGTGTGCTCTCAGGACTGCCCTCATATTGGGTTGTGAGTACGCCTGTAAGGATGCCGTGGAGGTGCTCTTGAGGGGCGGTGCCGATGTGACCGCCATGGACGGCTTTGGCCACGACAGCTACCATTACGCCCGGCTCAGCAAGAACACAGAGCTGGTCACTCTGGTCAAGGGCTACCTGGACAGCGCCAACAAAGGTAGGCACACCTGGCCACCCTTTTATCTCCCCGCCCCCCTACTGCCATGCTCTGCTGCCTGCAGAACCAGACGCTGCCCACTGTTTCCTAGTGGCTGATGTTTGTTTGTTTGTTTGTTTGTGGATGTCTGTGTGTTTTTATGATCTGGGACTGAAAAAGGACTCCACTGAGTTTGTGTTGGTGTTGAATGATGGTGGTTTGGGAGCCAGCAGGTGGGCATCCCTTCACAGACAAGGCTCTGTGCCCAGACTAGACTGCCTCACTTAGACACTGCAGGCTAAGCAGGAAGCACAGGAAACTAGCAGAAGAACAGCCGCCCCCCCCCCCCCCCCAAATAGCCACACTCAACAACAAGGGAGCTTATTTTAAAACAGTTCGATGGAATCCTAGTCCTAGCCGGGTTGCCTGAGGTAAAGGAGCGTGCAGTTTCTTCTTCCGTTCTTCTTCCCTTTCACCACCACCACCCCCCCCCCGTCCCCCCACACCCTTATCCGTCTGCCCATATTCCCTCTCACTAATGACAGGAAGGTAAAGGAGTGTGCACTTTCTCAGCACCAAAATGACTCATTTGTCTCAGCGTCGGGAGGGGGGGCAGGAAGAAAACCCAACTGGTTGCTTTTTAGTTTCCGCCAGATCTCCTCAGTGCAGTCTGTGGACAAACGCATTTCACGTCTTCACAGACCCTCAAGGCCTTTTTTTCTAATCACCCAGTCACACAAAGACACGTGCCGTGCTGCCAGCGCTGCTTGTTAGCCGTGAATTTGACAGGCGCTCGGAGCGCGTGGGGCGGCCATGCGGAGTGAGGACGGGCATACTCGGTGTGTCGTCCTAATTGAAATTTCCCATCTAACACCTGTCAGCGTTTTGTTTCCATCTGCAGCGCTTATTTAACTCGCCCCCTAATTGCGGCGTAATTGTGTAATTACAGCATTTTTTAAATCATTTGTTTTTTGGGGTGGGTGGGTGGGGGGGGGGGGGTGTATTTGGGCACAGACAACAGAGGCAAAGAGAGCAGAGCTTCTGTCCTTGTTTCATGTCTCAAGGTGGTTTCACCATACGGGCAGATTCCTCTCTGTCTGCACCAGTTTATGTCAACCTTTTCACTTTCTGTCTTTTCTAGCTAAAGAGACTGCAAGAATGGAGCTGAAGAAAAGACAGGTAAGCTGGCCACACACACAAACATGCCGTTGTATTGGATGGTGCACCCCCACAGCCCCCAAAAATCGCAGGGCAAATGAAGCACTTGTGCATTCAGGCTTATTTCTCTGGAGTGCTCTCCTATTATCACAGCTCCCGTCCGATGCCTAGGCAACAAGCACTTTTGTGCTCATTTGTGGTAGGGTCATTGTTTATCATTAACACTGTTTTGCTAACGTGCTCAGCACGGTCGAGTAGTTAGGCTGTTGTTATTGGCGCTTAGAAGGCCGGTGAAGCATTTTAATGAAAATGAATGACTCTGCTTTGACTGGGGCTTCCAACAGTCAGTCCGCAGACACACTAAGCTACAGTGCTGAACTGTCTGACTCAAGGATGGTGAAGGGGAGTTTGAGGTAGTTGCTGACCTATGTGTGTGTAGACGTGATGCATGAGACAGTTGTACACTCTGCACTTAAGCCATGAAGGTCCCTCACTGATGGTCATACAGTTTTCACCTTTTAGCGCTAGTCTAGCATCTGCTGTTGCTGTAGTCTGGTAGCCTGCTGTAGAGTTGAACATTACTGCCCTCTGGTGTGCAGATGGGTCACATGCAGTCAGCATCATCTGGTCTGCTGTTTCCACAAGGACACTAATCAACAGTGATCTGTTTCTTCATAGCAATCAGCGGAGAAGAGTGTGGAGGCGGCAACAAATGCAAACAAGGATCAGATGATACACGTAAGTTTATTCTTTGCTTGTAAATATAGACTTGTCTTATTCAGCAGGTGTCAAGTTCCAAAGAAGAGCATATTCTTCTTGTGTTGGCATATCCTTGTAGGGGGGTGACCGGTATGTTTTGGAAGTTAACAGTGCACCATGTTTTTTTCATTGCAATCTGTGTTTACATAGACAAAGCAAATGAGGGGGGCTTAATTATTTGCGTTGTGTTGTCCCGCAGGACCTGGAGAGGCAGAATGAGACTCAGCAGGAGTCTCTGAGGAAGTTTCACCAGGAGCAAAGAGCCCTCATGGACAAAGTTAACATTCTCCAGCAACAGCTCAACCAGGTAGTGTGCCCGGCCAGACATTACAAATAAGACTGTGGAAATGCACTGATTACTTAATATGCAGTACTGCTGTGCTAAAAAATAGATACAGCGATAAATATCGATATTTTTAAAAATGATATAATATCGACATTCTGGCTACTGATATCGATCCACCCCCCACCACTGATTCTAAACCAAAATGTAGTAAATGTACTTTGTTCAGTGCAAATGTACATTAGCCATATTGTATTATTTTGCACAAATAGTTTTTATTGACTACAGGTACCTAGTGAGAATGGGCACCTTTTCTGTGACATGTTCAGTAAAATAAATTGAACATACAAATAATATTGGTCTGGTTTTGTTGAGTGAATGACATTGAGTAATAATTATAAAGTAATATGTATCGATATCGGAATCGAATCGAATTGAATTGCACTGTATCGAAAATCGTATCGTATCGTGAGCCCTGTATCGAAAATCGTATGGAATCGCCATGTCCTAGATGATACCCAGCCCTAATATGCAGTGCTGAGCTGTATGTCGCCGTATCCACTGCGAGAGTGTCACTTCTGCGCGACTTTCACTTCTCTAATCCTCTCTGACTTTTGCAGGAAAAGTCGGCTGTGGAGGACATTCATATGGAGGTGAGTAAAGGACGTTGTTTTGCTGATGTGGATGTAATACTGTAATTCCCTTCCCCTCAGCTTGTCCAACACAACCCTCACTAAGACAGCACCCCCACAGCGCACCGCAAACATCTCTCTGCTTACTTTACATTCAGAGGGAGCAGCTGAAACGCCTGCTGTCGGCCAAAGAGCGCGAGGATGGGGCTCGCCCTGCGGAGACGGTGAAGGTGCAAATGAAGAGTCACGTGGTCAGTAGCCGCTACACACTACTACAAACCTTCTTCCGTGCTCGTAGACTGTTTACGATTTTCAGGCCACGTCCACCTGGCCCTGAATTACAGTCTTGCTGATAGATTTGAATAACAAATTTTTATGTAATTACAGGGGGATTATTCCGGCCAGTCTGTTATCAAAGGTCAGTGGTCTTTCTCAAAAATTTTCAGAGTACATTTGCTGTTGGGTGGAAAAGAAGGGGGGGAAAAAACTTCTGTCTCTGATGAGCATTGTCATGCAGCCCAGGGCGTTTGATTACAGATTCTCCCTCTCTCTCTCTCTCTGCCCTTTTTCCTCACAACACTGTTTCTTCTTCCTGTTTGTTATTTTTCTACAGGGAGAGAGAACGTTCTCGTGAGGCAGTCACACAGTTTGGATTCTGATCAGGTACTCAGCTTCTTTTCAGGCAGTCTGTTAGTTCAGAGATCACAAAGTCACTCAGTGGCTTTGATGCAGAATTTAACAATTCAATGCAGTAATGATGTACATGACCCTGCCGCGCGCAGGCTGCTTGCGTCAGCCGAGTTAGGCTTAAGAGAAGTACAGCAAGTCAAATAAGCCGCTGGATTCTCAGTTCAAACCATCAAGTCTTTGCCCTGGAGGAAGAGGGAGATTTATGGTTTCATTAGCTTTAATCGCTAGCATTTTTCACTTTTCTCCCTGTTTGGGATAAACTTGAATTTCTGGTGGGAACATCTTTGTGACCTCTCTTGTGCTATTAGAAACGTCTTATCTATTCACGTTGGAGTGTTTGTGTGGTTGGTGAGAAACGGACAGGCAGAGCCCACGTAATAACCAAAATGGCCAAATGTTTGTCTTTGGTCACCTCGCAGGTCCTGCAGTCGGCGGCACCCACCCGCTCCATGTCTCGACCGCTGGAACTGACGCGGACGCCGTCGGTGGCGTCAAGCGGCGAGTCAGAGAGCTTGCGTAGGGAGCTGGAGGCCCTGCGCCGGAGGCAGGAGGCGTCGGAGGAGGAAATGAGCCAGCTGCAGGAAGCGCTAAGCCACAAGACCAAGGAGTGCGAGGACCTGGCGCAGAGCCGCGACGCCACCAAGCGCGACGCCGACCAGCAGGTGCGGCAGCTGGAGGAGGCCCTGGGCGACGTGCAGAAGAGGATGCTGGACTCGGAGGCCAAGGTGAAGCAGCTGCAGGCCCACGTGGTGGCGGTCAAGGAGCACTTGAGCAACCAGCTGGTGGAAGACCTGAAGGCGCAGCTCGGCGACCTCAAGGCCAAGTACGAGGGCGCCTCGGCGGAGGTCGGCCGCGTGCGCAACCACCTAAAGCAGAGCGAGAAGGCCCTGGAGGAGTACAAGAAGAGCGAGGGCCAGCTGGCTGTGGAGGCTGAGAGGCTCACCCAGGAGCTGAACGTCCTGAAGGAGGAGCGCGAGGACATGGCCGACACGCTGCTGGACATGGAGGCCCACGTGAAGGAGGTGGAGGTGCGGCTCGGCGCCATGGTCCCCGCCGAGAAGTTCGACAACATGAAGAACCTCCTGTCCAACGCGGTGGACGAGAAGGAGAAGCAGCTGGCCGAGCTGCGGGATGACTACGACCGCGTGCTGGAGGAGGTGGCCGAGCTTCACAGGGAGATGGACAGCCGGAGCGGCCCGGGGGCCGTAAACGTGCCCCTGCAGGAGCACGAGCGCGTGAGGGCCGCTCTGGAGGAGCAGAGCGCGAGCCTCAAGCGGAAGCTGGCCGACGTCACCGCCAAAAGCCAGGCTCTGATCCAGGAAGTGGAAGAGAGCGAGGAGGAGCGGGAGGTCCTGAGGGAGCAGTTGGAGGACTTGAAAGACCAGATCCAGAGCGAGTACGTGCCCCTCGAGTCTCACGAGGACGTCCAGAGATCCCTGGGTCGCGCAGTGGAGGACCTGAAGGAGAAGCTGTCGGAAGCTGTTGAGAATAAGAAGCTCGTTGAGGAAGAGCTACAGAGGCTGCAAGAGGAGAAGACCTCGCTGTGTGAGAATCTGACCCATCTGACAAGCACCCATGTCTCCAGCGAGACGTTTGAGAGCGAGGTCGGCACGCTGACCACACACAAAGCAGAGCTGGAGAAGGAGTTGGAGAACATCCGACAGAAGTATGAAGACAGGGAGAAGGAGCTTAGGGAAGTGTTGGCTGAGAAGAAGGTACTGGAGAAGAGTTTGACTGCAAAGGAAGACTACGAGGGACTGAAGGCAGAGCTGAATGCTGTCTTGGAGCAGTCCAGGAATCAAATCTCCACATTGGAGAAGGATGGTAAGGCAAAGGAGGAAGAGTTGCAGAAGGTAAAAGAGGGAAGCGCAAAGTTGAAAGAGGAGCTGGAGAAAGTTCAGACGGCGTTGTCGACAGACTATACCCGCCTTAGTGACCATGAAACGGTCATTGGCAGGCTGAACAGTGCCTTGGCTGAAGCTGAGGACAAGGCAAAAGACGCCCTCTCCAAGTATCAGTCCGCCCAAGAAGACAACGTCAAGCTGAACAAGGAAATTGAGGAGCAGAAGAAGGAGCTGGATACGATACAGGAGGCTATTCAGGTTAAGTTTGTACCACTGTCCGTCATGCAAGACAAAGAGAGCAGCTTCGAGGCTGCACTGAAGGACTTGAACGAGCAACTGACGGAAATGCAGGAGAAGTATGACCAGGAGAAGACGGAGAGCGAACGTCGGAAGCGCGAGGCGGAGAGGCTGGAAGGCGAGCTGCAGGAGGCCCTGCGGAGGCTGGAGGCTGACCTGGAGTCCGGCGATGGGCCTGGGGAGGGGGAGGAGCAGCAGAAGGGCCGCTCGGAGGAGCTGAGCCTGAAGCTGGTGGACCTGGAGCAGCAGTACAAGGAGGTGACTGTGCAGCGAGCTGAGCTGGAAGAGCAGAATGCGCTGTGCGCCACGGAGATCACGGCCCTGCAGCGGCGGCTGGAGGTGGAGTACGTGCGCCTGGAGCGCTTCGAGGCCATGCAGCAGGCGCTGACGGAGAGTCTGCAGCAGGCCCAGGAGCAGTGTCAGCAGGCTCAGGCGGCACAGCGGCAGGAGGCCGAGCGTGTCCGCGAGCTGGAGAAGCAGCTGCAGAGCCGGGACGCCAACCAGGACGTCGCCGCAGCTGCGGCTAGCGCCGCCCTGCTGGCGGAGCAGGAGGAGGCGCGCGGGGCGCTGGAGAGGGAGGTGAGCCAGCTGCGGCTGGCCCTGCGCGAAGAGGAGGAGAGCAGCGCCCAGCGGGCCGAGGACGTGGCCGCCCTGCAGAGCGAGCTGCTGCGCGCCACCCAGGCCCTGGAGGAGCTGCGCGGGCGCGAGGAGGAAGAGGTGGGCGAGCTGCGGCTGGACAAGCAGCGGCTGGAGGAGGAGGTGCTGGACCTGGGTGAGCGCCTGTCGGGCCTGGCCGAGCAGTACGACGACCTGTACCACGAGACAGCGCTGCGCCGGGACGGCGAGGCTCAGGCCCGCGCCGAGGCCGACACGCTGCAGGCCAAGAGCACCGCCATCGAGGGGGAGATCCGCGAGCTCAAGGAGCGCTACGACGACTCCCTGCACACCATCGGGGAGCTGCAGAAGAGAATCCAGATGTCCTCAGACCAGACGGAGGCCAAGGACAAGAGGGTAAGGGTGGAGGGGCTCTATCTATATGCCGGCTCTATCTATCTATATGCCGGCTCTATCTCTCTATATGCCGGCTCTATCTCTCTGTATGCCAGCTCTATCTATATGCCGGCTCTATCTATATGCCAGCTCTATCTCTGCTTCACTACAGCCCTTTTTACTGTCTTGCATTTGGCCTGAATCACTTGTTACACTGGAAGGGCCCGCACAAGGCGTGGAAGCTGCAGCTGTAAAAGTGTGTGTGTGTGTGTGTGTGTGTGTGTGTGTGTGTGTGTGTGTGTGTCTGCGCTCTCTCAGATCACGGAGCTGTTGGCTGACGTGGAGAGGCTTAAGCAGGC
Organism: Coilia nasus; assembly: GCA_027475355.1. Classification (NCBI taxonomy): domain Eukaryota; kingdom Metazoa; phylum Chordata; class Actinopteri; order Clupeiformes; family Engraulidae; genus Coilia; species Coilia nasus. The sequence goes on from CM050207.1 coordinate 8,582,219, forward strand.
GCTGAACGGCCTCTCCCAGCTGGCCTATGCTGGCAGCGCGCCCAACAAAAGGCAGACCCAGCACATCGACGCACTCCAGGCCCAGGTTAAAAGCCTGCAGCAGCAGCTGGCTGTGAGTACCCACACCGGCTCAAAGAGCCCCTTGTGTTCGCGGTCAATCAAATCAAACCCTCCCAGTCCTCCCTTCCACACACACACACACACACACACACACACACACACACACACACCTCCCCTGATCCCTTCGCCCCCACTCACTCTGTGTTGTTTGAGACTACACACACTTATCTGTGGCTGGCTCATGTCAGTGCTTTCACCAGAGAGTTTTTGGACTGCAGGAATCCATCAAGGCGGATTGTCACATTTTGTTTGTGTTGGGGAGAGAGGAGGTATCACCTTTATATCACCTGAATTTACAAATAAGTTTTCGCTGTACATGCCATTAGTGAAATGAGCTGCTTATTAGGCATGTTGACCACACTAACTGCTGCATGTTTTTATGTTGTTTATGTTGAAACGTTCGAGGTGTGTGACCAGAGTTGTTTTCCTGCCAGGGAAAAAGAGTGAATTTGACACGATTATACCGTACTCAACGTGCCTTAAGGTGTTTTGACTTGCCACTGTGTAACTCTTTCCCTGACTTTAAATAAGTCTGACAGAGAAAAACCTGTTAAACGTAGGCTGATGCTGGGCTATATAGCTCACATAGGTAAAAGTCAGTTTAAGAATAAGGTCATGTAAGGCAAGCAAGATGTTTCACAATATTGTCATCACTGTACTAGTTCGGTATGAATGGAAATGTGTCGTGAGCCATACTGCTCACTAACAGTGGGGTGATGATTACCTGCTGTGTGTAAATGCACATTTCTAAATTGAAATTTGTTGGCATTGCTTTGCTTGTTTTAAGTGTGTTTTAAAATGGCAGAATATTTTTGTCATGCATTCAGTATAGATGTTACTGTTAATGTTGTATAATGCCTCCAAACTGGTTCCTAGTAATCCAGTGCAATTCATCTTTTAGGTACTTTCTCACAGAAGACATTATTGTGATGACCCCTTAGCATTCCCGTCTCTAGTTCAAAGGCGAATCAGAAATAACCTGCAAACTTTTTGAAAGGACAGAGTGAGGCACAAATTCATTCAAGTCATTCAAGGGGGATGAGTGTGTGTAGCCATTGTAAGCGCTCGGCCCCTCATTGCCTTTTAGAGTCGCTTGGAGGCTGAGAAGGCAGCAAGTGCTCGTCTATTCATAGCTCGTGCTGGGTCAGGCTGCCTGAGCTCTGGGAGACGGATAATCAGAGCTCCTTAGACACCTCTGCTCTCTCACAGACACACACTCTCTTTTTTTCCCTTCCCTCTCACTCCCTCTCTCTCTTTCTCTCTTTTTCTCTCTTTCTCTCTCTCTCTCTCTCTACCTCCCTCTCTTTCTCTTTCTGTTCACCTCTCTTTCCCTCTCTCTCGCCCCCCCTTATCTCTGTTCCAACCCTTTTTCTCTTTCTACCTCCCTCTTCTTCTCTTTCTGTCCCCCTCTCTGTCCCTCTCTCCCCCTCTCCCCTCTCCCCCACAGGATGCTGAAAGGCAGCACAGGGAGGTGGTCTCCATTTACCGAACTCATCTTCTCAGCGCCGCTCAGGTAACACTCGCTGCCCAGTCACACTGTGTGCCAATCTGCATAATTGTAGCCAGGGCTCCTTTGAAGAGTTTCCTGAACACTCCAAACAGTGTGTGTGTGGATATGTGTGGGTACATATGGTGGTGTGTGTGTGTGTGCGTGCGTGCGTGCGTGCGTGTGTGTGTGCGTGTGTGTGTGTGTGAAAGCATTTAGTGGCCTTTATGTGCAAACATTCAGCGTCCTCTATTTTAAGCACTGAGCCCACGCAATTATCAGGTGTCAAGAACTCAGGGGCGCAGCACTACTGTCACCCTACAGCTCAGTCAAGGGTGTGAACATGTTTACCAGCGCATGGCTTAGATGTCCTCAGATGTAGTTCACACATGCAGGCGGTTTGTAGCACTTCAAATGAGCAAAATGAGTGGAGGATGTGACCGTTTGCCACCTGGAACCCATTTTGTGTGTTTGGTGTTCTCCTCCTTCAGGGGCACATGGATGAGGACGTCCAGGCGGCCCTGCTGCAGATCATCCGCATGCGGCAGGAGTTCGTGTGCTAGAGGGGGGGAGGCAGCACAGAGCAGTGGGGAGCGCCATGCCTCTGACTCAAATCCACCGTTCGTTCGTTCATTCGTTCGTTCGTTTGCCCCTGCATTCCACGCAGCCCGAGCTGTGGGCCCACCCAACTCAACTCAACCCAACTCAGCCCGTCTACTCGTCCGCAGCAGGATAAGTGTCTCATGCTGTTTCAGGGTCTGTAGAGAAAAGAAAAGGCCAAAAACGCCAGCCAAGAGGGAGGTGGCCAGGAGCTTGGGGGTTAACTGTTGCTCTGTCTTAGTTTAGCAGGTGCTGTATTAGCAGGTGTTTTATAGTGATTAGCTCACTCTTAATGGGGTTCATCCAGGGTGCTTGGACAGGCATCTCGGCAAGTGGCTGGCAAGTAGAAGAGAAGTGTGTGTTTGTGTGTGTAAGCGGATGTGTCGCTCTTAAAGCCGGAAGGGAACAACCACAGCTTCATGTGGCTGTTTAGGAGGGCAGATTGAGGCTGGCGTTTGGACAGGGCAGGTTTTTGGCAACCGAGTCACGTTGGTGTCATTACACACCTCTGACGGGATTGGACGTTCTGGTCAAGTCTGTGAAGGCACAAGGCCTCCTGTTTACCAACCTCCTTCCCCCACCTCCCTCCTGTCTGCCTTTGAAGAGTGCTAAGCCACCCATGCTGAGGAGAGCAAGAGAGAGAGAGAGAGAGGGAATCCACCAGCTGTACCTGACCATCAAAAGCCTCCAGTACACTTCACTCAACTTCACTGGGAGCAGGACTTCCAGACAGCCACTACTCACACCCAGAACAAACCTCTCGTTAACACTTTTGCACTCTCACTTGTGCATACAAATGTCCAAGGGCTACTAGGCACACTGACTTTAACCTGAAGGTCCAAGGACTGCACGTTACCAGCACTCCAAATCTATCTATAGGGGGTTTTCATGAGTCTGTCTATCTCTGTAAATCTCACATTGTTTTCATATTCCACTCTGTAGTCATGTGTCTAACCAACATGCATCATCATCCGCAACCTATTTTTCTCATCATCTACTTGTCTGTTCTCCATGTTCTCTCTTTTTCTCTCTTGCGCGCTCTCTCTCTCTCTCTCTCTCTCTCTGTCACAGGCCATTCGATTGAGCCCACAGCTAAATGTGTGGAGCGCACTGTGCATGGCAGTGCTGGATTTGGGTCAGTGAGTGTTAACGGTGTGGCCCCTGGTTAAATGTGCGGGGCTCCTGATTGCTTTTTCTGTGCCTTGCGGTGACGTCCTCCCTCTCACACCCCCCTGCCTCCTGCCAGTGGGACGACACCGCCCTCTAGTGGTGTGACTTGGCTGGCCAAGTTTTAGTACTTACTCCGGGTGAATTGTACTTGAGTAGCTTTTGTGGTTCTCTCATTATTTTTTTGTTTCCACTTAGAGAGATGTTAGGCATCCGAGAGTCTTCATTTTTTGCTTGCAAAACTGACATATTTTTTCATGGCTTTTTAATACTTTTATGAAACCCTGTTTTGAGGTAAAATATTCAGCAGGTCTGGAGTTAGAATGGCACAACAGTTCAGGACGCAGGACAGTCAGTGAATCCCATATTGGGGATGGTATTCATCTTTATTCATGCAGTCAAAGGCTCTCTCCAACTGATTAAGCAGTTGTAAAGGCTAATGTATTTTTAAGCAGTATACTCCATGTTATTCACTCCTCATTAAATCAGTTCATAATGCAGTGATATATTGACTAAATCAGTTAAAATGAGCTCTAATTGTTTTGACCTAACCTGACTGGAATTGATGAGTTTTATTTCCCTTTGGGATTTTTTTTAAAAATTGCATTAACACAATATTTTACCAATGTGATGATTTCCATCCATCCATTACTGCTCAGTTTAATAAGGGGTGTGTTGTGGTTTTATTTTTATTTTATTTTTTTTAGTTTTACAAATTAGTCAAACATCAATAAAAGTGCCTATGAAACAGTAAATGTGTTTTTGTGTATTACTGGGGTAAAATGGGGTATGTGGATAATTGGCTTCACTGAGTTGCCTAATTAATTATGGCTGGATGCATATTCTAACAACCATTTTTCAGGGGCAGATTTGTGGTTAAGGTTAGGCATATGTGTAGCACTATTATATATGTCTGTGTATATGGCATTAATTATCTAATAGAGTATTTATGTCTCATTTTAAAGTATGTTTTGTCTAACAAGATGGTGGAACTGATTTGTTATGTTTATGTTAACACAGTGTTTCGATTGAGCCTAATTAGCAGTTGTTGGGGATGTTTGGCGTTTGCCACGTTCATTTGATGTATCCGCAACATTTGGACCATGTGACATACTACATCCCCACCAGAAACCGTAGCGCTACACACAGATAAGATGTTTGTGTGCGTACGTATGCAAGTGCATGTTCGCCCTGTTTGTTCTGCCTCCAAGATTAAAAAAAGTTTCAATATTTTGATTGTCAGCCACGCTGTTGTTTGATGATGTCTCGCGGGAGTTGAAAGTTCAGCGCGTTTGATGGGTATTACTGCCAGCATGGTAATGATATCCCTCTGTTCCTTTTAAACGGAAGCATCTGGAAAGAGCTGCACTCCACCAGACTGCTCCCCAACCAACCCCCCCTGGCCCACATCCCTCCCCCCACCCCCTTCCCGTTCTCTGAGTGGGGGCAGTGCATGTGGTTTCACTTTAAACACAATCACAAGTGGAATGAAAGTGCCTCTCTGGTGCAGGCTCCCCTCCTCTTATCTTGCGCCCTTTGTGGATTTGTACTTTTTCTGATTCGCTCTCAAAAGGGGGGGGAGTTTTTTCCACAGGTGCTGCCAGTAGCCCCACGTCAGAGTTCAGAGTGACTGCGGGAGCGACGGCCTCGGCCTCATCTCCATCCCTGTCTCTCCGCCCTCGCTCTCTGTCTCTGGCCGTGAAGCAGAGGGTTTTGTGTGAATGTGGGCCGAGGGAGTGGCGTTGTATGGGGGGGGGGGGGGCTCTGTCATATGGAACTGCTCTGATGATCCGTTTGAAGTCCGGTGGCCCCCTTAGCTGGGACACCTTTGGCCCCTTTTCTGCGCAGTGGCCGACAGTTTAATTGCCCGAGTTTTGTGGGCTGCGTCATTGTTTTGAAGCGGCCACATTCGTCAGTTGTAATGGCTTGTTGTGAGAGTCATAGCATAGCATGCTGTCATTCTACTTCAGGTTCCATGCAGCAAGCGTGTGGATTCTATCAGCATTTTTTTTTCTTTTGGACTCTAAATTAAGGCCTAACAGACTGTCAAAACCCTGCCCTATCCCTGGGACCTTTTAATTACTACACTGTTTGCTTTGTCTTTGATTACTTTAAGGAACCTAAAAGGCACCAGTTTCAGATTGCACAGTCCCCACCTCCCCCCTGCTCTGTTTTATTACCCTGCTATTTGCGGTCTGCTCTGTATAAGCTGTTCTCAGCAATTATGGCAAATACAATTCAATCTGTTTGGAGATTTTCCTTTAATCTCATTTCCAGGGCCGTAACCAGGAACAGATGCCCGCGCTGGCTCTTCCTTAAAACATTAATCATCTCCTTAAGGATCACAGCACTTGTGATGCCATTTAACAGGCTTGCCCCCTTCTCCCCGCGCCCCATCCTGCACCTCCCCTCCTCCACCACCTCCTCCTCACCCCCCTCCTCCCCTCCTCCTCTCCCACTGCTCAGTTTGAACAGAGTGGTTTGTAAGGGGGCCCCCGCTCTGCTCCCAGGGCTTTCTATGTGGTTTGTTACCTCCCTCAGTAGTCTGCCCCCACCACCACACTGCCTGGGTCTGCGCCCCTCGTTTCTGGGAGACCAGAGCAGGGGCTTCGTTACACGCTCGGCGGCTGGAGACCCATCCACATGTCATACAAATTGTTTGCTCGCTGCTGCCTCTGTTCCTTCGATTCCCCACTCACCACAGTACCACCACCACCACCACCACCTCCTCAGCCCCAAGTACCCTTTGTTCTCTCTCTCTCTCTCTCCCCCCCCCCCCCTCTCTCTCTCTCTACCAGCCGCCTCCCTCCACCTCTCCATCCGTCCACCCCGCCATCTCCACCCCTTTATCCCGTTTGGGTCAGTTAAAGGGTTCCTGCCATGTCTGTTTCCTCTTTGGGATGCCGACCACATCTCTGTCAGTAATAGGCCATTAGCCAGCGTGCAGACGCCCCCCCCCCTCCCCCCCCACCCCACCCCTCATTAGCCCCCCAGGGGCCAGGGCTTCTCCTGGCCTCAGCAGCTCTTTAATGTTTTTGCAGAGCTCCAAACACTTTGTTGCCTCAATAAAGTTCATTTATAGGATAATAAGACTCTGGAGAACACATGGTGCTGATTTTGAGTTGGATGGCTTCGGCATGTCCCCCACCACCCCACCCCACCCCAACACATACACACTACCACCCACCCCAACACACACACACATACACACTACCACCCCCCCACACACACCCTTTCTCCATTTCTCCTTTCCTCCCCCCCCTCCCTCGTTCCCACTCTCTGGAGGAGTGTCTGATCCCGCTCTAAACTGTGGCTCGCACACCTGGGACTGCATGCCAGAGGAGGGAGGGAGGGAGGGAGAGAGAGAGAGAGAGAGAGGGAGGGAGGGAGGGAGGGAGGGAGGGAGAGAGAGAGAGAGAGGGAGGGAGAGAGGGGTGGGGTGGGGGGAGGAGGAGACTGATGGGGTGGGGTGGGGTGGGGTGGGGGTTTGGAAGGAGGCCTTTTCATTTCCAAGGATTTACTGGATGGCTGGAGGAGCCGGACTTGGGAAAGCCCATTAGAGGACGCCACCCCCAGCATCCTCTGCAGCCTGAGGGAGGATCAGCTTTTACATGCCAAGGCGGAGCGCGCTGCGAGGGCTGCGTTCAATCGAGTGTCCTACAAATCAGCACGGCTCAGAGAAGGTAAATATGTGTTTGTACACATGCTCATCAGATCCGCGTCCCATTTAGTGAACTCGACATCAGAGGGCTGTGATCAGAATACACACACGCATTCATGCACTCACAATTCAAGAAATGAAATTTCTTCTCTCTGACTCAAAACAGATGCACAGCCACATAGTAATTACACTTGGAAGGGGGTGGGGTCGGGGGGTTAGTGCAAGATGTCGCCATCTTTCCTTGAAATGCAATAGGGACATGGTATACGCTGCACGCTAAACGGTTTCATCTGAGCTCTATGTTTTTCTTTTTCCCTCATTAGCTCTTGGTTAACCGCTAATGCCTAGTGTATCCACTCTCCCCCCCCCCCCCCCACCCCCCCTCTGAAGAACCTACCGAAAACCAGATGCGGCTCCCATGGCTTGCGGCCCAACTTCTTAATAATCCCCAAGCCCGAACGGAAAATCGGCCCATTTTCACATGTCTGCTCTCGGGCTGACACATGAGGCCGTGTCCGTGGTTTTAAAGGGATAAGCTTGTGGACACACTGGCGTGGCGCTTGGAAACGTCCCCGAAACCAGTGTAGGGCTTTCTATCTCCTTAAAAGACATGGGATAGGTTTGAAGAGGGCCGTCTCTCTTTCTCTCTCTCTCTCTCGCTCCCTCTCTCCCTCTCTCTCCCGGCTCCGTGGAAAGGGCTGCGGTTGTTTCCAGGCTTGTTAAGAGGAGAATTGGGTGAAATGCTCGGAGTGGTGCGCCGCCAACGAGATGTGCCAGCGCGGGTCAGCGGACCGCTCTGGTATTTTTCTGGGTGAGGCGAGCCAGAGGGCACTGTGGTGCCAGTGTGCGTGAGAATCCCCAGTCGGCTGCTGTTTTCGGTGGGGGGGAGGGGGGAAGAGAGCCGAGTGCCAGGGCCGTAACTCTTGGTTCCAAAGAGCTTCTGTAACAACCACAAGAGTGGGCCTGTGCAGAACAATAAAGCGGAAAACCTGTCATGGAGATGAAATGGAATGTCCGCAAAACCCAAACCAGTCCAATTGTGTACACTTTCATGCGTAGTAAAATGTCACAGCGCATTAAGCCAGGGTTATGTGTTACATGTGGCGTAGCACTGGTATTTTTAAGACCTCTGTGAGTACAATGCGGTGATTTCTGACTCCCACTTCAGACCGAGCTGAAATCACAAGGGGGTCTCGGTTTTGTCTTGAGGGCGACATGTCACAGACACGTGAAACCAGTGTTGTTATTTTTCCCCCTCAGAGTCAGTTGTACCTTCATGTCCCGTTTGACACTGAGTAAACACAGCCTGGCTTTCTCCTTTGGGCTGGCTTTTTTTGGGGGTGAATTCACTTCCTTCCTCCGAAATCTCTACAAAAGGGTCTATTGGTGGTCCCATCTGGGTCCCGGAGAGGTGCTATTGATGGCTGATGACATTTGAAGTGTCTGTCCCCTAAATCTTAGGCTTGTTATGTACCCCTCCACTCACAGAGGCAGCATGGCCTGTTACCTTGAGGTATACTGAGAGCACTGTCACTGCTGATCATTAGGACTGGGTTTTGGGGGTTGGGGGGGTGGGGAAGCAACACAAGGTACATACAAGGCCCTAGTCACACAATCCAATTAAGAACATAAAAGCCCTCTCTTCTTGGGAAGGAATTCACAAGACGTAAACAGCCTGTAAAGTGGAAAACTACATCTGTATTCGTTTCTGTCGCTGAAACGCCGCCACATTTGGTAATCTTTAGTGAATACTCTTCCAAATAATCAAAAACATTTTAGGAGAGAGGGAGAAGGAGATGGGGGGGAAATGAGTCGAAAAAAAAAATCCCATCTGCTTTTCATCGCTGCAGCAGTGTTTGAGGGGATTTGTATATGAGGCAGACTTACCTCACTCTCTTTACTCTCACAGGGGCCTGTCTCTTGTGCTTAAGAGTGAACCGTGGAGCATGGAGGCTATGCAGCACGCGCGGCGTGTCGCGGCCCCCACTGGGCGGAGTGGGTGGGTGGGACTGTTTGCTCTTCTACGGCACCTCCACCCTCCCTCCCTCCCCATCAGCAATGACCACCACGCGGCTACGGAATAGGCCCCAGTAAAGCTGAGGCTGAAATAATCCAATCATTATAATTGCGTCTACTGAGGTTTTACCTCAGAAGAAAAATACCCCTGCCCATACCTCTTTCTTAATGAAGGAGGCCTTTTGATGTCTCTGAGAGAGAGAGAGAGAGAGAGAGAGAGAGAGAGAGAGAAAGAGAGAGAGAGAAGACAGGGAGCGAAGGTGTAGAGTGATCCCAGCTTGCTGTGCTGAATTTTTAATTAAATTACCTTCTTCCCTTCCCCCACACCCGTACCACCTACCGCCTTTCCTCCCGCTCCTCATTAGTCAAGGTACTGGGTTAACACCTTCTAATGTTGCTCTAAAACGCTCTAATCTCTCCTCTTTCATCTGCTCCTTTTCTGGAGGTTTGCACCCCTCTGATTGCTGACTCGCTCGCACTTTGATTGCACCTTTAAGCTTTAAACCTGTCGCTTTGAATTTAAATGCAAATTCCCTGATTAGCTTCTTCCGGAGTGGCGCCTGAGTTTGGCGCGCCACGCTGCGGGGTCCTGCGGGGGGAGCGTCTGCGCCACTCACCTGATCTAAATGGTTTTTTTTTTTCTTTCTTTCTTTTTCTTCTTCCCCTCCTTTTCCTCCTATTTTTTGTGATTTTTCTACAGATGAGCCCAAGCACAGCGAGCCAGCCTTTCATGTCCTCTGCATCAAAAAGAGAGAGAGAGAGAGCGACAGACAGACAGACACACACACACACACACACACACACACACACACACACAGAGGCCTCCACTTTATACCTTTCAAATGGCTGCTCTCAGTGAGACCAAAAAGAAGATATTTGTAAGTCATCTACACAACAAGTATATCCAGTCCTCCTCCTGTCAGTTCCTATTGATGGGAGGCTATAATCTTCCATGTGCAAAAGCAACCCGCCGCCCAACCCCCCCCCCCCCGAACCCTTTTTACAGAAAGCCCC
>CM050207.1:8597282-8609782 GCA_027475355.1 Coilia nasus
GTCCCCTAGCCCAGCTGACATTTTTCTCTGCACAGGAAGTGCAACAACCGGTCGTAGGTCACTTCCCGTGATTTGCTTGACAGACTGCTATTCCAAATGTGGCTCCTCATATCAGAAGTAAAGTCATGTTTGCATATGATCTGAAGATGTCAACAGTTACCCTCCTCTTATTTGAGCATTCAGAATGAAATCTGAAGCCTTTATACGGAAGGGTGTGATTACGGTCGCCAGTTACGTATACAAATTATGATTCCATTTTAGGCTGTTAAACGATCAAACCCACCCTGTGCCTTAATTTAAGTTGAGGATTGGCTGTTTGGTCAAGAGGGACAAAAAGCCTGGTGCCACACAGCCAAAGCCACAAGTAGTCCTGTGCCACCGCATGCTGATTGAGCAGTTCTTTTTCAGTTGTTGCCCGACTTGCACAACGAGCACTTTCTGCACAAGGCTCTTCGCATTTTGATGTGTGTGTGCCCTCTTTTAACTGTGCCTAACCACACTCTTCCTGAGCGCCTCCACTGGGACCCCCCTGTTGTGGAATATGCACCGTATTTCTTTACTTGGAACTGCATGTACTACTACTTTGACGTATTTTCTCCAAGTGTGACGCGCTCGTATTACGCGCTGGATTTTGAATTTAGACATTACCATTAATGTACTCACCTGTCATCAAACCTAAACGGCTACAAAAGTTATTAAATAAGACAACTGAGAGGAGCCAAACAGAGGCTGTGAACACGCTTCCTGGTTCATGTGGAACCCCCCCAACCCCAACCCCAACCCCTCCCCACCCAACTCCTCGCATTTGGCATGTCTGTGTGGCTGTGTGGGGACGCTGAGTTACGTGTTGTGATTAGTTAAATAAACCACCGCACAATCATCACACAGAGGCAGCTCTGTCCCAGAGCACATAAAGCCCCCACGCCGGGGGCTGGGGGCCAGGGAAGTGGGGGCCGGGGAAGTGGGGGCCGGGGAAGTGGGGGCCGGGGCCCGGGGCCCAATGAAACACGCACTGGCTGCAGTACATCTCCGCGATGCTCCGCAGGGACTCGCTGCTTCGGCAGAGGCTTGGCAGTTTTCCATGATCGGTGTTTTCCCCCTGAGGGCAGTTACGAATAAATCACAGGAAAGACGAGGGTGGGTGGGGGTGGGGGGTGTGGGGCGTTGGGCGTGGGGTGGGGTGCAGAAGGGGGGGGGATTACAGATATTAAAATGGTAAATGGGAGTAATTACCAAAGCTGGAAAGTGGTGAAAGACTTGTAAAGGCCCACTGTTGATCATTTCACTGAGGTCATGAGTTTATAACAGCTACATTCTCTCTCACAGCAAAGACAGTAGCGCTGATAAACTCATATGAGTGCAAAGGCATGTAGAAGAGCTTCTGTAAATCTGGGTCCATTACTAACCATCCTTGTTGTCTTGTTTGTAATTTTATTGAACAAACATGCCATTAGTGGCATCCCTAAATTGACCCCTCAACTTACAGAAGCCTTTGAGGTATTTTAGTGCTGCTTCTGAAGCCTTGTGAAACAGATGTGTTTGGATGTCCCCACACCACCACTGGTACCAACACTGTGTGTGAGTGTGTGTGTGTGCGTGCGTGTGTCTGTGCGTGTGTGTGTGTGTGTGTGTGTGTGTATGTGTGTATGTGTATGTGCGTGCATGCGTGCGTGCGTGCGTGTGTGTGTGCGCGTGTGTTTTAAGAGTTGTTTGCAGGCATTTGGACAGGACCTCTCTATTTGATTCTTCCCCTCCAGTGTTTTCCTCCAGAAGGCTAGACCACCAGGCCTGGGTGGAAATGGCCCTTCCCCATGCAGCTGCAGATAAGAGGCCTGGAGCTCAGCCAGCCAAGTTTGTGGTGCACTGAGCTCGAGACAGAAAACCGCACTCAGGGGATTCGCAGGCATCCATAAATATTCAAGCCCAAAGAGGTTTATAGAGTTTGTCGTTAAGGATTTATGGTGGGCTGCAAAAGTGGTCCGGCGTCACTGGGGGGCCCTGGGCCTTGTTTAATGTGCGGCCTGAGGAGGAAGAAGCCTCTCGCAGCACTGGGCTCAGCAGGGAGGAAGAGGAAACCTGCATTAAAATTTAGAAATGCAAACATTACACCACCTCAACAAGGATGTGAGGGGGGGTGGGGCGGAGGAAGGTTCTGTGTGTGTGTGTGTGTGTGTGTGTGTGTGTGTGTGCGTGTGCGTGTGCGTGTGTGCGTGTGCGTGCGCGTGTATGTGTAACTACGTGTGTGTTTGTCATCAGAACTTGTAAGGACAATTTATTTTGAAATTGTTATATTTCCGTTCATTGTGGCTTTTTGTCTATATTAGGTTTTCCTGAATATGTTTTTGTACTCATGTCTGTTAATAGCTGTGGGATCCTTAGCTTTGTTGAAATACCAAAGCACAATATAATTGACTAGGGTTTGCAGAATACAGGATCATGTCTGTCAGAAATAAAGATCTTTTTAACATGATTGTCTTGTATACATCTTAAAGAAACAGGTTAGACTATATTTGACTACTGACTGTTGAGTGCTGAGTTATTTTGCGTCTAGCTCAAAAAGGAAAGAGGAACTTAATGAGTCTGTGTAGACATGAAGATGACCTTGTTTTGCATGTGTCTGCAACCATGTCAACTGCTCTACACCCGTAGATTTGCGGAACTTGTCAGCGACCACCACTATATCTGTCTTTCACAATACAACCGCAACCCTCCCTGCTCCCTACCCTGACCACAAGATCCAGGGTCCTAATGCCCTCCGCCTCTCTCCTATAACTCCTGCCTCTCCCTCTCCTTCTCTCTCTCTCTCTCTCTCTCTGTCTCTCTCTCTCTCTCTCTCTCTCTCTCTCCCTCCCTCTCTCTCTCTCTCCCCCTCTCTCTCTCTCCCTCTCTCTCTCTCTCAGTCTCTCTCTCTGTCTCTTTTCACTTGTATGCATTCCTGGAACCTTCTCAGAAACCCTTAACTTCCCCATAACTCCCCGTTCTTGTGGTTGTGTATCAGTTAAGTGTAAGACAAGGCCACAACTGCCCTTATTGCAACAACTACTCTTCCTCTTTTCAAACCCACAAGGCATTTCCCTATCTGCTCCAAATAAAAAGGAAAGGAAAACATTTAGTAGCAAATGTTTAGATAAACATTTAAGTGAGGTAAAGCTGAACATGCTACACTACACAAAAAAACTAGACATTCTATGTCTGGCTCATATTGTCCATGTTTGGCTCATGCTGTCCTCTTTTCAACTAAGGGTGCTTCGGTTGTCCTTTTAAAGTCTATTTTCAAATGTACATTTTAACATTTAAACTTAGAGTAAATGATGGCATGTAACCACCATGCTATAAAAAGACATTGGCTATGCTAGCACCAGGATCAGGCTAGCATATACATCGGCTACTGTTAGCATACTATATTAGCTACTACTAGCTTGCTTTTGTGGGGCATCAGTCATCAAATGACATAAAATATAGCCCGCATAGCATATCTCATGCATACGCATAGTGTAGGTCATCAGATGACTCGTGATATAACATTTTTACCAGCCAGCAGTTTGATCAGATAACAAGAGCAATGTTTAACTAGCTACGGCCAGTAGGCTAACCACTGCCATGAAATAATTAACTGCCTGGACTGAGACATGCCTCTGTGGTTCCTGTCATAGCAGATATATTTTCATTGTGTGGTCTTTAAGTAGCGAGCGTGTGTGTGTGTGTGTGTGTGTGTGTGTGGTGCAGATACTTTTCAAGATGGGCCCTAAAGCATTCTGGGAGCAGATTTAATTTAATGGTTTGCGTGGGATGCCTTCAGGCAGTCAGGCTGGTCAGACAGATGATTGGTCTGACCCTCATTCTTCCAGGCCCTCTCCCGAGTGGCTGTGAGCAACGTGTGTATGTGTGTGTGTGTTTGAGAGAGAGAGAGAGAGAGAAAAAAAGAGAGAGAGAGAGTGTGTTAAAGAGAAGAAGAGAGGGAGGGGAGGGAGAGAGGCTGGGTAAAGAAAGAAAGCAAGTCTGATGAAACCCCAGAGGCCTGGGTTTATGTGGGAGATATCCCTTTAACATCCTCACTTCCCACAAGCCACAATCATGTGATCCTGTAGAGGAAGCAAAACAAAAAGGGCACGGCAAATAGACCCAGAGAAGCACAACACGGGGCTAGACCTCTCTGCATAGTGATATCCTGAACAAAACCACCTCTTCTGATCTGTACCCCCCACCTCCCCCTTCCTCCTACCCCCTCCTCCCTCATTCCCTCTGGCTCTGATTTTAAATTAAATAGGAATTTAAACACACAATATACTGTGTTGCTGCGAGGCACAAGAGCATCCAATATTGCAGCAAAGGAAGTGAAGGTTTGATGTCTATCTCGCTCAGATGCTCGATGGAACACAATAAAAGGCAGGACTGCTAGCTGTCCTTTTGATGTCAGGAAAGATGGATTATCGAGCAACAGTTGTGCTATGTTACGAAGACAAGGCCTTAAGATTGCATTGCGATGCTATCAGTTCCAGACGGCATTTAATGAAAGAGATTTGTCGCTTTAATAAGTGCGGATATCTGACAATATTGCGGAAGCAGCCACTGCAGAGAGAGAGAAAGAGAGAGAGAGAGAGAGAGAAAGAGAGAGACTTGACTGTTGCAGCACAGTCTTGAGTTATTAGGAAATGTGCCAGTCAGACTCGGCCGGATGGTACTGCATTACAGACAGTTCCTCCCCACCCTGTGTTCTGGGCAAAAAGGGCCTGTCATTATCCCACATTACAACGAGCTGATTTGGTACTGGTGTGATTGCAAAATGATAATCAGCTTTTTGTATTCGACCAAATCAAACATGTATTCATGGCGCTGATTACGCAGCGTGTCTCACTAACCACCACGACCACCGGGGGAGGTCAGGTAGAGTGTGTTGTTAATGGACAGTTGTGATGCATAGAAAAACAGGTGGTGAGTGAGCCAGAGAATTATGGCTGTTAAAAAGCTCTTCACATCCACGAGAGAGAGAGAGAGAGAGAGGCGGATAAACGAGGCGGCCATGTCAACTGTTTCCCTCTCACGCAGCACTTGGCATGTGAGGGCTGTGGTACAAAAGAGGGAGCATTTTTTTCCCTCCTCTCGTCCATGTCTCCAGTGGTGTGTAACGTGTGTGTGTGTGCACACACTCCCCTATTATACACAGTATGAGTGCACACACATTGCAAATGCCCTGTATTTTGCTCTACACACACATACACAGACACACACACACACATACACACACGCACACATACATACACACACACACACACATACACACACATTCACGCAGGCACAATTGGGAGAGATGAGGAAATCAGCTGAGCCGACCTTATGAATTCTTATTACAGTGAGATTATTACAGCGGCTCGCCATGTTTCAGATGTCAATCATCCCACCCTTTGCCAGAGGCGGCACAAAAACACTCATTTTTTCCTCCATGGCAGTCCAATTATGCCAGCAGTTTACCGCCTGCAGTCCTTGCAGTGGATTCAGGTGCTCTCAGCCCCCTTTTTCGTGACAACCAGCCGACTGTTCCTCAGGCCTGCGTATGAGACATCAATTAGCATTTGCAGAAGTCTGGCGCGTGGCTGGAATCCTTAATATGACAAGAGGCCAAACCTAAATTGAGAAATTTGTGTGTAGAGAGAACAAAATAAGGTGTGTGTGAGTTAGAAATACTCAAAGCAATTAGTCTGTTAAAAAAGAAGGGCTTTGTGTGTCTTTTTTGTATGATGAATTTTGAAATATTATCCTTTTCAAAGATTAGGCTAAGGTACTCACGTGGGTCTTCATAAAAGAGAATAACAATTATTATGTATTTGTGAAGATACGTTTAAAACTGCGCTTGTGCTGATTGCACTAGAGAAGAACAAGACATCACCGGGTGTCCTTTTAATTGTGATTCATTTGGGATGTGCATAATTTGTTTAATAGTGCTAATGGCTTTTGCTTCTTACAAGGAATTCTGCTCACATTGTTCTTCCGTGCTTTATCTCTCCCCCTCCCTCTGTCTTTCCCTCCCTATCTCTCTCTTCCTCTCCCTCTCTCGCTCCCTCCCTCCCTCTCTTCCTCTCTCTCTCTCTCTTTCTCTCTCTCCCCAGCACATATGCTGCTGTGATAGGCCTGTCTGCAGCTGTCATATGCAGACGTGAGGAGGGAAGGCGCTCTGGCTTCCACTCTGTCTCTGTGGAGCTGCAGTGCTGCCTGATTGTTCATAGATTATTTCACTGACATTTATGAGACAGTGGTGTGATTCAGACTCGCAGACATCCCCAACTGTTCTCTTGACCTTGTGTTGATCACCTCCCTGGGATAAACAAAGTCGGGGCCGCAACACATAGATCATCTCAGCTGTGTGTGTGTGTGTATGTGTGTGTGTGTGTGTGTGTGTGTCACTGTTGCCATAAAAGTGAAATTTTATCCTCGTGTTCGGACATCTTCAGGAGACAGCTGAGCATCTGCGATATGTGTCACTTCACACACACAGCGTTCATGTGTTTAACATCTGTTGCCAGAGAGGGGTTAAAACCAAGATGGCCGATGTTTTCACAAAGCATACATGTCATGGATGTCACAGGAGACTTTGCCAAGTTACTGCACATTTTCTCCGGTGCGGAAAGGAAATCAAACTTTTTATAGAGTTCGCCCGCTGACAAGAGCAATGAGCGTGCTGGAGATTAGCATGATCCGGAGGCTGCCCCATCCATCAGCCAATGGCCTAACAGCCCCCCGCCTTGCCTCTGCTCTGAAGAGGGGGTCACCCCGCCACCGCCTCCTCCCCCCAACCCAGCCCCCTCACTCTGCAGCAAGCCCAAGAAATCTCATTATCCTGTTAACACTACATTTATCTGACAAGACAAAAGGGAGTGACTGACCCGGCCATCATTAAAGATTAATAGAAAGGCATAAAGAGGAGAGAAGCATTAAAAAGAGGAGTGAGAGAGTGAAAGAGAGAGAGGGAGAGGGATGGGGAGAGAGAGGGAGAGCTGAGCCTTAACCGCCGATTCTCTTTAATGTCTGTGATAAGCCTGACAGGATTATTAATCAGGAACTAAAGGAAAAATCAGACCTTCGCTCTCGGCTCTCTCACTTAGAGTCTTTAGTTACCACCATTACATAGCAGCGAAGGGTCAGGAGGTCTCGGACTAATTGGTTCTGCAGGGTTTTGAATAACAATGAGCCGGGCCCAATTATAAAATCACTCAGAGACAGATCGGAGCAGAGCGGGGAGGGACCGTGCCCGGCCAGACTTGGCACCGAGGCGGCGGACGAGGCAAGGCGAGGCTTTTTCACTGTCTCTGCCCCCACCCCCCCAGCTCTCTTCACACCCCTACCTCAACCCCACTCCTCGCTCCCTTCGCGGGAGGCTATTAATAAAATTTATAAATCAACGGCAGCATAAATTTTAATAGAGGGGCTGTAGAAAACAGTCGAGGTCCCCGAAGATAGCTGCGGCTCATTTTAAATTCCATTTGCATTAAAGATTCACATAACACGGAAAGATTTGAGGGAAATTTTTTCTTTTTTATCTGGTGTTCATTTATTAGTAATGATTCTTCCAGTATTTCTTTCGCTCCTCATCTCACTCCCGCCTTTTGACTTCGACACGAGGGCTTCGGAATCTAAATCAGTGTTTCTCTACAACAACTGTCTCCCTTTCCCCTCTCTCTCTCTCTCTCTCTCTCTCTCTCTCTCTCTCTCTCTCTCTCTCTCTCTCTCTCTCTCTTTCTCCATTTCTCTTCCCCTCTGTACCTCTAGTTTCTCCCCCGTCACTGTCATGGCTGCTGTGTGTGTGTGTGTGTGTGTGTGTGTGTGTGTGTGTGTGTGTGTGTGTGTGTGTGTGTGTGTGTGTGTGTGTGTGTGTGTGTGTGTGTGTGTATGCATATGTATGTATATGTATGTGTGTAAGTGTGCATGTGTGTATCCTTGCATGTATATGTGTATAAGTGTGCATGTGTGTGTGTGAGTGTGCGTCTGTGCGTACATGTATATGTGTGTAAGTGTGCATGTGTTTGTGTGTGAGTGTGCATGTGTGTGAGAATATGCATGTACTGATGTGTGCATGTGTGTGTGTGCATGTGTGTGTGTGTTTACATACATGAGGTGAGGTGTGTGTGTGATGCTCTGCGTGATCTCCTCCTTCCACCACCTGATGGCCCTGTGGCCTCAGGGAGAAGCAGCCAAGCCCTCATGCCTCTACTGGTGCCTGCAGCAGGAGGGACAGGCTTCTGATCAGTCATGTCCAACAGGGGCACCTGTCTTGCTCCTGTAAGACGGCCACCGCTCCTGATCTGGGATCAGTTAGGCAACTACTCGATCCTTCTGAGGGCCCTTCCATGGATGAAGCCCAGCAGTTGGCAACACCAGCAACACGAGGATGAGAGGAAGTTTTTACCTGTTTTACTTCTATATTTACTGTTCTAACTTATTGTGCGGTCCATTAGGTTTATGTATACTGTACCTGTGATTACTGTCAGAGAGAAGAGAACCGGCATTCAGATTTTTCTGTATGCCCTGCACATATAGGGAAGTTGATGGAAAAAAAAACTTAAACCTTGAACCTCCATGATGTCTTGCGTTTGACTTCATACCCTCAAGGTGGAGTGAGGCAGAGAGGCTCCTTGTGTCCTAGTTTTTGTCCTTGCCGAGAGCAAGTCGGGGTGGAAGGATAGCAAGCTGAATAGCAAACACATACAGGTGCATCCTCAGATGACTTTCCCCATGTTTACCCAAACCAATGCATGCACACAGTCAATACATCATGCTGTTGCCTAAAGGAAAAGCCTTTATGATGTTCAAAGTGATTTACTGCAATAACAAGCAGTCCCTCTGCAACACATTATACGTTCCACAGCCACTAGTTTGACAGAGAAAAATATTCCCAACTTAGGCCTGTATATCAGTAATGTGTCTATTATTGATAAAGGTCTGTTTGCTTGTGTGTGGAGCAATATGAAGTCTATTTGAGTGGCTTGTTGTAACAAACAATGATTGGAGAGATAATCAGAAATCTTTTTTTTCTTTTGTACTCTCATCAGACATAGAAACAAAAAACAGCAGCAGCAACAAAATATCCAGGATACTGAAATTATCATTGTAAATCATGTTATTGCCTTTCTGTCATTAAGGACCACTAATGATGGCTTTTAGAAGGCTGAAAAATGCCATGCAATCCTGAAACTATGCTCCCTCCCTGCTCATAATTACTTCTCGTTTATTTTGGCTCACTAATTACCAAATTAATTGTGCCATTTTGATTGTCATGCTTATTGTTTGCTTTGTGGAGGCATAATCCTGTTCTATTTGTCTGTTTGAAGACTGAGACATCCCGTTGAATTATTCATGCCGCGCTCCACCAACAGACAGCAATGCCATTTAAATTATGAACACACTCGAGAAATGCTAACTACCTTTGACTGCCGCGAGCTAATGAAAGGTAGGGAAAAAATGAATTTCACAAAGCTCGATACTTCACCTTTAATGAAAGGGGAGGGTGGAGGGAGAAGGGGGGAGAGGAGAGGGTGTGGGGGGGATAGACAGAAAAAGAGAGAGATGTGCGGAAGTCTAAGAGCTCTAATGTGCCTCGTTAAACTTCAGGAAATGGAAGCTTTAAGTCACAGCGCTCTGTCAGCATGGCCCATTTGACACATAAATATGGCTGTTGCTTGGCAGGTGAACGTGAGTACGAGTGTGTGGGTGTGTGGGTGTGTGAGCGTGAGCGTGAAGACCAAGGTCTTTTTACTCTCACGACCTCCTTGGGGAGACACCCCAGGCCCTGTCAGACCCCCTCCAGATGCCGTGACAGGAAGAGCTAGGAGGTGTGGAGCAGAGCCAGACTGGGGGTGTGTGTGTGTGTGTGTGTGTGTGTGTGTGTGTGTGTGTGTGTGTGTGCGGGGCGGTACCGTGGGGGTGCTGAGTAGGGGTGTCTAACAGCCCCTGTGGGAGTGTGCAGTGTATCGATCACAGCGTTTTTTTTTCCCTGAGTCTAACCAGCCCTCATGCTGTGATTGACACGCACTGAGAAACTGAGAGAGAGAGAGAGAGAGAGAGAGAGAGAGGAAAAGAAAAGAGACATATAGAGGCAAGGATGGGTAATGAGGGGATGAGAGTGAGATAGAAAGAGAGATAGCAAGAGAGTGAGAGAGAGCAAGAAAGAGAGAGAGAGGAACAGAAAAGAGACATATAGAGGCAGGTTGGGTGATGAGGGAATGAGAGTAAGCGAGAGACAGAGAGAGAAGAAACGTAGGGCAGTAGGGCTGGGTAATGAGGGGATGAGAGTGAGATAGAAAGAGAGAGAGCAAGAAAGAGAGAGAGAGAGAGAGGGAGTGAAAGGGAGCGAGAGAAAGAGAGAGAGAGAGCAAAAGGCACTGAGGGATGAGGAGATTTCAAAGGGGAATCTGGCATCAAACGTGGGCGAGGTGGAGAGAGGTGATGAAGGTCTCTCGAGACATCAGCATGTTTACAACGCTCAGGGTGTTTACCATGGGCCTACAAGGCCACAGGACACCTTAGTCACTCAATAAAGAGAATGCTCTGCTCCCTCTCTCTTTCTCTCTCACTCTCACTCTATCCCTCCCTTTCTTTCTCTCTCTCTCCTCTCTCTCTTTCTCTCTCTGTCTCTCTCTCGCTCACGCTCTCCCTCCCTCCCTGTCTTTGTGTCTCTCTCTCCTCTCTCTCCTCTCTCTCTCTCTCTCTCTCTCTCTCTCTCTCTCTCTCTCTCTCATACACACACATACACCCATGCATCTTTGATTTGTTCACCCTCCTTTGATATGTTTGATGCCTGTATCATTAGTTTTGATGAGCGGAGGTGGGGTTGGCGGGGGGTGGGGGACGGAGGGAGGGGGCTTCATTTGTCTTAAAGTGTGTAATGCACATGCACAATACTGGCTGTTTGTTTGTATGTTTGTTTAGTTATTTTCACAAGACGTGTCATTAAAAAATAACTAAACAAAACACACAATATTAGGAGCACAAGGGATTATTGAAATACATCATTACTCCTATTTGTAGGACTGGTTATTCTTTTTTGCACTACATTTTATTTGAATTCAAATGTTGCCTTGTGTTTTCATATATGTCAGATACTCATTATTATTTTTCCAGACAGATATTAATGTCCTTTGGGTATGTTGTTGCAATAAAACAATATGTAAACATTCTACCATAGTGACATTACTGCCTCTGGCATGTTCTCTAATATTTCCATTGTTTTGTATTTTTTCTTCATGGGTATACATTATGTGCGTTATCAGGTTCAAAGATGTAAATCTGTATGGGCCAGCAGTGGGTGTGCTGTAATGATGTGTTTGTCTTGCCTCCTGTAGGCACACACAGTGGGTGAATTAACAGAATAAGCCGTCTTGCGTGTCCCAGGGGACCTGTCAAGGGAAAGGCACTTGGTGCTGTCACCTCAAAAGGACTCGCCACAGCTGCCACAGGTGAGCTATTGTCTGGGGAGAGGCACTGATTATCAGCTCCCTCCAATACACACACACACACACACACACACACACACACACACACGCACACACACACACACACTACCCTTGACCCCTCGACCCCACCATCCCAACCTAACTTAGCCTAACCACCCATATCCCCTTAGCTTCAGCATTAAATACAGACAACCCCCCCCCCCCCCCCCCCAAAATGTATATATATAAATCAGGGAAATACCACCAGGTTTTGAGGGCATGCTGCCATTATACAGCCCTGAGTTTTTTTGTTTCCACAGACGTTATGCTAATTTCCGAGCTCATTTGCATAATTAGGAGAAGAAATTGTATTAAAGACACAGAAAAAAACAGCGCTGTCTGACTGAGGGTTATTTTAACTTCCTCAGCAGGGTGCTGCAGCAGAACAAGACGAAATAAGCACCCCCCCCCCTTCTCCCCACACTCTTATTTCTGCTGTCTCACACACAAATGATATTCATCATAATTAATTAGCTGGTATATGGCTTAATGATATTTATACTTTTTTTTTTAAAACAGAGAGGAATTAGTTTTTGAAAGGAATTTTTTATAAGGGACATATATGTTTTTGAAGAGGACCCGTTTAAGAAGGGAAATATGGAGGGAGTTCTTTGAGATGATTATGGTGGGTGTGTTTGATGTTCAGCACATCATTAGGCATATTTTCCCTTGAAGTTGTGTTTAACCAGCCTTTTACTGCTGTGGGCACGGGCTCTGGGGGAGCTGTGGAGGCCGTGGACAATTACTCAGCATCTAATTCCAGCCTGATTATGGTTAATGGATAATACTAGGGGTCAATGCTGAAAAATGCGACGACTGGGAATCCTTACCCTCATTATCGCAGAGCAAATAAATTACAGCCGTAACGCACTGGGCCAAATTGATCATTTGATACGAGAGCGGGTGTAAAATGGGTCAGCGGGTCTGTCTCGGCACTCCCCAACAATATCAGATGGATCAGATGGTCCCGCGGATAACTGGGCCATCTGCGAATCTGCTGGAGCTGCTAGCAGAACTGTT
>CM050207.1:8614782-8629782 GCA_027475355.1 Coilia nasus
CTGGGATGAAGCGCCACCTCAGCAACAATAATGAAAGGTATTACTTGAGATGTACCTCGGGGACGTGATTCTGCGAGAAATTGATAGTGCATTGTGCTCCATTCTGCGTCGAGGTGAACTAGGAAAGAACTACTTGGAATCACCCTGGAGACAGATGACTTTTAATGAAAAATAGAAAATAATAAAGTGGCACATGTCACTCTATGTCACTAAAGAAAATTCTGGAAAGAAGGAACATGAAGATAAACTAAAATATGAAAACCCGTGTAAGGAATATCATAGCATTCCATTTAATATACTTGTAATGCCAGTGAGACTACATCTGGTATCCCATAATAGTATGCCATACATACAATTACATTGCATTTGCATGTGTGCATGTCATTTATTTATCATAAATGTACAACTGCATCTTCAAACAATAGAAGTGTATGGAATGAAAAGAAATTAGTTGATTATTAGACCGTTATTAATGTATTATAAAATATAATGTGTTGGTTTGTTGGCTTCATTATGTCACACAGCACTTGTAAAATGTTTATACCACTTGTTGTGTACCATAACATAACAATGTGCAACTGGGCATTATGTAGAGAATTTTAAACTGCTTTAAGTTAAGAATCATGGCAAAATAGGACACCATGTAAGCATTAGCTATCTTGCACAGCAGACTCCACATACGAAGGCAGGGATGAACTGTAGCAGCCTTCAAATACTTTCCATAAGCCAAACATACTGCATAGTCTGTCTGTAGTAACCTGCAATATGTCAGTCTTGGCTGCATGCTACAATCAGCACTGCAGTATGTATTGATGGCCAGCCATTATTTATAATTAATGTAAGAAAAAGCAGGAGATGTTTTTGACAAGCAGAGAGATTGATATGTGGCTAGTGGTGTGTGGTCGATGCAGTGTTAAAAAATCATATGTGAAGACAAGATGTTTGACAGCAAATGTGCTGCCTTACAAGAAAATGTGCATTCCTGCATCATACTGTGTATCATATTGGCACTGCATTGAAAAGCGTGAAGGGTGGTGCTTTGGAGATGCAGGACAGCGATCCCTCGAGAAGGGTTAATGTCTAGGCATCCGAATTCTCCTCATATTTTATTCCTTGCCTACGTTATTGACACTCACATGTCCCCGGCTGTTGGCCGCGAGTTCTGATACCCAGACAGGCTGTGGCTGAAGACACTGCGCCCCTCTCTCTCTCTCTCTCTCTCTGATCTCCGGCCTTGGCTGGAATGCCCCGAAAGCTCTTTGAAGAGCCTGGACGCCGGCGCTCGGCAAATATGGCCGAGAATGATGAGAATGTCGCTTCACACGCCTGCCGCTCGACCTTGTTTGCACAAGCGATCCCGCCGGCGTTCTTTTCATCCCGTGTCCTCGGCGGGGCTGCGTGCTGGACGCGGAAGCCCTGTGCTGCCCGAAGGGTCTCCGTGGCGAGGAGGCCGGCGAAGCGAGGAGATGTCGCTGTCCGCGCTCCGCGTGATGGATGGGCCGCGTGAGGGGGGAGGTCAAAGGTCAGGCGGTAGCCAGCTAATTAGCGCGGGTCGCTGACCAACCCCCCCATCAGTGCCTGAGTTACGGAGCGGCGGTGTCGAGCCTGTGCAGTCATCAAAATGTGCTCCTTCAAGTGGCCTTTCTCTTCATAAACCTCAGCAGCAACAGTGTGTGTGTGTGTGTGTGTGTGTGTGAGGGAGGGAGAAAGCTCATTAAGCCAGTACCTTCTTCTTCATCGCCTGTGACAGCACGTGTGTATGTTTGTGTATTTGTCTGTATGTGTGTGTGTGTGTGTGTGTGTCTGTGTGTGTGTGTGTGTGTGTCTTTGTGTGTGTTTGTGTGTTTGTATGCGTATATGTGTGTGTGTGTGTGTGTGTGTGTGTTTGTGTGTATGTATGTGTGTGTGTATGTATGTGTGTGTGTGTGTCTGTGTGTGTGTGTGTGTGTGTCTTTGTGTGTGTTTGTTTGTCTGTATGCGTATATGTGTGTGTTTGTGTGTGTGTATGTCTTTGTGTGTGTTTGTGTGCCTGTATACGAATCTGTGTGTGTTTGTGTGTGTTTGTGTGTCTGTATGCATATGTGTGTGTGTGTGTGTGTGTGTGTGTGTGTGTGTGTGTGTGTATGTGTGTGTGTGTCTTTGTGTGTGTCTTTGTGTGTGTTTGTTTGTCTGTATGCGTATATGTGTGTGTTTGTGTGTGTGTGTGTCTTTGTGTGTGTTTGTGTGCCTGTATACGAATCTGTGTGTGTTTGTGTGTGTGTGTGTGTCTGTATGCGTATATGTGTGTGTGTGTGTGTGTGCGTCTGTCTCCAGCCCAGGATGGAGTGCTATTGGAAAAAGTGCAGTGCATCTTCCCCCCATCAATGAGGGATGGCTCCCCTCCGCCAGCATTCTTCTCTGCTGAGTCATCGTCTCCGCGGCCCCAGACGCGTCTTATTGAGCGTTTTTATCGTAGCCGCACTTCCCTCGTTTGAGACAATATCGCCTGACTGTTGTTATTGATTTTAGTGGATTGTACTCTGGTAAGCGCTCCTTCGAGCCCCCGCTGCTATATTAAGCAATCATTTCCACTGCAGATGACAAGGCTCCCCAAGCATTGGCTCCCACTAATAGGGCTGCTGCTACTTATGTTAATTGATTGGATAGGAGGGCAAATCTTGAAGTGAGGAGAAATAATGGCCGTTCCGTGATAAACTCAAGTCAATAATTAGCCTTGGAGTGAAGCGAGACTTTTCTTTCTTTAATCTGAGACATAAACTCTGAGAAGCTAACAGAAGCTAACGGAAACTAACATGGGTGTCATTTTTGTGAAATATAACATGTTTGTAAATTCTAACTCCATACTCAGTATAGAGGACAGAGTATCAATAACTGTGAAATAGCATTATTAGTATTAAACACTGACAGCTTGAGATGGGAGATGCTGTCCTGTTTTTGTGAACGCAGTCTATGCCTGGAAGCCCCCCCAGCCCTGGAGAATTCAGATATATTCCGCCTCTAAATGGCGGGTTTGGGGTGCCGTGAATGATTTCAGATGTGGCTGCTTTTCAGATCAGTTGAGCGCTCAGGCCCGGGCGCAGATCACCTTCAAGCCAAGCGTCAATAAATCATCACGCTCCAAAGGATCTGGTACATCTGGGGAGCATAAAGCCCACTCTAGTCACGCATATTTAGATATACAAGGGTCTAGTATTGCTGCTGATTAGGACACGCATCACGGCCATACAGATGCAAGAACGTGGAAGAAAGTCTGTGCCATTAGGGAGAATTTAATAGCAAAACCATCTGGCATGTGACACTGTGGCATAATCCAATTGGCTGCACTCTGTGGAGTTCTGCCTGTGTGTGTATAAGTGTGTATAAATGTGTGTGTGTGTGTGTGTGTGGCTCATGCATGTGCATGTGTCTTAGAGAGAGATGGAGAGACAGAAAGGGAGAAAGAATGAGAGAGAGGAGCTAAGAGTGGCAACTGTGTAAACATTACTATGTGTGAGCCTGTGAATGTGTGTGCGTGTCTGTGAGTGTCTGTGAGTGTGTGCGTCTGCATCCCAATCTTTTTTTTTCCCCCCTCACACAACTTGCGGTTCTGATTAGAAGCCAGTAGTGTGTGTGAATCTGTCAACAGAGTGCACACAGCATTTCTCCCCCCCCACCCCCCCTCCCACACCCCTTTTCCATCTCCTCTTCCCCCCACTGCTTTTATGGAACACCAGAGGAGAGAGAAGCATTCATTCACAGTTTGCGCATTATGGTCCGTTTCCTCCTCTGTCACACGGATGATTAACACCAGTCTGCGGCGTTTATTACTCACAGGCAGAGGCGTGAGGCCTGTGCAGGCCCATGTCTGTACTACCGCCGCCACCACCACCACCACCACCACCACCGCTGCTGCTTTCCTCCCCGAGAGATGGAGCTCGACAGTATCACCCAGGACGGCTCGAGAGGATCTAGATGACAGCACCACCACCCTCGGCTCTCGCCACGGATTTATGGGGCACGGTGCTGCAACATTCCCCCTTTTTGTTTTTTTTTGTTTTTTGTGCCCGAGGCGTCATGGCAGTGAGTTGTGCGAGGTAGCACAGTAGTCGTGATAAGATAACAGGCTCCTGGGGTACTGGCAGAGGATATCTTTTTATCAGGCTTCATAGAAAATGTTATGAAAGAGTTTGTGGTTAGTTGTGCTATGCTAGGTTGGTGGTTAGCATTGATTGTGACTCGCTACCTGTAGCGGTTTAGCATGGGTCAGTATGACATGGCCATTCATATGTCCTGTCCAAGTTGTGCTGGTCACCTGCTTCTCCACAGTCTTTATAAGAGAATGCTAATTTCCTAATACCAAGGTGATGGCGATGGGATTGCTGTTGGGTACAGTTGGTTGCATTTAATCATTACTTATGGATTTGCTGTAAAGAAGGGCTAGATTGAGCTCATCTGGTCACTCTGGGAAGTTCATCCCACTCCCCACACTGAGTTTTTATCACATAGCAGATTCCTAGAGCCTCCCTCATCCACTGTTATGCTCATTAACACTGAAGACCATAAACTGCCTCCTAGCTGGAACTCTAGCCATCAGTTAAAATCTCTGAGCAGCCGAGGGAAGATTTTGGGCGTCCCTTGCCCAATTCACGGTGAATTTGTACCGCTGCTGTGCAATTAACAGCAGAGATCATTTACATAGTCACACAGCTAATTTTCATAATGTTTTCTTTATTATCAGAGGAAGAAATTAACCCAGGAATATATTTACATACCAGCCGCGAATGGTAACAGCTTGCTAATTGCCTGTTAGATGATTAATAAGCTTACCGCTGATGCTAATGAATCGTGCTCGCACTGTTTCAAAGGTGCTCTTGCAGTGCTTGTGTTTTGGCAGCTTAATTACTGTGATAATTATGTACTTGTTGCATCTGCTTTCAAGCAAATACCATCAAACATTAAATAATATTAAAGAAAATTGTACTGCTGAGAAGTAATCCCATTAAAGTGTTGACATTTGTATTGTTTGGCAAGATATTACAACTTTATTTCCTGGGTGTTTAATGGCTCCTTGTTTACCCATATACAATATATGAACATAAAAAAGCACAATTATATTTGTGCGCTGTTGAATACTGCAGTAATAGCACAATGCTGTTAGCATTTTTATGTACAATTTTCATAGGCTGACATCTGACTACATAGTATATCTCAACAGGGCTAAGCAGACCCATGATTTTGGCATATGTGTAAGGTATAATTTATAATGCAGTGTTTAATGCTTTCAATAGATCCTGTAGAGTTCCTTCCGTGCTACACTTTGCAGAAATAAACACTTGTAGTTTAGTCACACCTGTCAATAGACTAGCTTCAGTTGCTGACATTGGTGCGAAGGAGCACAATCATATGAGATATGAGGGATAATTACCTCAGAAGCCTGAGTCCTGGCTGACCAGGTGCAGTACTGTCTGTGTGCTTGCGTTCGTGCATATGTGTGCGTGCATGCTTGTGTTTGTGTATGTGTATGTGTGTGTAAGAGAGAGAGAAAGAGATAGAGAGTATTTACTGCATGTGTGTGTGAGTATGTATGTATGTGAATCTTCTGCAGAAATATTCAGGTTGCGTGCACCTTCATCGAAATACAACATAAAGCAAAGCTTAGATGCCTTTAGTAAATGTCATGCTCCGTTATCCTGAGACGTACCTCCGAAGCAAGAAGCAGAAAAAACACAGCGGTGCTGCAAAACTGACTGAATCTCATCTGATTCGATGCATCACATATTTCAAGTGACTCATTCAAGTGATTGATTCCAGGCACAAAAGTGTACACATTATATGTTAGATATGTTAATTTTACACAACACACACATGCACACTGCTACATACACACACACACACACATACACACACACACATATATATATTCTATTATATTATTTTTGTACTGGTGACTAAATGGCAGTGATGATTAGACATTAGACTACCTCATGGCCTCTCTCTCTCTCCTCTCTCTCTGACTGCTGCTTGCTGTGATTAGAAATCTCAGGGAGCCCAGTGCTGCTGTTTATTTAATTGTCCTTATGATTCCGAGGACATGCTCTATTTATTCTGCTGCCAGGGAAAAACAAAAGGGCTGAATTCACTTAGAGGATGCTCATGCAATATTTAGTAGGGCAGGAGCCTGCACAGCTCTCGGGAGACTGTCCCCCTCTACCCCCTGATGGAGAACGGGAGCTCGTGTAGCTTGGTGAAAAAAAAAAGCTTGTGTGCTTTCCAGGCTGGTGGTGGGGAGTCGTACTGGTGGTGCTGGTGGTGGTGGTGGTGGTGGTGGATTTGTTATCTGGCTGTTTGTGCCAATCCCGCGCATCGGACGACTTTCTCTCCATGAATAATTCCCATTGTTTATTTTGTCCGCGTCACGTGGGGACGCCATCGCAACATTTTGTCTGTCGCGTCCAAGGCTGTCTCCCCGCCACACAAAGCACTCTGGGACGACGTTCTGAGTCTATTCCTACGCCACCGCCACCGCACCGGTGAGCTATAGGAGGCGTTCAGCCAGAATGCAAAACCATGGAACAGTTGTAAGCCTGCGTGTGCTGAAATAGGTTTGGCTTCATTTGTGATATAGTCTGTGTTTTGGAACAGCAGCAGCAGCAAAAAAAAAAAAAGGAAAGAAAGAAAAATGAGCTGCAGAGGCGAGACAATGATGCGCTTGTCAAAGACAGCCCAACCCTGTTAGCCTGATACAATATGTCCCCGTTTTGTCTCAGACACCAATCTGCTCTCTGTTTCTGTACAGAGCCGTGGAAAACAGCCCAGCTCTCGGCTGGAGGAATCCTCAGAGATGTGGTGGGGTGGGGGGGAGTTATGAATATTTGATGCTAATCCTCTGTTTTTATCACTGGAAGAGCATGCACAGGAATCTCATTGATCTTCTATTATAATCATGGATTAAAGAGCTCTCCAAACAATCCTGGGATTAAAGCCCCATCAGAGAGCGTTCTTTGATGACCAGTCTGCCCGCCTCTCTCTCTCACACACACACACACAGACTCAGACACACACACACACACACACACACACACACACACACACACACACACACACACACACACACACACACACACACACACACACACACACACAGGGTCATGCACACATGCAGCACACACAGAGCAAATTGGCAGGGTGCTACTGCTGATGCAGGCCCTTTAATCTGGGCTCCCAGTGGCTGCTGTTAGCACGGAGTCGCTGGATTCTTTTTTGTCTCCATTCATTAATTCCAAAGTTGGCCGGCGTCTGCAAAAAAATGTTGCTTATTAAATATTAACTCCAACAAATCTGCAAGGGCTGATACAAAAACATAATATAGAGACCAATTAAGAAAACTGCCCGCGGTTAGTGTTTCCTTTTCTTTTATTTCTTTTTTTTTGTGGTGGATTCCTCACCAGGAACATATATATAAGATCCACCTCATTGCGTCTTCTGAAGGTATGAAAGTGCAAGCAGTGGAAACAACACATATTTCACATACAAAGCGCTCTGCATCTGCAATGTAAATTTCTTCCTGAGGCCTGAGGCCTAATCTCAGCAGCCATGCGCAGCCTCCGCCACGGACAGACAGGAAGTGCTGATGCTCGGATGCTAGTGCCTGCTTCAGCGCCTCCTATATGTATTTGTGTGTGTGTGTGTGTCTGTGTGTGTGTGTGTGTGTGTGTGTGTGTGCTTTTTGTGCTGCTGCATTATTCATTTATTTATTCAAGCAATGGCTCATTCACTGTGTCACTTTTTCATTCCCCCATTTCAACCCCACCCCACACACACACACACACACACACACACATACACACACACACATTCCGCTGCTCTCCTATCCTCCTTCAAGGGAAAGTGTGCATTTAAATGCCGTGATACAAAAATAAGCTTGTCAAGCAGCTCATGCAAAGTGTTACACAAAGCTCGATTTAACCTCGGGAAGCGTGCTGCCGTGGTTGCACTAGGTGTCTTTGAGAAGACGGGAGAAAAGAGCGCAAGGACACCGGCCTCTTGTTCACATCACGGCTTTAGCGATATTTTTTATTCATCTTGAGAGAGACTCTCCAATGAGGCGGCTATAGTGTGTAGTGTATCTATCTAAGAGGAGCTTTGTTCTGAGGAAATCGGGCACTAACTAGGTGTCGGAGATAATACGGCGGTGTATAATCATGTGAAAGTATTAGTGTCTATGTAAAGCGCATTTAGCCGAGACACAGCACGCACTGTGCAGGATGCTTGTTCCTGAAACAGTGGATTGGCTGGAAATGGGATGAAATGTTGTTTTGTGCCACGGTGCAAATAAAAAGCAAACACGAGGAAAAAGAAACCCAGTGAGGCGGCGAGAGGGACAGCCGAGGCAAATGAGTCCACCGCAAAAACACCGCTAATGAGGACGCGACATTGTTTATCTGTCCCATAATGCAAATTTGACCCGTGGATGATAAAATGACCCGTGTTTACTCATGAATTTTTTCACAAGCAGCTACGGGGGCTCCCGAGTTTGACGACGCGGGATTCTCATTAATTCTCATTAGTCAGATACTAAATCACCCTTTTGATCAAACGCTGCGTCTCTTCGCCTATGCTGCCTGCCTAAGTAATTTGTACTTGGCCTTCCCACAGGGGTAGAAAGTGCATGAAAGTAGATCATCTGTGAAACTCTTTAAAACCCCAGTGTTTGCATGCTGCTGCTGCTGCTGCTGAATGCAAAATCTAACACAGGCTCTTTAATGAATCACTCTTGTGTTAAAAACAAAAAGAAAGGATGGATTTGTTTAATTGCGTACATCGATGTGCGACTCGTAAAATTCAATGGCTCTGCACTTATTTCCCCCTGACTGCCCCGGATGTTTATGTTTGCAGAATGTGATATTATGTGTCAATTTTCTTCCTAATCAGGACCATCTGGCCATTCAGTGTGAGAGCGAAGTTTAAATGGACAAATCAGCTAAACAAACAAAAATAGATGACTACACAACTCCGCAAAATAACAACGAGAGCTTCCAAATACCGAAGAAAGGATCTGGAGATGGGTGCCTTGGCTAGCTGTCAAATGCCCATCCATAACCATAAGTGGCCACTTACAATGATCATAAAAAAACCCTAATTACGGCGTGGATAAGCTGAACCCGGAGCTCTCTCTCTCGCTCTCTGAGCTGGCACTTTGTACTAATTATGGATCCGTCTGGCAGGGCTGCTGGGGCCAGCAGGCCTCATATATTTGAGCCAGTGTCTGGTGTGCGGAAGATGAATGCCATGGCGGGTCTGGGGCCCTCGCTGGTGCAGGGGCTGATGGGATTAATGTGGGTGCTGGAGGCTCCCTCGGGGGAAAACCCAGACCCCAGGTGCGAGCCGCCAGGACACCCAGAAACAACATTACGCCAGCCTCCGGACATCCTGGGTCATGTTATTGATGCTCCTGCTCTCGGCACAGGCCTGTGGGGACGCTGGACTGTTACTCACTGTCTTGGGGTTGCTTACAGCAGCATGAACGTCATGTTAATAATGGGTAAAGAGTTATACTGTATGATGTGCCTTCAACTGGTTCATGGACAATAGCATGCTACATCAAGGCTTCAGAACAAACACATGACATAATTGGCACATTTTTAAGACCTGATTGCCTCAGCACTAGTTGCATGTGGTATGATAAATGCCTTTTTCACCACTTGCCAGAGAACCAGCCATTTCACCATACTAAGACTGTACTCCATGTATGCATAAGCATCACTCAGACCAGATCCAGCGCCAATATAAGTGCATCGCATTATTTACATTTGCCCCCAAGCTACATTTACATATAGATTTTATATACATATAGAACTCTAATAGCCTTTTCCGGACCCCGCTGTATGTGTATAATGTGTGGCCAGCAGCGGCCTACTTTTTCATTAAGCACTGCCTACCCACAGGCAAGGTGTTTTTATATATATATATATATATATATATACTGCAGCTACGGAAAGGCGAGTTTGTTCAATTACATTTTATAACTTCATTTCAAATCCTTTTTTTAGCCCTCTGTATACAACAGTGCCATACCCTTAGCTTAGTGTCAGAACAAACAAATGGCTTATAATTATTGGTACCTGTGTGTATGTGTGCCTAGGATGTCTATGTGTGTCTATGTGTGTCTAAGATGCAGGAATTCCTAGAATTTCCTTGTCTCCCACTAGGTTTAAACACACATTACACTGGATCAGACCTCGCCAACCGTAGCCTACTGCCTGCCATTTTTCCAGACTTGTTAACTCTGAGGGTAACAGAACGCTACATAGTGGCAGTCATTGTGTCGTGGTGTTGTGCTTTGAAGCTTGGCGAGAGGAATTCTGTTTGGCTAAGTGCTTTCAAGTCACTCACTCAGGGCCAAGATGATTCACAAAAACATCACGGCCCACATCATTGGGGCTGCCCGAGACCTGCGCTGCGCTGCACTGCTAAATGGCGCTGAAGGACAATTACACGTGCATTTTGACAGAGCTTTTGAGGACACCGTGTGAAGCCACTGAACATCCATTAGTTTAATTTTGTTCTCGGCGAGCCGAGGGTGACCTTGTTGGCATCCACGTTGAGATACATAGAGAGAGAGAGAGAGGGGTACATTAGGTGACCATCAGAGACTAAGTGGGGAATGTGGCGGTCTGGCTACCTCTTTTTTTTCACCCACCCTCCACCCTCCACACTCCACCACCCCAGCATGCTGACAAAGTGGGACAGTGTCTATATGGCGGGCTGCTCGCCAGAGCCCTCTGCCCTTGAAGCTAATGGCAAACACCCAGAGCTCCGGGAGAGAAAGAAAGAGAGAGTTATTGGCTCCAGGAAACACGCACATCCAGCTATACCATCTCTTAACAGGGTGAAGGGGCTAAAGACCTGCCCTGCTACCGCGACCCTTGTGTCTGACCCGCGGTGATTGACTCATCATCCCGTTGGCCGGCTTCAGTGA
This sequence comes from Coilia nasus, assembly GCA_027475355.1. Lineage (NCBI taxonomy): Eukaryota > Metazoa > Chordata > Actinopteri > Clupeiformes > Engraulidae > Coilia > Coilia nasus. Next base: position 8,625,740 of record CM050207.1, read on the forward strand.
TGGAGTTGTGCTGGAGCAGAAATGTATTGCAGCACAGTCCTGCTGAGCGAAAAAAAGAAGAGGTGGAGTGGAGGTGGAGGGGTGGAAAAAACAAGCAGGCTGGAAAGCGGCCATGTCCCTCCGTAGGTACTTCACCAGCATGCTTCCCAGTCTGCAACCTGACTCAGTGCCTGGCTGGCTGGTGAGCACCCAAGAAATGTCCTGTACCAGCTGCCTTGCTTGGGGAGTTTAAAATGTGAAGTAAATTATCTTGCGCTGCTTAGCCACAGGTTTTGCTAAACTCATACATTTCTTTCTGGCTTGTTTAAAGACAGTGGTTTCCCCTCAAGAAATACATTCAGGATTTCAGGATTTGAACACTTGTCCTAATAGCTGGATAATGCGCTCTCTTTATTTTCAGAAAGTGATAGAGCCAAGGCTCCAAAGTGCCCAGAGACAATATAATAAAAAAGGAATAAAAGAAACCTGAATCTGAAGTTGTAGGTAGGTAGGTTTTTTTGGGTCACCCTCAGCTCTTACCTACACCAGCTTTTGTTCTGAGGGAAACGTAAATAAAACAACAGCAGTGACCTAATTCAGGTTATGGATGGATGAATGGCTAAACAAACAATACAGTTCCTACAATGTTGCTGATGGCGATGGCGAGGAAGCCTTCTTTTTCTTTGTTATTATTAGGTCGGCCCTGCCTTTGGATGTGCTATAGTGCTGCAGTCGCTGTCAGTGTGTGCCTCCACTCATGCTGAGCAGGAGAAAGCACTCTTTCTCCCTCAATCAGGCCAGAGGGCTGTGGAGTGGGACACCGCTGTCACCGTCCTCTGGTCACCCCTGGAGGAGTGGGGGCCCAGTCCTCGCCTTGGCAGCTGGGTTACACGGGCGTGCTGCCGCCAGGGCCAGACATGTCGCCTGGATGAATATTGCCTCGGTCGCCGACTGTGCCTCTCCTGTTTCCTCTCTTCCTCTCGCAGTAATGTGATGGCCGGCGCTCTCGGAGGAGATGTTTTGGTCTCGGCGGAATAGAAGCCGGTCCGTCTGGTGAAAAAGGGTGGGCTCCGGCGGAGAGAGACAGACAGACAGACATGCCTCATTCTGTAGTCTGGTCACACACAAACAAGAAAATAGGCTGGTTGTGCTCAAACCTGGAAATAATGGGAAAACTGTACTTTCAATTTAGCCATCCCAGGTCTCTCCGAACACCAACCCCCACCGCCCCCCACCACCCCCCTTTTCTTGCCCAGGGCAGAAAAGGTAGACGGCTTGGAAGTCTTTCTACAAAATACCTCTGAAAAATGGATCCAGCTATAAATAAACAAGCTGCAATATCCTGTGTTATGAATATATAATTTCCATCTTTAATAACTGCTTAGGCCCCAGGGATCCTCTGCAAATGGCCTGGCAAGCTGTGATATTTGTGCATAAAATTCCTCCTGAATTATTGAAGCACCTGTACTGCGGAGTGACATCCTTCTGACAGGTATTGGGAAGCAGTGAATTTGAAAGGTTTTCAGAACATGCTATTTTGTCTCCCGGCTCGCACTGTCTGCACGTTATGGGTCTACTGGGCATTCAAAACACCATCCATGGACAGTTCCTGGAATGCAAAAATATCAACCGTGTTATGGGTGTACTTTTTCTAAATTTAATCTGGTACTGGGCATTATCTGTGTGTGGGAAGCCTGGTGTTATTATTGATACTGAGTGCACATTCAGGTTAGCCTGGTAAACCCGCCCCTCGTACTTCATTTCATTCTGTACAGAGGGTCTGGACTGGAATCTCTTGAGGGTCATGTAGTCGGCCCCAGCAAGACCGATCCAATCAGCGAACAGAGGGTGTGTTCGTTAGCCATGACGTTGACCTTGTGTGCTACATTTGAATTGTAGTGCGTAGATAGGCTAATTGCATACGTGACGACCAAACGTTAGCGATTGGGTAAAGGCAGAGGCACCTGTTTTAAACTTCAGCAGAGTCCACACCTCCAGGAAAAAGTCGTTTCTGACGGTGTCTGGTCCAGACCCTCTGTACAAAATCAAATGAAGTATGAGGGGCTGGTTTAACAGGCTACATTCAGGTCAGCCCTCCACGAATGTACTAAACAAATGCCTCAGCACAGCACAGCTTATTGGGTCAGATGGCTTATTCCCCCCCCCCACCCACCCACCCAAAAGAGAGGGGCTATGGAAACAGTGGCAGGGATACAGGCGCTTGGCCACTCAGAATGCTTGGGTGGGATTTGGCTCCTAAGAAAGAGGGCGGGGTGATGGCCGAAGGTGCCGTCGAGTTCGGGATTCCTGGAATGATTCACAGGAGTGTGTGTTACACAACCTACTGAGAAGACATGCCTTGAAAAGTTCCCCCGCAACGCTAGAATCATAACTATTGCTGAACTATTTACCCAACCTGACCTCAAAGTTGTTAACACGCACTTCCTTGGAATCTGTTATTTTGCATAGAGAAAGATGTATAGATAGGTAGATTTGCATTGCTTTGGTTTAAGTACTAATAATGTTTGTAACGATTTGTCATGCTAATAAAGCAAACTGAACAAAACAAAAATGAATAGAGAGATTGACAGACATAGAGAGAGAGAGAGAGAGAGAGAGAGAGAGAGAGAGAGAGAGAGAGATAGCGAGACAGAGAGAGCAGGTCTGTCTCCTTCGTGTCGGTGTGCCAACACCCACAGCTTTCTCATGAAATCTGGTAAAACCTAGTGATCAGTATCACCACCCTTTTTTCAGGTTGCCTTAGTTCTAACACTCTACAAGCTGTGCGCCGGGTGCAAAGATAACGCATACTCGTTGCGATGTGAGATGGAAACGCTGTTCTGGGCCCAAAGGGCACTCATTTTGAAACCATGACCTCCTAATGTGGTGAGGTCAGGGAGGGTTTTTTCCAGGTACATTAGCAAGTTAGGTGTTTTGTTGCTGGTGCTTTTGGTCTGACGCTATATATAACCCATTGTAATGTGTCACTTTGATCATTAGCTGGGTAAAAAGGTGTACTTTTGTGTCCTAGTTTGCATGCATCAGTAAATCAACAGGTCTGACAAAACCTTTGCAATGTTGTTTTTGAGCTTTTCATATGAGCTAAGACAAACAAGGGTGTCCTTTAATGTTACAAGAAAAAGATGATCTCCTTTGAGTCCACTTTAATTACAGCCATCCAGTGTGTTTTTGTGTATGCAGGTGTAGGTGTCAATGCATTCATCAAGTATGTTTTTGTGTGTGTGTGTGTGTGTGTGAGTGACTCTGACTCCACGCTACTCCACATTGCAAAGTGGATTTTGAGCTCACGGCAGTCGCTTTCACTTTTATGGCAGTGCACTGAGGTGTTTTTTTTCCAACCCCAGAACGCTTTGATTTACATTTCATTCAAAGTAACCTTTCTGGGCGCACTGAGCTAGAAAAGAGGGTAATGAAACAGAGCTACATTTATGGCGAGAACATTCATATTCATTAGCAGCCGGCATTAACACATCCCTCCAGTGACAGATCCGTAATGCATGTTTTATGACCGCAGTTAATGGTATACTAACAATGTTGCTGGTTATAAAAAAAAGAAAAACAGTGATATGAGGCAGGCAAATGAAAGGCACACGGGGCCCCAGTGAGGGTTATTGATTCCCCCCCCCCCCCCCCCCGTGTCCTATTGATCCCTCGTGTTTTCCCTCTACAAAGATTGGCTGCTTATCTGGCTTGTATCGGAGAGGGACAGACACTGGCTGCTCCTTGGCACTGGCTGTCGATATCCGCCCTGGCGCTGGCTATCATTAAACCCTCATCATCACAGATGGCGGACGAGCCTGCCCTTCTGTTTACGGAGCGGGCTTCGGGAAATGGATCACGGCGCTCCCCCCCACATGCTTAACACCTTTGGTGAGTGCCGCACAGGAGCAGGAGCTGGGGCAGGGGGCGTGTGTGGCAAGGGGCATGTGGGCCAGGCTGGTGTGGTGTGGTGTGGTGTGGTGTAGTGCGAGAGTACGGTTACTTATGCAGCCGTAGAGGAGCTCAGGCGAGATCCCTTAATGCCAGACATGTAGCAGTGCTGG
>CM050207.1:8634782-8637282 GCA_027475355.1 Coilia nasus
CCTATCCTCCCCGGGCGCCAGCGAGCAAGACGAGCATTTTGCTGGGCCGTCTCTTGTGACATTTTATATACAGTAAGTGCGTGTGAGCAGATGCAAATAAAGGATCTCGATATTTCCGATTATTTGTTCAGCGTTAAGGCTTGTTCGTCGCGGCGCACTGAGAGGAGGCAGGGTGAAGGATTGTAGCTGCTAAATCTCGCTACTGTATCCTCCCATCCACTCAAGATGTTTAAAGGCTTAACGTGATGTTTTTCTTTTTCTTTTTTTTTCTTTTTAGGCCGGAATTCGCACTGTGGTTGGTGCTGGTTTCTCCTCGGCTCGGATTATCTTGTGATGGGTGTTACCATGGCAACTGAAGAGACCAACGTCTTTCCCCACACTCGGCAAAGAAACATGTTTTTCAGAATTGTGTTGTCATTATGTTGTCAGGCTTTCTTTCTCTCTCTCTTTCTCTTTCTCTCTCTCGCTCTCTCTCTCTCTCTCTCTCTCTCTCTCCCTTCTTCCCCCAACTCCCACCCAGGCCCTTTCTTTCATTACTTTTCACAAGCGTGAGAGGATGTTTTAGAAAATGAATTAAATTATGTCATTACCGAACTACAAAGTCAGAGCCATGTGCGGCTCAAAGATAAACCTGCAGGAAAGGGGGCTGTGGGAGAGGCGAGGAGAGGAGAGAGGAGAGGAGAGGAGAGGAGAGGAGAGGAGAGGAGAGGAGAGGAGAGGAGAGGAGGGAGAGGCGGACGTCTTTATCTCTGCTTTCTCCTCCATGATTCTTTGCTTGACCTGACCCAGCGGTGCCCCCGTCTTGCACAAATGTACATTATGTTCACCTCCCTCCTTCCGTGACTCCACCTCCAACCCCCCCCCCCCCCCCCCCCCCCCCCCCACACACACACACACACACACACACACACACACTCTTATCCTTTATCTCGGTGCTGCAACATCAAAGTGTCGAGGTGTGTGATAGCAGGATGCATCAGGTTCTGAGTAAACTATCTCCTTATCTGAATGTCCTTATGTAGGGCTATGCGCTACTCTGTATGTGTGGGTGGTAGACGGATTTTGCACTTTACACATACACATACAAACACCCAAACACCCACGCATGCACACACTCGCACGGCACGCTGACATGGTTTTACTCACACCGCTGTGTGTGTGTGTGTGTTTTGTGTTTCGTGTGCGGCCCGCTGACTTTCGTGTGCAGTTGGTGAAGTGCTGAACCAACATAAACATGCTGTTCCACACACTGTCTCTATCTCTTTCCACAACGCTAGTTGGTGTGTCGCAGTGAAACCGCACGCCACGTCACATGACTGGGGTCAGTCTGATACAGGATGGAGGTGAGGCGCTTAGTCTGTCTGGGGTTTAGCCGAGCGGCGCTCGCTCTCAGAGCAGCGGTCAGAGCCATACCACTGTGAGAGATGTTCACACGCAACACTGCGAGAGAGAAAAAAAACAAAAAAAGAGAGAGAGAGGGAGAGCAGTCCCTGCCACACATTAACACCAACCGCCACTTTCTCACAGATGTACTCAAAAAAGGCAGAATGGAAAGTTAGGTGAAGAAAGTAGGCGGAGGACTAAGAGCATTGTTCGTATCATCTGAACCATCGTGTGAAAAAACCCTGAGGCCCCCTTTGCATACGCTCCTGTTTTCATGCTTGTTGTGAAAGAGCACTTGTGGCACCATTTGCACCAGCACGCTGCTCACAAACAAACCTGCCTTTGTTTCGCAAACACCTTGACTTTTTGCGGTCTAATTAGAATAGAGAGCTCTCTGTGTCTGCATCTGTGTCTGTAGCCTTCCTTGTGATTTCCACTCCGTGTTTCTTAGAATTTTTCTGTTTCCTAGTTCGAGACGAATGTGGTAGGTGTGCTATTTCTATCAGCCAAACCTTTCAGACTGCTGTTGTGGGAGCTGCACCATGCACTTCACGACTTTGAAGTGAAAGGCGGACGGTCGGTGCCCGTAATTTACCCGCCCCAGAGGCCAAACCCTCTCGAGACTTTCTTTTTTTTTCCCCGCTCTCTCCAAATCGAAGACTTTTGTGACAAACTCAAGGGCACTCTGGCAAGTAGTAGAGGCCACCCACCTCGCTGACAGAGCTGTCTGCTCCAGGGTAGGCCACATCGCCTGTGCCCAACCCTCCACAACCAGCCTCCACAGCCAGCCTCAACGACCAGCCTCAACAACCAGAAGGCACAGCTTTTATTAGCCACATTAAGGCCATTTACATCTGCGCCGCGTTTATACTTCTTGTTTTCGAGTCTGTAAAGCTTGTTTAAATATTGCGGAAGTGTGTTCATCTTGACATTTAAGAGGATTTTTTTTCTTTCTTTCTTTCTTCTTCTTCTTCTTCTTCTTCTTCTTCTTCTTTTTCTTCTTCTTCTTCTTCTTCTTCATCTCTCCCTGCAGCCAATGGAAAATTACCAGGTTCAAGAGAGGCTAGATGTGGGTAGAGGGACGCCACAGAGTGTGCATAGCCGCTTCATTTACTGA
>CM050207.1:8647282-8739782 GCA_027475355.1 Coilia nasus
TTTCTTTCTTTCTTTCTTTCTTTCTTTCTTTCTTTCTTTCTTTCTTTCTTTCTTTCTTTCTCCCCCCTGTTGTTTCCCAGGGAGGAGATCCAATTTGACAGCCAGAGAGACCTGTCACTGTCACAGCACTCACGTCGTGAGAAGTGATGGAGCCACTCTGCAGGGAGAGGGAACCAAACATCTTTCACATCGTGTCCGTCACAAGAGGCCCTGCTGGAAGGAAGAGAGAGAAAAAAAATGATGGAAGTAACAGCACAGCTTCCCTCTCGGCTCTCCTTTATTCTCTTTCTCTCCCTTTCCTCCACCCCCTGCCTCTCTCTGTGTCTCTCTTTCTCTCTTTGTGTCTCTCTATGTCTGTCTTTCGTTCCCTCTCTCTCTCTGTCTCTCTTTCTCTCTCTCTATGTCTGTCTCTCTTTCCCTCTCTCTGTCTCTCTTTCTCTCTCTCTCTCTCTGTCTCTCTTTCCCTCTCTCTCTGTCTCTCTTTCTCTCTCTCTATGTCTGTCTCTCTTTCTCTCTCTCCCTCTCGTGGGCCTGAGAGGCTGGAGGGAGAAAAGAGAGAACAAAAGAATCCCTCCTCTTACTTCATCCTCTCAATTAGCGCAGCCCCTACACAAGCTACATCAAATGAGGAGATGGTTTGATTTTAATGTGTTAGAAATTCTGCCAAAAAAAGAGGCAGGGGCAGAGGCAGAGAGAGAGAGAGAGGGAGGGAGCGAGAGAGAGAGAGAGGGAGCGAGGCTGGTCTCTGGCATTCATTTCTTTTATTTTGCTTAGCCTCTGTGCTCCTAATAGCTTTTGTGCAGTACTGCGAGAGGGAGTGCTGGAAAACTCCTGCCTTAGTCACTTCAGATCTCCTTTGTGAGGGATGAGACAATGTGAACGTACAGTAGTTTCACAGGGGGGGAAAAAAAGCTTTTAATCGCGGGGAAGTATTCAAAGGTAGCTGCCCCCTCCTCGTGCATATCTCAAGGTTAGGTGCTGGGAAAATGACAAACTGCTCTCGGTGTCTGTCAAGCTGAGCAGCACAGAAGTGCAGATGATGGGGAGGGTTTTAGATGGCTCTAGTCTGGCTGCCAGCCAAAAAAGCTTTAGTTATCAGAGGGATAGGATTCCAAACAAGATCTGCTGAAAGCTCAGTCAATTCACAACCTTGATGTTTCAAGGTTATCATGTACAGGTTATCTTATTTCATGTGAATAATACACATCTGTGCCACTTGAATGATGACCCTAGGGGTTTGAATGTCTTAAATGTTCATGCTGTCTCCAAGGAGATGCTGCTTATGTTTAAACATGATCAGTTTCATGTTAAATGTTTCCAGTTAAAACCCCTCGTTGGTTAAGAGCTAGCACAGACAATACAAATCTGTGATTAGTGTTACCAGAATACGTCTCCACAGAGCCAAATGTTCTATCACCCACACTATCTGGCAGATGACCTAATTTCCTTGAAGTTGAGCAAGATTTAATTTAAAACAAATTGAAGTAAGATGTCAGTCCATGGGAATGTGTGCCAGTCGTTGCCTCTACTCTGTAAAAAGTCTGGCAGGCATTGTGTGAGCCTGGTGTATATCCATGCTCAGAGCTTGTCAGAGCTCCAGACAGCTATGTTACCAAGGTGACACCTGCATAGACTCTATTAAGATGTCTACCAGGAGCGCAGCACAACCTTGGCAACAGCCTAAGTGGCTCTTAAGGGTAGCCCAATTACTGCTCCACCTGAAGAGACTGAGGACAAGGCTGTTTTCTCATCTTGTTCTCTGCTCTTTTGTATCACATAAACGGTTCCTAAACTGTGCAATAATTTAACTACATCCAGCCACAGTAATATGACTCTCTGGCTGTAGACAGAGGTTATGTCTTCTCAAAACGCCATGGCTGGCTGTCCCTGTTCCTTTCGCCGTTCTCGTAAAAATGATCCCTCCACTCAGCATAATGATTTATGAAGCTGCAAAGGGTAAACTTTCATGACATCATTTCCTTTTTTGGCATGGAGCTCCTCAGCTGTAAATGTGATCATAAAAAATTACCCACAAACCAAAGCGTTTGGCCATGGTTCACCAAGCAGTGCATCTTAGTGCTGTTTGGACCATAACACTGTCACGAAGTGAAACATCATGAAATTCCTGGGTTGTTCATCTTGTCAGCTGCTGTTTTTCGGTCATCTAAATCAGACCTCACATGCACCTCTCTGTCACTGGGGCCCTGTAGATCTGTTATCCGAGGCATTCGGTCCTGTCTTCTCTACTTGAAAAAAGGGTACAGGAGATGAGGCACAGATGGATACTTATTATTTCAGTTCTGAATTTGTTGATGTTGGAAAGAAACCAGTACAAGGGGATTGGAACCATCTCTTTTTTCTGTTTAAGATTATCCAGAAGTCTGGATTAGAATGAATTTGGCCCAGATGTTTCTGAAACGTCAAGGAACTGTAGATAAAAGTAAACACGCATACCTCGCACGTTACCAGTTTTTCACTCGTTATACTTATCATCATTTTATTTCTACTGAAGTATTAAGCCTTAAACACACTGTTTTTTTCATGCCATCACAGCTGCTTAGTGTAATTGCTATGAAGCTTCAGGCTTTTTCAAGACACATTTACATAAAGCAAGCATATAATTAGAGAATTAAAAGGAATTTCATTTTTAATCTTATTTGGCAAAGAGGACGAGGAATCATTGCTTCATCCACAGATGGAATTAATCCCCGTTGATGCGCCTAATCACGCTCTGTTTTCGTCTCTAAGCACGCATAAAGGCGCTTATGCCCCACATTCTCCGCAAAGAAGGTGTATGCAGCTCGAAATCCCGATCGCACAAGACATGCTTTTTTGGCCTGCTTAAGACCATTTTTAGCTGCAAATCATCATCATCAACAACAACAACAACGACAACATGCACAAAAAAATGCCAATCAATGAGTCATCAATGAGGAATGTGCCGCGCGCACATGTGGGAACGATCTGGCCAAGTGGGCCAAGATGTCGATAATTATTGAGTCGGTGGAGATTGCTGCCAGGTCGTTGTCTTGGCGGGCTACGAGAGCAGCGATGAGGAGACTGAGAGAGAGAGAGAGAGATCACTGAGCTGTAGCTGGGAGAGCGCTCCAGGCTCAACTGATCCCTCATCTGAACTCTCGCTTTCTGCCGCTTGATATCTCCATGTTCAGTGTCTGTGTCTGTGTGTGTGTGTGTGTGTGTGTGTGTGTGTGTGTGTGTGTGTGTGTGTGTGTGTGTGTGTGTGTGTGGATGTGTGCATCTGTGTGTGTATGCTCTGTTTCTCCTTGCTGTCATTCCTCACAATCACCCTCCCCCACACACATACACACACACACACACACACACACACACACACACACACACATACACACACAACTCTCCTGCACACGCTCTCCACCCCCTCTCACCACCCCCATCTCTTTTTCTCCCCTCTTTCACCCTCTATTTGAGTGCGCTCTGACAGGAGGTGCTGTTCTGAAGCAATCCATGGCTGGCAAAGGAGATATTTTTAGAGGCCTCATGTCACTCACCAGGCATGGAAGTGCTTGTGTGAAGTCAATTTTGCCTTGAGGGGTGTTTCTATATTTCTGTGTGGCAGCACAGACAAGAGGGACTGTTTTTTTTTCTTTTCTTTTCTTTTTTTCCCTCCTCCCTGTTCCGGGGAGGTCATGAAATTAACATCCCCGAGATGAATCACAGGCCTGCCTGAAGTGACAGATAGCCTTTGTTTCATGTTGGGCACGAGTACAGCGCAATACGTTGTCATGGCATGTCTTCCCGCTACTGCCTCCCCCGTGCTGATCCGTGCAGCTGGGGCCGAGATAGGCTACGTCGGGAGGACGAGCGTTAGCATGAGTGGGAGTCGCAGCCTTTATTTTCCCTGTGACAGTCGAGCATGGCTAAAGAGGAAAATAGGACATTCACTACACGAAGCATCATTATTTTTAAGTGATGCTGCGCCGACACTGGTAAAGAGCACGGTGTGATGAGGCTGTTGCTTGAGGCGGGGTGGAGGTGCGGTGTTAGTGGTGGTCGTGGTCATGGTGGTGGTGGGTTGCTATGGTTTCTTTACACCTCGCCAGAGAAAGGCATATGCAGAGAGGGCAAGGGCCAGTCTGTTTGCCATCACTGACAGATCGTTAATGCCAGAGCTGAGGAGGCAGAGAGATAATGAGAGGAGAGTTATGGTGACCCCGCACGACCTCAGAAGAATGCCTCCAACGCTGTCTGTGGAGAGATGCAGAGCCCTCAGGCCCTCGTCTATGTAAACTACACCTCAAGTACTGATTTACTCAAGTGGCAACTTGCATTTACGTTGTTTTTTTTTTTTTTTCTTAGGAAGGTCAGCCGGCAAGGGACAGCACTGCAAGCTGGAAGCGGGTGTCTGATGTCACTATTTAAAAATAATATCATTAAATTTCACAAGTTGTTTTAAACTAATATATATATTTTAACACATTCTCAATAGACAACAAAATAAACCATGATAAAAATAAATGACCCACTCTTCCGTAAGCTGCTGATTAAGACCGAGATGTTTCATTGGCCTCTGTGGATGTTAATCTTTGCTTTCCCTTTGAAGGGAAAGCCCAGGAAGAAAAAGAGCCATCGCACAGAGGGATATTTCTCTCCTTAAGTGCGAGGCGCTGCCCTCTCCTACTCACGCGGGAGCTCTGGGAGTCCTGGTGCGGTGCTGGCTGACTACCCCTCTCAGGGTCACTGCAATCTGGATCTCATTAACTAGTTACCTTTTGGGACATGTCCAGAGAGCTCTAAGTCAAGGAAAAGGCAATTTATTTAAGTCGTTTAGCAGGGATTTAATAGCCCACATCCCCGCGAGCAGGGGCCTCTTTAATAACCTTCCTCAACAAGTGCCATGGCCAGAATTCAAGCATGTGCCGCTCCCGCCATTTTTGCACACTTCAGTCTCCATTTATGCTCCTCATTTCAGTGCAGACCCCGAGCCAGTGACTAAGCACAGACTGACAACTTCACCCAGAACTCGAGGGGCTTGCCGCAGGCTCTGAGTCCCCCTCTTTATGACCTCTCTACCGTAGCGAGGTTTATAGCCTGCTTATTGCTCATCTCCACTCCATAACTGCTCTATTTCCAGCCACGCCTGACCTCGCGGTCACCAATCCAGTAAAACATGCTGTAAGCATAGCCGGTGTTATAAGCACTCGTGGTGACATTAGATATTGTAAACAAATACTACGCCATAAAACAACACCTAAAACTGTCAAGTGACATCATGGGGACTTTTGCCTTTAAAGATATACAGTACAAAGAACACTCTTGAGGTCTGTGGGGAATAACTACTCTTTTTTTATTGCTACCTTTCAAGTAAAACAGAGTTTGTGGTTGTACATTAACATGACCACTGGCCTGTGGTAGGTCATGGCTATATTTGGATAAATTATACATATTACAAAATATCATCATTAAATATATATACTTATATATTCTCACACATTCAGAAGAGTTGTGGCAAAAGTTATGGGGTCATCAAGTCCATTTCAGCACCTTAATAACGTATCTGCGGGCCTCTGGTCACATCCACATGATTCAGTCCACTGATTCACATATGCAGCAGTGTGTTTTAGACTATAGAGTAGACTACATCAGGACTTGTTTCGCCTAATGGGGAGGCTGCAGTCTGCTGTTCCATTCCCATTGTGTGTGGGCTGCTTGATTTGTTCTTCTGCCTGAGAGACACTTCACCCACCTGAAGAGGCAGGCAGTGTGTGTGAGTGTGATTGTGAGCATGAACGTGTGTGTGTGTGTGTCTGTGTGTGAGCATGAACATGAGTGAGTGTGTGTCACTGTGTGTGTGTGTGTGTGTGTGTGTGTGTGTGTGTGTGTGTGTGTGTGTGTGTGTGTGAATTTCCTGCTCTGACCCCTGGTTGTTGATCACGTTCTTGTCACAAACTCATCTGCGTGGCAGAGGTTCTGGAGAGGCCGCCAAGTGGCTCCATCATTCAGCGTGGAGACACTTGAACCCGTGACAGCCGAGGAGCCCCGAGCTTCCCCAAATCTCAATTAGCGGCAGAGAGGCGTCAAGAGGGCCTCCTTGACTCTGGCAGCAACAGCTTAATTGTTATCCTTCCTCCCCCTGGAAACAACTTCATTCACTCGACAACACTGCTCCCGCTAATTGAACTGGAAGTTTCTGCATATTCATCATCGCATATTCATGCTGAGAGTGTGTGCCCAACACAAGCCTGCTGAAGTATTGATCGCAGACAGCGCAACAGAATTACCCACAGGCAGGAACGCCAATGTCGAGAGAAGATACTAAAATGGCCTTGGTGCATCGCAGTGCCTGAGCTGGCCCAGACCCGGGATTCACTCTAAGGCATGTTGTGTGTTGTGTGTGTGCTTGACCCTTTACTAATGCACTTAAATGTAATTAACCCCAGTTGGCATTTGCACTTATTGCTCTGTATATCTCCTGTGCACTTTGTATCGGCAAGTGTTGTACGCTGTGATTATGTCTTCTATTGTAAGTCGCTTTGGATAAAAGCGTCTGCCAAGTGTAATGTAATGTAATGTAATGTAATGGGGAGGTGGGTGTGGGGTTGCTGTTTGCTGGCAAAGACAAAAAAAAAAAAAAAAACTGTACTCGTTAACTACTCTCAGGGGACATGGCAGGTGTGCTCTGCCATTGTTAGTGCATCAGACAGGTTAGGGAGGCGGCGCTTTGATGAGCTAGACGCTGATGTGTCACGGCGGTTTCACACTGTAGCGTCAATGCCACACTTCATAACGTTCTACCATTCATTTTCAATGAGAGGCGTGCAATGAGCAGAGCTGAGCTTCTTGATGCAACGCCAAGGCGGTCAACCAATCAAATACTGGCATTGGGGCGCGGTGGGAGAACCCTCCGTTGGCTCTCTGTTTACATCGATAATTGAATACGCCCACCGGAAGCGTCCTATTCAGCACAGGCAGGGCGATTTGCAGTGCGGCGTTGACGCTACAGTGTGAAACTACCGTCAGGCCTTTTTTCACGCAGCCATCCGGCCCGAGTGTCGGCAGGCGTCAGAAGACAGCCTGTGTGTTCTCCATCTCCATTAGCTGGCCAGCATTACGGGCAGATTGATTTCCGAGGAGTATCCCTGACTCTGCCGCACGGAGAGGGTCAGGCAGGTTCTGGAGTTCTGCAGTGTACTGTGGCACAAAATGGCCGCTCGTTCTCATGATTACTACGCATGTACAATCTGTGCTGCGGGCTGGTGTTACTAAAAATATGAATGGTTCAAATCGCAGCAGCATCAATCAACAGCGATGGCAGCAAACAGGACCTCGCTCGTGATTCCAGACGCTGTTTGGTTTTGCTCATATTTTTGCCTGCTACATGCTTGCAGTGGGTTCACCAGTTTTACATGTTTCATATTGCGCCGAGTATCATATTCGTGGCTATTTTTTATTGGCACATTTGGTTCTCATTACACACAACATGCACAACATACAGCCGTCCTCCATGACCTACAGTATCTCACAAACGTGAGTACACCCCTTGCATTTCAGCAAAAAACGCGTTCCTACTCACTTTTGTGATATACTGTATATGTTCGGGCCACATACTTCAAAACTTAAATTTTTAAGCAAAGGGGAGAGCTTTAATCTGGTCGTCTCAAAGATTATAACTGGGGGACCTGAGCTTGTACTTCAAAAAAAGGTCACAGCAGACTGAGCAGTCCCCTCTGTCACAGCAACCGCCTCGTGTGAGATGAGGAGGCAGCCGCGTGTGAGGAAATCAGCTCAGCTGAAATTCGATTTAGCACATCTCCCTCGGCAAAGAGCCACCCCCACCCCAGCATACCACACCACACCACACTCCACACTATCTACCCACTGCCCCCAACACCCCCACCCCACCACACCACACTCCACACTCTCTACCCACTGCCCCCAACACCCCTACCCCACCACACCACACTACCTACCCACTGCCCCCAACACCCACTACCCCATCCCCTTGCATGTCACAAACTCATGGCTGAATGGGTTATCAGGTCGTTCCAAGAGCAGGCTACATCGCCTTACCAAATAACCGGGCCTGTCCATTTTCCACCGGCGCCTGAGCTGTCTCAGGAGGCAGGTCCTCGCATGTGTGACCACATTGGCCTCTCTTCTCCCATCTCTGAGCCTAGCCTGCCGGCATGTTGTCGTGGGAGATTTCACGCCTCTGCGGGTCCCTGCTTGGTGGTGACACACGTGTACAGCTGGCCCACGCTGGGTCCGTGAGCCGGTAGCCCATTAGGGCACACCGGAGAACAGCTATCCCCCTGAAAGTGCATTAACGGCAGGCCTTTAAAAATGAAGGCTAAAAGCTATCCGGTGTGGCATGGATCAATTCTTTATTGTGCCAGACGAACAACCCTGTCGTGACTTTTCCTCTTGTTAACATAATGCAAGCTTTAAAAAGCAACTGAAAGGATTTTTTGTGCATAAATAATGCAAAATGGCTAGGCTGAGCTAGCAACAGGTTATGGCCAGCTAATCAGCACTCAGGGCAATGTCAAGGCCCTCGCCGTATGGATTCTTAAAAGCCTCTCTCCCGACACACTGTGAACTGAATGACAAAGTAGCATGGGAGAAGTGTTCAACACAGGAGTCAACAAAGGACACGTCAGGCCCCTCTGTAGGGTGTGGTAGACATGCCATTTGCTGTGCCAAATGGGCAGCCCTCTCAAGTGCTCAGTGTTTCCCCCTAGTGGTCAGAGAGTAGAAAGCACAGCGGATCAGCCACTACTTAACACGGCCTGTGTATGACTGCCAGCTAAAGAGACAAGCACCTTAGTGAGCTTGCAGTTCTTATGGTTGTGGCGATGTTGTTGTTGGTTGTGTAATATTGTGGTTATGTGCTGGCTAACATATTGTCGTAGTTGTTTCAAAATATCACAACCTTCACCACAGTAAATGTTGGCAACCCTTTTGCCTGGGTTTAGTGTGTGGCTTGGACACCACACACCAGCTGTTTTTTTAAAAGAATGCAGACTTGCATGTCCACCCTTGCGATATCCTTTCAGACGCTCACGGTCTGTGAGACAGTCAGAGCACCTTCGCCGGCCGTGGCAGCTCCACTTGACGGCCACTTCCCCCTGGAGACAAACACAGGCCCAGTTAATTAAGATGTGCTTAACCTCATCGGGGGCCTTTATGACATGATTGACTGCGCCATGACGGCGGCCTGGCCGTGTCCTGTCCGTCCAAGAGTCTCTCAGGCGTGCTGTCACAAGACGGACCCTTTTCACCTCCTGATGAGCTCGCCCTCGTTGAGCGGCCATAAGTGGCTGGCTGTGGCTGGAGGCTTAAGAGCTGGTGAGCGTGTGGGCAAGCGGGCGGGTGGTCGAGCGAGCTAGTGAGCGAGGGAGTGGTTGTGTTTAGTGTAGGCGCTGGGCAGTTGCTGGCGCGGGGAGAGATGGGTCTCGGGCAGCTCTCCAGCCCCGTGATAAGTGGACTGCAGAGGAAAAACCTGATAGCAGGATAGCAGCACTCAATGAAGTCAACAGTTTTGCAGGAAGGCAAAGGGGTGGTAGTTGAGGGGGAAGGGAAGGGAGGCAAGGGGGAGTCAACAGCATGGCTTTTAAGTGCAAAGCTGTTTTGTTGAGGTATCAGCACCAAAATTACTTCTGCTGCATCTTGGTAGTGTGATTTGTGTGATGGAATTTGTATATGTTGTGTGGATGTGTGTGTGTGTGTGTGTGTGTGTGTGTGTGTTATGGTGGGTGGATGGGCAGCAGGTGCATGGCAGATCTCGGAGGGCACCCAAAGTCCAAGGAAGTTGGATGTTTGCTTTGCTAGGCGCTGGGTGAAGGAGGGTAGTTTTCATAATGAATGCAGATGCAACACAGTTGCAGAGGAGCATCTGGCCTGGTCTCATTAGGCATATGTCTAGGTGTCAGGTGTGCAGTTAGGTGTAGAGACACTTCTGATGCTACCATATGGACAGCTGGAGGATTCAAAATTTCAATCCCCCCAAATAACCTGCACAGTGATGGCCTTCATTTTTTTTACCAGAACACAAAACAAAGGGAAAAAATGTTCTTTCGTGGCATTCAGAGGACTCAAAACATTTTCCAACTGTACACTAAATGCAACTGTTGGTGTCCTGTCTTTCCCAAAGACACAAATGTGTGCAGAGACTGTGTGTGTGCACCCTGGTGACCTCTGCAAGGAGCAACCAGTGACCCATTTCACATGAGGAGCAGAATAGCCACCACATTTCTGTGCGGTGTGTGAGGGAGAAAAAAAAGACAAAACATCACAATACATCTGACAATGAACCAACCTTGGGTCCCCTGCCCCAGTGTCATCCAATTTTCTTCAAAGCCTCAGATAGCAATGCCTCCGAATAGCAGCGCACTCATTTGAGAAGTCATTTTGCCCCTCTGTCATCAGCATCAGACAAAAAAAGCAGCAGTAAATGGAGGATGCCACTGCAAATGGCGGATTGCATTTGTCACGAACTGCAGCTTGTCCCCCTTTTTGCCACGTTTGTTTTTCGCCCATGGCGGTGGTGGTGGCGTCGGCACAGTTGTCGGGCTGGTGTTCGCACCGCGGTGAGGCCTCCCCCCCGCCCCCCTGTTCGTACTGCCTTCTAACTCCACAATGGCTCGTCAAGCTGGAAGTGACACCTGCTGTGTCACACTGGGGGTGTTCCAGGGGTGCCCAGCCACAGGGACAAGGGGTTTGGGGGGGGGGGGGGGGGGGGGGACAGGAGAGAGGGGCACTGAATGCCCTGTCTGTCTTTAACACAGCAGTGAGATTAGGGTGGGGATGGTGGGGGTAAGGGGGTTCCTGTTGTTCTACAGGTGTGGGGAGAGCAACACGTTAAGTACAGCCCTTTGTGCTGCCTGCAGCATCAATTGTCCTCAGGGGACAATTCACCAGAGGCACTTTGAAGTGTTTACAACGAGGAGGAAAAACAGGAAGAAGTCAGGTGAGCTGGGAGGGGAGGCAGAGAGGAGAGATGAGGGGGAAGGGTAGGCATGGGGGTTGGGGGAGGAGGGGGGATGGTAGGGGTTGGGGGGGAGGAGGAGGGATGAGGGGCTGTGGAATGATGTGCTGACTAAAAAGAAAGCTCTTAAAATTTCATTTGCAAAGCGACTGAGCTCTCTCTCTCTCTCTATTTTTTCCATACCTGGCCATCCCCTCCCCCAAAGAATACATTAACAACAACAATGTTCATTTGGGAGCTCTAGAAGGCCTTTTAAAACAACATTTCGTAGGTGATGAACAACACTGTGAGAGCCCGGCTGCGGAGCAGATAAACTCTGAAGAGTGTGTGGGTGTCGAGTGAGAGCATGTCGGCTCCATCACACCCAATCCCCTCTCCACATTGCCAGGCGATAGCTCGGTTGGCACTACAGTATCGTCTCTGGCAGCTCTGAGAGCCGCTCCACTATCACATCACACCACTTTCACACTCAGCCTGGAGGACAGGGGTCTCTTTGTTGACCTGCTTTTAAAGCGCACCACTTGTATTGCAATCACCAAAAATAACACCCCACCTCTAAAGAGCCTCGTCCGCTTGTCTTTTCAGTCACGTACGTACCTTGTGTGCGCGCGCGCACGCGTGAGAGAGAGTGCTCGAGCGCATTCTGGAAATGCATAATGTGCATTAGGCATTAAAAAGCGAGCTCTACTATAAATGTCTCAATAATAGACAGCTGCTGTTTGTACCAGCTAATAGCTCACCTGGTCTCTGGGAACTTAGTATTTGGTCTTGAGGGAATAAACATTGACTTTGTCTCATTAAAGGAGGAACATCAGAGTGCTGGATGGTTGCCAAGCACATATCAGGTTGATGAAATCTAATAACAAATCTCAAAATATACATTTTATCCCGAATAGCATCCCAGCTGGAGGGAATAAGCCTTCCCCTCCATTCTCTTGTAAATGCATTAAATTACCCAATGGAGTGGAGCACATACCCATGGCAGGGTGGAGCCCAAACTCAGAATGGGTATAGCTATTGATTCCTCTAATTACATGGGAGAGAGCCCATTGTTGAGGTCTTGGAATCTCTTGTACTCCCTCTTCTGCGTGTTTACCTGTAGTGCCTTAACGAATCGCTCTGAAAGGCAGCTGTGTTTTCTAAAGGCTTACAGGCCACAGGTTTCTCTGAGAGTTTCGCCTCTTTTATTGGAGGATTAGAGCAAATCCGTCCACCCTGATAGGATTCGGAGGGGGATTCCCTCCGAGATGGGCTTTTCTCTGGTCACGTTAAAACTGACTGCCCCTGCCGTGAACCGCCACCACTGAGGTGCCGATCCAGATGCCGACCACCATTTATATGCATATTTCAACCACCCGGCACCCTCCATCCTCCAAATACATTAAATCTCTTGGCAACAAGTGCGCTTAGACAATGCCACTCCTTGTGTTTTCAAGATATTGCTAAGTGGCTGTTGATGTCAGAGAATTAGAATTTCAGAGTGGTAATTGGCTCTGTTCCCTCCCATGCTCGCTGTATTCAGTGCGGACTGGGGCTCCTGCCAAGGCCTCCATCTTTTTTGTTTTGCGACACTGCTCATGTCTGCATTTGTCCCTTTTGATAACGCCTTTCATCCTGTTTGCATTGATTACAGGCTGACGAGTCACCCTGATACACTCCGGCCTATTCATCCCCCGGCAGAACAGTGGGCCCTTTGTGGGCAGGAATGTGTCTCTTTTCAGGGCTGAGCCTACGTATGAAAGCATGTCAATAATCCCGAGAGAGCAGCCCTGCACAATACCAGCCCCACCACGGAAATAAGGCCCTCATTTTCGGCTGGGGTGGATGTGCGCATACAGTGAAATGAAATGATTCCTGACTAGTTGGAGATAATCCCTCTAGCTTGTGTTAGGTGCCTCATCAACATGCAGGCTCAGTAAGACTATGTTTGTTGGGGGCTGGAGGGGGGCCCCCGCATACATAATTTGTGCAAATTTGCCAGGGACACTTTCAAATTAATGGCTGGATATCCAACTTGGGGGTTTGTCTTAACTCTCAACAATTGTATTTGTTCGGGGAGTAAAATCTCTGATTGAAAAAAAAGGAAAAAAAAAACTTTTTCATAACACTTCAGAATGCATGAAAGCTAATGGCTTGCACATATGCTAAGCTGTGAAACAGTAGTTTGTAAAGAGTGTAATACATTAGTGCAACAAAGTGGACCCGAGTCTGTAATGGCTACTAAAAATGGTAAAAATAGACATCTGTTATATTTATTTTGATTTTGTGTATGGGGGGGCAGGTGGTATTCATAAGGCCTCCATGGTTAGCCAGTTCAAAGTAGGCAAAGAAGGAGAGACCATCGCCTTTTCTGCAAAGCATTAAAACCACCTCTGCAAATAGCCTTGCGTGTAATGCCTTGGGGTGGAAGTTTCACAGAGACTGAGGTTTCAGTGTAAATAAACAGTGCGAAGGTCTCCGTGGGTGGAGGGCCCCTCAGCTAGGAGCGAGCCCCAGTCCTTTGTTGCCTTTAACAGCACTTTCTATTGAGGAGTGTGAAGGGTCGTCTGTGAGAGATTAGGCTGCGAGTTCCTCTGAGCTCTTGTGTTTCTCACACCAGCTTCAAGGCCTGCCCTCAAACTATACCTTGCAGCACTCTGGAAGAGTAGTGCTTGTGAACTGACCATGATCAAAACTAAATCACATTATGCCATTATGCTCCTGTATAGACCAACTGAATGCTGAGCATAGATGAATAAAGATGTGAGTAGAAAAATATAGGTTTCCAACTAATTTGTGAAGATAGCAAAGATACTTTCACAGGCAATCATTGAAGCTTCCAAAACATTAAACTTAAATTAATTTTCAGTTTTAGTTTCATTTACCCAGTATTGCTAAATGAACCTGTTGCCCTCACCATGAAGAGGGCTTACAGCAATCTAAAGTTCATGATTTTTGATGTATAATGAAAGTTATTCCTCTCATTTCTTTCCTGAGCACATGACCCTAAAGGCTTTCCTAAATGTAAACATTCCAAAGGCTTCCAATCAAAAGAAATACCCTAAGGTCCCTGATAAAATAGTAATCAATTGTGTTACAAATTTGTATTATTTATAATAATACAGTATCCACTAAAGTGGTGGCTTATGATTGTTCCTTTAGCTGTGGTGATTCAGTGAATGAAACCCTGAACTCAACTAACTTAATAGGTCTTATAAAGTACAACCACATAAGTGACCACATAATAAGCTTGTGGTACCAAGAAAAGGTTATTTAATCAAGTTGGGCTTCGTAGCCTCAAAGAAATATTTTCTAAAAATTAAGTGGTAGCCTACACCAACTGTCAACAACTTGGAAAAATCAGCAAACATCCAATTCAAATTTACTCTTTATAAATGCACATACCAGTACTTCATCTGTAAAAAAAACCCAGTCTCTTTACAAAATATCTGATAACATGTGTAAGCTATAGGTTATGGATGGCTATTGGCCTATGGTCAATGGGTGGAGGAGCTGACTTTGGAATTCACAACAAGCAAGCACATGAATGCAGCATAAGGCCAATATCTGATAACAAAACCTTGAGTTCTCTAAAGCAACCCTGTTTGTTATCTTTCTTTTGAGAACGAAAACAAGCAGTCCATCACATAGACCCCACCAATGTGACTGTTTTAGCACCATAAATATTTCCGTCTTTAACACAGAAATATTCAGTAGCATGTTCATGTTATCACTATTTCTTAACCTAATCTAACGAGATTGAATATGGATCCCTATCTAATTCAACAGACCACATTGGAGGGCTATTAATGTCCACATTAACCTCAGTGTGTTTGCGACAGCACCACTGTGCCAACCATAGCCGTGTAACTCAGTGAGGGCATGTGGGATAAAGGTTAACCACCAAAACAAATGAATAAATATAGATGGATAGATATAGGTGCACATTATAGCATAGTTAAAAACATTTTGGCTCTGCTAACAAAAAATCCCAAAGCAAATGAAGACAGAAACATTTGGCTGCAATGAGCCATGTTTGAGTGAAATAAATGCTTTGTTTTGCGGTAATACAAATGTATTCATTGAAAAAAAATCAAACTGATATTTAGCCTCTACTAGCTTTTTTCTCCTTTGTTTTATGCAAGGCTCTTTTTACCACATGGTAGTGACAGATTGTTTGAGCTGGAAGGAAAAGCCATTCGAAGCTAATTAAGCAGCCATTCCAAGCACTATTCGCAGGCAGGAGGCTGAGAAGCACAGGCATTTGTCAGCGCTCGACCCCGCGTGGTATTGATTGACAACATGGGTTTCTGACTGACAGGCTTTGCTCCTTTTGACCAATTGCAAACGAGCCACTAACACTGCTGCATTATCATTGGACAAAAAGCAGTGAAGGGCAAGGCATACCCCACGTGGGTGAGAGTGGAGCAAACGACACGTGATTGGTTGGTTTCCTCAGGCGCAGACATGTTGTGCCTTCAATGGCGCATAGGCTATAGACAGCATGAAAGGAGTAATGGGTCGATAACGCAAATCTGACCTTTATTGTATACACCTAACCCACTCCCACTATTTGGGTTCTGGACAAACATTTAGTCAGAAGAAATATGACAAAGATATCTACTCGTATTCTGTCCAAAATACCAGATAAACGAGGGTAGAATGAACATACTTAGAATTTAGCCCTCCAGTGCATCAGTCGTAACAATATGCAACAGCAACTTACACTGATGTGTAACTCAAGCGATGGTGGTGTTCGAAATTATGAAAGGAACTAAACTGATTTGGAAACATTTATCATATACAGACTGAGCTAACCTTGGTGAACGATGTAGGATTCTGTTTATTTAGTCTGAATTCAAGGGCATTTTGTGGCGTCTCTAACTCTGAAGCAAAAGCAAACCAATAGCACTAATGTTTGACAGTCTTTTTGTCTAATTAAATTTATGCAACATTCTGGGAATTTATGGCATAACCGGTGATTATCATCTGTAGGCTATAAGAAACTATTTCACCTGACAATATTTTAGAGATTTGTCCTCGTGTTGACAATTGTCATTGTTGAAAGTAAGCTGTTTGACCGGGGAGAAACCTGTTTAGATCCAAAATGGCGAATATGAGGTCAGATATTTACAGACCAATCCAGATGCTACGAAACGATGAACCCCACGTGGGTACCTCTCTCTGATTGGCCAGCAAAGTAAAACTCTTTCTCTGAATCTGATTGGCTTGTGCATGTCGTTCTCGCGGCAGTTGAATCCTCGTGTCAGTGGGCAGTCTGTGTGTGGTACGGCAAGCGGTGGAGAGACTGGGCAGAGTGAATACAGGCGGCTGGTATGCTTGAACGTCAAACTTTTCAATTTCTAACCTCTTCAAATTCACAATAACGGATTTTGTGTTCTACACCCTCTTCACTTTGAATAACACGGGACCACCAAGGACATTTTTTGAGCAGCG
The DNA here is from genome assembly GCA_027475355.1 of Coilia nasus. Taxonomy (NCBI): domain Eukaryota; kingdom Metazoa; phylum Chordata; class Actinopteri; order Clupeiformes; family Engraulidae; genus Coilia; species Coilia nasus. Next base: position 8,663,685 of record CM050207.1, read on the forward strand.
GACAGCGGCGAAGACACAATCGACTGCTGTCCGACGTCCAATCGGAAAAGCAGTCTCGAGGCGATTCGAGCTGCTCCTGCGATCACTACACGTTCAAAGGAGCTCACTGGATTGTCCCTATCTTGCGCCTGTTTTCTAACTAAATAGTTGTAATAACCGTAAAGTCACAGCCACAGGACCCTGGTGGTTTTGACATTATCGAGCAAGGAATAATTGCTGTTGCCCACTCGTAATCGTGGACGGAGGTTGAGGCGTTGTGGAGACAAAAGGTAAAGCAGAAAATGGCTTTTAGGAGATTGACTTGCAGCGTGATAGCAAGGCTTCTGTAAGGTTACAGCATTTACTGTTGTCCAATTGACGTAAGTTGGCTTGTAACAAGTCGTATTGACAAAATCAGCCAGCGTTTGAAGTGGAAACGCTTTTCATCTTCTTTGAGATTGAGTTGAATAGACATTCGTACATTTGTAGGTTGCTAGACGGGTAAGTTTTTCTCACTAGCCTAAGTATACAGCAATATTTGGTGGTGAAATGAATGTGGTTTTTATTTACACTTATTTAGCTAGCTTATTTGTTTAGGCTAACGTCAGCAACTGGGAGGTAATGTTAACGTTAGCCAGCAAGCTATACAGCTCTGTGCCATTTTGCGGCTCACTGAATAAGTAATAACGCCACACTGGTTCATGTTTTATCAGTATTGTTATGTCTTACAGAGGCATCGTGAAAACATTTTAAACAACTTCTGGTTGTTTCAAATTGTTGATACCCAAATGAGATCTGTGGGATGCAGCGTGTTTGCTTTAATTGGCAAGCTTCGTTCTGTATGTAATGAACCGATTCAACATGAATTGCTTGCATAGTTGTCGCCTCAACTGACTGTTCCTTCCCAAGCAGTCTCGTCCTTCAAAGAAGATTGGCTGTTTGTGGTAGCAACATATTATATGTGCAATCCAGCCAACGCTCTGTTTTGTTTTTCTTTTCACTGTTTTTCCTCCGTTGGCGTTAAGGATAAGGAGATTAAAAATCAGCAACCAGATCGAAAGAGCAAAAGGATTGGGTCGAAGTGTGTTTTCCTCCGACTGAAGACTGGGCTTTGTCCGAGCGCCTGTGTGTGCTGGGAGGGGTGGCGGGCCGTTGCTCATCTACTCGGATTACTGGAAAACGCCAGATTTTCTGGATTTCCCCTGTGAAAGGATACATTGAAGATGTATCCACAAGGCCGGCATCCGGTGAGTATCCTTTGATTGAATATAAATTATAGCAGTATTTCTGCGTTAAACTAGCTAATTACCTTGTCAGCCATTAGCGCGTGATCTGCACTTCATCTCTTGCCTAATGTCTATTGTGGATTGTTCCGTCGTCTTGGCCATGAGACGCGAACTAGCTCTCGCTGAAACCGGAGATCACCGTAAACAAAAGATTCTCATTTGGGTTAGGAGAGTGTTTACGACATAAGCGTGACTGTTCTGGTTACTGTCTGAGAAAAAAACGGTGATCCCTTATCTGCCTCCTATGTAGACGATGTCACGAAGGAACCCTTTGAAGCTTAAATCGTGTTTTGGGTGGTAAAAATGTTTGCAATGCTTTGCGGAGTCTAAAGATACCAGGCTCTTGTTTTTTCGTGTCCGTTGAGGTGCACTGACCGGTCAGAAAGAGCACTGTTGACGGATGGTGCTTTTTCTCACCACTATAAGAACGGACGACAGGCAGGGTTCGAGGGAGCGCCAAGGCACTTCTGTCAAGGCGCTATTTGAATATTATTTAAAAAAAACCCCAAAACTGTCAGGTCAAACTACCTTTGTCTCCTAATTTAGCTTAAATACATGCATTACATACAATACAGGATCCTTCCCATCCGATTGTAAGATTAATGCAGTTTTTATTGTCCTTCCCCCAGAACCAGCAAAACTAGTGAGCTTGTAGAGGTGGCTGTGTACTAATTAGAATGTCAACACTGCGTTTTAGGCGCCTCATCAGCCAGGTCAGCCTGGATTCAAATTCACTGTTGCTGAGTCCTGTGACAGGATCAAAGATGAGTTTCAATTCCTGCAAGCCCAATACCACAGGTAAATGAGTTTCCTGACCTCACAAATGGCAGCTGATTTTGTAAAGCATAATGCAGTATTTGCATCCCACTTGTTGTTATTTTTTTTCAAATGTTATAATTAGTGGTGCACAGTTCATTTTATACATGTATTAAATTTGTGCCTTTTAACTTGAGGAAACTAAATGTCTCATTATCTATACGTTTACCTACCTGTGTGCAACAACCTGTGTATGTATGTTGGCCCTTTAAACACAGAAAAATATTCAATATTTTTTTTTTATCTCATTCAACCTCTCATCTTAATCCTCCCAGTCTGAAGGTGGAGTACGACAAACTGGCTAATGAAAAGACAGAGATGCAGCGCCATTACGTCATGGTAAGACACTAATCAGATCATTTGTTTACATTCATTTGTTTGTGGGAGAAACAACCCCTTAGGCTGGTCCTCTCTGTACAGAGCAGGGGAGTAGGTTGTTTACAACCTCTGTCGGAGCTATCAGGGTGATGGCACCCACAGCACTATCTGGTTGGTTTATTTGTATACGTGAATCAAGATTCCACAGCGGGTGGGGTAGGGTGGTGGGTGTGGGGTAGTTTGGAGGTTGAAGGAGGTGAGGCGAGGTGGGGTGTGAAATGGCTGCAGGGTCAGATATCCAGGGCTGATGCCGTGAGAGAAAGAGAGAGAGAGAGAGAGATAGAAAGAAAGAGAGAGAGGGGAGCCTGATTGCCTAGCAGCCACATGCTGGCCTCGAGCTGCACTCTTATCAGCACTGCTGCAGTGGCCTCCCCTCTCGCCCACGGGTGCCAGTCGTTAGTCAGGGTCCTCTTGTTCTCCATTGCCCTGCCCTGCAGCCCTCTGAATAGCCATGCTAAGGTACATTTAACCCACTCTTGTGTCTTTGTGTGCTTCTGCAATTTCAGGGTGTCATTTTCAGTATGAGAGGGACTGAAGAAATGGCTAACAAAAATACACAAGTATTAGTGTGCGAAAGGCCAAAAATAAAGAATTAAAAAGGGAAAAAAAAAATCATGGGAGGGTCTGTTTTGTTCTCTTATTTGTTCTGTTGCGTGGAACATAAATTCTACTAATCAGTTATGTAATGGCGAAGGCTTGGCCTGGCCTTAACCAAGTGTGCCTCCCTTATCTGGTGTGTACACACTGGGATTGACTTAACACAGTGGTACTTTTGTTAAATATTACTTTTCGACGGAATGCAGTGCAGGTTATTCTAAGAGCCCGTGTGTTAGATAAACAGGAAGAGGCAGCTCAAAAGCTGATCTGTCTGGTTTTACCAGCACTGCTATTTACTATTGTCTCTGGCTCCTGCCATCAACCTCTATTCTTTTTTTTTTCCCCTCAAAGACTGGCTTGCTCAGCACCCAGATTGATATCATTTATAGATATCTCCTTCATTTTTGCTACAGACACTCCTCTCAAGAACAGAGCTGTGAAATAAAGTAAGCCAAGCCAAAGAAAAAAAAAAAAAGAGAGAGAGAGCCAAACCCACAGACTGTGGAGAGGAACTGAGAGGTATCATGGCCTGCCCTGAGAGAGAGAGAGAGAGACAGAGAGAGAGCGAGACAGAGACAGATAGGGGGGAAGGATTTGAAGTGTTAATCAGTAACTCGCTCGGCCAGATAGTTCCTCTCCCCATCTCGCTCTGGCCGTGAAGTAAGATATTTTTTTGACACGCCGCTATCCACTCGGGCCAGGGAGCGGTGTTTCCATACCGGGGTGGCTCCGGCGCTCCACTCCCGCTGCTGTTTGCAGGCCAGGGCCTGGGTTATCTTAGATGAGGCAGAGATCACAGAGACAGATCAGAGAGAGAGAGAGAGAGGGCGAGGGTGAGGGTGAGGGTGAGAGAGAGTGTGAGGTACTTGCGTCTCAGGTATTGTGAAACACTGTGGCCTTGTCTCTCATATGTTGCGTACATACATGCATATTTTTTTCACCTTTTTTTTCCCCCTCCCTCATTCTACAGTACTATGAAATGTCTTATGGGCTGAACATCGAAATGCACAAACAGGTATGTACTCCCTTTTCGAAATCTGATCTGCTTGTGTGTGTGTGTGTGAGTGATAATGCGGCATATCTCTAGCCTAGCTGTGTTTGTGCGTTGGTGTTTGTGTGGGGGTGGCATGTGTGTTTGAAGGGAAAATGTGTGGAAGGCTGCGACCTGCTAAGGTCATGCCAGTGTGAGAGACAGTGGGAGGGTGTGCTCAGGGTGAGCTAAGGAGAGCAGCCATCTTAGGCACGACCACCGTCTGCGTCCACGTACACACTCCCTATGCACACCGTTTAGGGCTCTTTGTGTCTCTCTCTCACACACACACACACACACACACACACACACACAAACCCCACACACACACACACACACACACACACACACACAGCCCCAGAGCAAGACTCTGAAAATGCTGACAGGCTAACAGCACACAGGGCTCTGATGGAGCTGCTTTGATAAGATTAAAGTGAAGACTTTGGCAGGGACGGGGGTGATGGGACTGAATACACCGTGGACAGAGGGAGGTGGAGAGAGGGAGAGAGGGAGAGGAGCCAGCAAAGATAAAACCTCACTAGGTCAGCTGCTTTGCAAAGGAAGTATTAATCAAGCTGAGGGGGAGGGAAACAAGTAATTGGTGTGCAAGTACAGGCATGGGGCCTTGTCTTCAGTACGAGGTGATGGAGTGAAACAAGGCCGCTAGTTGCAAGCCGTCCCCAGCAAGGGAAGTCACAGATGAGACCGGAGTCACTACCAGGACCCTCAGTATTCAGTAAGAAAACATGGCCGCCGATGTCACTGCCTTTACCAACTGAATGGTGATTTGCAGCTCTGTCGCCCCAGCGGGACATGGAAATAAATAAATAAATAAATAAAATAAATAAAGGCGCAAACAGTGGCGGCGGTGTCATTAGCGGGCGAGTTATGATGTATGGTGGAGGCTGGGAAGGGCAGCTCCTGAAGGGGGACTTTATGAGCTTCACCCCGAGGCCCCGCAAGGTTAATGGTGTCTGCGCTCAGGCAGGGGGTGGGGGAGGAGCAGGGAGGAGGAGGGGTGGGGCTGGGAGGGACTGGAACAGCATGCGTGATTCATCAGCCCTTCCTGTGTGTGTGTGTGTGCGTGTGTGTCACCAATCCAGATGTCTCATGGCTCCAGATCCTTTGAAAGGTTATGTCAGGCACTTATCTCCATCCAGGGAGGGAGGGGAGTTGGTGTGTGTGTGTGTGTGTGTGGGGTGGGCTGGAGAGATGGTTTGTGTTTGTGTGTGGGAAAGGGGGGGGGGTAAAGTAGATGCGGTGGGGGGCGGACTCTTCGTAAACAGGTTAATCGACTGGCCCGTTTTAGAGCACGCCTTTTGTTTATCAATAAGTCCAATGGAGTTGACTGAAACGATTGAATAATTCATGCTCTGCTCCCCCCTCCCTCCCACAGACACACACACACACACACACACCGGTAGAGTGTTTGTGATGACATCAGGCGGGGGTAAACACTCTGCTGTCTTCAGGCTATCTGTGTTGCTGGGAGAGGGGAAAAGGGGAGGAGTGGAGTGGAGGAGGGGTGTTGTGTGTGTGTGTGTGAGGGGGTTGAGTAGGAGAAGGAGGAGGAGCAGAGCAGAGTGAAGTTGGGGGGGTGGGGGAAAGGAGTTTCAGATTATGAGATGCAGGCGAGCACATTATTTTCCCGCTCTGAGGATTTATCCAGCTTCCGAAGGAGAAATGGACAGCTAAGTCCTCGCCACGCTCCCTCGTTTGGACGCATAAAGCTGGTTTTAGTAGCAGGGCTGTGGACGCTGAGCTGGAGGTGGGTGTGGGGTGGTGGTGGTGGTGGCAGCATGGGCATCCATGAATGAGTCCGCTTCCCCGGCGTGGCACAGCTTAGAGCGGCACAGCCAGGCACGACTGCCCCCCCCCCCCCCCCTCCCCCGGGCGGTTTGTGTTTTGACAGCCATCTTATTACTGCAGCGTAGGGGCGGGGGCTAATTGTCGTAGCCGGTTGTCAATAAGATATTTTAATTACGGTCGCTCATTAAGCTGCCTCAGCACCGTTTCAGCAAATGACCTGTCCCCCCCCCCCCCCCCCCCCCCCGCCTCCCTCCTCCCTCCAATATTTCTAGCTTATTGCTATTCTTCCTTTCCTCATTCAATTTCACTCCCTCGCTTTCTAGCGCTCACTTGTTTTCTCCATGTCTGTGTGAGGGTAGGGCATGCTGTGAGGCCAGGGCCATGTTTTTTGGCTGTGGTGTTTTTCTCTGGATGTTGTTGTGTTTACCCAGCTTTCTCTCCCTCGTCAGGCAGTGAGCTGCCTGCCTGAGCCAGGGAAGCTGCTTCATTAAGGATAGCACCGTCTGTGAGTCTGAATTTGGAGGGATGGGGAAACGGAGGAGGAGGGGGGGTGGAGGATGTGGGTGGAGTGCAGTGGAGAGGAGAGGAGAGGAGGGGTGAAGTGGCCGAGAGAGTGAGGGAGAGAGAGAGAGAGAGTGAGTAAACCAACGAACAAGAAGGAGATAGTGAGTTGGGTGCGGCGGGGGGGGCGAGAGAGGGAGCTTGTTCAGATGAATAATTTATACGGGATTCCAAGAATTGTTTGCCAAGGTGATGATGGTCGACTTGTCTGTGAGCCAAAACAAACTGGGCCGGGAGCGGGCGTGCGTGTGTGTGTGTGTGTGTGAGAGGAGGGTGGAAATGACTAGTGGCTGTGAAAGGCGCTCCCCCATTATGCCGGTCAGTTGGAGGCGGTGTCGAGAATTCGACGAGACAATTATCGAGCGGCTGAAATTGTGTGCACAGCCGCCTCGTCGTGTTTTTCCTCGTCTGTCATTTTAAGTGGCCGCCCAGCGGACAGGCGAGTCGAGGCCGCGGACCAGCGCCGGCTTTGGGTGTTGCTTTTAGGCAGAGAGGGGCGGCAGTGGAATGAGGTGTGTGTATGTGTGTGTGGGGGGGGGGTTGTTAGAAATGTTTTTTCACCAGGGGGAGCATAATTGCAGGCCTAATTAAAGCAGGTCGTTATTTCTCTCCTCCGGTGTGGTCCTGATTTAGACAGAGAGAGGGCGGGACTGTGTGTGTGTGGGGGGGGGGCAAAGAAAGGGAAAGAGAGAGATAGCAAGGGGAACAGAGAGAGAGAGAGAGAGAGAGAGAGAGAGAGCAGCTCACTGTGTCAGATTACAGCAGCATCTGGTCGTCACTACTCTTTGTCTGACCCGGGCCCATTAAGAGCCCTAGCCCCTGGCCCCGCTCCCAGCAGATCAATGCAGAGGTAAATTCAGACATCAATAAACAGTTAGGCCCGGATTTGCTGCACATTAACAATGGCTGGAGGAGGACAAAACTGCTTCTCAGATCACTGGGCACCATTGCAAATGAGCCCTGAATGGGATGCTTTGAGCTGGGGAGGGGAGCGTGAGACAGACACTGGGGCTCGATGTGTGTGTGTGTGCGTGTGTGTGTATCTGTTTATGTGTGTGTTTCGAAAGAACCCAACCCAGCCTGGCCCTTCTAAATCTCTTATCATTGTCACTTGGGCAGCATGCTTTTATCTGTGTAAGGTGTGCACATGGATGGCCTCACAGAGACTGTGTGTGCGCCCCTCCTTTGACGTTGTTGTTTTTTCTCCCACAAATTTAATACTCATCAGTGTCTCCCTCTGCTCGGCTAATGGCAGTCACAATGAGCGAAATGGCTTTCGCCGTGCCATTGACAGCCTGGTCCAAGAGTGCTCTTGAAACAGTGCTAGACGGCTCAGAGTACCTGTAATTGTGCAGCCGAGCGAAAAACCTCACCCGCTTCAAGGGCTCTGTTTTCATTGGCTTAAAGCGACAATACCCCTATTTTTATCCGCTGTTGGGCTAAAACAGTTCGTTGCACAGGCCGTCGTGGAAATGCTTCTCAACGACAAACACTCCACCCTTCTACTCACAGGTCTCCCCCCCCCCCCTTAACATAAACCCTCGGGAAAAGAATCCCCACACACTCAGATGCATACGCAGTGTCAGGGCCCAGTGAGTGTATTAAATATTTCTGATTTATGGCCTCTCTGTTTGGTGCCGCAGAGATTTGTGCTTTTGAAGAGGCCACGCTAAATAGGTGACAGATGAGGACATAAAGAATTGAATAGCTTCTGCAGTCGCCCGTGTGTCCGTGTGTGTGTGTGTGTGTGTGTGTGTGTGTGTGTGTGTGTGTGCACATATGCGGAAGTCTCGGCTAGAGTAACCAAATGCAGAGCTATCGATAACAGTGGTGCCGGGCTGGATGGCCAATAGGGGGTTTTGTATATATATATATGTGTGTGTGTGTGTATGTGTGTGTGCTGGTGTGGAGTCAGACGGTGCGCCGTGTGCTTTTTAATCAGACACAGATCTCCAGAAATGATACAGTGCAGGGCCCTTTCATGTGTGGATGCTGCTGAAAGGTGGGCCAAGTCTTTGAGGCACTAGAGGCTTCCATCTTCCTCTTGGCCGATCTGTTTTTTTTTTTTTTTTTTTTTTGTCCCCCCTACCTTTTTTTTACCCTCCTCTTCTTCATCCTTTCTTTTTCTATGTCCTTTTTTTCCTTCCTCTGCCTGGATATGAATCTTGAGCTGTCCTTTTTTTCTGCCCCCCCTATCGACCCCCCACCCTCCTACCCCAAGCCCCCCCTCTCCTTTTATCCACCATTAATTTGCAGAGCTGATCTGATCGACAGCCTGAAAATTCAATTTAATGACCTGCCTCTGTGCGCATAATATGATTTTACAGCCTGTTATGGTCAAGCAGAGGTACAATTTACATAATGATCGCAGCCAGATAGGGCTGCCGCTGTTGCTGTGGCAACCGGGGAGAGGGGCAGAGGAATGGCGACAGTAGCCCATAGGGGTTGTGGGGGTGGGGTGGGGAGGGTAGGGGGGAGACCCAGCAGGAAGTGGAGAATGGGGGAGGGGGGTCGGGGGTGTGGCGGTTGGAGGGTGGGGGTGGGGCAGTGTGTGTATATCTTCGAGTGTTTTCGTGTGTGTGTGTGTGTATGTGTGTGTGTGTGTGTGGTGCTTGGGGTGGTGTGGGAAGGGAGTAGGAGTAGAAATGGATGCCTGGGTCAAAGGGGTAGAAACACAATTCCTCACAGGTCAAACGACCCCCCCCCCCCGTCCAGCTGAAGGGGATGACCTGTCAGAGTGCAAAGATCCCTGGCACTCCCCCACCACCTCCTTTTCCACCCCCACCTCCCACCCCCAATGACTATAACCCCCCCCCCCCCTCTTTAAAAATGAGCGGAATGTGACTGTGAGGAGAGATCTCCCACACCTGCTGGGCCATCTGCCCGGGCTTATAATCAATTTGTCCGCTGCTTAGGCCAGCGACATTTCTCCTGTCGAGGAGGGCCCCTTTTGTTTTTTTGGCCCGCTGCTTTTCATGTCGGGCTGTGTTGGCGTGGGGGTTGTGGTGGTTGGGGGGGGGGGGTGTAGGGGGAGGTTTGGGACAGGCTCCCTGTCCTGGAATAATCTCCAGTAATGTAATAGGGGGAAAGTGCTTTCTGTGATTGTTCTCTGTGTGAATGGAGCCTGGGGTGTCGTCTTACCCTGGTTATTCTTTCTCCGCACTGCTGATGGACGTTTTAAATATTGCTGCTCTCTCTCTCTCTCTATCTCTCTCTCTCACTCTCTCTCTCCCTCTCTCCCCTCCACCCCTTCTCCAGCCTTGTGTAATGGGAGAGTGGTAATTGTGACGCATTACCATCGTTTATCTCGCCGCACCGAAACGGTATTAGCATATTTCAGGATCTTAATGAAATAATCCCTCACCGTAATGACTGGAGCGCGGGGAGCCCAGGCCAGTTTTCTCCCCTCGCTCTTCGGCCCAGTTGACTCGGCTCCAGATGGACTCAGCAGGCCCGCGGGCCCTGCTGCACAGTTAGGCCTGTCCGCAGCCTGCCAATGAGAGAGAAACGTGTGTGTGTGTGTGTGTGTGTGTGTGTCCGCCTATGCTCTCATGTTTGCTGCCAAGACTTCCCAGAGAGTCTCGTCCTCTTTATGTTTTTATTTATTTTTTTATTGAACTAAAGCTGATGTTTAGCTCTAAGTGTTTTGGGGCCCCATGTTGGTCTGCCTGTGTCATCAAAGTAACATTTTTACACCTCTCTTCCTCCCTTTCAGACGGAGATCGCCAAGCGCCTCAATGCCATTCTTGCTCAAATCATGCCTTTCTTGTCACAAGAGGTACGTGTTCTGTTCACCACAGTGTCCCTGAAGATTAGTATCTGACTGGCTTGGCTGTCATTTTCAATACTTCTGTTGAGAAATCACAACTCGTTCTGATGCTGACAATGTTTTTTTTTTTTTTTGTTCTTGTCTACTTGCAGCACCAACAGCAGGTAGCGCAGGCTGTTGAGCGTGCCAAGCAAGTGACAATGACTGAGCTGAATGCCATCATCGGGGTACGTGGACTTCCCAATCTGCCTCTCACCGTGTGTATACCCCTCTTCTACCTTCATTTGACCATAGTCAGGGGCAAACCTGCACGCAAAGGAGCTGGCCGCACACACCGCACCGCGGCCCTCGCCCTGGACACTAGACAGCTCGGCCGCCAGGCCCCCATCTCTCCAGTTCCACGGGAGTGGAGTGGTTTTAAGGGTGGGGGTGGTCGGGCATAGGGGGCGTTGTGGGGGTCTATGGGTGGGGCCGAGGGGTTTTGGCAGGCTGGTAGGTGTAGGTTTGGGCGTAGGTGTACATATATAGGTATTGGTGTGGTTAAAAACATTAGCCTCATTGCCACTGTGTGTGTGTTGTTTCCGTGTGTGGGGCAGTGCACTGGCAGCTTCCTACACTTGCAGATTTGCCCCTGTCATTGATGGTTTTTGATTTTTTGATATTGTTTGGTTTCAATTCGTATGGTGTGATTTGTTGTGTCTGTTTGGATGCTTTGATTTCAAATTCATGTTTTTTTATTACTTGGCTTTTTGTGTTGTTGTTGTTGGTATTTGTTTACTGAGAAACTCCATTGTTTTAATAAGTTCACTCCCATGTTTCTTTAATGCCACTCTGTGTTTTTAGGTTGTGCTGTCTGATCAGGTGTCAGGGCCTGTTGAGATCCAGGTCGTCTGTGTTTGAGGGTGTAAGTGGGAAAGTGCAGGGCAGTGAGAATGGTTAGCTTCTCCCTGATTGCATTTGTGCACTCCCTACCACCATAATTGGATGAAGGCTAAGCCCAGTAGCTTTGTGCCGTGTGTGTGTGACCTCAGCAGCAGACGGCGGGAGGCAGGAGGCCAGTAGTAGCACTGACTCACCCATTCACCCAGCCTTAGCCACAGCTGTGGGATCCTGCATTCATAGCAAGCACACTCAGTCTCACTGTCTGCCCAGTGCTAGCTAGGGCACCCACCACCCATGCCTGGCCCTTCCGCAGACCACGAGTCCCCACCCTTGCAGCCTCTCCAGGGGGCATTGCGCACCCCTTGTAGCTGCAGTAGCCCGCATACTCCCCCCTCCACCTGCCCCGGACCCGGAGCAGACGCTGGTCACTCCCAGCTCCAGCAGAGGGGCGTGGTGTGGCGTGGCTGGGAGCGGGAGACGAATAGCTGACCCCGCTTTGATTAGCCTCCTTGAAGCGGTCGTTAGGAAGCCCAGGACCTGGGTCAGGGCAGCTGGAGGCAGATATTGGAATTCAATTAAGGCAAATGAGCCAAGACTGTGACCCCCATTTTCAAGGTAATTGCTTCCTCCAATCCGGTTGAATGCAACTGTCGGCGAGGCCTGTCATTAAGCAGGCGGCCATTCAGCAGAGCAGCTTGGCGAGGCCCCCTCGCTTCCACACACACACACACACACACACACACACACACACAACCTCAGTGTCTGTTCACTATGATAGTTGAATAACAGAGGCAGTCAGGCAGGCAGCCACACACACACACACACACACACACAAAGAGATATATTCTCTCTCCCTCCCTGTCTCTCTCTTTCTCTCACTTTCTCTCTTTCTCTTTGTCTTTCTCTCTTTCTGTTTTGCTGTTGCTCTATCGCACACACACACACACGCGCCACCCGCACATGCACACACACACACCACAGAAAAACAAGCTTTTATTTGTTGGATAGAGAGATGGCAGGAGATCAATCTCCATGTGTTCCCTCTGTGCGAGAGGCTGTGGGGGAGGGGAGTCATTAAAGATTCAACGTTAATCAGGAGCCAGCAGTGTTTGGCAGCCCACTGCAGCCAGGCGGACAGAGGGAGGGAGAGGGGGACAGGGAGTGAAAGGACAGATAGAGAAAAGAGGGATAGAGGGAGAGGGTGGGAGAGAGAGAGAGAGGGGTGCCAGCACAGCTCTCCATGGTAATTTCAGCCTGTCAGGTTTAGGAGGCAGTGTCTGTTTGCGGGCATCTTAATGAGTCACTCTAGCGAAGTTTGTTGTAATGATCCTGTCAGCGGAGCCCGAAAAAGCAAACTAGGTGAGGACGTATCTGCCAAGCATGGGCGGCCACCGGGCTCAGCTGCTTCTGTCTAGCCAAAGAGACCTGCACGGATTAAGGCAGGCAGGCAGGCAGGCAAGCTTCCTGTAAGCAGGTTGTTATCTAATATATAAAAGCCTATGTAAATAGTAATCACCGATCTCACACACTGCTATGTAAAACTTAACTGCCCGCGTCGCGTTATTTGCCAGGGGCAATCTTTTAATTTTTTTTATTATTTTTTTTTTTTTGTTTAGTTTTTTTTTTTTTTTTGCTTTGAGGAACTTCAGGTGCACTTTGCATACGTGAGCTAGTACATTTGGATTTCAAATTTAGATGTCCATGTCGCCAGTTTTTAAGCTACTGGCACAGCATGTTTTGTCTGGCTTTGACGGATCGCAGCCGCTAATATGGCGCAGAGAGGGAGGCGGCCATGTTTTCACCGCTTCTCTGCAGTTTATCATAATGCTTCTGGCATAATAAATAATTTCTTTTTTTTTTTCCATTTTATTCCCCCTTTGTTTTACAAAACAAATTAGAAGCCATCAGTTTTATCCAGCTCAGCGGGTCGCAACCCAGGCCCAGTCTGATCACTAGTTTAGCCTCGTCTCTCTAGCTGTGTCTAGTGTTGAAAGCCAGTGTACCGTCTGTGTAGCTGTGTGCTGTCTGTGTGAAGGGCTACTGTGTGTCTCACTGGACTGCCAATATCTCGCTCATTAGATTTCTCACCAGGCTCTTTTTTCACCACCCTTCCCCCCCCCCCCCCCACCCCCTCCCCTCCCCTCCAGCCACAGCAACATGCTGTCTACCCAGCCCTGATGGTTAGTAGTGTGTGTGTGAGCCGTGTGTGTGTGGAGGGGGAGTGTGGGAAGCTGATACGCTGACCTCCATGTTCCTCTGTGTGCTTTATTGTGGCATGCCAAGTGTGCTGTTGGGGGTGGTACCAGGGGTACCAGACGCACCAGACAGAGTGTGCATGTTGCTTGGTAACCACATGAAAGCCCTCAGCTTCAGCTTTGACTGTTGCTCTCACCTGGGGGCTGGAAGTTGTAGCAGCTTGATTTTCTTTTTTTTTCCCCCTGACTGTTGGCTTTAATTGCTTTGCCGCTTTCTTTTTCCCTTCCCCCAAAACCCCCATTCACACCACCCCCCCCCTCCCATTCCCACACCCCCCATTCCCATCCCCCCCCACCCTTCTTTGCATATTTTTTCACACTGCTGTGGAAATTGCTGGAGCTTTGGAGACATTTACACAGATGAAACAGATAAGTGCGGGCGAGAGAAGGTCTTTACCCAGGAATATTGAATTAGACCTCTGCCTGAGATTTATTTCCGTTTCCTTCTCTTCCCTCCTCTCCTCTCCTCCCCCCTTCTATCCCTCCTTCATCTCCCTCCATCCCCCCATTCCTCCTCCTCCTCCTCCTCCGCTGAGGCACGCTAATGAGGCTTCTTGATGATCCTCTCCACATGCTCTCCTCATTAGGGCCCGAGCAGAGCGGGAACGTCCTTGTTCCTGATTACTTCCTCCCCTCGCTCGGCAAATAGGCGTCTCCTTGACACCCCGCCACGATATTGATGAACAAATTAATGAGAACACAATATACTGTCTAATTGCCGGCGAGGCTGAAGAGCATCTCTCACTTTGCTTTCTTCTTTCTTTCTTTCTTTCTTTCTTTCTTTCTTTCTTTTTTTTCTTTTTGTTTTTTAATTTTTTCACTTTTATTTATTTATTTTTTTAAGCCAGCGTGCACCAGTCGGGCTCTGTAGAGGTTTCCTAGAGTCTTGTAATGAATATATATGGGTAGGAGAGGGAGTGTGGCAGCCTCGGAGGCAATAGACTTTGGACTCCTTGCTGATGGATTCGCTAAGTATTATTTACCTTGTTTTACACCACTTGCCTCCGAGCTGAGTGCCATTTTAACTTCCATCCATTCCACCAGCACTCTCCCCGCCTGTGTGCGAGTACTACTAGAGTGTATAGGGGAAGGTGTGTGTGTGTGTGTGTCCGTCCCACACTGCCTAGGGAACAGCTGGGTCAACCCCCTCTGCTTCGGCCTCGTAGGTGTTGAAATGTCAGTTTCTGTCCACGGCGATGCTGAATTCTCATTGATTTTACATGGGCAGTAAAAGGCAAATGGCTTCTAGATGTTTCCGATTAGAGGTAGTATTTCAGCAAAGCGGTCTGAGCATGGCCATAGCATACTGTCAGGCTGAAAAAGCAGTGTGTGTGTGTGTGTGTTTGTTTATTTACACATGAGTGCTACTGGAATGTAGTTATTTGGGCCCCACCCAAGGTTTTTGTCAGTGGCTTCCTAACACGGACAAATGCCTCAGTGCGAAGTCTGCGCTTCTTTTTGTCACGCACACTCGGCCGTTGGCTCCACGGCTTGTGGTTCAGAGTGGCGAGTGTTTATCTGGTTCTAATTTTCTTGGTCGTGGTTTACTGTGCAATTACGCTGTACTCGCCCTCGAGAAGGCCTGTTTGAAGTGTGCAACTTGTCTGAATGTGTTTTGACACGTGTGGAATGAGGCCTGCGCTTCTGCTGCTGTGACCTTGGAAGGGCTAGTAGGGGGGGGTGGCAGGGAGGGTGTGTGTGTGTGTGTGTGTGTGTGTGTGGGAGGAGGGGGGTGAACTGCTTGAAGCCTGTCGCTAATCATTTTGTTCCAGTGCTATTTCAACACCCCTGCCAGTGTGGTGTGAGGATGCAGATGGGGAGAGAGAGAAATGACTAAGCTGCTGGTTGTGCTGCCTGTTGAGATGTTGTGTGTGTATGTGTGTTTGTCCTATCACTCTGCTTTTTCCCCACAATCCCACTGAGGGTTTTGTGTGTGTCTGTGATTGTGTGTGTGCGTGTGTATGTGTGTGTGTGTGTGTGTGTGTATGTATGTGTCTCTCCACAGCAGCAACAGCTCCAGGCGCAGCACCTCTCCCACGCCGCCCACGGGCCTCCCGTGCAGCTGCCCCCGCACCCCTCGGGCCTCCAGCCCCCGGGCCTGCCGCCCGGCACGGGCTCCGGCTCCGGCCTGCTGGCCCTCGGTGCCCTGGGCAGCCAGCCCCACCTTCCCGTCAAGGACGAGAAGAACCACCACGACATGGAGCACAGAGGTGGGCCGTCTGCCACTCTAATCACTGTGTCCAGGGCTAGCACAGCTACCGTTAGTTTGCACATTACATTACATTACATTGCACTTAGGCAAGGCACGTATGTTTGTATAGCGCATTTCGTACACAAAGGCAGTTCAGTGTGCTTAACAAAAACAAAAGCAAAGAGCAATATGTAAAAGCATGAAAGATAAATAAATGATTACAAGGATAAAAGTAAAATAAGTATAAATCATCAACAGAAAGCATCTGAGAACAGTTTGGTCTCAAGTCGACGTTTTAAACTGCCAACAGTAGGAGCACTTCTTGTGTCTTGTTAAAGTTGGGTCTGAAGCTGAGCTGCATAGCAGCTGATGGCAGACGCTTTCATCCAAAAGAGAGGACACAGATCAACAAAAGAGGACACAAATCAAGCTAGTAGTAGAGCACAGTTAGCAGGTGCATAACCCAGGAAATGCAGATAAAGTCCAGGACGGTGCTTGTAGGTGGAGGTTAAAGGTTGGCGTTGTTAGGAAGGGAAGTACCATGACCCACAGCATTTGCTGATGTGGGCAACGTGAACACGGTCTCTGTTGGCTAACGCAAGCAATGGAGGGCTAACCGCTTCAGCTAGCTTTATCAGTGTACAGTACTCCCTTTCCAAAGGGGCACACACAGACAGTTGGGCACACCAGTTCAGCTGAGTCCCACTGCGAGCATTCGTCAAAGTGAAAGATGAGGTTAGTCGGAGTAGGAAAAGCCTCTTAATGTGATCTTTCTTGGCAGATTCTAGTGATGCATGTATTAACTGCCACGTCTTTTTCTCTTTCTCTCTCTCTCTCTCTCTCTCTCTCCATTCCATCTCTGCCGCCATCCTTTGCTGACAACGGCTTCTTCGGGGTCATGAAAAAAAAAAAACAGATCGCGAGTCGAGCACGGTAAGTTTGCACTTTGATGCTGTCAGTTTTTGTAACACCGTAACACGTGCTTGGCATTGACTTTTGGGATCAGTCAGTTTGGGCGATTAAGGAGCTGTGCACTGAATTGAAGACATGCCTAGCTGGAATTCATCCGCTAAAGTAGAACACACACAATTTGTATTCCGTAAGCCGTTTTTAAATAAAATAATGAATGGGAGATGAAGTCTGAAAAATAAGCCTGTGCCTGTTTAATCCAGGTGGAAAATGACTTAAATCACAGGGCAAGGATTAGCAGCTCTATAATTTCATCACAATTAAAAAAGACTTTGACTCTCAGTCTTAAAGGATTTAGCGCCATCCAACCTCCCCCTCTTCCCACACACACACACACACACACACACACACACACACACACACACACACACACACATACACACCCTCCGCCACCCATATCCCTTTCTTCCAGCTTGCTTCTCTCTCGCTCTGCTTCACCCCCTACCCCTGTCTACCTCTCTTCCTCCCTTCTTCTCCTCTTTTGGCCGCTAGTATACATTTATAAACACAAATGCAGAATTGTTTGCCGTCTCCCCCGTCACCCATCACCCCTCCCACCATGCCTCAAGCGCCCAGCCTTGTAAGCCATTTATTAGACAGCCCTAAATCTTCCCGATAGCACTGCGATGGTGCGGCGAGATTGCATTTCAATTAAACAGGGCCTCATGAATGGGCGCAGTCATGTCAGAAGAGAAAAGGGACGCGGTGCAGATTAGCGGCAAGGCTGGCTCGTCAGCCCACAACCACCCCCAACCCCACCCTCCCCGCCACCCCATCTCTTCCTGTTGTCTCGGGTCATCTGATAGCGCCATGGTGGCTTTGGTTGTCGAGGCACGCTAAGCACGTCTTTAAAGGTCACTGTTAATGGGACAGACAGCAGGCCGCAGGGCCAGACGGCTAGCAACAAAGCGGACCGGGGACCGGACGGCCCTTTCACTTCAGTGGGCCGCTCGTCTGCAGAGAGGAGAAGAGAGGGGTGTTGGGGGGGGCTAGCCAAGGGCTGCCGTTCCTCTCCTCTCACAATGGCAACATTCATGTACATATTTAGAGTGTCGGAGCAGGGGCTTAAAGAGTCAGGAAGGCTCGAATTCCTTTGTGTTGCCTCCAAGAAAACAGAGCGCTGCCTAGAAAACACTTCCGAAGGCTCCTGAATGTGGCCCAACCACATCCTCCTTTTCATCTCACAGGGCAGTGTTGGGTCGTCTCCTCTCTCTTTCTCCCTCTTTCTCTCTCTCTCTCTTTCTCTCTCTCTCTCTCTTTCTCTCTCTCTCTCTCTCTCTCTCTCTCTCTCTCTCTCTCTCTCTCTTTCTCTCTCTCTCTCTCTCTCTCGCTGTCTCTTTCTCCGTTTGTCTCTCTCTCTCTCTCTCTCCCCCCCCTTTCTCTCTCTGTCCCCCTCTCTCCCGTGCCGTGAGCCGATAAAAGGCGAGCTGTCAGGCTGCTGAGAGTGTGGGCCTGGCACGGAGGCCGTGCTCCTGGCTGCCGAGGCCCTGGCAGCGTTGCCCACCCCCAGTCCCTAACCAACCCCCAATCCCCCCTCCCCGCCCCCCCCCTTTAGCCCCGAAGCTTAGAAAAGGTGCCAGCCTCGCCTGGGCATGCCCACACTGGGCATGTCACTCAACCAGTGCCACAATGCTGTCCTGCCCTGGCTGCCAGAGCCCCTGACTCGTCACCGCCTCATCACCCCCCACAGCAGCAGCCGCACCACCACCAGCAAACCCCTTCCTTGCTTCCTTCCTGCCTCTCGTTTCTCATCTCCCTGTATCTCTCCCCCAACTAGTCACAGTCGTTCTCTTTTTTTTTTTCCCTCCACCTCGCTGTAACCAACTGCACTTAGTCTCTTTTGTTCTTCTGCCCCCGCCCCCACCCCAACCCCCCTTTCCTTTTTCTCTCGCCCCGCCACCACCTCAACCTCCATTCCGTGGAAGCCCACCAAGAGCAATAAAAGCCCTGAGTGGGCCTGGCATCGAGCCGAGGAGAGAGACACACAGAGGGAGAGAGAGAAAAAGAGAGAGAGGAAGAGAAAATGAGAGAAAGGGGGGAAGCATGCACCGACACTCCTGTGGCCATCCGTTCAGCCCCACTGCCTCGGGAGAAAGAGCCGCTGTTCACTTTTTTTGTTTTTTTTTTTGTTTCCTTTCTGGGTGCCGGCTGAGTTTGAGGGGGGCGCTGCGGTTGGGATGGGCGACAGCAGCATAGCAAAACAAGCTGTCCTCTGCCTGGTTAACTCTCGGGGAGCTGAGCTGTTGGTTTTTGGTCAGCTTGTTTGTGTTGTGTTGTGATGTGGTAGGGCCTGCTTTTTCTTTTTCCTTTCTTTTTCTCTCTCCTCCCTTCTTGACTGCTCGAGGCCCCTGTTTGAGACTCGGGTTTCTCCGGCCTGTTCTGCTGTCCGGTTGACACGCATCTGTCAGCGGCGCAGCACGGCTCAGCTCGGCTCGGCCCAGGATTTGTCCCGGCTGTTTGAAGTGGGAGCGGGGGGGTGGGGGACTGTGCTGCTTCGCTGTCTGAGCCCACTATTCGCTGCCACTCAGTTTGCTCAGCTGTCCCAGCCTGCTTTGCTTCATTGCCCTGGATTGACTGGTGTTGCCCAGTCACACACCCACAAACCCCACCACCCACACACACACTACACACAACCCCCCCCCCCCCTCTTACCCCCCACATACACACACCCACACACACTGGTACACACATACCCTTCCCTTCTCCCCCTGATGGTCCTATGCCTCAGAGGCCTTGGCTGATCTAACAAGGCTTTGGGCTTAAACCCCCCTCCTGGTCTTAGGCGTTTCGTTTGCGTTTCATGAGCTCAGGGATTTGCAGCCATGTCTTATTTAAGGCCACCGGTTGCAAGGCGCTGCCACGGGTGCAGCCATGTCTTATTTAAGGCCACCGGTTGCAAGGCGCTGCCACGGGTATGAATGTTTAACAGCCACGCGGGGACTTGGAGCAGTTGTCGTGTTGGCTGTGGTAGAGGCTGATGTCCTGATGTTCTCTCTCTCTCTCTCTCTCTCTTGCGGTCGCAGAATAACTCGGTGTCCCCGTCAGACAGCCTGCGCACCAGCGAGAAGCATCGCGGCTCCTCCGACTACAGCCTGGACTCCAAGAAGCGCAAAGTGGAGGAGAAGGACAGCATGAGCAGATATGTAAGTGGCCACATGTTTCACATCTAAAACATTTATTTGCCTTTTTTGATCTTCTAGCTGTTTCAGAGTGACCTGTAGCAATAACGTAAGGATTAATGAAATTCCATTCTGTTCTAACAGGACAGTGATGGGGACAAGAGTGACGACCTGGTAGTGGATGTGTCCAATGAGGTAAGAGGGTTTAGGGTTTTTTGTTTTGTGTTTTGTGTTTTTTTTTTGTTTTTTTTCCTTTTTTTCCCCTTTTCTTTTCTGAGCTTCATAATTTGTGCACTTCATTTTCTTGGCCCAGCACAATGACATTTGGTGTAATCACAGTGCATATGTGTGAGGGATTAGCTTTGAAAGGGCACAGCTCATCAGGGAACATCTGCTGTAAAAAAATCCCCAGATCTTTTGACAGCTCGACATTCAATGTGTGTGTGTGTGTTTGCTTGACCTACATGTCCTTGCATCCGTTGGTTCTTAACTCTTGCCCCCCCCCCCCCCCATCTCCATCCCCTGCAGGATCCCGCCACCCCCAGAGTCAGCCCCACCCACTCGCCCCCAGAGAACGGGCTGGACAAATCGCGCGCCCTCAAGAAAGACGCCCCCAACAGCCCGGCCTCCGTGGCCTCCTCCGGCAGCACCCCCTCCTCCAAGGCCAAGGATCACTCCCATGTAAGAGCGGTGGGGGGAGGTCTGTGTGTGTGTGTGTGTGTGTGTGTGTCTGTGTGTACAAGAGAGAGAGTGTGTGTGTGTGTGTGTGAGTGAGTGAATGAAGCAAATGGAGGGCTTATTTGTGTGGTGCACCGAGTGTTGAGTGCCTTGGGGTTGAGAGCAGGGCTTGTGTGTGTGTGTGTGTGTGTGTGTAAGAGAGATGAGGAGAGTGTGTGCATATAAGGGGCACCCACTGACCTGTTCCTTCAATCTCTTTTATGGCTCAGGAATAAATGTCACTTGGTAGCCCGAGCCCAGCTGTAAATAAATCAGTGAATGTCAGGGATATTGCGGACTGAATCCCGTGGCAGGATCAGTCACGTCTCCTCGGCTAATATCTCAATGCGCTTAACCAGTCCAGCTCCTTTGGCTCAAGGAGAGATTAAAGGGAAATGAGGCATGAGGAAGGCTGCCATCTTTTCTTTTGTGGCAATAATGGGCCCGGGTATATAAATAGAGGGTTATGGCCCCCGGAGCAGTAATGAGCTGTCAGAGTTGGATTGGATTGCGTTGAGCTCGCACTCAAATTGTCACTCTGGATTTGAACATATTCTGTTATTTCAAATGTGTGATTTTATTTATTTATTTATTTATTTATTTTATTTATTTTATTTTTATTTAAAAATGTTTTCGAAATTATTTCATTTTTTAAAACAAGTATCCTCTCCTCACATATTCTTTTCCTCTCTGTAGAATGACAAGTCCTCCACACCGGGTCTGAAGTCCAACACCCCCACACCGCGCAACGACGCCCCCACACCCGGAACCAGCAGCACCCCAGGGCTCAGGCCTATTCTCGGCAAGCCCCCTGGCATGGAGGCACTGGGTAACTATCACTGCACCAAGGCATTTAGCCCGCACACGCGCTTCAGCTCAGCCAGGCATTACAGGTTCTCTGATTAATCACGGTTTCCAGTGGACTAAGTCGACGTCTCTGCCCCCTTCTTGCCCTTTCCCAGCAGCCCCTGCTCTGCGGACCCCGCTGTCCATCGCCGGCTCTTACGCCACGCCCTTCGCCATGATGGGCCACCACGAGATGAACGGCTCGCTGACCAGCCCCGGGGTCTACGCCGGCCTCCACATCTCGCCACAGATGAGCGCCGCCGCTGCTGCTGCCTACGGGCGATCGCCCATGGTGAGCACCCCCCCGCCCCGCCACACACGCCAAACACCAACTTCCTTCTCCGAGTCTGAGAGCCCCACAGCGGATGTGCCCATGTCCGCCCCACCTTCTTCGACACAGCCACTTGCCCTGCATTCATTTCCTCTCTCAATAATTTACTTATTTTAATATAGTCCTTGTTCATTTGCACTGCAGTCGTCTGTGAGACGCCGCAGCCCGTAGGGGGAAATGTCTCTGCTAGCGGGGAGCTGTTTGAAGTGAGTGGAGAGAGATAGCTCAGAGGAAAGTCAACCAGCCCATGTTGTGCGCTCCTGTGTTTTTCGGTAGCCGCCAGGGACAAGATATGTAGATTAGCTGCTAGAGCCCGAGAGAGAGAAAGAGCGAGTGTGTGTGTGTGTGTGTTTTTCTTTTTTTCTCCCCACACTCTTTCCAGCCACCACCTAGATAAGATAATAGCTGTGTGCTAGCTGTGTACTCATTACAGCAGCTTGTGTGTTTTTTAATGGCTGGGTAAGCGGCTCGAGACCTCTGCTAATTGTTGCTCTGTGTGTGTGTGTGTGTGTGTGTGTGTGTGTGTGTGTCTGTGTGTGTGTGTGTGTGTATACCACAGGCGGGGTTTGATCCACACCCTCACATGAGAGCTCCAGGCCTCCCCACCAGCCTCACCTCAATCTCTGGAGGAAAGCCGTAAGTTCCCCCTCCGCAAACACATCACCCCACCCAACACCACACCCCAGTCCAGCCATAACCAGCTCTCTGTGACTTACTTACTCGACGTATGCCTTTCCGCTCCTGCGTGCAGCATAGGCCGCAGACAGTGTGCTTCCAAACCAGCTCTCTGCGCACGATTGTAATCTCACCATCATGATGTTTTATTGCTGCATTAAATAGGCACATTGACATGACAGGCTAGATTTTTTAAATGGTCTTCCACTGTCATTTACCCGAGTAACCTTTACTGCAAATGGGCTCGAGGCTGAGCAAATGGCTCCATTTTAGGAGATGGCTGCTGGGGAAGGAAGATCAGGTTTGAAAGGTTACGGCTGGAGGCCCGCCAGCTGGGAAGGTGCCAGTCTAAGCCTCCATGTCTGTGCCACCCTCCCTGTCCCCTCCCCCCAACAGGGCCTACTCCTTCCACGTCAGCGCCGATGGGCAGATGCAGCCGGTGCCCTTTCCGCCGGACGCTCTGATTGGGCCGGGCATCCCGCGCCACGCCCGCCAGATCAACACGCTGTGCCACGGCGAGGTGGTGTGCGCCGTCACCATCAGCAACCCCACGCGCCACGTCTACACCGGGGGCAAGGGCTGCGTCAAGATCTGGGACATCAGCCAGCCTGGCAGCAAGAGCCCCGTGTCTCAGCTGGACTGCCTGGTATGGACTCACTCGCTCACTTATTCCTACACACACACACACAAAGTCACAAACACACAAACACAGACATTAGTCCATGCTCTGTAACCTGCGCTTGTATATGTACACCAGCTCTCGCCCACTCCACTCACACTAACATTTGCATATTTGTCCATCCACACACACACACACACACACACACACACACAGAAATAAATATCAGTGGCTGCTCTGTAACCCCTTTTCATACACACCTGCTCTCATACATACACACTCAAAAAGCACTCCAATAGTTGTCCTTCACACACACACACACACATACACACACACACACACATGCACGTCGGTGAAACTATCAGCACAATACAACACATCCCCTCCAGTGCGCTGCGGTGTTAGTTATGTATCCCACCAGCGCATTCGACTCCCCACTCAATTACCAGCGGATAGTTGAGCTGTGCCCTTTGTTGTGCCACATATTAATCAGACCACGTTCTCAGATTTGTCTGACTCGCGGTCATCCATTTCCCCTCCCCGCCCGCACACCAGGGAGCAGAGCGCGGGAGTGCCGGCCTTCCGATGAGGGTTTTAATGCCGATATTACAGAGCTATTTAATTCCTCTGAAAGCCTCCGGTGGTATTGATCGCGTTCCGGATGCATCACCCTCGTGGATTAAATCCAGCTCGCTCTCGCGCTCCTTCGCTCACTATCGTTTTCACAAACACCTCAGTCACTCAGAGCCCCCACACTACTTCCCCTCCCTCCCTCGCTCCTTCCTTTTCCATCCTTTCCCCTCCCCCCATACCCTCTCAAGCTCCCATCTATTCACCTGTGGTTAGCTCTCTCTTTTTCTCTCTCTCTACCGCGCTCACCAACAGAGGTGTCAATCCCGGGTTCAGAAAGTAAAAACGCTACCACAAATTTGATCCAAGGAGCTGTGAATCAGTTGATCGTAATGAGCACTCAAGACGGATGACTTCACTGAGTAGCTGATCTACCTGTGTTGGAAGGAAATCGTGGTAGGGTTTTTACTTTCTGAACCTGGGATTGACTAGCCTGGTAAACCAGATGTAGCACACAAGGTCAACGTCATGGCAAACGAACACACCCTCAGTTCGCCGATTGGATCGGTCTTGCTGGGGCCGACTAAATGACCCTCAAGAGATTCCGGTCCAGACCCTCTGTACAAAATGAAATTAAGTACGAGGGGCGGGTTTACCAGGCCAGGGATTGACACCTATGCTCTCCAACCCTCTTCACTCTTTTTTTTTTTTTTTTCCTCTCCCTCGTTCCACAGAACCGCGACAACTACATCCGCTCTTGTAAGCTGCTGCCAGACGGCCGTACGCTCATCGTGGGCGGCGAGGCCAGCACGCTGACCATCTGGGACTTGGCGTCGCAGACGCCGCGCATCAAGGCCGAGCTCACGTCCTCGGCGCCCGCCTGCTACGCCCTGGCCATCAGCCCCGACGCCAAGGTCTGCTTCTCCTGCTGCAGCGACGGCAACATCGCCGTCTGGGACCTGCACAACCAGACGCTCGTCAGGTGGGTACCGACAGAAAGATAGACGGACGAGACGACTGAGTAGTTGTACATGGAGAAGTGTGAAGCAGAAGTGTTGGAGTTTGTTTGTCTCTTGGTGGTGTTAGTCTGTGCGTTTGTTTGTTTGCTTCTGCTGTTGCCACGGTTGCACCTCATGTTTTATTGAGCACCTGTCCTTCTCCCATCCTCCTTTCGGACTCTGCAGGCAGTTCCAGGGCCACACTGACGGCGCCAGCTGCATCGATATTTCCCACGACGGGACCAAGCTGTGGACGGGCGGCCTGGACAACACGGTGCGCTCCTGGGACCTGAGGGAGGGCCGACAGTTGCAGCAGCACGACTTCACCTCCCAGGTGCGGCCCCTCAGACTATTAAAAACCTCACTCTACTCCAACACATATGCCACAGCGTCACCCAAGTCTTTGGATTGAATGACTCAAAGGGTGAAAGATTATACTCTAAAATGGCACCCCCTGAAATACCACTTCCTGTAAAAAATGTAACACATACCACCTCTGCGGCACAGGTATTATGGTGACCTCTGAATGACAAACTGTGAAACGGTGTGATCTTATGACTTTAGTTATTTATGTAACATCGATGTAATGCGTGTGTGCATGTGTGTTCAGATCTTCTCTCTGGGCTACTGTCCTACGGGCGAGTGGCTGGCCGTGGGCATGGAGAGCAGCAACGTGGAGGTCCTCCACCACACCAAGCCCGACAAGTACCAGCTGCACCTGCACGAGAGCTGTGTCCTCTCGCTCAAGTTTGCCTACTGCGGTAAGAGAGCTGCTGCCAAAGCCCACACACACACACACAAACACACACACACACACACACACACACACACACACACACACCCTGCACCCAGTGCTGTGTCAAACGGTCTGCTCCCCTCTCCCAGATCTTTTTGGTGGGTTCACTTTCAGTGTAACCCAACCTTTTCTCCATGTCTCTCTCTCTTTCTCTCTGCCTCTCTCTCTTTTCTTTATTGCTTATTCTCTCTGTTTCTTATTCCCTCTCTCTCTCTCTTTATTGCTAATTCACTGAGTCTCCCTCTCTCTCACCCCTCCTTATTGCTTCCTGAGTTGACTTCATGGGTGAAATGGGGTGTGATGGTTGAAATGGCTATTCGGAGCAACCTTGAATGTCCTTTTTTGCCAATAGGCTTGTTTTTTTTTTACTCTCTCTCTCTGCGGTGGGTGCTGAGTGCATTTTCATTTCCCTTTGTAAAGGCAAATGGTTCGTGAGCACGGGGAAGGACAATCTACTCAACGCCTGGAGGACTCCCTACGGTGCCAGCATATTCCAGGTATGGCAATCAATACGTCCAATCTGCTGGCCAGAGGAAACGTGTGTTGAATGTGTCTAGTTTCAAAGGGCACAGTGACGAGCAGGGCCTGGGTTTGACGCAGTCATAGTGTGACAAGGTTTAGCATGTGAGTGTGAGAAGGAGCTTTGTAGCAAAGCAAGATGAATTTAAAATTAACATGATACTAAATATGTTTCCAGAGGGGCAAAACTCACATGGGTATGAGGCTTTAGTTTTGAAATTAATTGAGTGGAAACGTTGCGTTTTTGTTTTTGGCCTATTTCATATGTGCAGCCAGTGAGCTTTGTGTGGTGTGGGTTTTTAGGACTTCCCAGGCTTCACTGTCCCAGTTGTAAGCTGTCAACAGTCTGTCATGTTTCTAGGAAAACACTCAGGTTGTTCATATGTAGTCCACGGCCTTTTACTGGTACACGTTTGCCTGCCTCTTTTTAGTAATTGTTGATCTGCCCCCTTGCCTAGTCACCTTGAGTAAACACACCAAAACTGCCCGCTGTTGGGAGGGGGTGTGTGTTCAGGGCGAGTAACGGCGATAGGACAGGCAAAAAAAGCAAAAGCCTGACCAGACCTTCTGTTCCACCATCTCTCCACAGTCCAAGGAATCCTCGTCTGTCCTGAGCTGTGACATCTCGGCCGACGACAAGTACATCGTGACGGGCTCTGGGGACAAGAAGGCCACTGTTTACGAGGTGATCTACTGAGGAGGAGCAGCCAAGGACTAGAGCCCCTCTTTTTGGGCTTGAAACGGGGGAGTGGCTCGCCCTCTACCTCCCCTTGCACTCAGACTCCACATACCAGGACCTCCTTCTGCTTTCCCGCTTGGGCTCTGGAGATGGGGGGGGCGACGGACAAGTCAGCTCTGGATTGATAACCGAAACGGCGACAGCGATGTCCCTGGCCTCGAATCTCACAGTGGATGTTTGGCTTCAGTCTTCAATAGAGCCTTGCGTACATAGCTAACACTTCCACGCCCAGTGCAGCTCCTCTGGCACTAAAGAAGTAAATATTGTCATGCTGTTTTAAGTCATTTTTGGGGTCTTCTCCTGGGGTTGTGTGCTCATCTTCCTGCATACTATCTTTTTTTTTTCTTTTTTTCTTTTTTCTTTTTTTTTTTTTAACAAAATGAGAATGTTCTGTGATGTAACATGAAGCGGTGCTTCATTTTTAAACTGTGCTCCTTGGACGTCTTGTGAAAAGTGTAAATACTGGAGTAATAAAGACATTTTATAAATATATATATTAAATATATATATATTTTCATGTCCTGGTATACTTGTGATGGTTTCTTCCCATCTCCTAAATGCTTGCATAGAAAGTAGGTTAGACATTTTTTTTTTTTTCAAAGCTTTTTTTTTTTTTTTTTTTTATAAGCACAATCTCCAGGCTGACCTTGTCCCCTGAAATGTGTCTCTTGGGTGAGGAAAAGTGGGGGGAAAAAAAACACACACAAGAACTTCTCTGAGCCGGAATGTTTTACAGAAATCGAAGTGGCTTTTTTTGGATACGTCCTTTGGATGTGAGCAGTGACAGGAAGGGGCTTCTGGATGCGTGCCCACTACTTCCTGTTAGTGTGAGGTGGGGGGGACACACAGACACACTCACGCGTGCGCGGGACAACACGGACAGCTGGGGGACAGAGGCACTGTTCGGAGACCTTGTAAATGAATCCGTATCATTAAACATTAAGTTAACTAACCGTACTACTCGTCTGTGCCCTTTTGCCCTGTGTCTTGTATTCTTTGGATATGGAGGTGGGAAGTCTGGACTAGGTGTAAATTGTACAGGGGGAGCAGCTGCCCCCACAGCCCCCTGCCCCCCTGCCCCCCTTCTCCAACCCTCCCCACACCCCACTTCCCAAATCCTGCTGGAACGGAGGAACTGCGAAAAAACCCCGGTGAATGATTGGACTCACCGACAGAATGCTTTGGCTGGTCGGTCGCTCCGATGACACAACTGGACTGCAGCGTTCGCTGGCGAAGGACCCTGGCGAGTTTAACAGACGGGCTTCTCCCCCGCCCTGGCCCCCACCCCTTCTCTCTCTATGGACTGCTCCCTCTCCTCCATCTCTGACACTGATTTGTGTAAACAATGTTGTCTAAGAGTGATTGTAGTTTAATCCGGGCTGTGTTTTCCATTGGGCTGAGCCAATGTTAGGCGTCCAGGCATGTCCCAGGCTGCACTTGACTTTGGTGTTCTTGAGTGCCTGAAGCACAGGTGGGGGGGTGGGGATGGGGTGGGGTGGCGGGGGGGTTGTTGTGCAGAAAGAGAAACAGTTTTAAATTAAATATGAAACATGAGGTCAGACAGGGGGTGTCATGGTGAATTTGGAAAAAAAAATCCTAATTTGGCAGTAAAAGTGTTCAGCGTCAGGCGTTTTGTCCTGTTCGCTGATTTTTTTTTTTTTTTTTGTCCCTCCTCTCTGCCTTTTAGTAAGGACCTCTCAAAATCACACCAAAGTATGTAGCAAACTGTGTCAGCACTGAAGATGTACAGTTGTTAATAATTCAATAAACTGTTTTTGTAGAAACTCGTCCCTCTCTTCATGCCATAACGGCCGCTGTCCCTGTTTCAGAAACTGTAGAACTGGGCTATTATGGGCCTGAAACATTTATAGGCCATCACACTGAGAACCATATGATGCTTTTATAAGGCCCAGGTGAAAAGAATGAGGTTGAGTGCATGGGGTTATTTCAGGGCTGCTACTGCCTCGTCCTCTGGGGCTGGTGATTGGGTGGTGGAGGCCTCCTCCAGCCTTTTCCAGGGCCTGCAACAGAAGCAGCTGCTTTTGAGGATTGGGGGTGGTGTGGGGAAGTACAAATGGGGTGTCTTATGTTCTGTAGTTATGCCATTGAGAAGCCCCCCTGTTGAAGCGATGCTAGTGGGTGGCATGGGGGGGCGGGGTGGCATGTAGAGATGAGTTGTGGTAGGTGCTGGTGGTGGTGTTGCTAGCCGCCCCATCCCCACCCCCACCCCACTCCTCGTCCTGTCTGAGCTGCCCCCATGTGACCGCACCCCTGGAAGGGCTGGGGCTGGTGCTAGTGCTGGCGCTGGGGCTGGGGGCTGGGGCTGGGGCTGGGGCTGGGGCTGGGGCTGGGGCTGGGGCTGGGGCTGGGGCTGGGGCTGGTGTGTTTCCGCTGCCTCAGCTCCTTGCTGAAACTGCAGATGCAGCTGACACAAGCATGCACCGTTCGGCTGCCCTCCTGCAGTGGTCTCACACACACACACACACACCCACACACACACACACACACCCCATTACTGTGGCTTTGCTGGATTACACGTTGGGAGGCGTGTGTGTGTGCGTATGTCTCAATGCATGCCCTTGTTGTGGCACATGAGAAGAAGAATGTATGACTCCCCCTCCACATCTGGATGTGATTGTATTCTGCACACTGCACAGGGTGGCTGCTTTTGTGTCACTCCCACACTGGCTGGGGTAGGCCACCGATAAGCCAGCGATGCAAAGGAGAGATGTGGCGAAGGTGTGTGTGTGTGTCTGTCAGCAATGGAGCCTCAGCGCTGTGTGCCAGGAGTAGGAGTGTGTGCGGACCAGGGCCTGGAGGAGGAGAAGGAGGAAGAGAGGCGTGACATCATGAAGCAGTGGAGCCTGAGACCCAGAGGGCCTGCCGTCCTGCTCAGTCTCTGTCTCTCTCTCTTTCTCTCTCTCTCTCTCTTGCTCTCTCTCTCTTTCATCTGTGTGGGACTGAGTCACTCACACATGGCGCTGATCCAGCTGCCATCTCTCCCACTCTCCTCTGTCTCTCCCTTTTCATTCCTCCCTCTGACTCTATCTCTCCATCTCTCTTTTTCTCTCTCCCTCTCTTTCTGTCTGTTCCTCTCTTTCTCTTTGCCTATTTGTCTGCATAACATTTAGGCTGGTTGTTGCTTCACTTCGTCCAGTTTCCAGGCCTGACCACAGGCAACCTTTGAGTTCATTTGCACTTGCGCGGGTGGTCTGGCTGGGTCGCTGGTTGGGGAGTGAAGTGTGTTAATGATCACAGGGACATGGTCCTGGCTTCCTGGCCAAACCTTGTCAAGTGGCACTGGACAAGCTGTGCGCAGCAGGGCGGATGAGAAAAGTGGCTTTTCAAATGTCTTCTCTCTCTCTCCTACCTGCTGAAACAGCCTCATCGTTGCATTGCTGATACACAGACAAAAAAATGATCACCCCTTCATCTCGACTGCCCTGGAGACTCTCTTAAGCTGAGAAAAGCTTTTTATACATTTCCATTAATTACCCATTTAGGAAAAATTGTAAAATTCAGACAAGTCATTTTCATTTTTATTCCATCTGCAGTTTTTGAATCCATTTCCTCAGAAGGTTTCGAGATGTCCCGTCCAACTGATAATGACAGGTCTTTTATGTAGAGTTCAGAGGTTAGAGTGAGCTGCTAAATTCAGTTTTTGTTACTTAAAAGTGTTTCAGTTTATAGCTGTATGGAGGAATATGTGTGATGTAAGAACCTGTTTGGCAGCACTCCTGACAGCCTAGTGGCAGAGTGCTTATGTGGTGGAGGAGACGTAGGCACTTTCTCTGCTCCCCTCTCTCTCTTTCTCTCTCTCTCTCTCGCCTTCTTCCCTTCTTTTTTCTCCTCTCCCGGTCTATCCCAGGGAAGTGGGAGCGCTTTTCTTTGAGCTGTCAAGCTCCTGCTTGGCTGCCTCGTCAGAAGCATTGGATGTGGAGATAAAGGCTGGGGCAGGATGCTTTCAGCATCTCTCTCTCTCTCCCTCTCTTTCTCTCTCTATCCCTCTCTCTCTGTCTCTCTCTCTCAGCATATCTCTCTCCCTCTCTCTTTCTCCCTCTCTCTTTCTTTCAGCATCTCTCTCTCTCTATCCCTCTGTCTCTCTCCCTCTCTCTCTCTATTCCTCTCTCTTTCTCTCCTTCTGGCATTCTCTCTTTTTCTCTCTCTCCCTCTCTCATACCCCCCAACACTCTACCAGTTTGTCTGTCTTCCTAGCAATTCTATTATAGACTCTTGTCGGGTTTTTTTTGCCTCCTTCTCTTTTTTCTTTTTTTTGCCCCCCTCTCTTCTCCCTCTCTCTCTCTCCCAGTGCCACTGAAGCACACCGCGGCTCCTGAGCACATTGGCACGGCGGCGGAGAGCTCTGGCAGAGAGGGCGCCTTTCTTCCTCACTTAATGAAGGAGCTGAAGAATACCTGGAGATTAAAGGCTGCTGCTTCAGAGTGCTTCACGGAGGATGCTGTGAGAGGTTATTGTGAGAGAGGGATTGGGGGGGTGTGGGGTGGTGTTGGGGTAGAGGGGTGGTGGTGGTGGTGGTGGTGGTGGTGGTGGGGGCTTGATACAATCCGCTGACCTGCCCTCGAGATGAGAGCTTTCATCAGCCTCGGACACAAGTGGCCACTTCACACAGGCCTCCAAATTAGAGCAGGCTAGGAGGGTGGGGGTGGGGGTGGTGATGTTGGCGAGGTTGGCGAGAAGGGTGGGGGGTGGAGTGCACTAGGAGATGGAATGGCCATCTCTCTCTCTCTGCCTTGTTCTCACTGCGTGACAGCTGTGCTGAAGAATCCTGCACCGGTCGGCACGACCAGCTTTTTCCGGCATCGATCGAACAAAACCTCCGAAAGCACAGTGGTTCAGTGGCATGTTATTGCTGTCTCTAGAAATATCTCTCTTTTCCTCTCTCTCTCTCTCTCTCTCTCTCTCTCTCTCTCTCTGTCTTTCTCCCCCTCTCTCCTTCTTGGCGTGTTATGACTCATAACCACATCAGTGAGCATGTGTCTATGTGAGATCCGCTTTTCTTCCTCCCTGAAAGATGTCTGTATAGGCATTCCTGCTTCCAAATGTAAGTCACTCTGCTGCCCTTCTCAAACTTGCTATTTTGGTGATGAGGTCAGGCTGCTTCAGTGCTGCAGGGTTGACCACGGGTCAGCATTGAGAGCAAGAAATTCGCTCCCCTCTCTTCTCTAATAAGGCCTTAATCACCCGAGCATTGCCAGTCCCTGCTTTTTAGCTGGGAGGGATGTGAGAGCCCCCGATGCTTTGTGATTACAGTGTTTGATCTGGGTAATAATGTCTTTACTGTTCCACTGGCTGGGCCTGGGGGCAATGCTGCTCTAATCCACAGCACATTCCTGCAGAATCGCGTTACACACAGACAGACCACCAGGACGCCGCTCTCTGACAAAGTAGGCTGAGGGGGTAGGGGTGGTATGGTGGGGGTGGGGTCGGGGGTGGGGGAGCCATCATGGGGGCATTGGATCTAAGCCTTTCCTGTCTGAGAGGCAAACGATGAACATGGGTCCACTTGTCTGAGAAAGTCCTCAGATCCTGTTGCATGTTCTCTGAGGGGCCGAAACAGTCCTTTGATTGGAACTCTACAGAGAGAAAGAGAGAGACAGAGGGAGACAGCAAGAGAGAGAGAGAAAGAGAGAGAGTGAGACAGAGGGAGAAGGAGAGAGAGCGAGCAAGAGAGAGAAAGAGAGAGAGAGGAAACACACATGGTCTAGATTTAGACAGCGCTTACAGATCAGTCCGCCCACACTGTCAGAGATTAGTTTATCAGGGTACATGGTTCTGTCATGTTGATCATATCTTGACTAACAGTGAGATGCCAATTTGTGTTGTTACTTTTGGCTTGACTGATTTTACGGTCATAGAACTAAATAGTTAAGATGTTTTTGTCTTGACACTACATTTTTTACCTCTTACCTAGCCTTTGCACACTGTAGGGGTCGTGGTTGTCAGTCATTTAATGCTTATGTTTAGTCAGAGAAACCAGAGATGAGAAAGATTAAGCTCATTTCAGGAATTCCTGCTGAAACAATGAAGTAAGCTGTTCTTTCGGTCCCACTGTTTATCTAGAAGTATCTGTGGCATAATGAGAAGTTTCCAAAGAAAACAGACTTACTTTTTTTTTTACTTCCCTTTCCCCACTTCCTCCCTGTTCCACTTCTCTAGGACTCCTGGACTAACCAGTACTTAGAAGTACTGCCAGATCAGCTGAAACTAAATGTATGTAAATAGTTCAGAAAAATAAACTTTGAACACATCAGACCAAAACACGTGTACACAAGTACTGGGGTCCGTTTCCCAAAACCGTAGTTGCTAACTAAGTTAGCTACTTTGTTGGTTGCAATGCAATTTCCCATTGCCAACCAACTAAGTTGCTAACTGGTTAGCAACTACGGTGTTGGGAAACGCATCCCTGGCTCACAGATGGTTGGTAAACACATTGTTAATATCAAGTTCTAAAGCTACAGAATTGTTAAGTATGTGCTGCCTAGTGAGGGTACACACGTTGCAGTGAACTAGCCTGGGGTACACACGTTGCAGTGAACTAGCCTGTTTGTAAAAGTGAGTGCACACAGTGAAGTATGTGACATGAGCTCTTTGAGCTGCCGATCCCTGCTGCTGTAGCTGTGCCGTGGCTCCTCGTGAGAGCGCTTTGCCGGCATAATTGTGTAAGCCATCAGTTAATTTTGAGGTGAAAATGGGGTTTAATGGGTTCAGTTAAGCAAATAATTGGTACAAATAAGTAATTAAGAGCTCAGAGAGTTGAGATTAAATCTAAAGGACCTTTAATTTAACATGATTATGAAGTTCTCCTCTACCTCTTCAATCAAACTGAGAAGGACTGCAAAAGGCTCTTATCGTTAATTATTACCGATGGTTATTGGCAGTGCTTCACTGTGAGTTTGTCTCAGTCTCTCTGTATAATTTTCGAAATGCAATGCCTGTGAGACACATAGTTGGGTGAAATGGACACATAGTGATGGCAAAACTAAATGGGCGTATAAAGGCACTTCTGTGAATAGGTTTTTTAAAGGGGTGGGGGGTGTTGGGGTGAGAGGGTTCTATTCAAACAGTGCATAAATAACAGTCCTGATGATAATTGCTGTAATGATTGCGCCGAGCTTTTGATGCTGGGAGCCAGATGGGAACTCGTTGCTGTCTTGAAGGCCCTTAGTGACATCTGAAGCCTTTTACGAGGAGACAGACAACAAGCTGGCTCCACCCTTCTCTCGTGTCCCAACTCTCCACCTCTGATAATAACTCCAATTAATCAGAGTGGCGCTTGCGGTGGGGGTGGGGGTGGGGGAGGGGACGGGGGTGACAGACAACCTGTGGGTGTTGCCGCCACGGCTCAGTGTGTTTTCCCTGGCTTTTGTTCATGATCAGTGATATGTCAGAGCGACCCCCTGGCCCTACAGCTACCCAACCCCCAGCCACATCTCTGTCTCTTTCTTTCACACACACACACACACACACACAAACACACACACACAATTACACACACGCCCACCATTGTAAACAAAACAGAACGCCTCTCTTGCAAGCACAACACAGTCCCACTTTGCTTAGGAACAGATGGCATGGGGTGGAGGGGTTGGGGGTGGAGGGTGGCGGTTTGTGGATAGGGGAGCTGCTGTCAGCTGTGCGCCCCCTCCCCCTCCCCCGCATTCCCCCTTCCCCCCTCTTCACTCCACCTCTCCCCCCTACCTCCTCCTCCTCCTCCTCCTTCTTCTCTCTGCCTGACATCAGGTGGGAGGGAGGGAGATTGGGGGATATAGAGGGGGATTGGGGGACGGGGGTTGCTGGGAGCTCCCCCAAGCCTCTCCCTCCACTTAGGCACGCTTCTTAATGTGCCATCAAACAATCCAGACAGCCACACCGCACCTCATGACAGCAACAGCGGCAGCAGCAGCAACAGCAGCAGCGGCGGTGCTGCACACACAAGGACATTATCATATTTCTATCTCAGTTATGGCCCCCCCATGGCTGGGCCCTCTGTCATGTCTGGCTCTGCGACATGATGAGGTGATGTGATATTCAGAAGAGGGACATCTATATGAGTGGTGAATTAGAGATGGAGGGGAGAGCGATGAGAGGGGGGTGGTGTGTGTGTGTGTGTGTGTGGGGGGGTGCTTAATAACAACTCAGGGTCTGTTGGCCCCAAGGGATTTAAGGACTGGTTGAGGTTACAGGGAGGGGCTGGAGAGGGGAGGGGGAAAGAGGGATGGGGGCTGGAGTAATGGGGGTGAGGGTGGAGTGGGAGTCATGATGTGTGTGTGTGTGTGTGTGTGTAGGAGGAGGGGGGGTTTAGAGAAGAGGTCGTTGGTGGGGAAGAGGTGAAATGGAGGCTGATCTCAATGACGAGGAAAGAGAGCTTTGTGTCAAAACAGCTCATTTGTTTGCAGGTCACGGTGGTAAAAAGCGAGGTGCTTCTTTAATATGCCAGGCAAATCGGCGTGACCACATTTTTGCGTATCTCAATAGCATATGCAAAGGGGAAACGCGGCGCCATTTCCATACATTCCTCCTCGGTGATGAGAGCAAGCCTGACAATCCCTTTGACGCCTCTGCCTCACTGAGTTGTCATCACTGTTTGAACACGGTTGTCACGAAGCTGCTCACAAAGACCCCCCATTAAATTTACATTAGCAATCTCGGGGATGTTTAAAAATGTATACCTTGAACGGCAGGGCTTTTAAAGACAGTGTTGGATTTAGGTGGGGGGAAATGGCAAAATTGCGGCGGAGGAAAGCCGCAAGGGATTTGTAAGAGATGCGTTCTGTCGCGCACCGGAGGAGTTTGTTGAGTGCGTGTTTGTGCGCTGGTGTGCAGTGATTTGTGATTTATGTGCTCGTGGCCTATCTGATGTGGCTGCTGGGAGCACGCACAAAGAAGGCATGTCTTCGCCAGTAGGCAGGCACTCACCGACACACACACACACACACACACACACACACACGTGCTCACTCGAGCGTGACACATGCGTTGCACGCTCAACGGCCCCTCTCGTAATTACTTCGGCACAGCGGCGGATTTGTGTGGCCTTTGCCTCCTGCGCCACTGCCGCCAGTGATGGCCGCCGTGTCCAGCGCATCGCTTCACGCGTCTCAGCCCTGTCCACGTCCCCAAACATGGCTGCCACTCTCATCTTTCATCGATCACCTCAGAGGAGGGTTGTGGTGGTGATGGGGGCGGGGGGGATAAGCGT
This sequence comes from Coilia nasus, assembly GCA_027475355.1. NCBI lineage: Eukaryota > Metazoa > Chordata > Actinopteri > Clupeiformes > Engraulidae > Coilia > Coilia nasus. The sequence goes on from CM050207.1 coordinate 8,699,356, forward strand.
GTGTTTGCGTGTGTGTGAGTGTGTGTGTGTGTGTGTGTGTGTGTGTTGCACCGGGCACAATGTAGTCAGAATCCCACCCCACCCCACCCCACTCCACCCCTATAAATACATCCCTACCCCCTCACACCCCATTACCCAATATGAAGAGCCAGCCCAGGCAGGGTAATGTCAGTGGACACATGTCAGAGTTGCAGACTGTGTCCTGAAAAAGCTGTATGCACAGTGACAGCGGCCTGACCGCCTCGCAGGAACACAATGCACCCTCTGTTAAAGGGGAGAGGGGGGGTCTGAAGGGGGGGCGGGTTGTTAGGAGGGCGGGGGGGCTAAGTTATCGGCACAGACCTGCAGGGATAAATGGTCTTCCCCTCACAGAATCCCTTCAGTACTGAGCTTTTGTCTGGGGGCAGGCGAGCGTAAGGAAAGGGCCATGGCGGTGGTTGTGGTAGTGTGTGTGCATGTGTGTGTGCATGTGTGTGCGTGTGTTTGTGTGTGTGGGTGTGTGTGTGTGTGCGTGTGTGTGTGTGTGCAACTGCGCGTGCGTGTGTGTGTGTGTGCGTGTGTGTGTGTGCGTGCAGGTGTGTGTGTGTGTGCGTGTGTGCGTGTGTGGGTGTGGGTGTGTGTGTGGGTGTGTGTGTGTGTGCGTGTGTGTGTTTGTGTTGAGGTGGGGGCAGGAGGGTGTTGGGGGATTGTGTTTGGTGTATTCGGCTGTTCATGGAGGGGGAGTGGGATGGTTAATGGGAGGTGAGCAGGAAGGAGGGGGAGACTCTGGGCATTTACACTTAATTAAAATGATTGCTCGGAGAGTAATTTCTGCCTTGCTCATGTATAATATCTGCCCGAATCATTATCGTTATTATTTTAATGACATTTGGTCATTTTGGAAGAGCTTTTGGGGGCGCTTGCTCTTTGGCTGACAGAGGATAATCTTTAGCTTTCAGATAGATTAATACGCCAGCCGAGCTCGCTGAAATGTTAATATGGTCCATTGTGCTGCCGAAGTAGAAACGAGCTTTTGGTATCAGCACTTTTTGCCAGGTAAACAAGCCCAGCTGGCGTGCAGATTCGCCATAGGAAGGCTAATAGAACAATATTGTCAGTCCATAAGCAGGAACAAATAGCGAAGGATTAACCCTAATGCCACCGAGGCTCAGCGAGCATTGCGCGGGCCACGATCAGGGCGCAGACGTGGAAAATCCCCAAACGGACCCAGGCGACCCCACATGGCAATCAACCCACGGGGAGGCTCGCCGAGCCATCCCGGCGGCCCCAGCCACCGTGCCCGCTCTGGGGTTGGCAGGAGGTGGGTCGGTGGGGGGTGAGATGGGGGGCTGGGGGTGAGATTGGGCTGGGGGTCTTTTTAGGACTTGGCACTGCAGTGGACCCGAACCGGCCGCTCCTGGCATGGAACACGGCGCTCTTATCCCCCAACCCTGAATGCTGGCAGTCACCGTGCCTGGCAAGGGAAAGCACTGGAATGAAGAAGTAGGAACTTTTGGGTATTGATTGCTTTAACCCGAGATTAAAAAAGAAAAAAAAAAAAGTGAAAGTGTGATGACTGCTGTGCGTGTTTGTGCTGTGCGAGTTGGATGGCGGCCATGGCTCAGTGATGGGTTTTTGACCGTTCTTGCCCGTCCCTCCTCTCAGCTTGTTTTCCTTGTCTGTTAGTCAAATACAAGAAATTATTCAAATGTCCCAGACTCTTAGCTCATGCAATTAGACTGCAGAGTCAGCTATAGCTACCCCGCTAGAATATTGAAATGAGTTTCCTGGTCTTGGCATGGCAATTATGCATTTGAGTGGAGTACTGTATGTGCTGACACATTTAAACAAGTGTGCGCTGAAGTGAGACACCCACCATTACCACCGCCACCGCCACCCCCATCGATGCCTCTCCCTCCCCCGCCCCATCAACCATCACAGGGAAGTATCTGCATCACTTCCTGTAAGGGGGGAGAAGGCTCTCTCCATTGTTTAAAAAAAGAAAGAACGAATGGGAGACTGTCCTTCCTGCAGTGCCTTGCACTGGAAGGGTCTGACTAATTCCCAGCGATTCTGAGGGCGCTGGTTTAATGAGGAGCCTCTCCGAGAGGCTGTTTTTATGGGCAGTTAATCCAGAGTGTGGTTTATATTGCTCCTGCTCATCCCCAGTGCCCTGCGCGCAGGGATAATAGGTTCAGTGTGAGTGCAGAGCTAAGCAGGCTTCTCCTGGCTCCCCGGGCTCAGCTCCGGAGGGATGGTGCTGATGGTGGACAGGATGGATCTTTCCCCGTCAGCCTCTAATTGCTCTGTCTTGGGCGGGAGGCCTCGCTTGTAATCCTTAGCCGCAGACTCCCTCTCCCGCTCAGCGTGGTGGTGTACAGGCACAGTCCTCCTCCTCCTCCCTCTCCTCCTGCCTCGTCTCAGCTCGCCTCCCCTACCTTCCCCTTCCCCTTCCCAGCCTCAGCCTCAGCCTCAGCCTCAGCCCCCCGCCATGCTAATTAATGGCCCCGATGGTAATTGTTTCTAATTTAATCCCTTATTTATTTGCTAATGCTGGAATCAGGGCTTCTCTCTTCATGCTACTGTTCCGTCTCAGCTACTCCCTTTCGGGGCGAACCTCGTTAAAGAGTAAACATGTCCTGATGAAGACGTATATAATGTGTACTTTAGGCATCCAGGCAGCCGTCGTAGGCATGTAAAATAGGTCATTTTTTCCCCTTACAGTGTAAAACATCAATGCAGCCGCCTGACTTCCAAGACAGGATAATTAGAGGCCTCTTTGTTTTCTCACCATACATTCAGGCAGAATTCAGCCCCTCAGACTCCGGTCTGCCCATTCCTCTCAAGCCGTGTCTTAGATATCAGTAACATCATAGCTCCCCTAATTGTAAAGATGCTGGCTTCCCTGTAAGGGGGGGCTCTTGGACGTGCTCACATGCGAACAGGGTTTCATTACTCCTCGACTCGTTCAATCTGTCATCTTCAGCGGCTACAGAACACCAGGCTTTAACGAGGGCCCTGAAACTTCTTCATAACATGGCTCATAAATGGGACCACGGTAATTTGATCAAGTAACTGTGTCTCGCTAAGTGCAGTGAATGTCAAACGCTGTCTGCACCACTGTGGCTTTTGAAAGGTTTTTTTTTTTCTTTTAGGGGGAGTGGTGGGATGGAAATGGCTTACCCTAAGTGGGATGTGATAGTAGTAATCTAACCTAATGTACCTCTACAGTAAGGTAATTCTACTCTTCCTTCTTTCTGAACCAAAGAATCATCAAATGTGATTTTTTTTCCCCTTTCCTTTCAGATACAACATGGGCACTTTTTAGCCATCTTGTGTGTGATTGTAATGAAATATTGTTAGCTGTGTGAAGGTGTCACACATTTACCCCTTTTAGGTCAGAAAGACCAAAAGCTCTTCATGTGGATTTCAACATGGCGTGAGGGGGATGGCACAGATGGATTCAAGGAAAAAAAAAAGCATTCCAACATAATCATGTTTCCTGTAAAAGCTTTTGAAAGCTTCTTGTCAGACTATGACTGTCTCTATTGCCAGGGGTTCAACAAAAAAAGCAATTCTGAATTAATAGAGCCCTGAACAACTTGGTTACCTCAGAAATTGTACTCTCCTCTTTCTGCCAGAAGATAAAAGCCAAAGAAATATTTCAGGAGGCTTGGTAATTGCACTCATGTCTCCAGCAGACAAAAGCCAATGTTCAGACCATTCTCCCGTAAATCGTCAAGAGGTAGTCAAGGATTCTCCAAGGCCGCAGCAAATTGTATAGACGTTTTTTTTGCAAACGGCCAATCTCTGGATAGTATGTGCTGTCCCATACAAAATCGTGACATAATGACAGTTTGCTGTCATATAATGGAGACTAGCTGGAGAAAATGGCTTCTCTGTAAGCCCTCTTCAATTGAAAATCCCCTCTCCTTTTGCACGGAACTTGTGTATTTTGGTTATTCAGGCATTGTTTTTATTATCATTGTTATTGCGTGGAGTGGTGCTCCTGGGCTGTCTGCGTTGACTGCCGCCCTGAGTGATTGCAGCCTTTAGTCTTTGAGGACTCTCAATGGCCTGCCTCCCTGCCGGGGTCCGCAAAGTTTGCGAGTGGTTAATGAGCTGCCTTCCGCGAGCACTTTTAAAGACGTCTCACAATTAATGAGAGGCTTTGTCGGGCCGCTGTGTGGAACACTCTCTCACACCAGCCCTCCCTTTTCTCTCCGCTTGGCTCTCACGCTCTCTCTTTTTCTCTCCCCCTGTCTGCTTTTTCGCTCTCACTCTCTCTCTCATGTTCCCTTTCTTCTCTCTCTTTCTCTCTCGCTCTCTCTCTCTCTCTTTCCATCTGCCTCCCTCTCTCTCTGCTTTTCTCTCTTGCTCCCTTTGTGATAAGGCTACCTGATTGGCACTTAAATCCTTGTAAGGAGCCAGGGGTTGGAGGGTGGGGGTGGGTGGGTGTGTGTGTGTGTGTGTGTGTGTGTGTGTGTGTGTGTGTGGGTGGAGCGTGGGGGGATGTTGCTTGAATTTTGCTCCAAGCGGCGCTTATTGTCAGGGAAGTTATGTTTGGGAATCAGCCATTACCGAGAACAAAGGAAATTAATTGGTGGTTTAGGCCTAATGAGTTGGCTGTGAAAATTAACCGGCCTCATCAACGGAAACAAACAAAATCCTTGAGTGAATTGTTTCGGAGCATTACTCTGGCTAAGCTCTCGCCAGTGCACTAACAAAAACAGCCGGCAAGAAGAGACTCCCGTTTAGCTGCTTCTTTTCCTCCTACAAGAGAGGGAGGGAAAAAATATGGCAGGGCTGCAAAAGATGACAATTAGGGTGGGGGTGGAGGAGGAGGAGGAGGAGGAGGAGGAGGAGGAGGAGGAGGAGGAGGAGGAAGGAGGAATGAAATAGCCCCTGATAAGGCCAAAAGACTGCCCAATTGCACCTTTTTTATTCATCTGCCCTTAGTGTGACACCATTGTCTAGCTGGGGGCCATAAAGAAATCAAAACGACTGGCATTTGCATGTGAAAGGCTCGACCTCCGAATATACATCCAGAAAGCCAAAGAGCTCTGATTTCAAGGGATATTTAGCCCCTATTCAGGCCGTAACAAAGGCCAGGCATTCAGACAGTCAGCAGTGGGTCCAGTCTGATTAGGCTGTGGGAGCCAGTGCCTGTAGAGCCGTCACAGAGCTCATTTGTTCCCTCTGTTTACTTAAGTCCTTTCTCTTTTCCCACTGAGGATTTGTACTTCTGGGGACGGGGATGGTAACTCCGATACTTGAGAAAGGAGAAGAAACGAGGGAAGAAGGAGCAGAGCTGGCAATGGAAGGCCTTGATTAGCATTCATCCATCTTATTCATCTGACAGTGATTGGAGGCCTTCCATGCATGTTTTTGTCAAGTGTGAGTGTGTGTGTGTGTGTGTGTGTGTGTGTGTGTGTGTGTGTGTGTGTCTGTGTCGAGGGCGCTGTGTGCAGTTGTTTTCTTTTGAGTCTTATTTTGGACGTGTCTTCCCTGGCCCTCTCCACCTCTCTGTGGTGTTGTGGTTGTGAGGAGGTGAGCTCGGCAAAGAAAGAGGCTTGCAATGAATGCCAGAGGTCACTCGGTGGCTGATCCTTATCTGTCTTCCCCCACTATTCAAATGCAGGGATCATGTTGCTTGTGTGGTACCGACATTTGTGAGCTAAAGGTAAGGTTGGAGGCCATGTTTGTGTTTTGTGCTGGGTGTGTGTGTGTGTGGTGGGTGGGGGGCTTTTTACAGCCTGTGTGTGTCTGTGTCTCTTTGTGTGTGTGTGTGTAAGTGTGTGTGTGTGTGTGTGTGTGTGTGTGTGTGTGTGTGCTGTTAAGCTGTCCCAGGCAGATAAGGAATCATTTGATGAGGCTGAGTGGCCCTCTAATCTGATTTACCCTCCCCATCCCACAACTTCCACCCCACCCCCATCACCACACCTCGCAATCCCCCACCCGCCTCCTGACCCCCACCCTCCGCTTGCCTGGCGAGGAGATGCAGTGGTGTCTGTGAGGAGCTGTAATTACATAGGAGGATTAGGAGGCTCTTGAGGAGAGGGGCAGGGGGGAGGCGGGCAGAGGCCAGAGGGCTGCGGGGGCATTACGGCCCGCGCCAAAGTGTGTATGTGTGTGTGTGTGTGTGTGTATTACACCCCGCGCCAAAGTGCTGCTGAAGTGCAGCGGCCGCCCCCTCGCCCCCTCTGCCACCACCACCGCCACCACTGCCTGCCTCTGCTTACGCCCTGATTCGCCCGCGCCGAGATAGAGGAGGCGAAGAGTGGTGCGGATTAGTTCCCTCTCCAGAAAAAAAAAACAGAAAGGGACTTTGCCCAAAGTTATTTTAATCTGCGGAATGCTTCTTTAGGATCAAAGACAGACAAAAAAAATAATTAACTATTGTCAGATGTTTGATGTAATAGCTGTAACATTGGAGGAAGACCAAAAAATATCCATCCATAGATATTTTTACTGTATATTTTGTGAACATAGTAATTATTTTAAAAAAAAAAAAATGTGTGTATATATATATATATATATATATATATATATATATATATATATATATATATATATATATATAAACACATATCCTGCAGGAAAGAATGTGGGTCATAGCAATCAGGTGGATGTTGACAGATGGATATGGGATCAGTGTCTTTTTTCCACTTTCCACAGGGCTCAAGGAGTCGGTGTGTCAGCTGGAGCAACGGGGAGAAAGATTAGCAATAAGAATGTGATCTCCGACTCCACAGACAGGCGGCGAAGGCCTGGCAGCCTAGCGTGACCGCCCGCGCCTCACTGTTTGACTTTCAGCACGTATGAAAATCCCGGGTCATCATTTCATCCGCAGAAATCATTTTCACACTCCACTGCAAGCCTGAACGAGACAGAGAGAGACAGAGAGAGAGAGAGAGAGAGAGAGAGAGAGAGAGAGAGAGAGAGAGAGAGAGAGGGAGGGAGGGAGGGAGAGAGAGAGAGAGAGAGAGCACACACAGATACCCGTTCACCCCCCCCCCCCACACACACACACACATACATGCACACACTCAGCTGATCAACACAGTGCAGTGAGATGAAATTGGATGCCCATGCATAAATTACGTGTAAAAAAAAAGATGATATGCTGGCGGTTGGAGGGAAGGGGTGGTGGTGGGCTTCTTGGAATGATCGTCAGCTCCTAAAAGCATTCCGCTTCTGGCAGCTCAATAGCATTGAACTGGTTCGATAAAGCAGTCACCCAGCCCTCATTAACTAAATCCTGACCTTGACATGCTCGGCCCTATTTCTTCTCCGGCAGCCACGCTCGGTCAAATGACTCTTTTAAGAAAGTATTGGCCAGCCAATCGATGGGTATCGATTAGGTGTTTGCCAGGTAATTGAAAATGTCAGTTATGAAGCCAGCTCAGATTAAGATCTGCAACAACAATAAACAGGCGGGCGTCTGCGCGGCCTTGGGCTGTTGTTTGTTTGGTTGTAATTCTGTGTGTACATGTACGTGTATGTATGTGTACGGGAGGTCAGAAGCTGCGTGTAAGCATGTTTTCTACATGGACGGCATTGTGTGCATTTCATGACAGACATAAATCTGAAATGGGAGTGGAGCATGGGGGATAATTACCAATAACTTTAATTAAATAACTCACATTAAACGCCAAGCTAACGTCTTCACCACAACTTCTTTTTAATATATTTTGACATGAGAGATTTAATCATAAGTGCAAGATCGGTAGCGTTAAAAGTGACACACAGACCCTGGGGTGGTAAATCCAGTAATTCATCGTCTCAGAATGTAGGGATGACTATATGACCTAAGGCAGAGTGTGTGTCACTCTCAGGCCTGTCTGGTGTGTGTGTGTGTGTGTTGTCTGTGTGTGTGTGTGTGTGTGTTGTCTGTGTATGTGTGTGTGTGTGCGTGTACATATGTGTCTGTTTGTGTGTGTGTGTGTCTGTGTGTGTGCGTGTGTATGTCTGTGTGTATATGTGTGTGTTGTCTGTGTATGTGTGTGTGTTGTCTGTGTGTGTGTGCGTGTGTGCGTGTACATATGTGTCTGTTTGTGTGTGTGTGTGTCTGTGTGTGTGCGTGTGTATGTCTGTGTGTATATATGTGTGTGTGTGTGTGTGTGTGTTTGTGTGTGTGTGTGTGCGTGTGTGTGTGTGTGTATGTCAGTGTGTATGTGTGTGTGTGTGTGTGTGTGTGTGTGTGTGTCTGTTTGTGTGTGTGTGTGTCTGTGTGTGTGCGTGTGTATGTCTGTGTGTATATGTGTGTGTGTGTGTGTGGTTGTATGTGTGTGTGTGTGTGTATGTGTTTGTGTGTGTGCGCGTGTGTGTGTGTGTGTATGTCAGTGTGTATATGTGTGTGTGTGTGTGTGTGTGTGTGTGTGTGTGTGTGTGTGTTTGTGTGTGTGTGTGTGTGTGTGTGTGTGCGTGTGTATGTCTGTGTGTATATGTGTGTGTGTGTGTGTGTGGTTGTGTGTGTGTGTGTCTGTGTGTATATGTGTGTGTGTGTGTGTATATGTGTGTGTGTGTGTGTGGTTGTGTGTGTGTGTGTGTGTGTGTTTATGTGTGTTTGTGTGTGTGTGTGCGTGTGTATGTCTGTGTGTATATGTGTGTGTGTGGTTGTGTGTGTGTGTGTGTGTGTGTGTGTGTGTGTGTGTGTATGTTTATGTGTGTTTGTGTGTGTGTGCATATGTGTCTGTGTGCACTGGGCAGTCCCTGCTGGCGTCTGCTGTGTGGCGGTGGCTTGCTGTCTGCTCCGGCCCCATGGAGCTGGACGGCAGCCCATTCACAGGCTGATTGTCTTTATCCTGACCACAGGGTGTAATCTGGGGGTAAAGGGCTCACCAGTGTTTCTACACAAACAAAGACTTTAGCACAGAAAGAGAGCGAGCCCAAATCCCCAGGACTATCCCCCCACCGTGCACCCTCCTCTCCCCACTCCGCTCCTCCCTGCGACCATGGCAACGGCCAGCTGTTTACATAATTAATCTGCCGCATATTCGGTTTCACTCGTGGGCTGCAGTGTACTAGCCAGCCTGACCTATCCAGGCCGCAGCACTTAGCAAAAAAAAAGGAATATTGGAAAACATTTAATATGCACACACACAGATACACACATGCACTTATGCACACACGCACACATACACACATGCACTTATGCACACACACACCAAGGAATTTTCAAATTTCCATGTTTCTCCTGGTGTGTTTAAAGCGTAATGGCCACACATGCCACCATGACCCTGAAACAGCAGGAAATCCTGTGCCGCCTGACTTTTATGAATTGCGGGTATAAAATGTGCTCTCACGCATTATTGGGGGAGTCATTACACTAATCATATGGGAGTGGTTTGGTCAACCTATGGAAAAAAAAGCCCAGTGGCTGCAGATGGCTGGCTGCCCCACGCTCTGTCATTGGCAAGGATCACGAGGGCCTGTGAAGCCATTACCAAACCCGACCGCTGGATATTCCCTTCAGCAGCAAGCCTGTATTTATAAGCCCGGCCTGTGGTAATCCCAGATTTTTGTACTCTGCAATCTGGGATGATACTCTAGACCTGATGAGTGGGCTGAAATCTCCACTAAAGCGCCCCCCTAGCCAACCCCAACCCTCACTCACCCGCTATCCCATCTCATCCACTCCTCGTGGCCTCTCCAGAGTCTTAATGTAAATCGGCCAGTAAGATGCCTGCTGAAATTGCTCGTCAGGGAGGGAAAAAAAAGAAGCAAGCTAAGTAGACCTGTGCCGTTACGACGTTACTGTCAGCTCCAGTTAGCCATTACTGTGAGCTGCCACAGCCCCGAAAACTGCTTCTCCTCTCCTCCCCTCTCCCTCTCTCTCCCACTGACATGGCAGAGTGCGCAGCCACTCCTGTGTTTTAAAATGAACACATATTTTCTGATGGCTGTCCAGGATAAAAAAGAGGTCAAGTAGATTGTCCCAGCGATAATAGGCCTTCCATTTTCAGTTTTATGCCTCTCGCCCCGTGCTCCTCCTCCTCACCATGCAGAAATCGCAGGCGTCACAGGGGCTAAAGCACCCGCACTAAAAGAGGTGTCATCCCCGTCTCTTTGAGGAATTAGGCAGGATTACAGCCATAGGCACGGCTCCAGCACGCCATAGCAGCTTGCAGAGATCCCATTAATTACAGATCTATATTATGTTTGCACAGCTCAGTGCTGAGCAGGAGCTGGGGCTCTCTCTCTTTCTCGCCGCCAGAAGCTTAGTTTGCCCTGTGCCAGAGAGACACAGACAGAGAGAGGGACAGAGAGAGAGAGAGAGAGAGAGAGAGAGAGAGAGTGAGAGAGAGTAAGAGAGAGAGAGAGAGAGGGGGACGGGGGGGAGAGAGAAACAGAGAGGGACAGATAGAGAGAGGGACAGAGAGAGAGGGACAGAGAGAGAGGGACAGAGGGATGGAGGGGGACAGAGGGAGAGAGAAAAAGAGATGGACAGAGAGAGAAAGATAGAGAGAGAGAGGGACAGAGGGAGGGAGGGCGATGGAGGGAGAGAGAATAAAAGAGAGGGATAGAGAAAGAGAGAGAGAGAGTGCACTCAGTCCATGCCAGTGTAGGGCATGACCCTATTCAACTGCCACGCTCCCTGATTTATGGAGTCTTTGGGCAGCACGGGAGAGCTCCCTGCCCACTTTGTTTGTGCGTCACCAATACTACACTTAGTCCCCTCTACAGTACCACAACACGCGCACACACAAACACACACACACACACACACACATACACACACGCACACACACATGCATACACACACACACACACATACATAAACACACACACAAACACACACACGCATACACACAAACACAATCACACACACACACATGCATGCTTAAACACACACACACATACACACACACACATGCATACACAAACACAAATACGTACACATACACGCATACATACATACACAGACACACCCACGACCACCTCCATCCTTCCATCAAATCTATCCATCAACTCCCCTTAGCAGTACACCTTCTGCTTCTGCCACCCATAATGGTGATGCCTCTCTCCCCTCCAGCTGGTGGCTTGGACCACACGGGCCTGGTAAAAAATTGAATACTTTCAAGGTTGGCTTGTGGCTGTCCTGTAATTGTGTTATTTTTCTCCTTAGTTTTGTGTATATGTGTTGTATTTTCTTTTTGTTGTCATTGAAACTAGCTTGCCGTCTGTGTCTCTGACAGTACCTGCAACAGCTGTTGGCATGGTAACAGGAGGTTTGACACTTACTGTGTACTGAGAATGGGTGGGGCAGAGCCCTCAGTGGTTTTGTGGAGTGTGGCTTATTTTGGTGTTTCTCAAACCACCACCCCGCTCCCTCTACCTCGCTACAAACGGCTGTAGAAGTTTCTGTTGTGTTCACACAACATTAGAAGCCACCCATTGGAGCTGCTTTTGAATGTTTCCTTTACGTCCTATGCAAATGAATTAGTTCCAGCTCCCTGTTTACAGCTCACAGCCACTGAGGCGGAGATCAAAGAGCCGTGCGAAAAATCAAAACAAAGGACATGAAATAAGGACAGTTAAATGCCCAATTCCACCGAGACATCTCCCTCTCCCGCTCCCTTTTATGCAAATGGCTGTGATGTCTAGCCCAGGCACAACCACATAGCCCACCTGTGTGTTTACAAACTGGTCCAAACGCTCTCTCTTTCTCCCTGTAGGCTGGTGCTGGGTCGTGGCTGCCTGGCTCCCTGGCAGAATATGCACACCTCCCTGACAGCAGACTGGAGCTCCTCTCCCAGAGGACGCGGTAGAAATAAAGCTCGCCTGGGTGTCTGTGTGTGTGTGTGTGTGTGTGTGTGTGTGTGTGTGTGTGTGTGTGTGTGTGTGCGAGCAAGCGGTAGCTGCTAACTAACATAGGGATCTCATGTTTGATTCATCGCCTGGTGCGCTTTTCCTCGCTGCTTCTGCGTTCTGCGAGCGACGCGTGGAACATCAGAGGGCCTCGGCTGAGGAGGACTTTCATCTGTGCCTGCGAGGATGAGACGGGTTGGAGGGATGTGTGGGATGCGAGAACCACCAAGCGCCAGCTCCAGCGCCAGCTCCATGTTCGGCATACCTACCCGCTCTGTGCTGACTGGTCGCTGCCGCTCTCCGCACGCTCGTGCACCCCCCCACACCACCCCCCCACCTCCATCCCCATCCCCACCCACCACCAACACCACTCCCCAAACCCAGCCCCCACCCTACCCCACCCCAACCTCTGGGAGAGCGCGCGGGCCCATAAGTGCACTTAGAAGCCCTTGTTCTTACAACTGTTCCATCTGTGGAAATGCACATTTACATCTCTGACTTCCTCTCGGGGGCGCCTGGCCTGCCAAGCACATCCAGCTGGGCGCCTGGGAGTGGGGCACTGCCTTGCAGAAACAGCAAGGAGACGGTAGGTCTGGGAGAAGGGCAATGAGGAAGACAGAAAGAGAGAGAGAGAGAGAGAAAGAGAAAGAGAGAGAGAGAAAGAGAGAGAGAGAGGACTTACGTGTGGATGCGGGGCATGCAATGCCAAACAGTGGGGTGTTTGTTATGGCCCGGTATTTGTTATTCTAATACCAAAACAAGGCCTGCATTGGGAGCTGGTGGGATTCAAATGCATGTGTCAGTGTGTGCCGCACAGGTGCGACTCAAGTTCGCGAGCAACTTCCCTCTCGCCGGGTTTGTCAGTTACGGCCTCCCGCCATCTGCTCTGTACGGCCACACCTGCTTCCCCTGGCAAAACAGCGCCACAGAGGGCTGTATAGACAGCTCACTCGAGAGAAGGAGGGAGAGAGAGGGAGAGAGAGAGTTAGAGAAAGTGAGAGAGAGAAAGAGACGGAGAGAGAGGGGGGGGGGTGAGAGTTAGAGAGAGAAAGAGAAAGAGAGAGAGAGAGAAAGAGACGGGGAGAAAGAGGGGGAGAGCGAGAGTTAGAGAGAGAGAAAGAGAGAGGGAGAAAGAGAGAGAGAGCGAGAGAGACAGTTGAGCGGGGGTGGAGCGATAGAGGAAGGGGAAAAAAAAACAAAGAGACGAGTCCTCTGACCTTTATGGCACCTTTTGTGTGGATGCGTGCTGGTGATTAATGTGCCTGTGGGTCTGTGATGGAGGGATGGGGCTCTAGTTTGTCATGCATGGGTGATGGGCCTCCAGAGCATTGCAACACTCTTTCTTTTTGATCTCCTGCCCCCACCCCCATCTTCACCCCAGCCCCCCCCCCCCCCCCCCCCCCCCCCCCCCCACACACACACACACACACACACACACCTTCCCTCTGTTGTCAGGGAGTGAAATGTATCAGGTGTTGACATAGTAGCCATTTCTCTTTTGTTCAAGTGGAGTAGAAAATTATGTAAAGGCTGTCATCATCCCTTGTTGATAATGCAGGCTAATAGCTGTGTGTGTGTGTGTGTGTGTACAGACCCATTGTGTAAACATAGACGGACACTAGGAGGGTGTTTCCGACGCATAACCATGTGTTTATGAAACCACAACGCGTGTATTTCCGCATGCACTCTACATGATACAGATGGAGACGTTAAGAGCTAACAGTTCTTGTGTTTGCATGGCTGTGGGTGGGCAACCGCTAGTTAATGAGTATACGACATTTATGCATTTGACAGAGGAAGGAAAATTGGGTGTGGATGTGTGTAAGTGTGTATGGGGGTTGGCAGGATGTGAACAATTACAAAGAGAGAGTGTGAGAGAGAGAGAGAGAGAGAGAGAGAGAGAGAGAGAGAGAGAGAGAGAGAGAGAGAGAAAGAGAAAGAGATGCTTGTTGTTTGAACCCCTGTGGGCGTGGGTGGATTTTGATGCCCTCTTGAGTCCATGGTGAGCACTTCTCTCTACCACCTTTCCTGGGGGTGGAGCTGAAACAGATCGTTTAGACACCGAGGGAGGTGGGGAGGTGAGGAGGGGAGGTGGGGGGGGGTGAGAGGAGGGGAGAGGAGGGGGAGGGGATGGTGAGAAGGTGCCAGACACAATCTGCCAGGGAGCAGGACTGGCTCTGTGTAAGGGCGCACTTGCAACAGCCCCTCCTCAAAAACACACATATCACACACATGTGCACACACACACACACACGCACGCACACACACACACACACACACACTTTTCCTTTACACTTCATATGGTCCAAATCTGCCTGTTGGGGGCTTGAAAAAATGTTCACAGCCTTTCATGGCAGCCCAAAGCCACAGAGCTTTTTCTTTCAAAGAACACAAGTATTTCTCACACCCACTAACGTACTGTTGCCTCCCTAATCTTGGGATGAGGATTGGTGGTGATGGGGGGTTAAAAGGAGGGGGAGCCTTGAGTTAATCCAAACTCCCTCACCAGCACCATTTCATGCTCGCCCACAACCCCCCATCCGACTTGATGTGGGTGGGAGGTGGGGGGAGGGTTGGTGCACTGACCACTGGGGATCCTGATAACTCTGAGCTGAGAGCTGCATCAGAGTGAGAGGAGGCTTCTTAAAAGTGTGTCCTCCAGCTACAGCCAGCCAGCACGAGCCTCATCCTCCCTGTTAATCAGCTTCCCCCATGCCCATTCTCTCTCTCTCTCTCTCTCTCTCTCTCTCTCTCTCTCTCTCTCTCATACACCCCCCAAACCCACACACACATACACACACATCAAACACTCACTCGGAAGTGCTTCTAGAATCCTCTGCCTTTTCTCTTAGATGTTCTGTGCTTCAAGGTCTCGCTTGCGTCTACCTCACACAAGGCTGAATGAATCATCCTCGGCGGATTACCTTTTGCTTTTGTCTCCTGTGCTGCTTGGTGAGAATATATTTCCCCACCCTTCCCCTGCTTTGCTCTCACAGTCTCTCGTTACCCCTTGACTTTCTTTCTCTGCCTGCATTTATGTTTTCCTCCATCTTTCTCTCAGTCTTTCTGGCTGGATCATGAACTGGGTCAATGGAAACAGGACCTCACCAAGTCTTAAGCTGTGTGTGGTTCATGCATGACCCTAGACTCCAAAAGAAGTTAAAATGTTAAGTAACTGGTTGGCATGTGCTGTTCAATGCAATGTACAGTCAGATTGACTGGTTGTCATGCAACCATATTAGTTAATAGTTAATGGAGCATAATGTGATAATTTGAAGAATGTAAAATTGTTTGAGGCATTTTGTTATTTGACTGGCTGTAATTATCTATCCCTTTATTTATAGCTAGCTGCTCATTTTTGTTTGCTAGCTGCCCAAACAATTCAGCTTGTAAACAAAAATTGTTTGCTAATTGCTAATTTTGACAGTTAGCTTACCTTACAAACAAATGAGCAGCACAAGCCAGCTAGTCAACTAGCTAGTGGCGTAGAAACTCACCCCTCTAAGTAGTTGCTGAACAACTGGCCCCTAAGTTGTCATTTTTTTGTTTCCACCATCTTTGCTAAATGGTTGAAAGATAAAAGCATGCTAGCTTGCGTAAATTAAATGTTAAAAACCGTATGCAATACTGATAATCTTTTAACATTTGCTAGCTCACCATTAGAGCTAGTAGTTTCATACTCTTAGATTATCAAAACAATAAAACCCCACCAGCTGGTGTAAGTGGTTACCAAAATCAAAATGGTAATCAATGGTAAAATTGCCTGCGAATTACCTGAATTGCTATTAAGTTTATATAACATAATTATATTTTTGTAATGATGATTTTTACATTCACTTTTATGGAACATCTAAATAGAGGTTATATAATTAAACAAAGCAAAGAAAAGTCATGAAATAAATTCTGTTTAAAATTCATGTGTGGAAGTTGTAACACTGGTGTAGAATAGGATCTCAAGCGCAACATGCAACATATATCTGAATTTTTATATTTGTTATTTTAATTAGTCCTCTACATAATATGGTCCTGCAATTTAACATCTCTGTAGGCCTCCATCAAATTTAGCACTCACTGCCATGGCAAAACATTTTCACAATAGTTCTTCAAAACATACATTTTACCAATAAAAGCAGCATAAAATGTTTTTTTTTTTTCAGCCTAAATGCATTAGATAATAGTAAACTGCCTCCAAAACATGTCTTGCTATGTTCTTCACTGGACCCTGTTCCCCGCCCTATTCACTCGCTTTTCCTTGAGTAAGAATATATTAGACTCACTAGCACAGGTGATAAACCTGAGTGGTCAGTGGGTCTTGGCTGGTGTGCCAAGCTTAGGTCTTATTTTAACACAAGTCAGGGACATAATTCCTTCTTAAGCAGTTCCACATTTAGATGACTTGCGGAATGAAACACCAGGGCACAAAAACTTCAAAAGAAGGTCAAGAATTGTGTCTGTTTTTGCATTTCACGACAACATACCAACATGGGTACATTTTCATCATGAACAGACGGCAGCCTTCCTCATCAGTGTTTGTGTCTCACCACTCCCCACACCTGATGCTGGTTCTTTGAAGCATTTCTAGGCCAAGGATACTGACTTTGTTTGTACAGCCTGCCTGGGAATGAAATGTATTCTTTAAATATGTAGGCTAATGTCTTTTCCCCCTCTTCTCTCAGTGCAGCAGACAGTAACTGGCTTTGACATCTCAACACAAAGCCGCATATTACAGCACTTACTGCTGGGTGCCTGCAAAGACACACACTTGTCAAGCCACCAAAGAAATAAAGTTAAATAAAGCATAGTTGTTTTTGGGTGAGATGGGGGAGAGTCTGTCCAACCAATGTTAGCGCTGACACTCAGAGAGGGTTTCTCTCCTTCCTTCCTTCCTTCCTTCCTTCCTTCTCTTCCTTTTTTTTTGTTTTTTTTGGTCACGCCTCCATTGGGCACAGGCCTCAGGATGATTTTCACACTGGGAGGACAGGAGCATGCCAAAACACACCCATGAAAAAGGGCTTTAAACAGTTAGTGCGCTGGTAATAACAACCGGGGCTGCATAGCTGAAAGATAGCATAGCTTCTTTTCTCAATCCTGTTTCTGTTTCTCGGTTTCTTGTATTGGCATCTAGCACACAGACTTGTAGTGGTGCGTGAATGTGAGTAAGATACTGAGGAACAATTATGGCTTGTTTTGTGCTCTAGTTTTTCCACTTCCCCCTTGGTCCCTTTTCAAACCGATTTTAATGCCCAACCACAAGAGAAGGATTAAAGATTATTTCTGTAAATGAGTCAACACTCGAAACTACAGACGGTTTGGCTTACAAAAGAGATTATGAATGTTTCAGGCGGATTTCAGAAATAATTGGGGTTTGTACTGATGCACAATGCAGCCCACTTAAGTGCAGCCACAGATTTCCACAGGGTTACAATCACACTGAACTTCAAGGCCTTAGCAACTACTGCCCTCATTTGCCAATTTTCCAATAAATTATTCACTTCATCAGAAGAACTAAACACTTAATCATGAATGGGATGTCTCTCTCTTTATACGAAAATAAATGCTTATTGCCTTGTCGTGGTACGTGCCCGAAACCATATCATTACACTTACACATAAGGATTTTATTTGAAATGCAGGTAAACAAGGAGCCTCATTGAACTGCCAAAGAGTGTGTCATGTCATCACTGACGCACGACTAAGAGTGGAACATCCAGCTGCCTCTCACACAGGAACAGCCTGTTCCGCCTGGTTCACTTTTAATGACTTATGTATGGGGAGTGTCTGTGGTTCTCCTTGACAACAACTTGCCCTGGCAACAGAACCCCCACCCACATCCTGTCTTACTGGTGACACAACCTCAACCTATCCACCTCGACTCCCCCACACGCCACACACCACCCCCACAGCTGCTGCCGCTGGCCTACCTGCTGAGTAATGCAGTTTTAATAGCATGAAGCTATTATCAGAAGACTCCTCCATACATCATGTACATTTACCAGCAAATTACTGGGTTAGGTCGATAATCAGTAAGCACATGGGTGAATCAATAGCTGCGCTCCAGGGGAATAATCCTGGGGTATAATGACAAGCCATTGATTTTTAAATAACTGCTCAGGTTTCAGAAACACTAATTACTCTTCTTCATCCCCGGCACACTGGCTGGGCTGCCTCCGCCCTGTTGCTGCCCTCTCCTCCTCTTCCTCCAAAAGGCTTTAAATTACAACCAAAAGCCATTAGACATTTGTATTTACAGCCACGCGTTTCAAAACGCTCCTGGACACCAGGTGAGGAATTCTTTACACAGCCGGTGGGCTGCCAACCGATTAGCCCCCGAGAGGCGCCCCGTGGGGGTGAAAAGAGAGGGGAGGGGAGAGGGATGGGGATGGGGATGGGGACAGAGAGGGAGGCAGGGCGGTAAAGAGGGAGGGAGATGAGTGGGGAGGCTATGGGTGATTGGAAGGAGGAGGGAGGAGAGGAATTGAAGACTGCAGCTGGGCAGGGACCATGGAGAGCCTCATTACTCAGGCAGGTCAGGATCTGTCGTCTGGGCCGTCACACCATCAGGAGCTGCCATGGGAAATACGATCATGCTCCTTCAATGAGGCAATCGAGGCCGATTACGTTAGCCACCCACTCAGACAGAGCTAGGATACACCAGAACAACAGAGTGCCCAAACTGCTTAGGCTCTTGCCATTATAAAGAGTACATCTTTATCGATACAGTTCTTTGTAGAAATTTAGGGACTGCACTAGTTACATTTTAATCCCTCTAGGCAAACAGTTTTAAAACATGACCTTATTATTTGGTACAGCAAGTACTGACGTGGATGCCAGGATAGCCAGGCCTTTATTTTTGTTCTGACTTCATGGCCACCCAAAGAATCTGGCGGATAATGTGCAGCTATCTGCTGTTTGGAGATGTTGGCATCATGCGATATTGACATCCGGCCGCCATCAGATAAGTTAGGTCATCCCGAAAGAGTATTATGACCCGGGCAGCGTGCCTCAACTCAATCATGACCTTCCCCTGGCTGGTACGATCCACTGCACCGCTGCCAAGATTGAGAGTAATATCTGCGCTCTGACTGACTGCATATGATGAATAAGTAATGGCTGGGTTGATGTGATGGCGGAGGACAGCAGTAGTCTGGCTGTGGCAGCGATTGGAAGCGACAGGCAAGCCGCGTGTCTCTATTTACTCAGAGGAGCCGCTGACTGATGCTCTGACAAACAATTATCTTAGTTGACAGCCAAGACACCGTAATTAATGAAATGTGCACTCAACGGAGTGGGAGGCAGGTGAACTGACATAGCAATCAAGTTTCTTTTTTTTCATTGTTGGTTTGTTATTCTGTTTTTCTTCTTTAACATGGTTTGTGCTACACTACCAGTCCTGTCTTGCAGCATTCTAAAATACTTCCTTCGCCGTGTTACGCCTACGTGTCTTTCGCGTGACATGAATTTCAGAACAGGAGGCTCATAAATATAAATACCCCCAATTCCCCGCCAGCAAAAGACGACTTGCAGTATGCTGAATTACACCACATTCGCTCAGCTGTTCCAAGAAGTCTACTCCCCCTCTGCAAAGTCTGTCTGTCAACGCTGGTGATACCAGGTGGAATGCTACATGCATTTCTGATGCCATCCAGTTCCTCTCACAAATATATTCAGCGATGAACCTCTTGCTGCTGACAGGTCCTCTCGGCGTGGCGAGGAAGAGCGCGAGTCATGGTGGTAAGTGCCTTATTATGGCAGGATGACTGTAGTTGCAGACGAGAGCGCGAGCTGTCACACAACATCCGTCATTAGAATAAGCGTGAGAAGCTCTTGTCGTTGATGGTATCACATTTTAATCCGCACCACATTATTAGTGCACTGGGGAAGGTCAGCGCCCGGCTCACACGAGTAGAAATAAACCCAGAGAAAAAGCTTATGGTAATTTTTTTTCGCTCAACCCTTCCCTTCCCTCCCATCCCCTTCTCTGACTTGAAATTTCAGCTGCATTTTATTTTTAAAGCTATTTTATACATTACCAGTGCATTAATGAAAGCCCTTGTATAATCTGGCAGAACAGGCCTATGCATGAGCTATGAATAATTCAAGGAGCCCAGCGACTTTGATTTCTTGTCTCAGGGGGAGATTTTTTTTTAGCTTTCATTGTCCACTCTGATGACCCATTATCCAGCCAGTAGATTGTAATCTTTCAGACCGGAATAGAGAGTGAAAAAGCACGACTATCTAACTTCCTTTTTGTATTCTTTTTAGTGCTTCCAAAACCAAGACCTGTCTTCCCCTTCCCCTGAGCTTTCTCTCTCTCTCTCTCTCTCTCTCTCTCTCTCTCTCTCTCTCTCTCTCTCATCTAACCTTCATTCAATTTCAAAGGCGATGTGAGCGACTGAAATAGAATTTTCATATCAAAAGTCTGAGGTATCTGCTTTCTGCCTGGCTCAGACAAGCAGAGCAGGCTGCTCCGTGGGAAGACAGGCTGCTTCAGAGGTGACGTTCCTGAGAGCTGTTGGGTGCATGTTCATCACAGTGCTGCTGGCCACTTACGCGTTTCCTCTCATCTGACAGCCACCTCACTGTGACGAAGCGTAAAGTGTATCCTCAGATTATTGGTCAAAGAGGGAAATGGTCTTTCATAGGCCGTTCCACCTGGAAGACAAGAAGTTCCCTTTCTGAGTAACTGTCAGCCCTCCAGAGATAGAATAACAAGGTATGCTATTTTTATTATTCCATGGCATTTAACATTGTTATTTATTATACCTGTGTTCTGTGTTTGTGTATAAATAACATTTTAACATAATCAAATGGCAGAATTTCAGATGAAAATGACAAATGACAAATACTAACAAACGACAGTATTTTTAGATTATATAGCCACAAGTGAGCATAAATATCACGAATTGTACATCCCCATCAGGTTACAGGTGGAACCTTGTTCTGACATAGGCAACAAAGCCATTTTGACAAATGGCATCCTGTTCATTACGGAAAGCCCACTTGGCCCATAAATGTGCTGCCCGCACTCGTCACGGCCCGCTTATATTATTGCGATTTAGCCTCGCATGAGTCACCACTGCGACTCGTTGTGGTGGCACAATGCATTTCATTTTGTGATTAGCAATCGACAGAGCAGAAATGACTTTTCCTGCACCTGGGACCTGGGCTGTTTCAAATCAATGCTTGTGGCGGGTCTTTAATCAATGAGCGTGTTGTAACTTGGGGGCTCATCTGTGAAGCAGGCCCCAGAGACCGAACGGGGAGAGAAAGCAAGCTTCATCCACTCTCGCTGACCTCTATAATTACCGTGTCCTGCTGCACAATTCAAATGTGCTTGCACTGAAATAATTGCCTTTAGAAGAGGACGGGAGGCTAGTGCTGGTAATGACGGTGGTGGGGGTGGTGGTGGTGGAGCCTCTATTCTAACTCTTATGAATTGCTGTGCATTCATACACACACACACACACACACACACACACACACACATAGTCACACACACACACTCGCACTCACACACTCGCACTCACACACACACACACATACACACACGCACACACACACTCACACACACACACACACACACACACTCAGTCACACACACACACACACGCACACACACACACACTCACACACATGCACACACATTCACACACACACACACACTCACACACACACACACACACCCCTGTCCAGCCCCACCCCCCTGGGTGTTATTTATTGAGGCTGTGCAGTATTTCTGACTGTCAGGCTGTTTGGCTGGCGTGGAGTGCACCCAGTGGCCGCATTAATGCAGCAGTCAGACAGCGTTAACAGGGAGGGCGTGGGCACCGGGCCTGACCCTGCCACTCCATGCTGCACCAAGACAGGAGGAGTGTGTGTGTGTGTGTGTGTGTGTGTGTGTGGAGATCAGATAGCATTAGCCAGGAGACGGCGGTGGGTGGTGGTGGTGGTGGTGGTGGTATGATGTGTGTGTGGGGGAGGGGTGGTGAAGAGGTGTGGGCTGGGATGGATTGGGTTGGGTTGGTGTGGGTTGGGCAAGGGATGGGGTGGGGTGGCCGAGGTGGCGTGTGGGTATGAGCGGTGCACTCAGGAGGGCAGATGTATTTATCTGGGTAATGATAGTCATCTCTGGCTGCCCGGGCGCCCCCGGTCGGCGGTGACAGTGATGTAGAGCGGGGCCGTGGCGTTGGGGCCCTCCGCCGGTAGCGCGGCAGCCGAGTCCCCGCGGTGCTCATTAAACTTCCATAGATTGCATTCCCCCGTCTCCCCGCCGGGCCTCCAAAGTGCCTTTTATTAATTCATAAAAACACATTGCACAAGTGATTGAGTCTGATGAGCAGCGGAGCAGCAAAACACGAGAGATGGCGGGTGGGGGTTGGGGTTTGGGAGGGGTTGGGGGGGGGGGGGGGTGGGTGGCGGTAGCATTGCACGCCTGAGCTCCAGCCCTCCATGTAACTCCCCATTCCACGCAACCCCCCCCACCTCTCTCTCTCTCTCTCACACACACACTCACACACACACACACACACACACACACACACACACACACACACACACACACACACACACACACACACACACACACACACACGCACACTCCACCACCACTGTCTCATCCCCCACCACTCTCATCTCCCTGGCAAAACTGGCCTTGGAAAAAAATAAAGAGAGAAAAGAGAGAGAGAGAGAGAGAGAGAGAGAGAGAGAGAGAGAGAGAGAGAGAAGCGAGACACAGATGTGTTGTGAAACATTAATAGCCGCTGCTGCAGTTTCCCTCCGGCAGGGAGAGTAAGGGCGGCCAACACAAGCGCCGTTTTTTTTTTTTTTTTTCACGCTGACATTTCATTGCTGTGCAGATTAAGCAGCGTAAACACGTCTAACTATTCTGGCCGTGTGCTTGTCGGCCTGCCTTGTGAACGCGATGCATGGCTGCCCTTATCGAGGCTCCACAGACACACTCCCCAAGGTTGGTGTGTGTGTGTGTGTGTGTGTGTGTGTGTGGGGCGGGGGTGGGGTTTGGTGGGGTGAGAGCCAAAACGGGAAGGGGGAGGGTGGGAGTGGAGGGGGAGGGGGAGGGGAAGGGGAGGATGAGGGTGGGGGTGGGGGTGAGGGTGGGGTGGGGCGGGGGAGAGGTGGGGTGGGGTGAGAGCCAAAACGGGAAGGGGGAGGGTGGGAGTGGAGGGGGAGGGGGAGGGGGAGGGGAAGGGGAGGATGAGGGTGGGGGTGGGGGTGGGGGTGGGGGTGATGCCTTTGCCTCTGCCTCTCTGTGCTGCTTCTCCAGAGAGCCAGAGACGAACAAGGCCCAGATATGGATTGCTACGATTGAATTAAAAACATTAGCTCTAGGGTGAACGCATGAATCCTGATGACGGCACCAGGGGAAAATAGAGAAAATGCGTTTGGCTGCGAGGGCCTTGAAAACCAAGGCTAATGGATTGGAGAAAGAGCCGGAGCGCAGGGGGGGGGGGGTGTGGGGAGAGAGCGGGGGGTAGATGGGGTGGAGGCAGTCAGAGAAAAACATTGCACAACTGGCTAGTAAGAGACTGTGTGTGTGTGTGTGTGTGTGTGTGTGTGTGTGTGTGTGTGTGTGTGCGTGTCTGTGTGTTTGTCTGTGAGTGTGTGAGAGAGAGAAAAAGAGGTAAATGAATGGATAGGGGCCAGAAAGCTTCAAATTAACCATCATTATAGCCAGCTCTATAAATATTATCCCTCCAGCTAGGGGTGGATGAGCCTTATTTCCAGAGGGTAAAGAGACACACAGTTAATAACAGATGCAGTGTGTGTGTGTGTGTGTGTGGGGTGAGGTGGGGGGGTGTCGCCCGGGTAGCCTGGGGGGAATTACAGATTCCTCATCAGACGGCTGTCCACCTGCCCCTGCCACACACCTCCCGGGCACAGAGAGCCAATGCACACCCCCGCCTACCCCATAACACTCATTCATAGCACCATTTTTCAGCCCCCCCCCCAACAACTGCACCGACTCCTGGGAGGCTAGGGCTCTGAAAGGTTGTTTTTGAGGACAGAATCCTGCTCTTTCCACATACACACACACACACACACATACACACACACACACACACACACACACCACCCTTCAGGATTCTTCATATACTCGTGTTATGTGAGGATAAGCTGTTTTGTTGTCATTTTTTTCTGTAATTCTGTTTTCTCTGCACTGGCGCTGGAAAAAAAGCGGGCCTTTTGCCTTTCCACTGGCAGGTGGCAGCGAAGGCAGCCTGTGTGCTGTGCAGCGATGGCGGGCAGGGAAGGCGGGAGGGCGGACGCTGTTCAATGTGACGGCCACGGTTCGCCTGGCATGACTGCCCATGCATTGAGCGGGGGTGGGGGGTGGGGGGGAGGGCTTTGAGAAAACAGCAGCGAGCGCTAATTGGACACAAACGCAGGGCACATTAATGCAGTTTCCTAATGTTTGCCGATGATTTTAATGACATTTTATAATTGGTCTATTTATCTGTATAATACATTATTGACTACGCTCGGAGCAATTGGAGCTATTTTGGGTGATTATGAATAGGGCGAGCGGTGCGTGATTAATGTGACATGGGTGCCTTGGAATTTGTTGACTAAACCCGTAAGTGTTTACGCAATAATACACCCCAGCTCAAATGTTTACGCAATGTCCCAGGATGCTGTGCTACAGAGGAGGGCACCAACACAAAGCTGAAAGGCTAGTACATAGCTGCATTACTGAATCCAGCTTACAGCTTACTGATTAGCCTTTGTCCATGTGGTTGTATGTGTACACACATATATATGCCTGTGTGTGTGTGTGTGTGAGTGTGTAGACATGTGTGTTTGTGTGTGTGTTTCATGTGAAACCTGTCGCTAAGACACATGACCACACATTCCCGGGAGTGCTGGGGCATGACTAATGAGCTATGCGAAGCGAGCGCGGACTGGATCTGCCATCCGGAGACGGAGGTGGGAAATGGCTGGGAGCCGGCCACGCACGCCGAGCACGCCGAGCCTCTCGCTGCCCTGTTGTCCACCGGCACTCCAGCTGTTTGAGGCCGCCACGTCAGGGCTGCGGGGACGGTGTGTATGTATGTGTGTGTGTGTGTGTGTGTGTGTGTGTGTGTGCGTGTGAGTGCGTATGAGTCATGTGTATGTGTGTGTGTGTGTAGGGGGGTGTTGGGTGGTGAAGAAATGCTCCCCAGTGCAGTGTGACATGGGGGCGGGCCAGAGTCTGAGTGAGCGGCGGGAGACCAATTACTGTTATATATAGAGCTGGATATTCTCTAAAGGGCTGCAGTTCATTCAGACAAGAATAATGTCAGGTAGACACCTGGAGAAATCTTTTTTTTTTTTTTCCAGGAGAGAAAGGATGGGAGATTAAAAGAGACAGGCTGTGCGGTTGCTGATGTGTGTGTGTGTGTGTGTTTGCATGGTTCCCTGTGTTTGTGTGTTTGCATCTGTATGTGGGAGTATATTAGTGTTGCTCTGTGTGTGTGTGTGTGTACATATATGCATGACTGATGAGAGAAAAGAGCAATGTGTGGGCAGCAAACGGAGTGTGGCAACTGTAAACAGCACTGTTTCAGCTCTTTCTGTTCATCTTTTTTCTTGCCTTCCTCCCCCCCTTCTCTCGTTCTCTCTCTTTTGCTCACCCCGACTCTCATTACCAGCTCTTGCACACCGACTGCAAGAAGCCAATCAAAGCCGCACAACAAGAAGTTGCAGATGAAAAGAGGTGGCTCTCTCTGCGGCGGCCTCCATCAGCCAGTTGTTAGGCGTGTAATGAACCTGCCGCAGCACGGGCCAGATTGCCGCGCCTCACCTCGCCTCGCCTCGTCTCGCCTCGCCTCGCAAGCCCTCCCCTTCACCTGACAGTCCAGGTCATGGTCACCTTCCGTGCAGCATGGTAATTAAGGCTGTGCTGATGCGGAGACAGCTTTAGCTCGGTATTATTATATCAGTATCATGCAATAATGGGCTATTAAGGGTGTGTTCTTTCACTTTTTAATATACATATATTCCAGTTACAGTTAACAAATATACACGCACACAAATATACAAATATGACAAATACATTTTACATGTATGTCCATAGAAATTACTTTTTAAATATTGTTTAAAGATGTGTTATTTTGTAATAGAACAGGTAA
Source organism: Coilia nasus (assembly GCA_027475355.1). NCBI lineage: Eukaryota > Metazoa > Chordata > Actinopteri > Clupeiformes > Engraulidae > Coilia > Coilia nasus. The sequence continues at coordinate 8,725,274 of CM050207.1, forward strand.
GCAACATCTGTAAAAAATTAAGTTGGAATATTTTAAAAATGCTTAGTATTACAGTGAGCTATAGCTGTAGCCATAGCTAGCCTTTTGAATTAACAGTAAACCCAATATATAGCATATGTGATTTACCAATTAGCATGAAACTAGTATTATGGGTCATATGTATTTATCACAGTGAACTTACTCAACAGGATGCAGGCTCAAAAGCAGTACAGTGGCCTCTTGAAATGTTCTGTGCATGTAATGGAGGAATACGTAGGGTCTGTGTCTGCAATAGACATGCAGTGGTGTGCTGTTAGCATGTGTATTGAAGAGTGCACATAGTGATAGTGTAAAAGATAAACTGAAATTGTATTGAATCTGGTTGTTTTAACCAAGAATTTAAGGAATACATATGTTATAAGGTGTTTTTACTTAGGCAAACCTGCAATTTTGCAGAATCTCAGTTTATTATCATTAATACCCCTACATTCCCACATGTTTCTGGTAATTGCAATTGAAATTTTCCAGCTTTTGAAAAGTCCTAAAATTTCGTAACCGTACCCATACCACTGGGTTTCATAAATACACCAGAGTACTCAGAATACAAACATCTGTAGTAGCCTATTATTGAAGAGCTCATGTTCACTCTGAGAGATCACTAGATAGCATTATAAGATAGCATCTTGTTTTGACCGTTTGTTATCAATACAGAGTTGTTGTTGACATGTTTGCCCTGTACTTCCTGGTTTGCCTCTTAAGCAAACAATTCCTCTGAAACCCGTTCCCCCTAATTTCACTGCGCTACAGTTTGAGTGCCCCCCCAAAACCACAGCATTTGCCTTATTCAAAATAATTCAAGACAGGTTTCGATTCTGCTTTCAATAAGTGAAACACTCCTCTCGCTTATGCCTTTTAGAGCATAAATGTTTTAAAAAAATGTGTGTTGGTGGCACTGGAGTTGTTGCATGAGTGGTTGCTTGCATGAATATTATGACTTATTATGAGTCATATAATTAGTTCATATAGCAAAAGTGTTGTAAGTAAAAGTGTTGATAGGAGGTATGTGTGATGATAGTTATATATAGATGATATACTACTTGTGAATAAAGATCATATTTCAAAAGCATGGTCAATATTGTGTTTTGTGTTATCCTCTCATACACAAGTGTGGCTTTGGCCTGTGGTTTGAGTGTGTCGGGGTTGGCAGCCTGTGTTGTGGCTGGGGCAACCCTGTTCGATAAACAGCAGGCCCTCAGAGAGTTGAGGCGGAGGTGGAGGTGCCGTGTGGCCTGCATTAGCCATGACCCCTGCGTGGCTCCCTCTCCACCCCCCCACCCCCCACCCCCCTTCAGAGGCGCTGTGCTGCTTGCTCCTGCGGCTGATGCTCGGTCAGGGACGACGAGGGCTCCGCGAGCCCAGCCACCAGGCCAAACCACTCAGGCGGCCTCTGCGGGCAGGAGATGCATGGCCACTGCACCAGTGTAGCGCAGAAGCGAGTGTGAAAACAGGAGGCGAGCGAGGTGTGAAAACAGCGAGATGAGAGGGATGGGTAGCTGGAGGACTCTTGAGGGGGGAAGAACTGGAGAGGAGAAGAAGAGAGGGAGGGAAGAGAGAGGATGGAGGAGGAGGAGGGAAGGGTGGGCAAGCGTGGCTCGTGTGTGGTGGGGAGTGAGGGGGGAAGGGAGCGGGTCATAAGGACAGCGAGGGTGGGGCAGATTTTTCAGGGCGGGGGGGGGTTGGGGTGATGGGGTAGGGGGGGTGGCTATTTGGGATGGCGCTGTGCTGCCCTGGTGCACATCAATCTGTTTAATTTTAGCTACAGATTGCCGCTGTCTCTTTATGCATGGGCAGCATGAGGCGTGCATCCGTCATGAAGCAGCACATTAGAAGAGAGACGGAGCTGTTAGGATGCTGTGCTGGAACAGATGGCTGCTAGGCGGAGGTGTTGCGGGAGCCTGCTAGGTGTTCCGTGCCAGTGCCCAGGGCCTGCAGCCTGACCCCAGTCATTAGACACAGGCATCCTTCAGAGGTGGCAGAGTGGCCCAGATTGGGAGGAGGAGAGATAGGGAGATGGGAGATAGAGGGGAAGGGGAGACGACAGATAGAAGGAAAGAGAGAGGCAGAGAGGGATATAGAGAGGAAAGAAGAGAGGAGAGGAGAGATAGAGAGATAGGAGATAAAGGGAGAGAGGACAGAAAATCAGGAGAGAGAGAGAGAGAGAGAGAGAGAGAGAGAGAGAGAGAGAGAGAGAGAGAGAAAAAAAGACAGCCCTCAGTCTCTACACCAAGAGCCCATCCACGCAGGCAGAGACAGCCGCACATAAGTCACCCAGGCTTCTGCTAATGTCCTCCATCTTGCCTGGCCAGTGGTGCAGATAGGACTCTCTAAAATGGCACCCAAGTGGTTTAGCCTCTCTCTCTCTCTCTCTTTCTCTCTCTCTCTCTCTCTGTCTCTCTCTCTCTCTGTTTCCCTGGTTCTGTTTTTCTCCCTCTCTCTCTCTCTCCGCTCTTTCCAGCCAGTGCTGGTCAGCTCCGTGGCGGTAGCGCCGTAATAACCACCCTCCTCTCTGACAGGGAGTATTCACACATGATGAATTCAAACACTTAAAATTCTGTATGCTTGACTATGCTCACTCCCTCCTCCCTCCTTCTCCTCCTCCCATCACCACCACCACCGCTAGCTACCACCACCACTATTACCCACACTACCCCCCACCATCACCGCCCGCCCCGCCTCCCTCGGTCCCGCTGCCTGGCGGGGTTGGCTGGCGGTGCCACTGACAGGCTCGCTGTTTTGGAGGCAGGAAGGGGAGCGGGCGAGCGCAGGGAAAAGCGACAGATGATGCAAGCTCGGCCTGGCTTGAAGGGGGGATGTGTGGCCGGCGTGTGTGAGAGAAGCTTTGTGTCCACTGGCTCCAGAGCAGCTCTTGACATCCCCAAGCACAGAGGAACAAGTGCACAGTGTGTGGGAGATTCTGGCAAGTCCTAGTGGGATGCGGGGGAGGAGGGGGACGGATTGAAGGCGAGGGAGGGAGGGAGGGACGGAGGGAGGGAGAGAGGGAGGGAGGTGGAGGACAGGGAGTGGTGGTAGTGGTGCTGGTGGCTGGGGTGGTGGTGATTGGCTGGATAGGGTGAAGAGAGCACTGAGACAAAAGGGGGCCTGAAAAGCTGTGAGCGCCATCTGCTGTCTGGCTGCCTGAGTGCCTGCTCTAGTGAAGCTCTGCTCTTCCTGTACGCGCTGCCTCACTGAGGCTCTGCTGTGGGAGAAGGCCAGGCCAGGCCAGGCAGGTTTATTTGTATAGCGCATTTCATACAATACCACGGCAATTCGATGTGCTTAACAAAAATAAAAGCAAAGGACAGTATGTATAAGCATAAAAGATAAAATAGTTGTAACAGTAAAACAAGTAGGTGGTAAATAAAAGATATAAAAGTATACAAACACATAAAATAAGTATAAAATTAGAAGAAATCATTAACAGAAAGCATCTGAAAACAGCTTGGTCTTGATTCTTGAGTCTAGATTTGAGCAGTAGGAGCATTTTTTATGTCTTCTGGAAGTTGGTTCCAGAGCTTTACAGCATAGCAGCTAAAAGCTGCTTCACCACATTTTGTTCTAACAGCGGGTTCTGCCAACAGATTTCTCTGATGTGATCTCAGAGACCTAGTTGGTGCATATAGCTGAAACATATCCAATAGGTAATTGGGTCCCATCCCATTTAATGATTTTAACACAAGTAGCAATGCCTTAAAGTCAGTTCCTTAACTGTGCAGGGACCTTAAAAGAAGAAGCACACAGAGCCTCCAAACGCGCTGAACAGAAGTGTCTCTGTTTCCTGCCCGTTACACCTGTTTTTCAGGCTTCGTTAACTTGCTTATTAGCTTTTTTTTTTTCAGGGTCATTGAAAGCGTTTCAGCATCCTGTAATTTAAGGAGAATTGCAAATGTTTTTTTTTTTGTTTTTTTTTGAAACAGTGCAGGTGTCTTTGTTTTTTTTTTTTTTTCATGGCTCAGGCATCTGAAAGTGTTTGGCACTAACAAAGCCTGACAAGGGCCCTGATCTTATCTGTTTGAGTTTGGTGTTTGTAAGCAAACTGCTGGCAGTTGCAGAAGTGTGTTTGCCCGCACGTGTTTTTTCTGTATGGGTGTGTGTTTGTCTTTGGTGTGGCTGCACTGCTTTCATCTCCGCCTCAGGACAAAAACTACAGTGTCATGTGTGCTTTTCAGGGCAGACGAAGGGCGAGCAGGAGGGAGGTCGGCGGGGGCAGGGCTGTGCTGGGTGGCCGGGCCGGGGCCGGGCCGGGGCTGGGCCGAGCCTGGGCCGGGGGGCGCGGGTGGCGGATGGGTGAGTGGATGTGGGGGCTCCTCGGATGTCTGATGTCTGGCCGTGTCCAGTCACGCCGGCCCCTGGAGCCTTGGTGGATGTGGGCTGCGCTGTCAGCTAGAGTCAGGCCTCCCAGGCGCAGCTTGATTCCTGTCACCGTTCCCCAGGGAGACACCTCCACAGCCGGCTGCCTCCCAAATCTGCCTCTGGAGACAGCGGGGATGCATGGTGTGGCAGGGTTGAGTGGATGACTCTGGAGACAGCGGGGATGCATGGTGTGGCAGGGTTGAGTGGATGACTCTGGAGACAGCGGGGACACATGGTGGGGCAGGGTTGAGAGGATGACTCTGGAGACAGCGGGCATGCATGGTGGGGCCGGGTTGGGTGGATGACTGGAGACAGCGGAAACACATGGTGTGGCAGGGTTGAGTGGATGACTCTGGAGAGAGCGGGGACACATGGTGGTGCAGGGTTGGGTGGATGACTCTGAAGACAGCAGAAACACATGGTGGTGCAGGGTTGAGTGGATGACTCTGGAGACAGCGGGGATGCATGGTGTGGCAGGGTTGAGTGGATGACTCTGGAGACAGCGGAAACACATGGTGGGGCAGGGTTGAGTGGATGACTCTGGAGAGAGCGGGGACACATGGTGGGGCAGGGTTGGGTGGATGACTCTGGAGACAGCGGGGACTCAGGGTTGGGTGGATAACACTGCCTCCTCTGCCTCCTCCTCCTCCTCCTCTTCCTGCTTCCTGCTTTCTGTCCTTCATTTCCTCCATCTTCTCCTCCCCCTCCTCTCTTACTGCCTCCTCCTCTTCCTCCTTTTTTTACCTCTTCCCCTTTTCCTTTTTCTTCTCTTTCTACCTCTTTAACTCTTTGTCCTCTTCCTCCTCCTTTTTACCTTCTCCTCTTTTTTCTTCTTAACCTATCCCCCTTTTCCTGCTCATTTCACCTCCTCCTCTTCCTACTTCTTCACCTCTTTTTCTTTTTTACCCTCTCTCTCTCTCTCTCTCTCTCTCTCTCTTTAGCTCTGAGATTTCTGCCTGTGGCTTTTCATATGGTAGGGCGAGGTGCAGATGTGTGTTTTTTACCGTTCCATTATCCAGCAGCAGCAGCAGCAGCAGCAGCGGTGGCGGCAGCAGCACAAATGAAGTGTGCTCTCTCAAAGAGCTGGATGAGCCTTGAGTGATGGGCTTGCGGTGCAGGGCTGTTATTAGGCGGGAGAGCGCAGGGGCTTTGAGTGTTTAGGAGTGGGGATGTGGGGTGTGTGTGTGTGTGTGTGTGTGTGTGTGTGTGTGTGTGTCTATGTGTGTCTATGTGTGTGTGTGTGTGTTGTGTGTGTTGGGCTGGTGAGAGTTGTGTGGAAGGAAAATAAAAATAAAAGTGCTTGCCGCTTCAACGCAGTGACCTCACACCTATTACACGTCGTGTTCTCACAGCTACCCATCACGCTGGGAGCAGCCATGAAAGACAATGTAGCTTTCCTCTCTAAAATGCCCTGATGAGTGGGGGGTTGGGGGGGGGGGGGGGGGGGGGGGAGTAGAGGCTCCTCTCCTCCTTCAAAATATAAAAAGCACATCACCTGGCATTTACTGTATCATCAACCTGAATTACAAGCGTCGTCTTCTCTCTCTCTCTCTCTCTCTCTCTCTCTGTTTGTCTGTCTCTATTCCATCCTTTCTGTCTTCCTTGCTCTCTTTCATTCTGCCTGCCCTTTCTCCCACTCCTTCTCTCTCCTGTCGGCCAGAACACCAGTAATTTCTCTGTCACACCTGTCTAATAGGCATGTTCCTGCGGCAGGAATGGTAATGTGTGATAATATGTGGGTGCTGTATCATGCATGGTTTGAGCTGAATTTAGAGCAGGCAGAGGTAATATGGCCTCGTTCAGGCTCGCTCTCCCTCCTCCTGTGTGTCTGCAGAAGGGACAAAAATGAAGGGAGAGAGAGAGAATGTGGCAGAGTGCAGTGGAGCGATGGAGACAGACGGAGAGAGAGAGAGAGGTGGTGAGGAGAGCAAGAGACATGGCGGAGGGCGGGGGGAGAAGGAGGAGGGGGGAAGTCGAGTTAGAGGAGGAAAGAGGGATGGAGAAATAGAGAGAAGGAGAGAGAGAAAGAGGGAGGGAGGGAGCTGAGGGTGTTTATCTGCTGTAAATGACATGGCTGTGAGGTTGATGCTGACTGACAGGGACACCGCGCACCGCGGTTCTGTCTGGGGGCAGAGGCAGGCACAGTGGTGGTGGTGGCAGCGGTGGCGGTGTTAGTAGTGGTAGTGGTGGTGGCAGCAGCAGCAGCAGTGATGGGGCGCTGGAGAAAGGTCACCGCCACCGCCTCTGTCCAGCGGCCAGCCACCGGGCGCAGCGCGGCACGGCACAGCGCGGCACGGCACAGCCCCCTCGGAGACAGCCAGCGGCAGCGGGAGACAGAGCGAGAACAAATGGACACTTCACCTTTAGATTAATCACCCCGCGCCCATGTTATTTAAAGCATACTAATTCATCACACAGGTGAGCCTGTATGATTCATCAAGGTCAACGGAAAAAAAAAAAAAGAAATTGGGTGATGAAATGGATTCCCAAGATCCTGGAGGTGTGGAGCAGAGGAAATGTTTCCCCCCAAAGCTCCTCCTCCTCCTCCTCCCCCTGTCCGCCTCCCCCTCGCCCTCGCCCCGTACGCCAGCTTCGTGTTATATATATCGTCTAAAACAGGGACGTGACAGGAAATGGCGGTGTCAGAGTTTGACTGCTGCCTGCTACTGAGAACCTTGACTAATGAGAGTACAGCTTCCTACAACCTTCCTCTGAGGAGAGAGTGAACCACTTATCCCAGCCGTTCATTCTGGAGAATTTCATTTCGAAGTAATAAATGTCCCTTAATATGCTATCTCTTTGCAAGTGTAGGGTATGTAATTCCATGGTAATCATGGATCTTCACAATCTTTTGATGGGCCTTTGCAGTGTTAACTGTGTGTGATACATTTGAATTTTCAGCGAAATTCATAAATTACATTTCTTCATTGAATAAATGATGCTTCGCCGTTTAACAGATAATTTGAAAATGATTATACCATTCAAGTCAATAGATTCTGTTTGGCAGAAGTGAAAGAAAGAAATGTTGTGCAGCTAAAGTCTCAATTTCCAGTTTTTCTCCTTGCTAGCTCATCCGACATTACATTCATCTGTTTCTAAAAGCCTTTTAAATTTACTGAAAATGTCCACCTGCGACCTCCAGCTATTCCCCAAGTACAGACGCACTCCTTCAGCCCACGCGCGTGTTTGTCTGGCCTTTAAAGAAAGGTGTTTTTATGTGGCACTCTCGCAGACACAGCTGGGCTGATTGAGAAAGCCCTGCTTGATGTGGGCCTTTAAATGCCATTCTTTGTCTCGGCGTCCCTCTCTCATGATCCATCCCTGCACTTGAGAGTGAGTGGGAGCAAAGGTAGCCGGCGAGGTAGTGGAGGGAGTGATTGGAATTCATTACGGTGAAATGATTGCAAATTTGGCGAGACGAGAGCTTATTTAATCCCAGTTGAATGGTTGGAGAGCTGGTGTAGCGAACGCAGAGGTGGGGTGAGAGAATGAGGGTGTGTGTGTGTGTGTGTGTGTCTGTCTGTGTGTGGAGAGAGTGTGTGTGTGTGTGTGTGTGTATGTGTTTCGAAAGTGTTCTTTAGGAGTACTCCTGCTGTTTTTCACTGAAGTCTCTACTCATGCAGTACTCAGTGAGACTCATAAAGCCGGAGACGGTCTCTCTTGTACAAATGTTTTAATCTCCTCAAAATGCTGATGATTAGTCAACCAGCAAATCCAAAATGTTTGTTTTCACTACAGACTGACTTATATTATTATTTCGGAATATTTGTGGATTGAGCCCCCCCCCCAAAAAAACCCCACAAAAACACACACACAGACACATGGGCACATACACAAATACCCTTGATCCTTCTTTTCAGTCTTTGTATGCCATCTGCAAAGGGCTGGCACGTGTGCCAGTTTGGGGCTGGGGGGGGGCTGGGCATGGATGAAGGTGTCGGGGCCTGAGGTGCCTTTCTAGTCCTCCTGGAGTCTGTGGCAGAGGAAGCTGCCCCCTCCATTTAGCCCTCGCTGGAGTGAGATGCCTCTCTAATGTCCTCCTTCCTCCTTGCGGCTTCCCCAGTGCCCACGCTGTGCTCCTCCCTCCGTCTGGGCCTGCTGGCACCCACAACAAAGTGGCGGAATACTTGGCACGGCCGAGCACCAGCGGGTCGAGGGATCTGAAGAAGGTGGCGGTGTGAGTGTGAGTGAGTGTGTGTGTGTGTGTGTCTGTGTGGGTGTGTGAATGTGAGTGTGTGTGTGTGCGTGTGTGAGGGATCTGAAGAAGGTGGCGGTGTGAGTGTGACTGTGTGTGTGTGAGTTTGTGTGTGCTTGTGTGTGTGCATGTGTGAGTGATCTGAAGAAGGTAGTGGTGTAAGTGTGAATGTGTGTGTGTGTGTGTGTGTGTGTGTGTGTGTGTGTGTGTGTGTGTGTGTGTGTGTGTGTGTGTGTGCTCTGTCAGCTGGGGTATTTCGGTGCACCGCACTTGCCCAGGGTTAGTGCCGCATGCAAAAACCGGCACTTTGTTGTACTGCATCAGCATCTCTTTAATCCACCCCAACTCCCCAACCAACACACACACACTCACACACACTTACACACACACTCACACACACACACCTCCTCTCTTTGCCCTCAGCCAACCCGCCACCCCCAGCCCCCAACCCTTCAGCCTCGCTCCCTCCAGACCGCACGTTTAGGAGGATGAAGGAATGGGGCCAGTGGCGTGTCATCAGACGGAGCTTGTTCCTTCATCAGCCACCTGGCCGCGGCCCGCCATCTGGGTGTCCCTCTGGAGGAGTTCCCTTTGGCAGAGAGCTGCTGCCGAAGAGGGTTGCTTTTTTTCCTGAGCAACCTCACGGCGTCTTTCCAGGCCCTTTGTTCAAAGGGGACGGCTCTCTGCCTCCCTCTGTGACAGTGCTGCAGTCCTTTGTTCTTGGCTGTAGCGCGGGCCACGTACAAGCTCGCCTCACGCTGTATTGTAAACATGATTTGATTTCTTAAGTCTGAAACTGCGTGAGGAAAATGGAAAACATTTTTGATGTGATAATGAAATCCTGAAATCCAAATTCAAAAGGTGCTTCAAAAGCAGAAATGTTTAGAATTACAGTGTTTCCAAAGCTAATTTTTAGAACAACATGGCAGTGCACTAAAGATGTACCTACCAAGATGTACAATACCATATAATAATAATAATAATTGATCAACAAAAAGGAACCTGATCAATAATGCATGAAGATGCTTCACTCTTTCCAGCTCCCTCCTTTCTCATTCACACTTAGTGTGTTTGTACAGTTCCAGAGCCAAAAGAGCTGGCTGGATGCAGCTCAAGGATCCTTGAGTCCTAGAGAGAGCCGGTGTGGATTATGTGCGAGTGAACACACTCTCCATTTGGCAAAAGGTGACAGGTTTCGTTATCGAGACTCCATCTGGAGTGACATGAGGATGTCTTGAGATCTTCATTACGCTGAGCAGTGCTTTCAGGGCACGGAGAACATTCCAGAACTCTTTCAGCACACTGACCGACCTTTATTCCAGCCCACCGCCACACACCCCGCAGCTAGAAATAGCAGGGTTGCGGACAGGTTATTACTTGTTAAATACCACATGAACAGCAAATAAAAAGCCAGAGCACTGACCCGTCTATGATTTGGCAGGGTGGCAGCCTAGTAAGTGTAAATCTAAACGGCGTTAAACTGGGCTGCAAATATTAGGTCCCCTGTTGCTAATGAGGCGGTTTAGCCAGAGAAGGCCGAGCATAGTTGGAAAGCCTCTAACTGGTCTGCTGTTAAAAGGCATTTATTGAAGCAGGGATCTTATTTTCACACTTGAGGCTAACATGATCCCCGGTGTGTGCGCATGCCAGCTGCTTTTCATTCTGATCGACGCAAGCAGATTTCTGAGAAGAAAGATCAGTGGCTGGCCCGCACCCAGCCAGGGTGCCCGCGCCCCTGCCGTCGGGGCTGGAGTGGTAGAGGACGCGTTGGAGGTGGGCTGCTGTTTCACACCACCCCCCCCCCCCCCCCACCCCTGATCCACCACCACCACCATTACCACCTCCACTCCCCATACCTCTACTCTGCCCCCCGCTTCAATGCTGCAAAACGAGGCTGCCAAGACCTGCCTGCATGGGGCAACGAAAAGAAGGTAGGCCTCTCAGCAGTGTATTTATAATAGGGCCACAATTAACTGGGTACTAATTAATGCAGTGCCCCCCTCCCCCTCTCCACACACACACACATACACACACACACACACACACACACACACACACACACACACACACACACACACACACTCCCTCTCTTTCAAGAAAACATGGCAGCCGTCCAGGCAGGGCAACTCTACCCCGCGTTTTCATCTGAGCTGCAAAGTGAGGTTATTAATGGCAAAGAACACTACCCAAGGAGACCTTCTGCTGATTCCCCACATTCGGCTCCCCCCAGGGTAGCGAGAATGTTAAATAGGGTTAGGTTATGGACCGGCACTCTGGATTGAGTTTTACACTTCTCAGTGCGCACAGTTGAAAGGGTGGGCAAGAGAAGGAGTGAGAGAGAGAGAGAGAGAGAAAGAGAGAGAGAAAGAAAGGGAGAGAGAAAAAAAAAATGTGCGTGCCTTGCTCTTTCAGGGCTTTGCAATGGTTATATATATAGACGTGCAAATGCTACATATTTCTCCTTGTTGAGCTCATCTGACAATGCAAATCTAATCTAAGCAAACACGCCGTCGCTATGTAGCGCCTCGTTTCGGACTTGTCCCTGAAGCCTGTCGCTCGGGGGTCTCAGACAGGCTTAATGTCCAGCTCTGTCCAGCCAGCGCCCTCTGAGCTGGGGCCCGGAGGCTGGCCCCGAGGGTGGGTGGGGGTGGGGGTGGGGGAGGGGCTGGGGAGAGAGGGGACAGGGTAAGGGGGCAGTAGTGAGCGGCGAGAGGTGGCTCGGATGTGCGGGTGCTGAAGTTTGTATTGCCAAGAGGCCTGCTTGTCGCTCTCAGCAGGTCCCTGTTGTCACCTCCCCGCCCCCTCTCGCCCGCAGCACAGCACAGCAGAGCCCCCAGAGCAGCTGAGGCTGGTGACACTTGTCAGCAGGGAGATATTATATCCACTGTGTCTGCTAGCCTCTCTCTCTCCCTCTCTCTCTCTCAGTCCCTCCCTCTCTCTCCTTTCTCTCTCTCTCTCTCTCTCTCTCTCTCTCTCTCTCTCTCTCTCTCTCTCTCTCAGTCCCTCCCTCTCTTTCTTTTCTCTCTCTCTCTCTCTCTCTCTCTCTCTCTCTCTCTCTCTCTCTCAGTCCCTCCCTCTCTCTCCCCTTCTCCTGCTCTCTCCCTATCTTCCCTTCCCTTTCAATCTCTCTCCCTTTCTCTCCCCCTCTCCCTTACTCTTTCTCTCTTTTTGTCCCTCCACCTCTCCCTTTCTCTCCCCCTCTCCCTTTCTCTCCACCTCTCCCTCTCTCCCTTTCTCTTTCTCTGTCTGTCCCTTTCTCATTCTCTCTCTCTCTCTCTCTCTCTCTCTCTCTCTCTCTCTCTCTCTCTCTCTCTCTCTCTCTCTCTCTCTCTCTCTCACTCTCTCTCACTCTCCACCTCTCTATTTGACCTGTCCCTGTGCTGAATCCCCCTCCAACCCACCCCACCCCACCCCAGCTTGACTCTGCTCTGCTCTGACAGCCAACATCAGCTGATTATCCCAGGCAGCCCTGGCGGTAAGAGGAGCCTGCGGTGGCTCTGACGGGCGCTTTCTGGCTGTCTGTAGGACACGCTCATATTGGGCTACCAATACCAGCTCTGCCATGCCAAGCCGTCCAGGGACACGCTGTTCTTACCCCCTCGTCGTGTCCTGTCCAATCCCCAACCCCTCGACTACAGACACACACACACACACACACTTAACACACATGCACACACACAGACACACATACAAACCCATACAAAAATACACACACACACACACACACACACTTAACACACATGCACACACACAGACACACATACAAACTCACACAAAAATACACACACACACAGAGGCACACATACAAAAATACACACACACACGCACACACTTAACACACATGCACAGACACAGAAGCACACATACAAACTCATACAAAAATACACACACACATACACGTAACACCAACCAACCTAACACACATGCACACACACAGAGGCACACATACAAATTCAAACACACACACACACATACAAATTCACACAAAAATACACACACACACACACACACACACACACACACACACACACACACACACACACAGCTCCTGCCCCCGTCCCTGCAGTGGCCCTTCTACAAGGCAGCTCTGAAACATTAGGAAGCTCATCAATGATTCACACGAGGGGCAGGTTTTACATTCACTAAATGCACCTTTGAAACTGCACGCATGACCGGCCCGCCTTGGAAGAGGAGCAGGTCAGCAGCTCTCGTGTCCAGCCGGGTTAGCCACAGAAGGGAAGTTACTGCGTCGAGGTTAATGATCGGCTCGTTTTTTTTAAGGATGTAAGATGTAACAATAAAACAGTGACCCTCCTCCCCTCCCCTCACAGCCATAACCATTGGGGAAGGGTATGTCTATATCAGCTAAGAGGCTCGTTTACTGGCGGGTCTGCGAGTTTGGAAGTGACTGTCTGCCTAGCCTGACACGCATAAAAGCAGTGTGTGCTCGACCTAGCCCTCTCCCTCATCTCTCTCTCTCTCTTTCTCTCTCTCTCTCTCTCCCTCTCTCTTTCTGCGCGGGGGTTTGTGTGTATTTTGAGAGCCTTCGTTCAGTTGACACCCAATCTCCTTCCCAGCGCCGGGGCCTCCACGCTGGTGTCGTGTATCGGGCTGAATTAAAGCAATGTCAACACATTCATCCTGACAGGGTTTCATTTCAGCAGCTCGAGCACCATTTTATCACCATGGAAGTACATGCCAGAGCAACTGTAGCCCGTGTGTGTGGTGTGTGTGCGTGTGTGAGTGTGTTTGTGGTGTGTGTGTGTGTGTGCATGTGTGCATGTGTGTGTGTGTGTGTCCCTCATGTGGAAGCAGAGGCAGATAGAGAGAGAGAGAGAAACCTACTCCCCAAGTGCCCTGTTTGTGCACGCAAAGGACAGGTGGATTGTGTTTCTGTTCGGCTGAGTCTGGTTGTTGAAAGCGCAGCACCTCACACAACCCCCGCATACGTGCCATTCCCCGCGGCTGCTTTTTGGGACTGCGCAGCCACATTCAGACTGCTATGTTTGCCCTGTCAGAAAGTTTTTTAACAAGCCGCTCGTTTATAATGGCGGAGTGCTGCTGCTGCGGCGAGGGGGAGGTGTGATGGACGTTTTCCTCGTGGGCCGACGGGACGGCGGTGAAAAAACGCGAGTGCTGAAACGTGCACAGCGCCAGCTGAGTTCCTCTGCCAGGAACTCTCTCGCCGTCCCCCACACAGGCGAATTTATTCAACTTGTCAGACGCAGGACCTGAATCGCATTACTTACAGTCAATTCGGATGGACAAATTTACATGCGGCTACCAAAAATATCACTGTCCGATTGAATGATTGGAAACGTCAGGAGACGGGCCCTAGCTGTCGGCGGTGTGCAAGGTTGTGCTGTGTGGGTGAGAGAGCAGGGGGTGGAGGGGAACTGTGTGGGGCTGCGGTGTGGAGGTGGGGAAGGGGGGGGGGGGTGGGGTTGCGGTGCTTGGAGGCTGGAGAAATGAAGCGGGGAGGGGGTGGGGGGTGGACGTGGCGGCGATAACACCGTGCCCCACCGTTGGGTGTCACACGCTGACGTGCCCCCGGTGAAGGCCCTGTCTGCTGTCGCGCCTCTCCCGGCTGCCCTCCAATTGACCCCCCGCGTCCCGGTGCAGACAGCGTGGATCAGTCGCTGGCCGGCTGCTAATTGGCCCAGTGTTAAAGCAATCCCCCTGCCGGGAACACGAGCAGAGCGGGGGGCATCGGGTATATTTTTTTAATTAGTGCAAAGAGACAGAGAAAGACTCGACAACCACAGTGCAGGTAGGCAGAGTGAAATGAACTGGCTGTTGTTGTCCTGTCTCTCTCTCTCTCTCTCTCTCTCTCTCTCTCTCTCTCTCCCCACTTACTCACTCTCTCTTTCACTCCGCCAAGACTTGTTTGTTTGTCCCTGTTTTTGCAGCCTTTTTCTCCCACCC
>CM050207.1:8742282-8752282 GCA_027475355.1 Coilia nasus
AACATTATCATTGGGCTCACATGGTGAGAAAATGTGTACACCAATGTTGATGATTTAACATGGTAATTACTAGCCATTTTTTTTCCTCTCTTGGGAAATAAGTAGGGAAGCCATAGCTGTGTTTTATCTGTGGCGGGGATCTACCGAGCACTGTTGCTCAGCTCTGTCTTCACCTCAGCGGCCCGTCTGTCGCATCAGATGTGAAATTGTACCCGTGGTGTTTACATTCCACTGTGGGCCATGAGCTCTCTGTTTGGGATTTGAGGATTTGGGTTTTCACCACACCGAAACAATGCTCTTTTGTGGCCGCGCGTCAGCACTCCGACACGTAGCGGAGGATTTGTGCGAGCCGAGCCGAGCTGGCTGGCAGCGTGCGAAATGGAGAAGTATCTGGTTGGTCTGTCGCATTTGTGAAGCAGCGCTCCACATCCTGTTTCATCACTTCCCCTTCAAATCACTATTTAAATGCATAAAGACACAAATGATCATGGCCTTGCAATAACACTGTGCAGCTCTGCATCTTGCTTCACCAACAGCTAAGTGGGAGCAGACTAGGCCCTGCTGTGGCACATGCATGTGCAGTGTGTAGGCTAACATAGATTAATGCTGCATTCACTTGTGCTGTCAAGAGTCCAGTTGTTTACATTCAGAACACTTGTATACATATATTCATGTACATGAATGCAAACCATTATGAGATCCATGCAGGGATAACACACGGCTGGGATCATTCAGATGAATAGCCATTACTTCCTTTGCTTTGGCTTTGACCTCAGCTTACGCTTAGCATAGTGCAGACATGATTGCCCTGCCATCTATATTATATCGATGGCTAAGAGCTGTTTCAGCATACAGCCTTTACATTGTAAAACAGCACTGATGCACTTGACTCCTGAATTGCTACCATTGCCTTTTATGATAGCATGTGGCTAACGTGCAGACTGGGACTACGACAGTCTTTTTTGTTTTTGCTACATAGACCCTGAGCCCGTGGCTCTTTCTCCTGTCACCATTAGTTGCTATGGTAGCTAATGAGGCCTCGCGAAGGGGGGTAAGAACGGTTGTAAACAAATGTTTGAATTATTATTGAACCTGGTGGTTTTGTGCCCTTCACCCCCACTTCACACAGGTGCTAATCGCGCGAGCTCGCAGTGTGAGCCCCAATCAGAGAGCATGCAAGCAACACGTGTTCAATTACTGTGAAGGGGACTTCATGCGCTGATTAGCTGCTTCTGATTCTCCTTATTCACCCACTAATGGCGCGATGATAATGAATGCGCTGCTCCTGTGTTATGGCTCTGCTCTGAGTGTGTGTGGCAGCAGCCACTGAATTAATTGCGACAGAAGGGACCAATGAATGCGATGTCATCAGCAACACAAAATCATCCGTCTGTTCCCCAGTGGGTGGAAGAGGAGAGAGGGAAAAAACACACACATAATGTCGCTCTCTCTTGCCCTCGCTCTCTCTGGCACTCTCTCGCTATTGCTCTTGCTCTCTCTTTCTCTTTTTCTCTCTCCATCTTTCTCTCTCTCTCTCTGCCTCCCTGCCTCCCTCCCTCCCTCTATCCCTCTCGCTCTCTCTCTTTCCATCTCCCTCTCAGCTCAGGGACTGGCACAGGCTCTGAGTGAGCATTCTCAGGCAGGCAGCAAGGCCCTGTGTGTGTGTGCGTGTGTGTGTGTGTGTGTGTGTGTGTATGCGCGCATGTGTTTTCGTGTGGGTGGGTGTGTGTGCGAGCCGAGTGAGAACTCTTAGAATGTGAGAATGTGGTGGAGCGCTGAGGTTTTGGGGGTTCCTGCCAAAAACTGTCAGGGAGGAGGGTGGGGGTGGGAGGGAGGGCGGTGGGGGGGGAGCAGTGGGGGCGCTGGAGGGAAAAAGAAGAAGAAGAAAAAAAAGAAAAGAGAAAAGCCAACTTTTCAAAACAAAAAAAGAGGAAAAGTACTGTTTATGTTCTTGCGTCTGTAACCCAGTGTGTATTGTGGTCTGGTCTCAGATAGCGGTGGTCTGGCTCGGTGTGGATAGCACAAGCCTCAGGCCTCTCCTCCTGCTGGGGAACTCCCTGCAGCAGACACAGTAAAACCCACTTGACTGTGAGACGATGGCAAACTGCGGCTTTTTGGGCTCATGGCTGCTTGTTTATTATATTGTCATGTAAATGCCAGACAGACCATGAAACATTGCCTTTGCACGCCACTCTAATCACCCTCACACTTGCCCTCTGCTTTTGTGGCGTGCCGTTTCTTTCAAACCCCCCCCCCCATCCCCCCCGCTTTCTTTTTATTCTTGTGAAAAATAACTTAATTGCCTCTCACGACTGCCAGCCTCAGTGCCGGTGCCTGAACACGCATTTTCAAGAGTCTCGCAAAGCAAAAACCACATCAGTTGTGCACATAATATGCAGAACCCACAGTTAACTGGCAGACTTGTCACCATCCTGCACACCCACACAGTTTTAAATCCTTCAGCTCATCCCTGACACGTATTAGCTCAGCTAATGACCCGATCGAGCTTGAGCTGTTTCGCGTTCACGCTCGGGCAGAGCCGAGCCTGCTCCTCATTAGGCCTTCATGCAGTGCGTGCCGGCTCGCTCCATTTTCCTCCTCCTCCTCCTTTGACTCCAGGGTGGTGGTTGTGGTGACGGTGGCGGCGGCGTTGTTTGCGTATTTGTTTGTGTTTGTGGCTGCGTTCGCGTGATTAATCATGCTCCCAGGAGTCGTTCGCTCGGCTCAGTGACTCATCAGAACTGCTGACCGGAATGCTTTAAAGTACGCTGGCTGGCTCTGGCCATGCGGGCAATACTGCGACGAGGCCCTGACTGATGGTGGCCCAACCTGAGACACGCATATGCAGCATGCAGCGCCCCCATAATGCACTGGGGGATTTAAGGTTGTAGTCCAAATAAGCAAATAATGCAAACCATTCACATTGGCTCCATACCCACCATCTGGCCTCAACGTTTGTGTGTGTATACAGTGCATGTGTGTGTGTGTGTGTGTGTGTGTGTGTATGTTTGTGCAGGGTGGTGGTGTGGTGGTGAGTCGGTGTTTATCTGGTGTGATGAAATTTATCAGCCTCTGTGCCTGTCATCTGTGATCCCTGTGTTGATCTGGGCCCTGCCCTCACATAAACGCATTGCACTCCACTGCCCCGACCACTGTGCTCCAGCCAAAGACAGAAACCTGGCTGGCTTCCTCGCGCGCAGGACGGGGGGAGGGGGGAGGGGGGGAGGGGGGGAGAAGGAAGGAGGGCTTCTGTTGGTTCACCCATCTGTGCCCCTGTCCACAAATGTTGACAGTCTGCCTCCCTGGTTCAGAAGAATTTTTACGATCACGTCAGGGGGAAGTTGAATGTTGATGTTGCGCACCAGAGAAAAGAAAGCAAAGGCAAACATTCTGTAGGTGCTGAGCTAACCTGCCACCCACCCGACCTGCCTGCCTGCCTGCCTGCCTCCCTGCCTGCCTGCCTGCCTGCGTGCCTGCTGGCTGGAGACCGCCCTTGCGAGAGGCCCCTTCCGTCAGGGCAGACTGCAGGTGAAGCCAGGCAAGACGGAAGGGGCAGTGAGGTCACACCAGTGCGCTGCTGCTTCATACGCCACATGCACAGCGCCAGCCAAGGAAAACAGCGGCCGCTTCCATCGCTCTGCCCCTCTGTCCAGGTCAGGCTTTATGGCTGGTCAGGGCTGGGGTGGGATGATGTGGGGGTGGTGGTGGGGTAATGTTGGGGTGGGTTGGGGGCGAATGTGGGTGTCCATTCATCCATGGCGAGATTTCTAAATCTTTCCTCCCTCCCACGTAGTTATGTGGGTTGTGATGTGTGGCAGCTTTGAGACTGGTGGTCTCCATAGGAAATGCCTGCTGAGTCAAGAGAAAGATATTTTGTGAGTTACTGTGCAACTACAAGTCAACAAGTGCCAAAAAGAATGATCCCCATTCAACAGGAATAAAAAATACTTTTTTTAAAGTGTAAGAAACCCCTCCTATCGTAGAACATAAAACAGGAATGTATGTCCTTATACGTATTTACAAAATTACATTAATTTGTCATTCTTCATACTCTTGGTCTTTGAACATCATTTAAAATGAAAGCCTTTTTTCATTAAATACATTCAAAATGTCATTTTGCGTTGACCATTAAAGAAACAGTATTGTTTCACATGTCTTATTACTCTTGGTGGTTTTTAATCTGCTGTTCTATTCATATACTGATCTGACGCTTTGCCCTTTCCCCAGTCAATTTGCACAAACATGGGAGAAATCACATGCTATCATGGCATTTAGAGATGGTGACGATAACTCTGCAGCCGCCAGTGAATTATTAGGAACAAATTATTGTGCCGGCTGCTTCAATTGTTCCGTGTAAGTGACACAATGTGCTGTTAGGTGTGCTGCGTTGTGTATTTCAACAGCTATGAATGTGAGAGTACGCGAGTCTCTCAGATGCGGAAGTTAAAAATGCTAACCTTTATATTTCAAAACATGAACAGTAGACACCGCAGGTTAGGAGCTGTAGACCTTCCTACATCTGAGGCACAATAAACAAACACACAGCAAGCGGGATAACAAACACACACACACACACACACACACACACACACACACACACACACACACACACACACACACACACACACACACACTCAAAAAATACACATCGAGCTGCAAGATCAGAGATCAGAGGCTCGTGGCACAGAGACAGCTGTGATGCATCAATTAGGGTCCTCTCCGCTCGCACGCCATGTCCCCTGTAAACAGTGGGTCTGGTGGCTTCTGCTGCCTCAGCCTTTGCTCTCTCCACTCCCAGAGACCCAGGCAGTGTGGAGTGCCAGATCAAAGAGCCAAGCTGCTCTCTCTTTTTTTCATATACATTCCAATGGCTCGATTAGACCACAGTGCAAGAACAAACCGCTCGAAGATCCGTTTCCTTCCTTTTAATTATTCATCAGAGGTATTGCTCAGGATGTAACCTCAATTACTGCGGGCTGCATGGCCAGGCCTGCTTGTTGTTGCCATTAACATTGCTCTGATCAGATTAACAACAGGGCCGGCTGCCAAGGGGAAGAGTGCACTGCATGGTTTGGCAGGCTGGAGTGACCGCTGATTCGCCACATTTAGCACAATGCCCGCTGCGAGGATGACGCGAGTGGAAAAGTGCCGTGCACAGGAGATTTCGATGATGAAACGGCTCAGTAATGTTTATTTCCAGTCGCACATATTATATCGCTGATGGCGGTCATATATCAGTCGCCACGTTCTCAACTCCGGTGCACGTTAGCCACATTATGAGTAATTGGACACGAATGAACTGTATGGAACACAGTAGGTGGAGCAAATTGACCGTTGTACCTTAATTGTTCCTGCATGCATGAGTGGGCGAAAATGAACGAAGAGGGTGCGACTATAAATTACGAAACCCACAATGCATTGCGTCTCCAGCATTTTTCCCATTGCGGGGGCCTTTAATTTATTTATTATTTGGGGGGCGGGGGGTGGGGGGGGTTGGCTGGCAATACCTGGGTCAGCGGTGTGAGGCCCTCAGAGGCGACGATTATGCAGGTAAGAAGTTGCGGGGGGGCGTCGGGAGGAGGCTGTAACAGCTGAGAGCTTTAATGAGTTTGCAAGCGCGGGCCGATGGCCTGCCCCCCGCCGGCCTGCCTGTGGTGGAACAGATTGGGCGCGCTGCAGCGAGTTATGATTGCCGAGGAGATGAGGCGTCAGCTGACAGATGGCCACCTGCGAGAGCGGGGCTGTCCTCGGCCCCCTTGTGCTGCACGCGCCACAGCCGGACCACGCAGAGGACGATGTGACACTCGTCGCAGCCAGAAATACACAAATACATAAATACACACACACACACTCACACATACTCACACACAGACATATAAACACACATACACATACACACACACAAACACTTATGTTTAGACATACAAACACACACTCGTACACACACACAAACACACAATACAGACATGCACATACACACACACACACAAACAAACAAAATAAAAGGAAATAATGGCTTTGTTTAATACAGAGGGTGAAGACTCACTGCCTAAATAGAGGCTCCTCATTAGATATGACTACAAAGTGAAGGCAAATCCTTTATATATTGGTATTGGCAAAAATGATGATATTACGTTAGCACGCAGCAAATGAAACTAGCTTACATAAGCTAGTTGGCTAACATTATAAAATTATAAAACTGACAGACAGCACATAAATCGTACAAGATATTTTGAATAGTTAAGGTGATGGAATGTTTATGATAATGGTAATACATTGTTTATTTCTCATCTAATTTGTAAAAATCTAAGTGAAAAAGTGCCAAACAAAAGACATTTTCAAAGATTCATTTCAGCTGCCATCTTTATTTTTACTTTTCAGAGTTGTCTAAAAGGT
The DNA here is from genome assembly GCA_027475355.1 of Coilia nasus. Taxonomy (NCBI): domain Eukaryota; kingdom Metazoa; phylum Chordata; class Actinopteri; order Clupeiformes; family Engraulidae; genus Coilia; species Coilia nasus. Next base: position 8,748,679 of record CM050207.1, read on the forward strand.
AGTGCACAGAATTCTGGGTAATAGGCACCACTGAGGACACATCGAAGCTGCCTTAAAAAAATACCGCTTCAGGGGTAGTTTAAAGGTAACTCAGTAGATAGGAAAAAGTCATTTCTGTTTGGAATGACACTCCTTAATGACTCGCTGGCACGTTAGGAAACTTCTAAGGCAGCAAATGCAAGAAGTATTTTTCATCTTTGGTCGCCCTACAGGTTGGAAGCGGAATTGTCTCTAATTCGAACTACAGAGAGACACCCGCTTCTCCAAACGTACTTAGTGCAGTTATAGCCCATGGAGGGCGACAAAGGCGAATTTAGAAGTGCCTTTCACCAAGTTGATTAACCACTGAAGCTATTTTGGAAACATTGTAAGGTTGAAAAACTACTAACAAAGCCATTGCCATTAGCATTGGACATTAGCTTATGGTGGCAAAATAAAAAGAGTGGGAAAGCACGTTGCTGTATGCGCACCCCCAGAGGCCCGACTGTAGATGCCGTCCGACACCGACAGGCTCTTTAGCGGCGCGGCCGTGTCCCCGAAGGCTCCTTTCACACTAAGCCCAGTATTGACACACGCTCCTCTCCATAGCCAGCAGCTTTTCACCCCTGCCCCTGCTCCAAGTCAGCTCTGCTGAAATATTCCTCTCGCCTCCATGCCACCAAGGCTGCAGCCGCGTGTAACCTTAGAGGGGAAGGGCCCCGAGTAACGCGACACCCGCCTCCCAGGGCAGCCTCAGGGGCCCCCGGAGTGAGAGGGCCCAGTGTGCGAGATGGTGAAAAGAGCCAAAAAAAAAGCCTGCGGCAGCTGCTGACAGGGACAGGACATGTTGGAGAGGGAGAAAAAAAAAGAGGAGAGGAGAGGAGATGAGAGGAGGGGTGGCTGCTGTGTAAGTCTCCCCTTTTTCTTTTTTCAAAAACAAACACGGGGCCTCGTCAGGGGCTTCCTGCAGGCCCCTTGCCCTGTTCCACCACCTTGCTAAGTGCTCATCAGCCATTTGATGGGGTAACCTAAGAGCCCACCTTCCTGCCCGCTGCTGATTGGCAGCTGCGAGGGTGTGACAGACTGCGTCTGTGGACACGGCCCATTGACAAGGAGCCATGACAATGGCCTCGGCAGATTAAAACAATAAGTGTGCTACATGACGTGGGGTTTCCATGTGCCCTTTGTTATCATCTCAATCTTTTTTTTTTCTATCTTCTTGTCTTGTCTTGTGACATGTGGGTAATCTTTGTGTGTGGTATGTTCTCAGGCTGTAATTTAAGCGTGTTTGTGTGTGTGTGTGTGTGCATGCGTGTGTTTTTTAGTGTGTGTGTGTGTGTTGTGTTTATTTTTGCTGCCCACAATGGAATGTGGAACACACCTCTGTTCTTTCCCTGGTTTGAAGAAAAACAACAAGAGGTAGTTCAAGGAAGGAGGGAGGAGAACCCTCTTGATAAGCCGAAAGCCCTGAGTGATGCATGCGAGTGGTGCATGGTGCAGAATGAGACAAAGGCCTTCCTGTGACACACTAGCCGCCTTGCCTCTGACAGGACACGCCCGCTCTCTGAGACGACATCACACCAGAGCTCCCTGTGCAGCTGTTAAAAGCTTAGTAAATACGAGAGGAGCCACTTCCTTTTTTGCCCTTTTTCTCTCTCAGCCCCCGCCCCACCCCCCCCTTTACCCCACCCCCACCACCGGTTGCCCTCTTTTCCACTTCAGCTCTTTTTTTGCTGGAGGCAAATGGGTCACATGTGTCCGCCCAGCATCCCGACACCCCCTGCTGCCATAAATATCCTGTTATGAAAGGCAGGTAATGAAAAGCCCTGCCTTGGTAATCCGTGACGGAAGGCATTTTCACGCTAGTTTAGTTCGGATCCAGGGTCGTGTCGTTGCTTGTTCCCTCCATGCTGACAGCCAGACGCAGATATCTGCCATCTGTTTGACAAGGACAGGACTGATTACATGCCAGGACTTGTGTCATTCACCGTTAAACCTGATAAAGCCCTGCTGCTCCGTCTTTCATTAAAAGACGATTGTTTCAATGGAGGTGCGGCGAAGCGTGCAGATCTCGCAGAGAGCCCGGGGAAGAAAAACAACAGCCAAGCCGGCAGGATACTCATTAAAGCGCCTGTGTTTGCTCCGGCTTCGACCCCAAGCTACCCCCACACCCACCACCACCCCACCACCCCGCTCCTGTCCATCTCACTCTTAGCCACCCAAGAGTCGACCACTCAAGTTTGATGTTCTGTGAAGGCCTCACTTATCTCCGACAAAGACAGATGTTTGGTTTAGTTTTTTTTTGGTTTGGAGATCCTGAATATATGTGTGTGTGTGTGTGTGTGTGTGTGTGTGTGTGTGTGTGTGTGTGTGTATGTGTGTGTGTGTGTGTGTGTGTGTGTGTGTGTGTGTGTGTGTGTGTGTGTGTTTGTGATGGATAGCTGGGCCCCCGCTACACAGACTGAGTTAATCAGAGAGGAAAGATTGAATTTCATTGTTTGACATTCTCCCCACCAGCACCCACTATAAGCCAAAACACCCGGATGAAACACAGAATGTCTGGCATTGTGTTGAAGATAATAAGAAGCATGGGCCTTAAGCACTTAAAGGCCATATCATTTGCAAGCACTGGTTGAAATCTCTTTACAAACCAATATGTTCAACAAGACTGCATTATGTATGCAAACATTTTCAAATCAGAATTAGTCCCTTGCAAAACAAATGTTGAAATGCATAAATGTATTTTGAAATAATCAAAGCCCGTCGAAGACAAGTGCTGCAGTACACCACAGCAACCTCCATCTCTCTCTCTCTCGCTCTCTCTCACTTACTCTCTCTCTCTATCACTCACTCACTCTCTCTCCCTCTCTCTCTCACTTACTCTCTCTCTCACTTACTCTCTTTCCCTCTCTCTCTCACTTACTCTCCCTGTCTCTCACTTACTCTCTCTCTCTCTCTCTCTCTCACTTACTCTCTCTCTCTCTATCACTCACTCTCTCTCTCACTTACTCTCTCTCTCACTTACTCTCTCTCTCTCTATCACTCACTCTCTCTCTTTCTTTCTTCTCGTGCCGTCTTTATCTCCCCTCTTCTCCCCTGGGCCACTGAGGCTGATGCTGTGGCTGGGCATTGATCAGGGTGGATTGCAGGAGACAGGGCGTACGGCACGGCTGCTTTACCGGCACTGCCAGCCCTTCCAACAGAATAGGTAATTCGGCCGCTGCCGCGACTCAAAGAGCCAGTGGATTTACAATTCAAACAAGGCTGAGGTGTCTGGGGTGTAAAGTTGGAAACTCTCACTGTGTTTTTACAAGGGATTTGACAGACTAGCCAAACACAGAAGCCCAGATCAATAAAAAAAAGAAATGGGGAATGTCCTTTCCAGAATTCTTTTTTTTATTACATCTTTCACCCAACCAGGCCTTTTGGTTGCTCAGCAATGACATGATTTAGCTATTAGCCCATGAAGATTTAGGACCTGGAAAATGTTAGTAATGTAGCTTCGTACAACAGATGCTTGTGGGACAACATGCCAAATAGGGGCCGGGCTGCCGGAGAGCGAAATCCAATATCGCCTGACAGGCCTGGTTGAGGTTACGCCAAGCCAGCATTAATAACATCTTCT
>CM050207.1:8757282-9009782 GCA_027475355.1 Coilia nasus
CCCCAGGAGCACATGGCCTTTACGGATGGCTTGCACTGGAGATGAGTGAGAGAATAGGGAAGGCCTCCGACATTCCTGTCGTCCTCTGATAGCGCCACTGTTTACCTCTGCTGCTGCATTGGCACAGAGGCAGGCCTCGTCTACACGCTAGACTAACAATATACACTCTCACACACACACTTCTAGATGCATACACACACACATACACACACACACATACAAACATGCATGCACACACACACACACACACACACACAAATGCATACATGCACACATACAAAGAGAGAAAGAGATTCCCTCACACACTAACACATGCATGCACACACACACAAACACACACACACACACACACACACACAAGAGAGAAAGAGATCCACTCACACACACACATCCGCGCATTCATGAAAACACACATTTACACACACGCATTCATGCAAACACACACACACACACACACACACACATACACCATCCTGCTGCCCACCTAATCAGTCCCAGCTAATCATCCATCAGATAACTCGCTGCTGTTTTGGCAACCGCCACATGCGTACACAAAACAAAGCTCTGGTGTAATAACACAAAACAAGGGGCAGGTAAGCCGGGAGCGGGAGCAGGGAGCCGGGAGATGCTAATCTCACTCTCTGCACTCGTGAGAACCACAGCTCCCGCGGTGGCTTGCGATGACATGAAGGAGGGCGCAGCCAGATAGCTGGCCCGCTGAGCATCAACAATAGGCCGCATTCCAGCGTGGCGATGGCGGTGGTGTTGATGGTGGTGGCGATGGCGGTGGCAGTACCGGTAACCGTGGCGGCCATGTTTGTTTATCTGCGTGTCGACGCGGCTGCCAGTGGAGCGTAGCGGCGTGCTGAGGGTGCCGCGCCCTGCCTCCCAGAGTTCCACTCTCTTCAGTGGCAGTGACCTGGGCTAAGGCGGGTGAGTGGAGCGAGTGAGAGGGAGGGAGAGACAGGCGTCGGCAAAGTGTGACTACTGCTCTTCCGACAGGCTGTGAGACAGGCAAGAGCAGCCATTCATCAAAAACCATTTGATGATTTTTTTTTTATTCAGAGAACTCAGTTTAGTCAAAGCACCTGATCATTGTTACCATGTTGTTTTTTTTATCAAGGCTTTCAGCAGTTTGTATGGAGTCTGATGGTCCTCCATTCAAAAGCTGAGCACCAGTGAGGTCAAGTGGCGTGAATATCTGTTTCGGGACGGTGACACACAGCTGCAGGGTTATCCATCTGAACTGAGAGGAAAGGGGGGAACGTGACAGCCGCGAGCATGTTGAGGCATGGCTGTGAAGTGAGCTTTTAAAGCAGAGCGGCAGCGAGTGTAAACCACCAGGTGTTTGTATACATACTTCCCATGTCCTTTTGCCCTCTTTGAATTTTTTCATGACTGTTAAAACATATCGCCTGTTCCCAAGTCACTCCTGTTCAGACCTACAGTATGTAATACAGTGTGTAATAGTGAACTGGCTCAGGTAATGGAGGAAAGTTTAGGTTGTTACACAAGCCCAGAACGAAATATGGCAAACATCTATGTTGACTGAGGACAACAACCAACAAGCCTTGCATGGTACCTAACCCTAACCTAAGACTTAGATGTAGCTCCTAAATAAACCCATCCTCCACCCCATCCCATTAGAAAGGAGCAGATGTTTCATGGTCATTCCACAGGTTTGGTTTTGATTCTTAGACTTGTATAATTTGTATCGAGTCCAGCACAAACCTCTCTGCTCCCCACACCGTACCCAAGTGAAATGTTTTAAGCAAATGTCGAATTCTTCAGCATTTCATTTGGCGGCGCCTGGGCGGCCTGTGAGGGCCAAACGCAAGAGAAAACTGGCAGGCAGGGCACAGGTGGGTGTCTTCTGATACTCTGGGCACACAGCGCAAACACACACTCCAGTTACAGCTCCGGACCGTGTGAGCCGTGGTCTCTCCCTAGCGTCAGATGAGCCTACGAGTCGCACAGACATACACACACTCTCTGTTTTACACACACACACACACACACTCTTTCTCTCTCTCTCTCTCACACACACACACACACACTCTCCCTCTCTCTCTCTCTCTCTCTCACACACACACACACACACACTTTCTCTCTCTCTCTCACACACACACACACACACACACTTTCTCTCTCTCATGCACACACACGCACACGCATACACACACCCACAAACTTTCTGTCTCTCTCCCCCTCTCTCTCTCCCTCTCTCTTTCTCCCACACACACACACACTTTCTCTCTCTCTCTCTCTCTCTCATTTCTTTCTCATGCACTCACACGCACACACACACACACACACACACACACACACAGAAGAAGAAAAAAAGCCCCAGGGTTGTAGCCAGGAAAGGGGTGTGGGGCCCTGGCTTGTGTAACTTGTGGTTTTCGCCGTGTCAACATGACAGAACAGGACGGGCGGAGCGTACAGCCGCAGCAGCAGCGCCACATCATTAGTGAGGAATGAAATCTCAACGTTTCATCAGGCGGCCTACCTGCTTCCCAAACCACACCACTCCCTCTCACATTCCCTGCTTTTTGTGTGCATGTGTGTGTGTCTGTGTGCGTTTGTGTGTGTGTGTGTCTGTGTGTGTGCGTGCGCCTGTTTTGCACTGAAACATAAATTACAGGCTGACGGCTTTAATTTGTACAAAGTATGCCTGGCTGCCTGTGGCACAAGGCAGGCAGCCGCGATAATAAGGTCAATATATATTCATCGTAGCATCACTTGATGCACTAGATAGCTGGAGAGTGCACCGCTGCCGTCATTTCCATGGGCCGCAAAGTGGAAATGATGGACAGGCGGAAGAGAGAGGCTCACCACCCCCTACCCTCCACCCCCCTCTCCCCATCCCCACCACCACCACCCCTTCCAGCCCTCCTCACCACCCCCTATGCCCCACCCCCCTCTCCTCATCCCCACCCCCTACCCCCCACCCCCCTCTCCCCACACCCACCACCCCTTCCACCCCTCACCACCCCTCGCCAGGGCTCTGCAGTACGGGCCTCATCACTTATGCATGGTCTGAGCAACACTATGATTTAACTAATCATCATCACTCTTTTATCCTCTGCTTGTCAGGGGACCCAGCGAACCACTTTCATTGCTTGCCAGCTCTACATAATTGATGGTCCCTATGTCATCCAGCTTTTTTTCACTAACTCACTCTCTCCTGCTCCATCTCCCCCTGTCTGTCTCTCTCTTTTTTTCTTTCTTTCTCTCTCTCTCTCTCTCTCTGTCTATCTCTCCACTCCCCTTAATGTTAATGGATAAAGATCTCCTGGTTTCTGCAGTGAACTACAGGATTTTGGTTCTAAAATAGACATAGTGAATGCATCACTTCCTTCATTGCCCAGAGGTAGATTGGTGTGAACTCTTCCTAGAATTTCTACTCTTCTCATGCAGTAATCGGCACACCCACACACAGACAGACACACCTTGACAAGTCCTAGGCTCCCACACATTGACACACAGGTATAAACTTTCAGACAACTATCATATGACCTTGAACATGCCTCATCTCAGACATAAGATATGGGAACACAAATGGTCTTCTGATCATTGGAGACATTCTTTGTTTTTGTTGTTTGTTGTTCATCACCAAAAATGCACTGGCAGCCGTGTGCTCTTTCCATCTCAGCTGGGCAACAGAACTCAGCTTTCCATCTCAGCTGGGTAACAGAACTCCCTCTTTTCCTGTATCAGTCTTCTAAGTGCAGTGTCAGATAAGCTTCCAGATACCACAACACTGTTTTATTTTATGAGTTAGCGTTGGATAGTGTGTCTTTGTAAATATGCACTTTGAGTTTTAATAGGTCACTTTACATGCGTTGTTCCATCCAGATCCAAGAGCCAAGGGAGCTGAAATCCATAGCCAGAGAACCCTCACATCAGATCTGGAGAAAGCCTCTTTTGTGTAAAAGAGCTTTGGTATTAAAAGTACTGGCTTCACTCTCTTTGTGCTTTTAACGAGTTTAGGAGATATATATTAGTAAATTACCAACAGCAGATATGCTTAAATGATTTAAGAAAATATATCAATGTTGTTTTAAAAAATCAGGCAAATTGCTGTGTGGAAACATATGCTGAGAACACACTGATGAGGTCACCTTAACAAAAGCGTGGCTTGTGCCGAAGCCATCATTTAAACTGATTTGTCAAGCAAAACGTGCGCTGAATGGAATTAAGAGAACATGGAAACAGCTACGGAAAAGGTTAGTTTTGGCAGGCCTGTCGGTGGACTGAAAGCCATTAGGAAGCAATGAGAATTAATTTGCGGACTTCCTTCTGAAAGCCTTGCATGATTAATGAGGAGCAATTTCATGGTTAGAGCTTCAATTTCCCACAAATTACATCTATTCCCTGATGCATCATTGTGGAATATATCAATTTTGCCAATTTTATAAACCCTCTCCCACACCTTGCTTTTGTTGCTACATTAAGGGGACAGGCGTCATTAATGACAGGGAAGGAGAAGGGGGACAGTCAGCCATGTCAGAGGGGGGAATTTAGGGCACCTAGGGGCCAAGCACATTAAATGGATGAATGAAGGTCAGCCTCTGTCACTGTGTCCCTATAAGGATGCCACAAAACTAGAACCAGTGTAGCCTTAATTGCGTGTGACCAATAACATTTTCATGACGAGGGCTGCTTGCTTTCATTCAGTCCAGGGGAAGGGGAGAGGGGGGTGGGGGTCATGGCCGTGGCTCAGATATATGCACTTGTCCAAAGAAAACAGCAGTGAGCATATGGTGTGTGTAAGCACATGGTCATGGCACAAGCCCAGCCTGGTGAAAGACTGCTCATGTTGCAGGTGGTCTGTGTTCCTGTGATAAAGCAGGAGCTGCTGCACTACGCTCTCGTTACAACTTTGCCAAAGCCATAAGTGTTGTCCAGGTTTTCCAAACAAAATTGAATAATACCATGATGTTTGCACAGGCAAGATATCCCATGTTTTTGCAAGAACACTCCTCTGGAGCAGAAAAGCTAATTCTGCAACTGCTGTATAGCACAGATCCACGGTGCTCAACAGTTAACCCCAGTGAGACACTTCTTCCTACTCGATAAAACCAACCCTCTCAGGTACATCTTAGGTCATCATGTACTGTTAATAAATACAAATGTTATTGCATGGCAACAAATGGTTCATTGTGTTATCATTTATTATGGTGTATTTAATGGCCCATAAAAGTGTTTGGTGTTATTAATTATGCAAAGATTAACCCCTAATATGACTCTTATGTAGAAGGTTACTTATGACATGTCTTTATAAGTGTGTTATATGCGGCTGAACTACTTAAGTATGACACCTTATATTATGGGATGTATTTTTGGGCATGTGACATCACAGATGGATTGTGGGATAAGTGATACAGCACCGTTCCAACTTGTCTGAGCTCCTTACCACCTGTGGCACACAGCTTGCTAACCCAAAGAGCTTCTACCTATCATGTGTTGCAATGAGATACATCATCTTTGGCACTCAAGTCTAATCACAGAGGTGTCATATGGTTTGATGTTTCAGGTGTTTGACCCCAGGCCCAGGTGTGTCTCCAGGGCCACACTGGAGAGAGAGATAACATGCTAGCTGCAGGCTACGAGCTTACATAGGCACCGAGTGAGACACTACATCTCCAAGCAGTAATTATTCATACTGGCCCCCGTCAATCGAGACTGGTATAGGCTGACTCAGTCAAACTGAAGTGCTCAGGCCGCAGCTTCTGAGGCATCAGCAGCTCTCTCATTAAAATTGATGTCTAGCCCTCTCATCGCCCCTCGCTTTGCTCTCTATCTTTCACACACACACATACACACACACTCAGACAAGCACACACACACATACGCACACACTTATATGCAAACGCATACACACACACACTCAGACAAGCACACGCACACATACGCACACACTTATATGCAAATGCATACACACACACACACACACACACACACACACACTCAAACACACACACACACATACACACACACTTATATACAAATGCATATACACACACATACACCCTCAAATACAGACATACACACACACACTCACATAGACTCAAGTGCACTCTCTCTCTCTCTCTCTCTCTCTCTCACACACACACACACACTAAAATACACGTAAATTCACACACACACACACACACACTCAAATAGACCAATCAGAACACAGGACACTCCTCCAGATGCACCGCTGGTTGTTCAAAGCACTGGTCATTCACTTATTGCTAAACATTTCTGGGCCTCGCTCGGCTATCGCAGTTACAGTGGAAACTCTGAGCCCCAGATATCCAGAGTGATCCACATCCAGGAAATGAAACAGGACCAGCTGTGGGTGCAGGAGGGATGAAAACACAAAATATGTTTTGTTTTCTCTCTCTCTCTCTCACTTTCCCTCTCTCCCCCCATTCCTCTTTCCCCTCCGCTGGCGAGAACACGCTGGAACGCTAGGCGTGCCGTGTTTGATCTCTCTGTTGTTGCGCTCGCCAGCCGAAATAAATCCAACGATATTGTTTTGTGCTCTTTTCCAGCCTCGCCTCCGGGTCTCCAGCTCCACCATGCCGCTAAATGGGGGTGGGGGTGGCGGTAGGGGTTGGGGTTGTACACTGGCCTTCGGAGGACCGGTGGTCAAGGTAGGCCTCTCCTCCCCTTCCTCCTCCCCCTCCACCATACCCTAGCCTGGTAAGCCAGCCCCTTGTACTTCATTTCATTTTGTAATTTTGCGGAGGCCATGCGGAGGCCATGAGAAGCGGGAGAAGGAGAAGGACTGGTTGTCCTTCTTCCTCTTCTCTTCCTCCACCTCCACCCGAGCACCCTTACCTCCCCCAGTCCTCCTGCCACATGGCACTGGGCCTTCACGCTCCGCTCCGCTCAGGGGAACACGTCAGGTGCCTGAAGTGGCAGTGGTGGGGGGGAGATTAGAGGACTGCAGAGACTCATGGGGACCGGTGCAGGGACCAGGCGGTGGGAATCATTTAGACTTGGTCTGCGGTGTGCAGCATTTCTGTGTGTGTGTGTGTGTGTGTGTGCATGTGTATGCAGGCCCATGTGTGTTTGTGTTGTGTTTGAACGCATGTGTGTGTGTGTGTGTGTGTGTGTGTGTGTGTGTGTGTATGCAGGCCCATGTGTGTTTGTGTTCGTGTGGGTGTGTGTGTGTGTGTTTGAACGCATGTGTGTGTGTTTGTTTGTGTGTGTGTGTGTTTGTTTGTGTATGTCTATGTATGTGAGGCACACATGTTTAGTCCACAGCATGCTATCCGCGAGTGAAATGACTGCCGTCAAACTCGGTTGTGGAGATTGAAGGCTGAGAGTGCTGGCACCAGCCTGTTCAGCGCTGAACACTTGGTGGATCCACTCCTCGGAGCATCAATTATCTCGCCGCTACAACACAGCCCTGCTGGCCAGCGCAGCTCCACTGCCAGCCCCGGGCACCGCCTCAGCGCCTGGCACCACGGCCGCCCACCCGACAGGCCCCACTTCCACTCCGACTCGCTCGCATACGCTCAGATGAAACGTGCCTTAATCAGGCCCCGGGCTTTTAATACCATAATGGAGTCCTTTCAAACAGATACAATTGATGTGCAATCAAAAACACAGAAGGGGAAAGGAGGAGAGGAGAGGAGAGGAGAGGAGAGGAGAGGAGAGGAGAGGAGAGGAGAGGAGAGGAGAAGACAGGGAGGGAAAGCAGCCTGTCAGCACAAGCGTTGAAAGAAACCTGGCGAGGGGTTGGGCCCCAGGTTGAAGACAAGGTGGTTCCCCGGGGCGCTGAGGAGAGCTGCCATGGCAGCTGGTCTGGGCCTGGCCGGATTGGTGTAGGCGTGGCCGGATTGGGCTGGGTCAGGCCAGGCCGGGATGGGCAAACGGTTGGACACAGCCCCGAGTCCCTCAAAGATCAGGCTGATTCTGGGGGGCAGGGCAGTGGGGGGATGCTGTGGGAATGCTGTGGAAACGCTGTGGGAATGCTGTGGAAATGCTGTGGGAACATGGAGATGTTCACATTTTTGTGGCAGAGCTGAGCGTGGCTCAGGGCCGTGAACCTGGAACAAAACTTCTAGCTGACGGCTTCCAAACACTGTTGCTCAACTCAACACCATGAATCATAATTCAGAAAGACAGCCAATTAACACTGGCAATGAGCAATACATATGTATTCATTTTCTATGTTTCCTTTGGCAGTGACTACAGCTTGAGAGCAACTACGTTCTACTTTATTAATCGTCTTACCCTGTAGATATTGGCACGGTATTATGACTCTTAGTAAAAGAACACCACAAAAATTATTTGTTTTCTTTTTTTATGCCATGCTTCACAGAAATGGAAAAAATAACACTGAATATGGATCCATTCGTGATTTCGGGTTTGTTTGAAAAGTATTACAAAAATGTAAAATATCCACCGTCATAACCCCGGCTTGCCTTATCACCTCCAAATTTCCTCCCCTAAATAATGAGTTTGAATATTGCTGCCATCCACTTTGTCAGGCGGGCTGAAGACTGAGCAGCAACTGGTGGAACACTGTGTACACGCACAGACTATCAATATTAGCTCCGTTTGTTTGCCTCCCGCCTCGTGTTCACGTTAGATCATCGACTGAGCCCAGAGCAAACACGCAGACAAAAGGCTGTCTGTCCAAGGGTTAAATAGTCTGTTTGTCTTTTTCTTTGTTTTGACTGGTGAGATTAAACTCTCCATAAACATTTCCCAGCTGCTCGCTTTTGTGTGGCTCCCAGTCAGGCAGACACACAAGGGAAGATCTACAACTGCTAAGCCCAGACACCTTGTTTGTCCCGGGGTCTTTTATTTAGTTTGCCCACACAGACAGCCCTCCCATACCCCCCCCCCCCCACCAAGCCCCCCACCGCCACACTCCACACATAGATACACACACTCCGTGTGGCAGGTAAACAAACAAAAACTACTTCCCTAGAAGCCAGGGTTCACCTTTGTAATGACAGATAGGCAGGGGCCATTGATCTAGACTATCACAGCAACAACAAAGTGTGTCCTTGAGGCCACCATTGATCTCAAGGGCAGTGAACCCTTCCTAAAACCACAACACAATACTCAGGAACGTCTCTCGGTTTCCTGTCGTAAGCAAATTTACAACTACTCACTTCCACGAAGATTAAAAGTGGTGAGTTAATGTTAGGTGGGGTTTTTTAGGACATTATATCTGTGGCAAAAAAAAAAAAATCTTTGGGATTTGTCCAGACAAGGGTTTGGCAATGTTGACGTAATAGAAGATAATAGTAAGAATTTGAAACTGCAAACTTAAAAAAAAAGATGGCAATGAAAAAAGGAATGTCTTTCTTTGTCAAACAAGGAAGCGCCCAGGGCAGAAGTAAGCAGAATTCCTTCAACTTTTTTTTCCCCTTTTTTTTTCAACTGCGACTTTATTGTTGTTGCTTCTTCGCACGGCCAGGGTTCACAAGGAGAGTACACTTAGCACATGGCTACACACATAGCAACCCCTCCTGCTCTGTGTGCTGTGCTAATATTGACTTTGCAGCCTAACACTACCACTATTGAGTTTGGCCATTCAAAGTAATGTTTGACTAGCATTAGACCAACAGTGAAATAGCAGCCCAGGCTAGGGCCGGGCCCCTTCAGGTTATGGGCTTAATGGGAAGGCAGGAGGGGGAAGCGATGATGGCATCTTCTCACACAATGTCACAAAGAGCAGGTGGCGGGCTGTTACAGCCGTGTACGTGTGGCTGTTTTTTTTTTCCCCCAAGTGTATTACCACTCACCAGAGATTATCAGAAAAGCCAACAAGCTTCTGAGTTGCTCACCAAGTTCCCCATTTGACCAACAGAATTGCCACGGCTGTCCACACTTGTGCGTAAGATCAAATGTCTGTGTCTATGTGTAAGGTGAAATATCAGCAGCCTGACATCAGCTTTATCCGAGTTGCTGTGAAACGTCTCGATAGTGGAGCAATGACCTTGCGACAAGGAGTCGTTGTCCTGCATGTGCTTTTTCCATGCCGCTGATAATGACTCGCACTGTTGCTCAGGCGGCAGGTGGAATTTGGTGCAGCGCTGTCTGTGTGAACGGGTGGCCATAAAAGTGTACAAACAATTTAATCAGCATCTTATCACCTACTACAGAGCAATAGGAGGGGGCTGTGTGTGTGTACTTCCTAAAGCAGTAACATTCTTTTAATAAAGCTATCAGTGTTTTCTTAATTTATGACAAGGTGAAGGAGGAAAGAGGGATTGTAAGGTGGAGAAAGAGAGAGAGAGAGAGAGAGAGAGAGAGGGAGATTGCCTGATTGCCCGTCTCCTGTGGCCAGTACTGCCATCTCCTGGACATGCCTCATGCCTCAGCTCACATTGTCCCACAGCAATTTGCTGTGGCTGTTCTGCAGTGAGGAGCTGCTTTTAATTACCCTATTTTCCTAATGACCCTATCAGTGGGATTTGGCTGTGTGCTGGCCTGGGCTTCTTCCCGATCGGCCCCCACCGATGAGCTTTTGCAGCATGTGTCCTCTTATCGCTCTCCCCTTATGCTGCTTTCACACACAGCGTTTCTTTTGTGTTAAGTAATTATCTACCGCTGGTCTTGCAACACACACACACACACACACACACACACACACACACACACACACACACACACACATGCACATACACACACACATGCACACGCACACACACACACACATACACACACACACACACACACATGCACATACACACACACATGCACACGCACACACACACACACACACACACACACACATGCACACACACACACACGCACACGCACACGCACACACACACGCACATACACACACACACGCACACACACATGCACATACACACACACGCACACACACACGCACATACACACACACACGCATATACACACACACGCACACACACTCACACATACACACGCACACACACACACACACACACACACACACAAGAGCTGATTACGACACTAAGGGCTAAATGTTTGACCCTTGTGCTGCGGGTTTCTTACTTGCTCTCGGGTATTATAGAAAAATTGGCGGCTGAAACTGGAATGATAGCGTTATGATTTCTGTTATAACACTATACTGCACACCTTCGGGAAATAACCTGGATGTTTTAGCATCATAGCAATGGCCACTGATCACAGTTTGCTGGCCAAAGTCTCTCCTCTAAATCCCAGGGCATAAATACAGCAAGCAGTCCCTCTTCAAGTGCAGAGGGCTCTTACGGTTCGACTGAATGACACGCTGTCAGGGCCTGCCAAGAGTCATGATGATATTGTTTGTCTAATTCCATCTTCTTCTCTAATGATCCCATTTGCTTTGACTTGGCTGGATGTATCAGGCAGCCCTCATTGTGCCTTTATTGAGAAATGATGCCTGACTCTTTTACAGTTTCCAACAAGCCCAAGTCAATAAAATGTTAGGTAAATATTAGTTTTGGCAGGGCGCGCGGAACATATCAGATCAGTAAAGTCATCGGCTCCACTGATTGGCTTACGGATTCGACCTCCAAAAAAGGGGGGGGGTAGAGAGAGATTCAGGGAATGAAAAGTCTGTTCTCTATTAGACTGTGCTAGGAGTTTCAGCAAACACGGGTAATGCTGGGCAAACAAGGTTATTGGAGAAGGTTCCCAGCGTATGTTAGTTCAGCAAACCCAATTCTGCGCAAACAGCTTCAAAGAATGTGGCTACCTCCACATAACCTTTGATGTGGGTATTGATCCCGCCGAGTTGTGTGAGAGCGAGCGAGAGAGCGAGAGAGCGAGCGGTGGCGGATGTTCTGAGGGGGATTACTAGGGCACAGGCCAGGCGGAGATGGAAACGCTGCCCGAGAACTCCGCCGTCCCCAGGGCCTTGGCAGCTGGCTCTGCCTGTGATCAAACACAGCCGTGCCCTCTGCCCAGATAAAAACCCCTCCACCCCTCCAGCCCCCACCCCCACTCTATCCGCCTGCTCCCCCTCCCCCCCCCACCACCACCACCACCACTACCACCCCCTCAGGCTCTCTTACTCATGCTGTAATGCAGTGCAAGTGCCAGGGAGGGTGCTCGAGGAGCAAGGGCGCAAAAAAGTCATGGGAAAAAAAGTCGCTGCACTTTTATCTTGGGCCCAGCATCCCAGAATGTGAAAGAGAGAGAGAGAAACAGAGAGAAAGAGAGAGAGAGAGCAAAAGAGAGAGAGAGAGAGAGAGAGAGAGAGAGAGAAAGAGAGAGAGAGAGAAAGAGTGAGAGAAAGCGAAAGAGAGAGAGCAAAAGAGAGAGAGAGAGAGGAGAGAGCAAGAAAGAGATAGAGAGGGCGAGAGATGGAGACAAAGATATATATATCTATATAGAGGGAGAGAAAGGGGGAGAGGGAAAGAAAGCGATAGATAGAGAGAGAGAGATGGAGAGAAAGATATATAGAGAGAGAGAGTGGGAGAGGGAGAGAAAGAGATAGAGAGAGAGAGGTATCACTCTGTCTTGATAGGAGTCGTGCCATGCTAATAATAACATTTGAGAGATATTTTTATTTCTTAATTCTGAGGTTGCATCGCACTACATCAGCTGTCAAGACAAGATGTTTTGATCAGGCTTACCTCTGAGATGATGAGATGAAGTCCGTGGCAGGACCCCAGACCCAGTCATGGCAAAAAACACTCCTTCCTCGCGGCGAGCCTCCCCCTTATTAGATGCTGGGCCAGGAGTGGGGCTTTTGTTCTCGCCATTTCAGATTCCTCCATGACAGACGCTGGAGCCAGTCTGGGCAGAAAAGAAAGAAACTGAGGCTTTCATTTTAGAGGGACTCAGAGGAGAGGAAACAAACCAGCCTCTATCAGAGGGGTCTCGGCACAGGAGTGGCAAAGAGCCTTCTGCATGAAAAGAGCTCTTGAAGTTACTCTACCTGCCAGCCCTGGGCCCGGTAAACAGCTTTAATGTATTGTCAGGTTGTGTGTGTGTGTGTGTGTGTGTGTATGTGTGTGTGTGTGTGTGTCTGTGTGTCTGTGTCTGTCTGTCTGTGTGCGTGCATGCGTATGTGTGTGTGTGTGTGTATGTGTGTGTTTGTGTCTGTGTGTGTGTGTGTGTGTGTGTGTGTGTGTGTGTGTGTGTGTGTGTGTGTGTGTGTGTGTGTGTGTGTGTGTCTGTGTGTCTGTGTGTGTGTCTGTGTGTGTGTCTGTGTGTCTGTGTGTCTGCGTGCATCTAAGGTTCAGACAGAAAAAGAGAGGCCAACATTAATGGCCAGATACCCAGACCAACATTATTAGCCAGATACCCAGGGCTCTGCAGACGAGACAGAGACAGAGACACCTCCTGCCTCCTCTGATGTTCACCCATTGAATAAAACAGACTATATAGCAGAGCACTGGGCCGGCAATGACCTTCAAAGCTTCTTTTTTATCTAATTACGTCTGATTCTGCATTTCCAATCACCTATTCAGGTCACATCCACCTGCAGCGCCTACTGCTACAACTTAATGGTTGGTGGGTCACCGATAATGACACTGTACTGCCCATTACGTTAAAAATTGGATGGTGTTTTGCATACAGTGCATGCAAAGCAAGCAATCTAATAAAGGTCAGAAAGGTCCTAACTTTTTTCTCAACACTGAAAAAATGTATTTAGCTCAAGCCCAAGCTTTTTATTTTAAAATTTTTAAATAAATGTATTTTTATTTGAGAACTGTTGAGGGCAAGTGTGAAAGTTTCTGCGTCTATGTGAATATGCTCACACACAAACACAAACACAAACAGAAACGCACACGCGCACACACACACATGCACACACACACGCGCACACACACACATGCACACACACAATGTTTTGTTTTTACAAACAAACAAGCATTCTACGTATAACACACGTAATAACGGTTGTCAGTCTCTGGTTCACTGGTTCTTGTCGGTTTCTGGTTGAGACTGGCGCTGACCTGCTTGTTCTTGCTGCCGCTTGTACGTTTGTACAGAGATATACTCCAGAGTTATAAAAACCAGTTGTAAGGCACATTAGCCTTTCACAAATAAACTCACTACACGCTCACAGTCCAAAGATACAACTGTTAACGTTATAAATCACCTTCGTCTGCACTCATCATTTGTTCATTACATCTGACTGGAGATTAGTTTTATTCTCTCTCTCTCTCTCTCTCTCTCTCTCTCTCTCTCTCTATCTCAAATACATACATACACACACACACACACCTACACACACACACACACACACACACAAACACACACATGCCGGCACACAAGCTTTTAAAGCCTCATGCTTATCTTATCACCACTTAGTTTTAGACACAGTTGAGTTACAACTCTGAAAAGCTGCCATTCCAAACGTGTTTCATATCTTTACCTATAACCGCACCGTCGTTTTTTATGATCACACAATTCAAACAGCACTTGAGAGACCACGGTGCTACTCCTTGCTTTTTTTACACAGCACGATAAATGGGTCACGCGTTCACGCAACACGCTATTTTCACTCCTGGGACCGGTGGCAACGGGAATGTAAACACGCACAGAAACAAACAGGCAAAGGAGGGTGAAGACAGGAGCGTTTCCCAAAAGCCCTGACGGGACGCCAAGGAAATAAAATGCTAGAACCTGAGCGGCCGACTTTGGCCGCCATGTCGAGGTTTTCCTTTTTTTTCCCCCTCCCCTGTCGGAACAATTAGCGTGGAGACAGCTGGAGGGGCTTCAAAGCGGCAGGGCCTCTAAATCACATTACACATTTTCTTCCTCGACATGAGAAAGAGAGGGAGAGGTAGAGAGAGGGATAGAGAAAGAGAGAGAAGGAGAGAGAGGGAGAGAGAGAAGGAGAGAGGCTGAGAGGCAAAGAGAGAGAGAGAGAAAGAGAGAGGGAGAGAGGAAGAGGGAGAGAAAGAGAGCGAGAGAGAGAGGGGGAGAAGGAGAGAGGGAGAGAGAGAAAGAGAGAGAGAGCAAAAGCAGGGGGCCGCTGCAATGCTGTAAGCTTGTTTAGTTGCTCCAGTGCTGCTCAGCTCCACAGCGGCGCACAGACGTGCTACTAAATCTCCTTCCCGGTGATGTGTCTCTGGACGTGGGGAGAGCCGGCTAGAGTGAATCACAATACCATTGCTGAGTGAAATGCAGTCCCATCTCATTCTGGGGCCTCGATTTTATTTTTCCTTTTTTTCTGCCATTCCCTTATTTCCCCTCCCTCCTAGTGCAGTGTGGATTATTCTTGTTTGGTGATTGGCTCTCTGGCCATGAGTAATTGTTTGGTGATTGGCTGTCTGGCCATGAGTAATTGTTATGTAAAGGCCCAGAAAGGCAGCCCTGGTGGGGGCGGAGGCTGGTGGAACATGCTCCTTTGAGGGTCTCACTGGTGTTTTGATGGGAGCCAGTGGAAGGAAATCAGTCCTAACAGATTGTCATCACACACAGATTATTGCCAGTGAAGAAAAAAAAGAAAAAAAAAAAGAAATGAGGGGCGGTTGGCCTGCGCTGGGCCCTGCTGATCCACACAGTTTTACAGCTGCACGAAGCACAGGCATTGCCAGGGAGAAGGGGAAAATATCCAGCCTACTTTTGGCTGTAATGATTATACCACAACAATGAACTTCCAATATTTTCAGTGAAAACAACCCAGGGCTTTCACTGTTTCTGGCAGGCCTGCAGTGCAGAGCCTTGAGTGCAGTTGATGAGTAACCAGCTTAACGGCAATCGTGGCGAATGTATTTATCTTTTATTGCCTGTGATTGCAGCACACGCAGGGTGCTTTATCGGACAATGTAGGAAGGGTAAAGCCCTATTAGCTGAGCCACCACAGGAATCTAGCGCCCTCCAACCACTGGGCTTTCTTCACCCATTTTGTCAGAGGGTGGTGGCCAGCCATGTGGTGCACTGGACATAATAAGTTGTTTCATGGGCCTGTGCGTGTTGCAGCCAAAATGCAGGCTTATGCGGGGAACAAAAACAGATTAACACATTTCCTTACCATGTCCAGGCACCTCATTGTGTGGAACAGGGATCTGTCTCCTAATCTATTTACAGCGTCTGTTTGTGCTGTGACAGCTGCTGAATTTGGTCCTCTATTGAGACGACACCAAGCTCTTTTTGCGAAGCATTCCTGTGTATGATTACGGCTTATTTAGTCTGTTGATACGGACTGGATCAGTGAGCACGGCCCAGTGGAAAAACTCTCAGCTGAGCCAATTCCACTAAACACCTTCACAAAGCTGGCACAATGCATTCTCAGATCCAATTGTTCTGCAACACTGCTGCCAGGACTGAAAAGACAATACTAATTGGCTGCAAACAGATCTGGATTTCAGGCAACCATGTAGCAGTGTTCCTGCTGTGATTCTTTGCCTGTCTTATGGCTTTGCTGCATTCAAAGGCTCTCAGACCAGTCTGTGTTTAAGAAAGAGGCTTCCATTCATAGGTATCAGTCTGCGAAATCAAAGACTGAACACCGGTCGTCACTGCTTGGCACCACGCAAACCTCCTCGCCAGCTCCTCCTTGCTCTCAGTGGGAAAATGTGATCCGCAGACACCATTGTGGTTGTGAGTCTAATAAAAAAAGAGTGTGTGAGAGAGAGAAGCAAGGCCTCTGGTGGCCCACATAAATGCAGCTATTTCCATGTGAGAAGAAAGGCTGGAGGTTGTAGAGTGTAAGCAGGAAGGCCATCAATAGTGTGGGTGAAAGCTGCGGCTGTGCGGAGACATCTCCACGTTGAATAGCAATTGCCTAATAGAGTTCATCTGCATTTCAATGTGTCTCTGTTCCGACACATTAGCTCGCAGGCAGTTGTAGCCCTGACATATTGAGATGTAGTGCGAGAGCTCCAAGCATTTGGCTGTCGGTAATGCACTTTCCTAATGTATTATTTAGAGAGTGGCCCGCTAATTGAGTTTTAATGTCAGCGAATGCTCTCCTGCGTGTGTTTGACCAAGCAGTGAAAGTTAAGATGCTGATAGATGATAGCTGTACGCTTGTGGCGGCTCCCAAAAGGTCAGTGGCGGCGGTAGCTGAACTGACGCGAACCCAGGGCAGGGTGGCGGGGGGGGGGGGGGGGTGGGGGGGGGGTGTGCGGGGCGGGCCAGCGTTTTCACACCGTTGTCCCTGGAGGCCTTGCTGGCCCTCAGGGAGACTCTGGGGCTGCAGCACAGGAGAGCGGGCGTGAAGACGGGTCAAGGGCAAAGACGGGTCACGGGCGAAGACGGGTCACAGGCGAATATGGGTCATGGGTCACGAGTGAAGGCAGGTCACGGGCGAAGACGGGTCACAGGCGAAGATGGGTCACGGGCGAAGATGGGTCACTGGAGAAGACGGGCGAAGACGGGTCACGGGCGAAGATGGGTGACAGGCGAAGATGGGTGACGGGCGTATATAGGTCACGGGCGAAGATGGGTCACGGGCGAAGACGGGTCACGGGCGAAGATGTGTCACGGGCGAAGACGGGCGAAGACGGGCGAAGACGGGTCACGGGCGAAGACGGGTCACGGGCGAAGACGGGTCACAGGTGAAGACGGGTCACAGGTGAAGACGGGCTAAGACGGGTCACGGGCGAAGACGGGTCACGGGCGAAAATGGGTCATGGGCGAAGCCATTCATAAATGGATGCACAGACACAGTAACGGTTCGGTGGAGCGCCCTTCCTGTGCAGCCACAGGCCAGTCAGCAGAGCTGCATGATGAGATGAGAGAAATGAATTAGCGCTAATATGGCACCATACGGGGTAAGAGTGCATAGCCTACAACACACTCTACATCAGTGGCCAAACACATTTCAGCCCAGTGCAGCTACCCAGCATCCAATGCTAACTAGTTCTCCAGTCATCATTTTTAAAAGCAAACACTGCATTTGTTATGGTTAGGGTTCAAAATAAGGACTCACAATATCACAGGTAACACTTACGTTACTTTATGTTTATACACAGTTTTTAGTTTTTCATTAGATCTACACTCCTGCAGTATGTACACTACAGAGAGCGAGGCAGAAAAGATTAGGCCTCTTATACGGGTATGTAAATTCAACATTATTAAACGAGCAACATAGGTCCTTCCCTCTGGTTTTAATCTGCCCATTCTAAACGTCCTCAAATTTGCATTTTAAATGTTGAGTTAATATGTGTTGTTGCTCTGTGGAGCTCATTAGCGACACTCCTACTACGAATTACTTTGCAAGCCAACCCCTGCCATAGCCGCAGATACGGGCTACAAAAAAGGCCTGGGTCTTTATAGGAGCTGCTCACCCAAATCACAGATAAAGCGCACGGCAATAATTTATTTGAAAAATCCAGACCGGCTAATTAACATTGTGAATTGAAGCAGAAAGCCCGTATTCCTCAGACAAGTTTAATTGCATTGTGCACACCACAATTTAATGGCCAGAACTGCTTCAGCTTAGGCTGGTGGAATGGCTGTCTGGGTTTCCCCCCTCTTTGTAGACTTGGGACTGATCTATTTTTTGGCATAATCAAGCTTAGTTTTACCTGAGCTATTTAATTATTTAATAGACTTAAATGAGTTTTTCTTCCAAGGTTAATTATGCAGCATGAAATTCAATTTTCCTGTGAGCTGATTAGCTTTTTTAAAAATGTTATAACTTTGGGGAAAGGTAAGTAATATAATTAGCCTACATACACTTTTTATCAACTTCCAATTTCAGATAAATCACGCCTCAAAAGTGTGATTAGGATAGGTGATCGTTGACAATGGTTTATCCAGTGTCTTACTTTGCTAAACTTTGCTAAATGGTGCTACATCCTCCCTGGGCATTAGTCTGGATGCTGATCGACTGTGACTCAGTGCTGTAGTGACTCACCGCCAGTCAGTGTTTCACAAAGAGCAAAACATGCAGAGCCAAGAAATTGCATCTCGAGGGTCCCCGTACTTGCAGCAGTAGAAAGTGTCCGATAAAGTCACCTTACTACGTCAGCTGAAAATCTTTTTCTGCGCTCAACTCTGTAGGAGATGGAAATGGGGTTTCCGTGGGTCCAGAGAGTGCTTTCTGTGACACTCCATCTTAAAATTATCCCTCCGTCGTGATTCCTCATCCCTCACTCCTCTCCTCCTTCCCTCTCGCTCCATCCCCTCTTTCTGCCCAAATGGAGCCAGAGCTGTCTCCTCTTGACAGGCGTTTTTGAAAATCTGGAGTTTTATGACACCTCTAATGTTCTCCCACCCCCTTTTTCTCTGCGCCCCTGGCGCTGAGAGCAAGTGATTATATTGTAGTGTGGCTCATCAAACACTACACGGTCAAAAAGCAGGGCACTCGATATCTCAGACAAGTGAGTTTAATGGCTGCTCACCGCACTGAGTCCTTGACCTTCTCCAAGGGGCCTCCATGTTAGTCACTCTCCAGCAATTTTGAATTGAAACAGAAGCATGGCAGCAAGAGAGAGACAGAGGCAAAAAAAAGAGAGTGAGAGAGGTTTTTTTTTTATCACCTGTCTCCTCCAACCAAAATGGAGGATGCAAACCACAGGGGAGCGGGTTGGAGAGCGATTCTCTCACCACCATTTCTCGCAGAGTTGTTGGTCGCGACATGTTTCTCGGGTGCGGAGGCTTGACCTCCCCCGCTGCGAGGTGACTGAAGGCTCCTTCATGCGTGCACCACCGACCGCAAAGCTTTTCCACTTCGGAAGGCCGGGTGTCACCAGAGATACTGCTCCGATGCTCACTCACCCACTCACCCACCCACCCAGCCACCGGCAGCGCATCAAACCACAAGCCACATGGCAGGTAAAAATAATCCATCACAGCACTCACCTCGCCCAGAGAGAGCTACAACACTCCAGCATTGCTTTACGGTTCTGCAGCCAGTGTTGGGGAATTAATGTTCCATACTGAAAGTTAAACAAACCCAAGGAAATAGTTTAAGGCACACACACGTACATGTATACACAGGATATCATTACATTTTGGATAGGGAGGTGCAGCCTCTGGGCCTACTCCGTCCACTGCCAGCTGTGTAATGCCACCCACGGTAGCTTGTCAAAAAGCCTCAAGTTCGACTGCTGCGTGCCAGCCATTTGCACACCGCTAGCTTCTGTTTATCTAACTGCAAGCCCGCCGACGCTCCCTGCGTTCGCCCTTCGCAATTTGCCCCTTCCTCATTAGCGACTCTTATCAAAAATTATGATTATGGGGATTGATCGAAACTCATTTCTCAAGGACCACTCCTTGCATCTGAAACATTTTCAGGTTCCGTAAATGGAGCAATTAAGATAATTGACTGTACAAGCGCCATTAACATATCCAACTCAGCAGGACGATTAGATTAATTACTCTAATGGAAAAAGCCGCCATCACGGCCATTGTTCTTCGTGTCCCGTTTTGGTGGCTTGTTCTGGCAGACAGTGACCTTGCTGGTGAAGGTGTGAGGGATTAGAGATGGGGGGTTTGGGGGGGGGGGTAGCTCTGGGGGGAAATGTGAACTGTACGCAGTACACAAGTGTGCTTTACCATATTACTGCTTCATTCTTCATTAAGCGGAGATCACACACAAACACACACACGCGCACACACACACAGACACACATACAGTGCCATAGCAACATGCCAGTGCAGTCTGCAGTCAGTGTTATATGCTGGGTAACACTTTCTTTGACTTGGCCAACAACTTTGACTTCGCTTTTATTACCTTTTGAAAATTAATAGAACACTTCTATTTTCTCACTTTTTTAATCTCTTATCATAACAGTAAAAAAGAGATACAGAGACCAGAGGACCTCTTCCGTCCATGTTCTGTAAAAAGATCAAGGTGGAGCGTTGCTATTATCTGTTAGCTCATCTAGTCGCTCCTTCACCCTGCACATAAGCACAGGGTACAGAGCAGCACACCGATAGCACTCAATCTGTTAGTAATAGAGGGACCTTGAGGTGTGTGTGAGTGTGTGTGTGTGTGTGTGCGTGTGTGTTTGTGTGTGTGAGTGTGTTTGTGTGTGTGAGTGTGTGCGTGTGTGTGTGTGCATGTATGAGTGTGTATATGTGTGTGTGTGTGTGTGTGTATGTGTGTATGTGCGTGTGTGTGTATGTCTCTGTGTGTGTGTTTGTGTATGTGTGTGTGTGCATGTGTGTGCGTGTGTGTGTGTGTGTGCATGTGTGTGCACGTATATGAGTGTGTATATATGCGTGTGTGTGTGTATGTGCGTGTGTGTGTGTGTGTGTGTGTGTGTGTATGTGCGTGTGTGTGTGTCTGTGTGTGTGCATGTGTGTGTGTGCGCGTATATGAGACCAGAGACCAGAGAGCAGAGACCAGAGGACCTCTTCCGTCCATGTTCTGTAAAAAGATCAAGGTGGAGCGTTGCTATTATCTGTTAGCTCATCTAGTCGCTCCTTCACCCTGCACATAAGCACAGGGTACAGAGCAGCACACCGATAGCACTCAATCTGTTAGTAATAGAGGGACCTTGAGGTGTGTGTGAGTGTGTGTGTGTGTGTGTGCGTGTGTGTTTGTGTGTGTGAGTGTGTTTGTGTGTGTGAGTGTGTGCGTGTGTGTGTGTGCATGTATGAGTGTGTATATGTGTGTGTGTGTGTGTGTATGTGTGTATGTGCGTGTGTGTGTGTGTGTATGTCTCTGTGTGTGTGTTTGTGTATGTGTGTGTGTGCATGTGTGTGCATGCGTGTGTGTGTGTGTGTGCGTGTGTGTGCACGTATATGACTGTGTATATATGTGTGTGTGTGTGTGTATGTGCGTGTGTGTGTGTATGTGCGTGTGTGTGTGTCTGTGTGTGTGCATGTGTGTGTGTGCGCGTATATGAGTGTGTATGTGTGTGTGTTTGTGTGTGTGCGTGCGTGTGTGTGTGTGTGCACGTATATGAGTGTGTATATGTGTGTGCGTGTGTGTGTGTGTGGGTGTGCGTGTGTGTGTGTCTGTGTGTGTATGTGCGTGTGTGCATGCGTGAGTGTGCGTGTGTATATGAGTGTGTATATGTGTGCCTGTGTGTGTGTGTGTTTGGGGGGGTGTGACTGGGTCACCCCTCCCTGGCCCGAGAGCCGCTCTGCTCTGCTCTGCTCTGCTCTGCTCTGGCGTTATCCCCCTCTCTGATTAAGTCGGCTGACAGGCAGGCGCGGTGCAGTGTGGTGCGGCGGGCCTGAGTGGCCCGCTAGCTCCTCAGGCCACTGGGCTGGATAAGTGGATTGCGAGGTGGGCTTATGGGGGTCTGTAATAAGGACTCCTATGTGTTCCACTCCAGCGCCCAGGCAGCAGAGAGAGAGAGACAGAGAGAGAGAGAGAGAGAGAGAGAGAGAGAGAGAAAGCACATTTTTCATTTCAGATAGCACACCTCCACAGCTTTAACCCACCCACACACACACAGTTACACACACACAGATACACACACGCACATACACATACACACACACACACAACCAATCATACACTCATGCACACACACGAACACACACACACAGACACACGCACACTCCACTGAGTTCATTATGGTGCTTTACCATCTGAACTGAAACACAGGAGCTCTCAGTGAGGGGAGCACAAATCACACTCTATTCCTGTCCTGCCGAAGCTGGGCCTGTATCCCCTCATTTAGGAGCCCTGTATTAGAAACGCACTGAAGCACCCATTCTTCTAAAGGCTCAGAAACCCCCCACACCCCCATACCCACCACACCCCCATGCTCCCATCTACGCACCCCCACCCCACCCGATTAAAGATGCTGTTGTGTGGCGTGTGGCTAACTCACAGGTCTGTGTGTGTGTGTGTGTGTGTGTGTGTGTGTGTGTGTGTGTGTGTTTTCTTTTAGCTCCGCCTCTTTCCAACGCTGGCGAGTCTGAGGCTCTATGAGTGTGCACTCTCTCGCTGCGCCAAGAAGCAGGTCACCGCGTCAAGGGCAGGAATGCTGCTGTGCCTGTGCTAACAGTCCACTAATGAAAAACACACACGGCTGCAAATTACAGTAGCAACATAGCACTCAGCAGGACAACAAGTGAGAGCTTAGCCCTCATTTAAGTGCTGGGCCTGCCTTAACGCCTGTGTCCCCCCCCCCCCCTTTAGCAACAGTGTAGGGAGCGAAAAGACAGCCTTTCGTGTCTTTTGAAAATAAAGGGTGGGTTACAACTTAAGCAGGTCACACGGGCATTGGAAGGCATTTGTTTTCAGTGGAGCGCCGCAGGTAATCTTGCCTATCGAGGGGCAGGTTTTTGCATGGAGGGGTAGAAATTGGGTAAATATTTTGAGGGAAGCAGGGCCCGTTGAAAACGTTTGAAAAAAGAATGGCAGCCCTCTTCCCCGGGCGTTTGGTCGCAGGCACAACACAGAGCGGCTGGCAGGTCTGCCTGAAGGGGTGGGGTGAGGGGGGCGGGGTTGTGAAACGCCACAGGGCTGCCACTGGACCGACCAACGCGTTTGTTTATTTTTCCCATGCCCACCGCAAATTCCAACATTTCCCCTCACTGAAAGGATTGGTGTGTGCTGAGGTGAGTGGACGAGAGGGGAGGTGGAGAGAGGACTGTGTGTGTGTGTGTGTGTGTGTGTGTGTGTGTGTGTGTGTGTGTGTGTGTGTGTGTGTGTGTGTGTGTGTGTGTGTGTGTGAGGTGGGGGTGGCTAAAGGTAGGAAAATATCAACAAGTCGTCATTTACATCAGAACAAAAACAAACAAACCCGAGAGAGAGGAGAGCTGCTAAGGAGTTTGGGCTTTTAGACCAGGAATCCATCTCATGTGGCCGCCAGCAGACTGCCAGCCAAATCTAATATGGATTTATATACAAAGAAAGTGCCTAGTTTAACATAATGAATATTTAATCATGCATGGGCCCTGTAAAGCAATTTCATAGAAGTAATTGAAAGCAGACTTTGTTTATGACCAAAAAATGAGAGCTAAACTGTTGACCCAGAGGGGCCTGAATATCTCACGCTGGATTAAATGTTTACACTGCTGGCATACACTTCCATAAATGAGGCTAAACGCTGGTGCCGGATCAGCGGGCGTTAAGGCTGGTTGAGCCTGGCTGTCAGTGGGTGCTCACACGCCTCACGACTGCTGCGTGCGTGCTCACGCTGGACCAGCCAGGTGATGCTCAAGGCACAAGGTGTCCAATGTCAGCATGCAAGCCCACACACACACACACACACACACACACACAAGCACGCACACAGAGTCACAAACACACACACATGCAAGCACACACAGTCACACACACACACGCAAGCACACACACAGAGTCACAAACACACATGCAAGCACACACACAGTCACACACACGCAAGCACACACACAGTGACACACACAAGCACACACACACACACAAACACACGCAAGCACACACACAGCCACACACACACAAACACACGCAAGCACACACACAAACACACACATACTTTCACACACAGTTAAGACTTTCCCACATACATGCAGACATCCACATGCAAACATACAATTAGCTTTTCCTCTGACGTGTGTTTGCAAGGTTGTTAGGGTCATCCCTGTGAAAGGGCTAAATCTCCTCAGATGTTACAGGTCGGTATGTGTTTGCATGTGGTTGTTTTGGGGGAGGAGGGGCCCCTGCCAAACCCCCGCCACAGGACACACAAGTAAAGTTATCAGTTTAATATATATTCTTGTTGTCCATTAGTCACAGTGGATACAACATTGAAAAGGGGGCAATGCAAAATAAAATGGAAATTGACTTGGCAAAACTCCCCTGCCCTAATTTTCTTGTACGTTGTTCAATTTAAACCAAATAACAAAAAAAAAAATTCACCAAAAAGGCTGACAGAAAGGAAATGGACCGTAAGCGGCTTTAACAGGCCAGTAAGTGTTCACTTCCTTTCCAAAAAAAAGTACCAGGTTATCAGGTTTATTTTGTGATTTCCAGCAACCTTAATAAATCCGCTTAAGCACGGCCTAACAGCTTCATTCTCCGCAAATCTGTCCCCTGTAATAATATGCACCAGTGAACACAGATTAATTTAATAACTCTTTAATATTCTCCATAAAAAGTGACCAAAGAGTCCACAGCATATGGGTCTCTGCGCAGAATAGAATATTGCCACAGCTGCAGATTGAATATTACATAATTAAGCGATTTATATTCTATTCACCTGCTGTTAGGACTGTGTGTGCCACTGGGCTGAAGGAGCAGCCTTCTAAGTTTTCTAAACTGTCAAACCAGAAAGTGTTTGAATTTCTCACCCCCTCTCACTGTGCTCACATTCACTTTTTTCATGGCAAATAAACTGGGAGGCTGACCTGTTTTGCCATTTTTCTGTCATGTTGCTAATTAAGGATTAGAGATAAACATCACAAATAAACACATTCCAATCTGATAGCTCAGACAGTTAACGTCTACATAACGCCCCCCTCCTGCCTCAACAACCGAGGAGAATAATATCACTGGATGTAAAAACCTTTACAAATCACAAAAACAGAATTCATTTCCCCACAGAATATATATCTTGTGCTGTAATAGCTGTGTGACATGAAGTCAGAGGTTTGTTTTTTAGATAAATTACATGGCATGACAAAAGACATCTGTTTCCCATTAGCCTAGCAATCAGGAGACAAGCAGGCATTTGACAACCCATAAGCATTAAACCCATGTTTTGGCTAGTACTATAAACCAAGGCTGCTACAGCCTATTTAAGGCAAATTGTCCACATTTGGTGGTTGATTTGCACAGAGCCCACATTGACCCCCCTCCTGTTTTACATTAGCGTTTATGTAAACAGGTCAAGAAAGTCTTTTATCACACATACTGCACTGACATCTTATGGCTCTGGATTCCACCATGCTGTTTTGGAACTGTTGCCACTCGTTGGGTTTTCACCACCTCATTTGACCCCTTCATAATTTTACTTTAATGACAGCACACACAGAGACACACAGATGCACACACACAACGACAAAAACAGATCGGGTCACACACACACACACTTGCATTCATGAAAACAGACAGATAGAGAGAGACAGACAGACAGACAGACAGACAGACAGGGAGAAAGACAGACAGACAGACAGACAGACAGACAGACAGACAGACACAGACACACACACACACACACAATGGTAGTACTTACTTTTAGTAAGTATTTAGGTAATTTATTTAATTTCAACGTGAACTAGAGGGATGTCTGCAGGAATGGCCTGAAACCTCTCACCACATCATCCATGGTAGCCATTCAAACGGTGCACATGGATTACAGTAAAAGCTGCTGTGTAATGTTGCCAGTGAAATTATTCTATAATTTACTGCAAATACGTACACTTTAGAATATGCAAGGCATAGTAAAACTGAAATCCAGTCCTGTCATTTGAGTAAGTATGAATCCAGATTTATCTTGAGGACATGCTCCATAATTTTCTGAACTGGTATTTGGAAAATAATGGTCTATGGAAGGACACGCACTTTAGAATCTTGCTACCATTAGGCGACATGACAACATATTTCCTTAACGAACAATAACAAACATGATAAATGCATTCACATGCAATCTCTTGCAGGACTTTCTCCTCTCATATATTTTATAGCTGGTAAAACAGTTATATGACTGAAGAAAAACACACACTATCAGCACACATCAATCGAGATGTACTAAAAAGAACAGGATCTACAAACATTGTGTGTCAATGTATAAGCTATGACCTCTCTTTCATTTTTGGAAGTGTTTGCAGATTGCTTTATGTGCGTTTCAGTTGCATGCCAATTGGCTGCTTAGTTTTGTGGACTTTGTGTACAAATTGTGTGGCCCTGACCTTTTTCACATACTGTATCATTGGTGCTGTTGCTATGGCTAAAACTAAGTCAAACTATGAAAAAAATCCAAGAATGCAAAGTCAGCATGACCACCACCAACAGTGGAGTTGGTAGGTTACAAATCAAAGATGTGCTAGCATGCTACCTTATGTCTTTGTCAATAAACTTATTAATAATAAGTTGGTATGATTTTTTTTTTTTTTTACAGAACTGCATTGTGAATTTCCAGTTGGAAATGACAGGTGTGCTGTTACTTCTCTATCTTGGGCTGCACATAATCTGTACAATGCCAACATGCAGTTAGCTCAGCTGGATAATGATAGCATATGTGCTGCTTAAAAACCAACCTGCCCTTGGACTGTTGTGAGGGCTTCACTTTGAGAAAGCCCAATATCAGAGGATTCAATTGGATTGGATTGTACACAAGGCATGTTTCAGAAGTTTAAAATTCCATTTGAGAGTTCAACTTCCATTATGAATGATGTGTCAGGGTGATGTCCAAACACACTTCCACAAATAAATGATTGAGGAAGGGGGGAGCTGCTTCTGAGCATATTTATACTTGAGAGTCCTTGAAACACACAGAATATTTTTTGAGAACCAGCTCTGTGTGTGTGTGTATGATGCAATATTATTATTGTAAGAGTGAGTCCACTCTAAAATACTGTTGATAAGAAAACACTCAAGGGGTCAAGAAAACACCGGCCACAACCTACAGCAGCTGAGCATACACACACCACAAATACACACACTCTTGTACACACTTACAAATTCACATTGACACACATACACACACCACCTCCCCACACCACCCCTTAAATCTCTTCCGCCACACCCATACATAATCATACGCACTGTCACTCACAGATTCACACCCATGCCTGCCAATGTTGTTTTTTTCCACATGAGGTGAAGTGCTGACCACATTTGATTGACACTAAGCCGGATTTGGTGTATTATTTACCTACATTAGTAAATACCGTTGCAAATCCAGCTAGATTGTTTTTTTTTTAAGAGGCATGTTGAGAGTCTGAAAAAAAAAACAAATCATGCTTTATAGTGTATCTGTAAGAAATCCTGTGGTGCTTTAGTAATAACACTGGATGGGGAGTCAATCCTTTTTTTGTTTTTTTTGTTTTTTGCAGCCCTTAGCCTTAGTTCGGTTAAACAGGTGAATGTCAGCTAAAAATGAGGAAACAGGACACAACTTAACTCAACAAAAGCCTCGGAGGCTGCCTGTGTACTTTGAACACATGGTGACGGCTGTGCAAACAGGCGCTGTTTAATTACAGGCAGATAGGGCTGGAAATAGGCGGGAGAGAGAGACAGGAGGCCATCATGTCTTTTCCATTACAATGGTGTCACAGCTTGTCAAGCACAGAGTGAGGGTTAGGCAAATACAGGCAAATCCATCGCTGGGCACAAACACTGGCAGCCCGTGATGAATGTCACACTGTAACCTGGTCACTGAAAATATACCGGAATGCAATCTGGGCTGTTCTTTTTTTTTTTTTTTTTTTAAAGAACTGGAAACTGTAGTGATCCAGACTGAAACTACCATTCATTCCTTTCCTCAATGGAAATGCTTGGTATATAATTAGAGACATGAGCTAACCCTAATGATAATACCTATTAGCACTAGAAGTAGTGTTATTCTTCCCTCTTAAAACCCCACGTCGCAGTGACCTCTAGATACATTATTTTGCAAATAACCCATTGTTCCTCCAACAGCAGCGGCACATTTATAACATTTAGAGCTCATTTATATCTTTTGAATCATATTCTTTCAGAGCTTTGCCACAAAGGGGAAATAAATAAGATAAAGAGTTAATCTTTTACGTTTACAACAATGGCGCCAAGTGCATGAAATATGGCCAATTGCATGCTCCAGCGCAAACAGCGAAAAAAACAAAGATAAGAGGGTATTTAAGCAACAATTAGTAAGTGTTTGAGCAAAGCGAGCATTTAGAGTGCTGCACAGCCCGTGTGATGTTTGCTGGAACAGTGCTTAAAGGCTGCCTAGGTAAACAGAACTCAGGGGAAGGTCAATATTTTTACAGGCCGTCGTGGAAACACAGGACCAGTGGAGCTGTGAGTCAACTGACAGCTGTTTCCTTGTCTACTTACTTTCTGAAGGGATTAAGACATGGCAGAATTTACGTGTGCGGTATTTGCTGATGTGGGTCATCGGTCTGGAAAGTCACAGCAAACAAAAACAACATATTTTTGTCTCTATGATCCTTATTATTATTTTGCATGCTGTTATTTAGTCAGTGTTAACATACCGCACATGATGTGAAGCTCTGTGAATATACACAGCTGTGAGAGTCTTAAACTTTTATTCTCAGCCCAAGTGTAACAAAACAACATTTTGTTAAAAGCACTGACAATATTTGTCTACCCTTCATCTCAGTATATTACATGTTCCCAGGGATGATTTAAAGACCTTTTTGCATACTATATTGAGGGAACTTGAAAGTGAACATTAGTGTCTGCTAATGAAAATACAGCAACCTGTCTGTGTATGCTCTGTGTAGGTTGTTTGTGTTCATGTGTCTGTGGGTGTTTAGTTTGTGTGTGAGCCATAACACAGGAGGTGGGAAGGTCTAAGTTCGCCTAAATATAGACTACAAAATTGTGAGCAATCTTGGAACAAGTACAACAACTCAATAAGTTTTGATAGGAAACAGCAAAACAGCAAATAAAAAGAACAGAGACTTGTCCCTGTCCCTGAATGAACACTGCAGATAAACAAATAGTATTGTGTGAAATGTGTGTGTGTGTGTGTGTGTGTGTGTGTGTGTGTCTGTGTGTCTGTGTGTGTGTGTGAGTGTGTGTGTGAGAGAGAGAGAGAGAGAGAGAGAGAGAGAGAGAGAGCGAGAGAGAGACACAGACTGACAGAAACGTATTACATCAAGCTGCCTGGAACCCTTCACAACGTAGGGAAATGCAACTGTGTCTCCTCGTCATCTCTAGGCCTGGGACTGTGGGGGATGAACAAGGTGTTGACAGTAGATGTCACTGTGGAGTAGCTGACAGGACAGGACAGGGGAGGCCTTCCTAGTCGTGTGGCTGGAGGCGATGCTGTCTATTAAACCCCAGAGGCGTCCCCTTAATGGGATCCAAGCGCGGTCATAAATAAACCAGTAAGAGTAAACAGGACAGGCTGCTCCTCCAAAGCCTTTGCCCTGCTCTTCCTCCTGTGCTGTTAGAAGGGAGACAGGTGTGTGATATCATGTGAGGACTGGTGATGAGTTCTACGTGAAGTCCTCAGTGTGGTTCTGGAGGAATGCTTGCTGAAGTGCTTTTAAGAACACGCATACGCATATACATTTTTTTTTTCAGTAATGCATACAGTAGCAATGAGACATTTTATGTCATGTCAGTCATTTGTATAACAATTATTTTAGCTAGATTTTTTTTTATCAGCTATTAATGCAACAGATTAGTCAATTAATAATGTTTTATTCATGTAGTGTTGAACTATACACTAGTATGGTACAAAAAAGTTTATAAGGGATTTGCGATTTGACAAAAGAAAATCATTGCAATATAGTTTTCCTTTAATAGATTCATAAGTCAACTAAAAGGAATAGCTATAGTATCATATTTATATGCATAGTCAACCATAAGGAGCTGGAACTATCCATTACATGAATTTTACCACATTTTACCTATTCACATTAGAGAGTGCAGTTCACATAAGTCATTTTACTATGACGGTACATAACATTTAAAAAAATGTAAATTCAGAGTTGAGTGACCATAAGACATTGTCAAGAGTGCAGTAGTTCCAGAAATAATGCATATATATTTTTCAAGACTACATTAAGGCTATGTGTTGTTATCTGTGAAACCACCCAGGCCAGTCCTGACGACAGGATGCGAGGAGTAAAATTGTGTAGGAGAGTGCTGCCATCTGTTGTTCAACACAGTTACTTCAGCCTATTATATTTTGTGGTATGCCACTTTCAATCTGTTCAACACTTCAACTGATTTTCACCTCTCCGCTTATGTTTCCATTAGTTTCCATTAGAAGTATCCTGTTTTATTGTATAATGTCAACAGCCACCAATAGTCACAACTAATGTTAGGGTAAGAGGGCTGTGTTTCTGATGAAGATAAATAACAAGTAAAATAGTATATTTATATATTAAAATTCTAATTCTAATTTATAATATAATTGATATATATTATACATTATTATATTATATTATATATAGCATTATCACTGATGTGCTTCTATGTCTCTGTGGTTGTTTTTAAGCCTTTATATGTTAATAATATTTCATCTCTGACTCTAATGCAGTAACAAAGTGCAGCAGTATTGAATGGCAGTCAGCCCTGTCCGTAGAGAGGCATTGCACAGAGAACACCGCTCAATTTCTCAGGGGAACATACTGTTGACTTCTCACATGCACAATTAACCATCCCATTGTTATTTTATCACCTTGGAGATTTGTCGGTCCTAAAATTACCTCCATCTGGTGTCTAATTTAACACGAATCATCCAAAATATTTTTAGTTTAGAGAGCGGATGCAATATTATTGTAAAACAGTGTAGGGTGGATGTGTGATATCTTTATTTGGTGCTACACCAGTCTTTGTGAATAATTTGTTTCCACTAATAACAATAACACATCTCCAATAACTCATTTACTGGGAATCCATAATACAACTAAAACATTATGTCAAAAATAAAATAAGACAGGAATTTGTAGTTCAGGGTTGAAAATAATTACATGTCATATAAATTCCAATTTTACTGTCACTGTCATTGCTTTAGAATTCTGACTCTGTAGCAAAACTGATCTAATAGACAGGACGGTTGTAAGCCTTAACTGAAAACTGTATTGCTGTCTGAGATAAGGAGTTTGTTTGAGCTGGCCTTGAGGTGACATTGGTGGCAGCTCTGTTACTAGAAAAGGACAGCGAAGAGGGTCTTCTGGAGACTCCATGGAGCCGTACCTAATATGAATGGATGAAGAGGTAAGACATCATTCAGGAAGTCAAGTAGTCTACGGTTGTGTAGTTTGGGAAGAAGACATTTCAGGAAATTTCGATGGGAGACTCTGAGAAATGAAAGATTGATGCTTCTGAAAAGACTTCCCTCAAAGGCCATCTTCCTAAAGCCCCATAAATTAATATTCATGTCCTGGTAAATGTCAGTGGTGGCCTAGCGGTTAAGGAATCGGACCTGTGACTGCAGGATCGCAGGTTTGAATCCTGGGTTGCCAGTAGTGTGGCTGAAGTACCCTGAGCATGGTAGTGTCCCCATGCACTGCTTCCTGGGTGCTGTTGTCATGGCTGCCCCCTGCTCACATGTGTGTGATGGGTTAAATGCAGAGATGAATTTCGTTGTGTGCACTGTGTGGTGTGCTGTGCTGTGTGATCACAATGACAAAAATTGGACTTTCTCTTTCAAATGTCACCACAGAAGCAAATACATGCCTGGATACTGAATAGAGTTGGGATTTCTATCCAAACTGCTGAGCTGCTGCTGTTCAGCCATGGTGTGTTCTCTTAAAGAGGGACAAGGATAATGAGGTGGAAGCTGAGTAATAATATTAATAATATTAAACACAAAATCACAACCATGATCATGGAGGATCTGGCTAGTGGGTACTACACATTTGTAAGAATGCTACTACTGACCATGGTGTGTGTGTGTGTGTGTGTGTGTGTGTGTGTGTGTGTGTGTGTGTGTGTGTGTGTGTGTGTGTGTGTGTGTGTGTGTGTGAATGAGGCAGGAGCAGGGTTTCTATAAGGCCTTTCTATTAGGAGTGTATTTACACTACACAGCCCAGGGCCTTTAATCCTCCCCCTTTCTGTGGTAAGAATGGAGTCAAAAGTAGCAGACAGGAAGGTTCAGTAGGATGATGATGACTCCTAATGTTTTGTTCGACAGCCACTCAAGCCACTCACAGCACCCTTCATTCGTGGTGCTCCAAGGCTGCTAAGATTTTAAAATCTGATTGTACAGGAAGTGCTGAAAGAGTAGCTATTCCACCACTCTTTGTGCAGTTTCAGAATGAGACGATTAATGGTGTGGGAAGTACATCTTCAGTTCTTAAGATCTGCAAGGTCAAAGCAATCTCTCTTAACACAAGGGTAGGATAGCAGCTTCTTTAGGTGTAGATAGCCATGCATCACCTATTACAGGTATTACTTCTCCTGGATAAGGACCGGAGGGTCACAGAACTGAGGAATGAGTGTTAATTGAGGTATGAAAGACAGAGGGGGAAGAGGAGAAAGACAGTGCAGTGCTGTGTGTCTCTTCAATGTCTGACAATGTGTTTGATCTTGCTGCACTTCAGAAAACATTAGCATGTGGTACAGCCATTGCCTGTGATCTTAAATAAGTAGGGTACCATGAGTGTTGTTAAGATCTATGCAATTGCTGTGTTTCACCACTAGATAGAGCTAGAGTGCAGTGACAGCACTAAGAGCCTGATGAAAGTCATGGCAGACAGGATTGTGTGGGCAGGTTAGATATTTCAGATGTGTTTCCTCATTCTTTCCATTCATTTTAGACTTTTCAAGGTCAGAAAGAATGGGAAAAATATTAATTATTTACCTCCATGGAAAGTTACTCATCTCCACACTACCCACTAATCATTCCCTTAAGATGTAGGCCTACATTTACATTTAAACAACTTAAAAGAATATCAGTTAATGATTGGACACAAGGTTAGTATTATCTGGTACTTGATCTGACAAAGAAATTCATAATATTCAGACCTATCTATTTTATCTCCAAATAACTTAACAGAACTGATGAGCTTACAGAATACCAAAGTTGTGAGAAGTACTCCTGCTAAATGACAAAACACACATTAAGAAGTAAATGACACAATGTATGCTGTTTAGCTTATTTTGTTTGGAAGAAGTTGGCCTATTGCTGTATTTAAAGTATAAAAAGAAAAAAGGCCATTGTAATGTTTTTCGCATATAGGCTATTCTCCATGACAATCCATTTAGTTAGATGGACAACCATAAGTGTAGCATTAGTTATTGTACAAATGACAATTTAATCTTGATTAAATGGGTCATACAAAAGTCACCCTTGGGTATAACAAAGCTCTATTATATTCAAATTAACAAGCTAGTATATGATATGTCTTGCCCCCAGAGACTAAGAGTCAGAGCTACAATGAAAACACCTGCACTAATTTTGACTGAAATGACCTCATAACTTTGACTGACCGTGAGCTTCTGATACCTTTAAGATTGGAAGCTTTTAGGCATTCCTTCTGTTGGTCTGGGTGCATGACAAGAGCAACATTGGAAATTGTTCGGCAACAGTTATGTGTTTTTATGGGAATGGAGCCTCAACCAAGCCACTGGAAAAGGTGTAACAACTCACACTTCCTGTTTCATTGGTACAGCCGTAACTGTATATTTTACAAAGAAGACAGAGGGCTTGCCTAAGGTCATGACCCGCACAATATACCTCCATTTCTGGGCCCTGGTTATGATGGGGCCTGGGTGCATCTGGAACAAGGCACTACTGGGTGAGTATATTGTAAATACACAAAAACTTGAGATAGAAGTTTTTCTCGGTTGTTCTCCCTCAGTGGTGGAACAACCTACCAGTCGCTACAAGAACAGCAATATCCCTCTCGACCTTCAAAAAGC
The DNA here is from genome assembly GCA_027475355.1 of Coilia nasus. Classification (NCBI taxonomy): domain Eukaryota; kingdom Metazoa; phylum Chordata; class Actinopteri; order Clupeiformes; family Engraulidae; genus Coilia; species Coilia nasus. Next base: position 8,791,571 of record CM050207.1, read on the forward strand.
TTGTGAAGATCCTTCTCTTCCGAGACTGCTTTCCTTCCTAACAAAACTAATTTTCTACTAACCATCTCTTTATATAGGTACCTTCAATGTTCTCTACACATCTGTTAGCTATTATGCCCTCCTTTTGTAAGTCACTTTGGATAAAAGCGTCTGCTAAGTGTAATGTAATGTAATGTAAATGAAAGACGTACAGTACATTGCAACACAACTGCGCATGATTCAGCCAATGCAATTCATTTTTAGAGGTTTTTGGCTTTAATAAAACGTGTTAAATAAAACACACACATTCACCACTGCTGTACGTTATAAATAATGTAACAGATTAAGCATGTGTCCACCTGTTTAAATAAGTCAATAAAAAATGTAAGTGCTTTCTGTGGTCGCTGTAAAAAGAAGCTGAGACAACAGCATCCTCTGCCCCTCTGTTTCCCGTGTCATTCCTCAAGTCACGATCATAACAAGACGTGGGGCTAGAGGGCAGAGCTCAGTCTAGTGCTATCTGGATTAGCAGGTACTACTTCATTTTTAGCCAGTATGTCACCCACTGAAATTCCATGCTAAACATGATGTTAAACCAGATGTGGGTGAGGTTTGTTATTGACTGTTAAGACACTGACAGTGGCGTTGTGCCTCTTTCTAACAACGGAAGTTCTGGAAGTTTCTGTTGACAAAAATATTCTGTCACTGTAGAAACTGACTGAAAAATACTTCATTTACTGTAGATAGAAGTACCTATATACATTCCCTTTTCAAACTCAGCATCTGAATGCAGCAGAGTCTTCCGAAATTGACAGGGAGTGTTAAGTAGGCTGGCCAAATCAAAGCAAGAAGCTCATGATATTCAGTAGCAGTAAACAGCCATACTATTCCCTGTAGTAGACAACCACCGGACAAGTCTTCAAATACTGATCTATCTATCTATCTATCTATCTATCTATCTATCTATCTATCTATCTATCTATCTATCTATCTATCTATCTATCTATCTATCTATCTGTCTGTCTGTCTGTCTGTCTGTCTGTCTGTCTGTCTGTCTGTCTGTCTGTCTGTCTGTCTGTCTGTCTGTCTGTCTGTCTGTCTGTCTGTCTGTCTATCTGTCCTCAAGTCTTAGTTTCACTAAATAGTTTCTCCCTAACTTCCTAAGCTCTCCCTAACACCCTCTCTGTGATTCATAGCTGATCAGAGTATACCTTTTCACTGTATTGTATCATCAAGGTCATTAAAGGTCATCCCACTCCTCATACAGCACCAAGTCTTTGCTGAACCAATCACTCCTCACTCCTGCCTATTACTAGTGCATCGTGTCCACAAACCCCCTGCAAAAGCCACGCGTGGTCAATCTCTGGCTTTGGTTTTCTGTGCTCGTTGAGTCGTCCTGGCGGGCCAACACAGCAAAGACAGGCTAAAGAGGAGGATGATGAGCAGGCTCAGGGTGAGGCAGAGGGCGGCCGCTCCAAACGTCCCAGAGAGGGCGACGGGGGCGGAGTTCTCCAGGAGCCAATGGCGACGCTGCCTCATGTCCACCTCAATGGCCTGCATTTGAAAGTGGGTCCCTATGATGCCCGACACGTGAAACAGCTGGTGACTGTGGCCTGTGGGGGAAATGTAACAAATGTTTACTGTTGGCACATGGGGACTTCAAGCCATACAAGAATGACAGGCATGCTGGTTGTAGCCTGGTAAACCAGCCCCTCGTACTTAATTTCATTTCGTACAGAGGGTCTGGACTAGACACTGTCAGAAACAATTTCTTCCTGGAGGTGTGGACTCTGCTGAAGTTTAAAACAAGTGCCTCGCCTTTACCCAATCACTAACGCCTGATCGGCATGTATGCAATTAGCCTACCTACGCACTACAATTCAAATGTAGCACACAAGGTCAACGTCATGGCTAACGAACACTGTTCGCTGATTGGATCGGTCTTGCTGGGGCTGACTACATGACCCTCAAGAGATTCCGGTCCAGACCCTCTGTACAAAATGAAATGAAGTACTAGGGGCGGGTTTACCAGGCTATGCTGGTTGTCTGAACATTTTACAATGTTGCTATGTTTTGTGATTGTTAGGTATAAGTGTTAGGTTGTAGGCAACTGGACTTGTATTTGGAGTTGAACAGTGTCTGTGGCCTGTGGGCAGAGGTGTCAGTCCCAGGTTCAGAAAATAAAATCCCTGCCATGTTTTCCTTCTAACACAGGTGACTTCACTGAATAGCTGATCTACCTGTCTTGAGTGCTCATTACGATCAGCTGATTCACAGCTGGTTGAATCAAATTTGTGGCAGTGTTTTTATATTCGGAACCCTGGTTTGACACCTCTGCCTCTGGGGAGAAATTAAACATAGTCATTGTTGGCAGACGGCGAGTTCAGGCAGTACAGCGGGCAATGAATTAGGCATTACTAAAGAGGAGAGAGCACTTAATGCACTTTACAAGCCTTGGTACTGTAAAATGAATGAATGCGGATTATGTACACATAAATCTGTAAGTGCAAATGACTTACAAGGAGTCACAAGGAGTTAATCCAAGAAACATGTCTAATACCTAATGTAATCTCAGTTATCTTACTACAAGGCCAGACATCCTGCTATACAAACACATGTGTGTTTGTGTGTGAATGTGTGTGTGTGTATGTGTGTGTGTGTTTGTATTTGTGTGTCTCCGTGTGTGTGTATGTGTGTGTGTGTCTCCGTGTGTACGCGTGTGTACGTGTGTGTGTGTGTGTGTGTGTGTGTGTGTCTGTGTGTGTGTGTGTTTGTGTGTGTGTGTGTGTGTGTGTGTTATCAGGGCGGTGTTGGCTGTGTCATGCCGTACCTATGAAGTCAAAGCACCCTGGAGCCAGTCTCTCGGGCAGGTGGGTGGCGCACAGGAAGGCTGTGAGGAAGGCCAGGGCTATGTGTCGGTAGTGCAGGGTGTTGGCAGCGTTTGTGGTGCAGCCCTCCCCAGAACACACCAACAGCTGCAGAGAGGACAGAAAGAGAGAGAGAGAGAGAGAGAGCGTCAGTATCACTAACACACCCAACACACACACCCAACCCCGCCTCTGGACATGGGCAAACATTTAGGAAAGCATAAAATAGTCAGAAAGGCACCTCACAACATCTATGGTTTCCTTATTCATATTTTAAGACCACCACGATGTTACATGCTTTGAAATTTTTGAAATAACCACAGAAGTTTGAAGTTTTCGAATTTTAAACAAGGAAATGTTTCTTGAAAACATATTGTAATACCTACCCTGTAGAAGAGGGGAATGTTGTCAAACAAGTAAGGGAGGGCGAAGGAAAGTATGCGGATAAGTTGGCCAAACCTTGGGCTTTGGGTCTCGGGGAATCTAATGAAAAAAAACAATTAAAGAGGGAGACAAAATTGAATCAATGTGTTCTCAAAGCCATAATGAGGTTCTTCTGTAGGAGCTGTACAAAGCAACTCTTGCTGATAGCATTTGTTAGCTGGCAGCCACTAGTAAAGGTTATTTGCATTCGATGTGCATTGTCAGGACTTCAGTTCAACAACCACGCCACCCTTTGTGTACAGTGGAGTTGGCTGAACAGATATGGTATCCCAACTGCACACACCAATTGAGTGGAAGGCCAAGGCAGGTCTGTAATGTTTTTCAATTGTGTTAAACATTGCAGACATGCGCACACCCTAAACAGATAAGACCTAGCAACCTTTTGTGTTTCAAAGTGCTTAACTACTGCTGAAGTAACAGACATATATCATATTACCTCACCCCAACAACTCCCTCACTCACTTAATCAAATCATACTCATTTTCATTTTATGGAAAGCTATAATCTTATTTTCAACATTTATGAAATTGTTACAAATCTGCACATATTCTGAATAAATCCATATATGTAGTATCCGTTATAAGTCACTTTGAATAAAAGCCTCTGCTATATGGAATGTAACATAAAAACACAGATGTATACATTTGTTACGATGTATGAAATGCAAGATGCGTTGATAAGTAAATATGCTGCTTTTGAGTGAATGCTCCTAAGGTCTATGAAAAACACATTGACACGAGCCCACTAGATTTCCCACTATCCCAAACAGCGTGGCAAATCAAAGTGTAGCATGCGTCACAGAACACTCTCTCCACACAGATACTTTGAAATACCATACTCATGTGTGCGATTTACCTTTTAACGGTGTCACGGTTATAGTGGAGAAATGGCAAGCCAAGCCTTAGGAGGTTAGCAGTTAGGAGAAGGGGAAGAAAAGCAAATTCAGGCAACCAGCATGCTGTACTACAACAGGATCATTTATGCAGGCATGAGAAAACAACAACCTCTTAGTTACCAGTTAAGGTTGACTGGACTGTACTGGTCTTACATGGCATAGTCCTGAACCACACGTTGGGTTTGTGCACTTTATGTACACTGTATTATATGTCTTGTATATAACCTGTATGTTGCTTGTTTGTAAACAAGATATTTCATTTTATTGTTTATTGTATTTATACTGTTTTCATGGAATCATTGAGCTTAAGAGACATAATCAGCCTGTCACATTTTTTTGCATGTGCTGTTTACACACTTGGTGAATAAACCTGATTCTGATTCTAATAATCATTTATTGTGTGTGTGTTTGTGTGTGTGTGTGTGTGTGTGTGTGTGTGTGTGTGTGTGTGTGTGTGTGTGTGTGTGTGTGTGTGTGTGTGTGTGTGTGTGTGCGTGCGCGCACTGAGTTGTTCACTGGACCCGTTTTTACGTTTTTATTTGCAATTATTCTGGGCTAGGACAGAAGCTTGGGAGCAGCATAGTTTTCACACATCGGCTGCTCTGCTCACATTTCACCCGAGTCTAGACTCAGCCTCCAATAGGCTTCACACCTTTGATGAAACATTCCTCTCACTCTGTGGTGACTCATTACTCGGATGGGAGTGTGCGCAGCCCACACGCAGTTCGGCTGTCGAGTCAAAAAACTCTATTCATTTCATGCCTTAAGTAGACTCCCAGGATTCCCAAAGCGCCACAAACCCACACAGACATGCATGGAGCAATGACAGACATTTTCACACAATACATTAGTGGTTTGGCTTTTTTTTACCTGGAGTAGCAGGCCATGGCAGTGGCAATAACAGCGTTGAAGACAGCGACAGACACAAAGTACTTGTGGAAGGTGCCATTCACCCAGTTGTCTGGCATTACGTAAGCAGAGTACGTAACAGCAGAACCTGTGAAGTCCAAGACAAATGTCCAAAACAAGACATGGAAGTGGCACAGGATGGGCATGGGATATTTATAGTCAGTTGTGGTGGATGAAGCAGAGGAAGTGGTTCATTTCTGGCCTCTCTGCAGTCTTACTTTCTTATCATGTACACTGTAACGCCACTAGAAATGCAGTTTTGGCCCCCACTTATTATTATTATTATTGTTGTTGTTGTTGTTGTTGTTGTTGTTGTTGTTAATGGTGTCCTAAATTGGCCCTCTGTCAATGCTGGGCCCTTAGAATCTAATATTTGCCCGCTTGCACCCCTGAATGTGCAACGCATGTTCCTCATATCGACTGAAGTGATCACAGTGGAATATCAGCGCACCTAGGCACCTAGGCCACCTGTGGCAGCTGTGGGCTAGTGGTTAGGGAGCTGGTCCTGCGATCGGAAGGTTGCCGCTTCGAATCCTGCCCTACCCATGGTTGAGATGCCCTTGAGCAAGGCATCTAACCCCACACTGCTCTAGGGACTGTAACTGAAACCCTGTAAATATCTGTAAGTCGCTCTGGGTAAGAGCGTCAGCTAAGTGTAATGTAATAATGTAATAACCTAGGCTGTAGAAGCTGATGGCCCCATAGTCGAAGAAGAAGCAGATGTGGCGTGCGGTGGTGGACATGGTGCTGAAGGTGTGGGCGCAGCTGGAGGCCAGCGGGTAGACGCAGCAGGACAGCAGGAAGACCAGCAGGGGCCATGTGTAGGCGTCGTGCCACACCTCCTGAATCAGCACCACCGTCAGCAGCTTCCACAGGAAGTACCTGCAAGAACACGCAGGAGGGTTCCAGTGCTGCAGCAGCTGTTACTGGAGCAAGTCAGTAGTACTACCTGCTTAATAGCAGATAAATGCTCTGTTTTGGTGCACCTGTGCCCTTGCAATAAAAAAAGGACATGGAATCTGCTGATGGCCTAACGTACACTTCTAATTCAAAGTTTGAAAGAGGACCTTTGCAGTGTTTTGTTAAAGAGCTATGGATCTCAGCAAGGAAACTAAAAAAACATAATTCAAAGATCAAATTTAAAAAAAACTCCACGTGTATATGTATGTATATAATGTATATCACATGTACATGTATATGTATGTATGTATGTATGTATGTATGTATGTATGTATGTATGTATGTATGTATGTATGTGTGTGTGTATGTACATATGCATGTATGTATGTATGTATGTATGTATGTATGTATGTATGTATGTGTGTATGTATGTATGTATGTATGTATGTATGTATGTATGTATGCATGTGTGTATGTATGCATGTGTGTATGTGTGTGTGTATGTATGTATGCATGTGTGTATGTATGTATATGCATATGTAATGTATACATGCACGTATGTATCTATATGTATTGTATATCTAGGGTTAGGTAGTAACCATGCACTGCAGTGTTTTGGAGGAGGTCTAATTCTCCATAGACACCTAAACAGACACAGACTTGCTAGCAACAGGCATCAGCACATATGAATTTTGGTCTCTGTTCAAGCATGCCTGCCTCCCCTGTATAAGTTACAAGTTTGAGTAGGGGATTGTGGATTGGATTGTGCTTCTCCACACTATGCAGGATACATATATGTTCAAGTATGTATCGTTGGTGAAATATCAATTGGTTATAGTACAACAGAATAATTCCACAGGGTTAATGAATGATATGTTGTGAAATTCAGATCTAGCCATTGTGTAAGTCTTCCTAACCTCCAAGGTAAGCAATCCTAGAACTGACTAATTGAGCATTTGTATTAAAATGAATTTGACGCACATATTTTCTTGTTATTTTTTAAAGAAAGAAATTGTTATTTCTCAACCATATAGAAAAATCTATTTAATATGAAGGTTTGTTCCAAACCACCATACTATTCCAAAACATACTGTAAGAGCACTATGGTAAACCATTAGTTCTAGGTCTAGGATATGGCGTCTGTATGCAAAAACATAAAAATAGAGCAGAGGAAAACCACCTGTGAACACCAAAGCACTTCAGGGAAAAGGCACTGTGATGGATGTTTTGAATAACAACACTGACTGAACCACCCTTAAAACCCTAAACTACATAATACAAAAGAGAGAATCTGTGTTGTGATGGTTTGTCAGAAGGTGCTCTGTTTTTAAGTAAGTCCAATTTGGTAACCAAACCCAGCTTTTGAGCAGTGTCACGTGCTTGCTTTTACGGTCTTTTACGGAGCAGGCTTTTGTTTCCACGTGAAGTTGAAGAGTGTGGAGCCGGGGACTGGTTATGCAATGAAAGATAATGTTTGCAGCCTGCCGTTTCGGTGCTAGGCTGTTTACTAATTGCACAAGCTCCTCAGAGGGTCTGACAGGCAGCTCATTAGCGCAGACAGGAGACCTGAGCTGTACAACAGCAGGGCCACGAGCTCTCCGTGGATGGCCTCATCCAGTCAGCGCTTAGCATGGCGAGGGGAGGAGAAGAAAGAGTCGCCCTCACAGGAATATCAATGAGCAGCCCCGCACTCTCAAATCACCTCCACACTACCACCAGTAAACAAACACACCGTTGTTGTTGCCATGGTGAGGAGACGTCTTTTGCTACAGCTCTGAGAGATTTCAGCCATCTTCTCATAGAACACGACAGAGCTCCTCACAACATAATCATCCAACATCTGTGTTGCACACATTACTGATTGAGCAGGCGGACAATTACGCTGAATTTGTTATGACTATGTCAAAGAAGCCTGTTGTAAACCTGTTTCACAAGTGTGCCAACTTAAAAAACAACACATTGTACGTTCTCCCTTGATTCCCATACTGTGAAGTGTACTCATAGGTTGGAGAGGGGCTTGAATGGTGGCTTGTGGGATGAGGGGCTTACCATGTGGGGAGGAAGTGTGTCCAGATGTTGAGGGTTTCATTGGTGAGCTGGAAGAGACTGAGGATGCAATCAGTGGCTGAGCTGCGGGGATGGCGGTAGCCTGAGATAATGCTGTCCTCCTGAAATGCCTGAAGAAGACAGAGAGACACTTTATGTTATGACGCCCTAATCAAGTCTTTGCCTAACCTTAGGTCAAGCCAAAAAACAGAGCATGAATTTTAATAATAATCTGTAACAAAAAACACAATTTGCATGCTAATCTTGCTGACACTACCTCTATACTCTCACGGGGAGCAAACTTACTTTTGGGACTTGGTGTACGGTGAAGACACGAGGAAGTCGGATGAGGCTCAGCATGGTAAACAGGTGTGAGATGTTCTGCTGCTGCAGCGCTATGCCGTGTGAGGAAGTGAAACCCTGGGAGAACCTGGAGTCCCTGGGCTGGCCCAACCCCACTCCTCACCCAGACCAAAGACTCTGCTCACCTGAGCCACTCCCCCTGTCCCTCACACACACACATACACACATGCACACACTTACACCTGACACTGGAACGCGAGAGGGGGAAAAAAAAGTTCACAGTCACGAGTACCCAGTAAGACACACACTCTCTCTTAAACACAAATTTAAAAGGAAAGCAAAAGCAAAGCCAGTCTTGTTTAGGAAAGTGTTTCACTAACAAGTTAAAAGAAACTTGAGTACTCTTGCAGTGCGTTATGAAACAATGAGGTTGGAAAAATACTGTGCGAAGGCAGAGCAAAGACAAGCCCAACAGGTTTAACCATGACTATCCCATCACCACAATGAAACAACAAAGGCAAGCTCGCTGAGGACTTCTAAAACATGTGCCACTGACATGAATGGATTTAGTGAAAGTGGTGGTGGTGTGTGTGTTTGTGTGTGTGTGTGTGGGGGGGGTGGGGGGTGGGGGGGTATTTTCATCGGTTACAACAGCTGACAGACCATGACACCCTAATGCCACAGTGGTAGTCTTTCCAGCCCTGGGGAGCATGTGGCTCTCTCCTATTTAGTCCTTTTGACCTGCGTCGTGTGAGCTGAAGACCAGGACTGAGGTGTGATAAGTGGCGGGGCTCAGGACAAACACACCTCCCCTCACCAGCAATTCTGCTGTGTTTAACGTCGGCGCTCCCTGTGCAACGGCTTCATGTCATGCCCAGCACTCACGCATGGCACGCACTGCTGATCCACCTCAATCTTAGCCTTGTTCCTTTATTGTTCTCCAAACACAGCAGTGCAAATGACCTGAGTTTGTCAACATGACGTGCTGACTGGAGAAGGCCATTACATATAATTCACCTAACATGCTAGGCTATACAGGACAAGTCTTGTTCTGGTGTCGTTTTATCAGTTCATCATATACTATGAATACATTCTTTTGTCTGAAAACATACACAAGAAAATGTGCCATCACCACATCACCCCACACAAACCCCTTATAGAACTACTCCAGGTGGAACATCCATGAAGATGTCAGTCTTTACATAGGCTAGAAGTGCTAACGTTGCAAGGTCCACTTTACTAAGCAATCAGTTAGCTGGACGGAGGCCACACATCCCTCTTCCTGCTCCTCTGGCTCCGGGCCCAGTCATCAGAGTCAGGGATGTAATTCAGTTTGTCATCCTGTAGGCACAGAACACCAGACGGCAATAATTGTAAGTCAGGTTGGTGTACAAATCTGTTTGTCAGTTCAGTAACCCCCTTTGGGCCCCTCATGTGGTGTAAGGCACTTTTTTATTGATCAGTGTATAAGTATGTACAAAAGAGGCATTTCTTTCTTTTTGGATGATGTGTGATGTTTTATGCTACGTAGTACTTCTACACGCCGTGATGTGCAATACTGCATGCCATGACGTGTATTTGAAAAAGAAATGTCCACTGTGTAAAACCATACTATTACTTATCTCTCATCCTTCAATGTAACGCACAGAGGTGCACACACCAGGCAGCTACAGAAGGTAAAGATTCTGCTACATACAGTATGTGTCCCATTATATTCACTAAACCAGTGGATTCTAATGAGCACAACTGTTCTGCCATGTAGGTGAGCTAATTAGCGAAAGTGAAACCTCTAATTAGTGTTTGGAGTGTACAGACAGAACCAATATGTGAAAGGAAGCTGGCTGTCAATGTCTGTGTGTATTACACTCATAAGAATAATATCGGATGACATATGCACAGGAACACATCTGAATGTCATTTGGAAGGCTAAATGGGTACATGACCACACACTCTCTCTCTCTTTCTCTCTTTCTCTCTCTCTCTCTCTCTCACTCTCTCCCCCCTGCTCTGCTGTGTGCCCTGTGCCAGGGGAACTCATTTCCTGCTCGCTCAGGGGCGCAGGGTGGCAGCCGCTACCAGCTCCAAAGCACCAGAGCTCTCGGCCCGCTCTGGCAACCTCCACTCACACGAGTTAATCATCAAACCCGCGTCAGGCAGAGCCAAACCCAAATCGCAGCGTGGTGGAAATGATTACCCAACCGTGCCAAGCCGGAGGTTACTGTGACAGTCAGTCTAGATGTACAGCAGTGACACGGGGAGAGAGGAGAAGAGACAGGAAGAGGGTGGGGGTTGGGCACTATATTTATGTCAAAATGGTAACCCAGATTATTCTGTGAAGGGAAAGAGAATATTACAGTAGTGAGGGTGTTGTGAGTGTCTGCTGAAATCTTGTAAGAGAGGGTGGGTGGAGGGTGGGAGGGGGGCACTACACTAATGTCAAAATGGCAACACAGATTATTCTATAAAGGGAAAGAGGGTGTTAGAAGACAGAGACTGTTGTGAGTGTCTGCTGAAACCTTCTTAGACTACTCAAGGCAAGGCCATGTTGACAGACTCTGGGATTTATGATGATAGCCAGACGTTCCTTGAGAGACAGTTCAGTGACAGTTCAATGACAGAGAGAGAGAGAGAGAGAGAGAGAGACAGAGACAGAGACAGAGACAGAGACAGAGACAGAGAGCTATAAAAGACAGTTATAAAGAGACCTCAGAAACAAAACATATGCTTAGCATTCTGCCCCAGGACGTGTGGGTGTTGTTAGGACCTATTGTCAGGGGCTGAACAAACACAACAAACCAATCACAGAGGCGCATTAACTTACAACTGCCCTTTAAAGTACTACTGACCATGTCAATATCGGGCTTCACCTCAGAAAATTACTATTAAGTCATATTCTCAGTGTTTTGGATGAAAAATAGTTTATACACCCCTCAAGGGATTATAACTGCTGCCCTTTTATCTTAATTAAGCCGACGACAGTAGTTCACTTTTACCCTAAAAACTGATGAGAATATACAGTATATGGCATGAATACAAGCACACCAAAGGAAAGTATGACCATACTGTGGAATCTAATTTGTGTCTTCTGAACCCTCCACCCTTTTTGGAAAACAAAGTATGATTATTTAAGGCAAGTGTGGCATAAGAACTTTATGTGAGAAATTCAATTTTAGACATCAAGGACAAAGACCAAAATACAGTAGTAGAATTAATTAAATGTTAAAAGTTTTGTCAAAAATTATCTTTTTCTTATTAATGTTTCTAATTGAATAATTAACTTTTCTAATTAAATAAGACATCTAATTAAAGATGAACTCAATCTAAGCCTATATAATACTCCCCCATACCATAACGTTGGTGTAACGTGACACACTATAGAATACAAGTCCCTGAAGTAATGTAAATTTGGCATACGAAATTAACAAGTTTGTGCAGTTAAAACAGATTCTTGGACTACTTAGATCCTTATTTTCACTTTTCATAATATTTCAGCCTCAGTTGTCACTGCACAGCTTAATGTGTTCTGATCAGCTCGGCCACTCTATTCTAATTGGTCAAGAGGGCAGCAGTGTCCGGCTACAGGATTCAAAATAAAAGTTGAGTTTGATAAGACTGAAAACAAAGGATTCTTTACTGTAGGTGAACTCTTTTGTATTTGCTGTTTTCTTTTCTCCATACTCTATAAATATGATATTACCTACAATCAGAAATAGCTTAGAAAAAAAGCTGGATTGCAGTGAGACATTTCTAAGGTAGTGAGAAAAGTGGTTTCTGTCAAATAATGTTTTTTCTACTGGTGTGTAAATTTACTTTTTATAACTTTGCATGGCATGTACATATGCACAAGCTACTGCAACCCTAAAAAACCTATGTAAGAAGTGGAAAAACACATCGTGAAGTGTTATGGTTACTTGCTGCATAATTATATATATGCACATAAATATTCAATCCTACCTCGATATTTAGGGTGATTTGACAGGGCTAAGATAAAAGTATACATATGTTACGTAGTTTTTACATCTATTTCCAAAACCATCGGCAAAATGGTAACATGAAGTATGGTTATATGATCTTTTGTTGCAAGAGTTTTGAACGAGGGAGAATTTCACAAGTTGACTACATTTGTACTGGCTAGTGTTTTGAAATGATTTCAACCTATGTGTGGCATGCTATTTTAACAAACGTGATTCAGTATTTTCGCTAACAAACACACCCATCCAGTAGGCCTCAGTGCAATTGCCTGCAACAACAATCCACCAGGTGGCAGTGTGGTCAAAGTCAACGTGAGGTGCTGCTGAATAACAGGCAAGGTTAACTGGATCAAGTATTCCATCTCCATCTGTTTCGCTTTCTAGAGTCAGTGCCCACTTATTGTTTTGTTCGACGGAGACCTGCGGCTTCTCTCACTATTCCAAATAATGGACATAAGGTGGATGACACAGCTAGCTATTTCTCTGCGGATAGATTTTGAGTTAAACACTGCACTGTTGCTAGGTGTCAAGGTGATTCACCCATAGACACGACGGCATGTGGGTTTAGTGTCTGTACACAAGGGTACCTCACGAGAAGTGGGAAGGGGCTCGGTTAAGCAGACTGGGTGGGGGAGGGGGGAACCATATGTTTTTGTGTTTTTTCCTCTCTTTAAACCAGGTGCTAGTGGACAACTCAAGGTGAGGGCAACTCGGTGGCATTTTAGCCTACCTTTCGTTTTCCGTGTTCGGTGTTGTTTAGTTTTTGTGTGCAGCACGCACAGGGTGTTTTTTTTTTGTCTGGCCCAGGCCTCCCGGCGGAGCGGAGGCTGTTTGGCCCGCTCTGCCCTCCATCTGATTCATAATTAAAGAGCAGTCGGCAGCCTGAGCCTCGCCGCAGCGCCGGGCCAGGGGGAACAGGCCGCACCCCAGCGGGCACAATATGCCAGCCTAACCACAGAGGCCACCTCTTGACACCGCTGCCAGTGTCACTACAATCTTAACGGCACGTTGGGCCGAGCTGGGGGGAAAGACATGACAATGACCACAGCTTTGATTTACTGTTTTTTTTCTGATGGTGGTGTAAACAGCGATTAGAGTCAGGAAGCACTGGGGCACATGGTAATGTCAGACGGGAAACAAAGTGAGACCAGGTTCATAAGGAAGAGAGAGAGAGAGGAGAGAAGAGAGAGAGGGAGAGAGAGAGAGAGAGAGAGAGAGAGAGAGAGAGAAACAAAAATAGCTTTGGTTTGAAAGTCTGGTAAGAGCTGAGAGCTGGTGCCTTGTCTGCATGTTCCTGGGGAGGTGATGTGTGAAAAATTCACTTTGCACGCTACATGGCCTGTGCCCCGTCCTGGAAAAACAGCAAGAAAAAGAAAGAAAGAAAGAAAGAGAAACAACCCAACACTCACATTAAAGAAAAAAAACACAAATCCCCTTCCTGTGCAAGCCCTGCCCCACCCCCCACCCCTTTCCTCTCTCCCTCATTGCTTCCATCATCCCCACCCCTGCCACCCACCCTTTCGCCCCCCCCCCCCCCCCCCCCCCCCACCCCCCCCACCCCACAAGTGGCACAATTGAATGACGGCGGGTTCACCCAGGTGGTAATCAGATCAGGTGGCCATTGAGGAGAGGAGCCGCGCTCCCCTCTCCTCTCCTCTCTCCGGCTGCCTGGCCTCTTGCAGCCCCATGAATTCCTCTAATGCCATCAGCGTCGTCCAGACTGGAGCCTGCAGGAGGAAGAGAGCGGGCCAGGGACCGAGGCCTGGAGCCTGGGCAACTCATTAACGGCGGGAGACAAACTCCCCGTCAGGATGGAGGTAATGCCATTAGAAGGGGTGTGTGTGTGTGTGTGTGTGTGTGTGTGTGGGGGGGGGGGTGATGGAAGCGGAGAAAGGCCAGCATAGGCCCAGCAGCACACAGGTTGGGAGACTCCACTGATTTTTATGGCCTGCTGAGATACACCTCATCAAGGCCCTGAATGATTGGTCACACAGGCACCATATAACAACCCCTAGTCACGGTTGGCGTGTGCGTGATGAGAATTACAATACGCGAGTCAGGATATGAGGTAACACAGTTTGTGTGTGTGTGTGTGTGTTTTTCAGTCTGTTATGCTTGTGTGTATGTATATGCATGGAATATTAACAAACTTTTAATATTTAAACTCCAGCTTTACTCTTGTAAGTGCTCTGACATTTCATAGGTCAACAGAAAAACAGGTGAACGCTTTTAAGAAAAGATGCCTTTATTTTACGACTTCTTAAAAAGCAATTTAAAGCACAAAGATTTAACTTTTATATAAACACATCTTTTTTTCCTGCATAAAAATGGTCACATGTGCACATTGTGCTTGGATTGCAAAGTTTGTACAACCTCTCTGGATGCCTGCCGCTACAGTAACCCAGTAAACGGTTTATTGCATACGTCACATGTGGCTGGGGTCACACACGCATGGCAATACACGGGGACGGGGGTGGGGACATTAAGATGATCAGACATTCCTCTAGTACACAGTGAACAACAATAGCAGCTTCCCAAGAAAGGTGTTGCACATTGTCCAGAAATTGAAATTAAAAAATAAAGATGTGAATAAATAAAGCAGAAAAAAGATACTAATGTTGTGCTTTAGTGCTGTTCCCTTTAACAGACAGCTCACCCTACAACAAAAAGAAAAGCTCCCCTACCTTAGTGAAAGTAATTCAAGATGTCCCAGTAAAAGAAAAAGCACCCCAACTCCCCAGAATAAAATTAAAATAAAAATGCCACCAGAAGTCTCTCAAAGTCTCATCACACTCTGTATACTGTCCATCTCCCTTCATGCTCTACATAAAATGCAAACTGTAAGGGCTTCAAAAAGTCTTCAGTTAGGCAGCTCCCCCTCTGGGGGAGACAGACTTTTCAGCGCTTCGCTCTGTGTCATCGAAGAGTCGACGCCAAGCAAAATGCTCCATGGCACCATCAGCACATAAACAAAAACAATGACACATGAAATGAAATAGCCAGGCTTTTACAGACTTTGGTATTAACGAAAAAAAAACAAAAAAAAAACAAGCCATATATAGTCCCTCATAATGACGATTAAATTTCCCTTTACAGAAAACAGGCAGTCCCATTATGTGGCAAATGTGCATAGTAAGAGACATGAAGAAACTATAAAAATAAAAATGCAGATGCTATCAGGCTCCCCTCGATCCCAGTGTCATGAGCAAAACAAATGGTCCGAGTAGCATGACGATCCCATCACCGTCTTGGCCTTTCCAACAGCAGAGAGGATACTGTGCTACTCTGAAAAGGCTCTGGAATAGTCCTCTGTCTGACGAATGTGCCTGGGGTATATTCACAGCTGAAGTGCACTGACGTGACCCTGGCAGACAGATGTTTTTCAGTACTCATATAATGCACATCTGGAATCCCTTGGTTTCCATTAAACAATGATAGCCGTTAGCTTATGAGCAACTGTCAACAGACCAAACATAATACCACGCAACATGGCTACGTGGGGTGAGTAAATGAGTGGAAGATCTTGGGTAAGTTCTTCCAGCCAGTGGAAAGCTTTGAAATATTCAGGCACAAAAAAAACAAGTCTGGGAGTCTGGCGACTGAAGACTTTCTGGTGGAGTGGCACAGTGTGGTTTCCGATTAGCCGCCAGACTGAGAAGGTAACGTTAGGTCTTAGCTTATGAACGTGAAGAGGGAATGATAATCTGAGAAGATTTATTTAATACATTAAAGAAAAAAGCTTGCTTGTTAGAATCCTAACACCAAGATTGTTGGAGTCTACGAAATCGAAAAACAGCACTCAGCAATTTGTGCTGCCCAAAACGTCAAGCATCTGACCACTCTAATACTACACTCCTCTCAGTGCGCAAGGGGAACAGATGAGCGTGCATCTTAAGATGGGCTTTAATCCCCCCGTGCTCAGCCCTCTTAAGCAACGGTATTACGCGGAGCTATGCGCACCTCTTCACTTACGCACATTCAGTATCAAAGCCCAGAGATTAAACAGGTTAAGCCACCGCAAACAAGGGATGACAGAAAGACCAGCTGTCATCGGCCACCGCGGCTACGAGGGAACATCTCGGCTAACGGTGATGTCCAGACAATCCTCCGGGTGACTGTAATGACACCGATAATTCATTTGTTTGCTTGTCGAATTTGCCAACGAGCAAACTGTGGCTTGTGCTGTTGCTTTGACAACAAAGACGCAGACACAAGCATTCGTACACGCTGCACAGACACATAAGTATCTTACTAACCAAAGAGAGTTAAGTGAATTCAACAAAATCAAAACTTAAACTGACAAAATGGTCCATGCTTACTGTGGTGAGACAGAAAGAGATGTGCAGAAATAAGGACGTGGAGTATGCAAAAGAGAAAGGGGTAATGTAAGCTACCACTGAGTTCCAGCTGCCGAAAGCATCTTGTTTTGAACAATAAGCGACAAGGGACAGCTAGTGGTCTCATGAATCAAAGCTAAACAAAGCTAACATTTTATCCAAAACAATTCCCTTATATTTCCCTCTGTGTTAGGAGGATAAAAAAGGCAAGGGAGCCTGAAATGGAAAACAAAAGTGGCGTTTGAAATCCACTGAGCTTCCGGGTTTGACTACAGGATTGGAGAGATGCGTCAAGAGATTCATACAAGGCATTACTATCACACAAGTAAAGTGCAAGGTCTTCAACTTGAAGCAAAGATGAGAAGAGGTTTGAAGTTACAACCTTCAAAACAGAGCAGGCCTTAACAACATCACTGTGGAGTTGATTTTTTTTTTTTTTTTTTTCAGCTTGTCTTTTGACACAGAGCAAATCAATTTCAGCTCATTTCAAGATCTGTCTGCTTTCTGGCAGCCACTGGCCAAAGGGAGTGACAGTAGCGGGGAAAACATAACTGTGCAGTCATGCTTCTCTGGATTCCCATGCTAACGTGTAGGCCAAAATGTGCTAATCTTTTCCCTTTATTGTCTTGGTCTACAGCAAACCCCTCCTCCTCCTCCTACTACTACTACTACTACTAAGTAAGGAGGACAGATTGAGTTGCCACCCACCCACCACCCCACCACCTCTAAAACCACAATTTCCTGCCTTTGAGAAGGAGCGCGTACTGACAGCCGGTTGTGGGCCAAGCCATAGGCACTGCCTGAGCTCCTCTGCAAATGCGCCGTTTTAGCGAAACACCATCCCACTAACCTGAGAACATCACACCAAAACCCTAACTGGATTATGGCCCTGGTCTCTGTGCAGCATAAAAACAGACAATGTGATTGTGGTGAGGTTCTAGTCGACGGTGGGGTGGGAGGGCATGTTATGGAGGGTCTATCCAGGACTAGTCTGTTCTCCTCAGGGAGCGCGCTAGTGCACAGGAAGGAAAGGGGAAGGCGAACGTTTTTTTCCATTCCCATGTTCTGAACAGGAAGATCACTCAACTCATGGTCCAGTAACAGCGTTAACCAAGGATCGTCCAAAGTGATCAGATTTACATTTCAATTTACACTTCCCCTTTAAATCAGAGACTCCTGTTTTTACTTAGATTAAAATCACTGTTCGTACAAAAGGCAATCTTTTCTCACACAAGATTTTTTTTGTTTTTCATAACTTTGATGGGGTTTTGCCATAATAGAGAATTTGCTTCAGCTATATTCATAATTACTCATGTTAATATGTTTGGTTTTAGCTTACTAATAACAAACGATTCTTAGCTTAACGTTACTCTTCTTCCAAAATGAACCCAGACATTTCCAGAGTTAGTAACTCCACACTTATATATTCCAGGGCTGATGATCTCTTGTGTAGACTCAAAAATAAAAATAATCCTCACCCCAGAGCCATCAGGAAATGACAAACTGCTGGAAGCCACACTTCTTTGTATGCATTACCTCTATCACAGCAAAGATAAGCACTTCAATTACAGTTTCAGAAAAGAAAACTGCGCACTACAAAAGAGTTCAGTTACTTCTCTAGGCTGGAAACTGCAACACACCATTGTCTTGCTACGACACCGTGTCCTCTTTCCAACGCCAGCCACGGGGTGACTGGACGGCCCGCGGGTTGGCACGTGCCACCCTCTGTCCGCCCTCCCCGGCTCGGTTTTGATGAGCAGCTTCTTAGTTGTGCTTGGCCCTCACTCCTTTTAGGTAGCTTTTCCAGCGCTTGACGAAGTCCCTGAAGATGGGCGAGTTGTCTATAGTGGCGAGCAGCTGGAGCTGGTTGATGTGCGTCGTGTGGTAGTCCCAGCGCGCCAGGTTGGGTGCCGAGCCCAGCATGTAGTGGCGAAGGTCGTAGATGGTTCCCGAACCCGTGTCGTACAGGGGCAGCATGGCCTTGAGCGACTCCATGCCCTTGCTGAAGAGCTTCCCAGCGTCCTTACCCAGCTTCTCCCCCGCCGTCTCCGTCAGGTCATACAGGCCGACGAGCGAGTAGATGAAGCCGTTGAGGACGAAGGAGCTGGGCGTGGTGGGGTACTCCTCATACCAGTCGTACTTGTTCATGAACACGGCCTTGACGCCGTGCTGCTCCGAGGGCAAGCGGTAGGGCCCCGTGGCGCGCAGGGCGGCCTTCAGGTACGCCTCGTCCTTGGTGAGCAGGTAGGCGCGCACCAGCGTGGACATGGCCTGGCCTTGCGCCATGGCCGAGTACCAGCCGGGCTCCAGCGCGCGGAAGCCCTCGCCCAGCTTGCGGGTCACCATGATGGGCCAGCCGCCGCGCTCGTCCTGATTCCGCACCAGCCAGTCGCTGGCGGCGTAGAAGGCGGCCATGTGCGAGGTGGTGGAGATGGTGACGTTGTCGATGGCGCCGCGACCGCGAAGCACCAGCTTCACCACGCGTCGGGGCATAGTCTTGGTGGCCTTGACTGCCTTCGTGTTCGACAGACCTATGCCTTTGCGCAGGTCGGTCAAAAGGTCCCGCGTCACCGTTGTCCAGGCAGTGCGCGGGCCGATGCCATAGGTTATGTCTCTGTCCTTGAAGGCTATGAGCTGCGTGGTGGTGACGTAGTGAACGACGAACGGAGGGCCCTTCTCCGTGGTTTCCAGGACGACGGAAACACTCCCATTGGACACAAACTTCAAGTCGAAGGAGATGATGAAGTCTTTTGTGTTTCCCAGCTGAAGAGACACCCCCTCAGAGTTCTCTGCAACACATATATTAAAAAAAGGTGGGGAGAGAAAGGGGAGAGAGAGAGAGAGAGAGAGAGAGAGAGAGAGAGAGAAAGATTTTTGAGACATCTTCTAATTAACAGCAAAAGCTCTATGCCTTTCCTCCCTCACTGCACAGTTTTGCTCTGACAAAATATGCACAGATCTGGGGGAGAGAATAAAGAAAAAAAAGAAAAAAAAAAAACTCCCCCAGGGGAAGCCGGTGCACGTGTCAGCGCTCTCACTACATAATTAGAGAGCGTCGTCTGTGGGAAAGCCAGGCAACATGGCTAAGAGCCTAGCAACAAAAAAAAAAAAAAATTATTTCTTCTTGGAAAGAAAAAAAATAAATGATCCATCACAGGGTACGCTTATGCTTGGTGCTACATCTCATCATTCCTATAAACAGCTGGTCTAGCACACGCCAGCACTGCATCCACCGTAGAAGATTACTGCAATGTCAAGCTCCAATAACCAGCTCAAATGCAGAAAGTGCAGATTCACCTCAGCCCACATTTTAGCTTGGTGTACGTTAGCTTTTTTACACGGTAGAGAGGAAGCAAAAGAGAGAGAGGAAAAGCCATGGATCGCCCTAAGTCAATTCCTGAAAGCGCAGGAGAATGTAAGTGAGCCAGCCGAAGACAGTCTGGCAGGCCGTTCCTACTGCTGTTTAATGCACTCATAAATCCATTACTTAAGGCAATCCTAGGAGTAAGTGGATTTGTACTGTGGCCCTGTGATTACTCTGCCATCAATAAAGGATGAGTAGGGAATACATAAGCGATCCCATCTCCTCGCCACTACTTATCAGCCCCACAATGGCTGGGGCACACTTCTCAGCCTGGCTCCACCGAGATCGATGCCTCAGGTGATGACACCAATTACTGACTCCTTCAACAACAGCCCTGCTAATTCCAAAGGGTATTGATTAGCGTGGCTAAAATGCATTAGTGCATTATTAACGACAAAATACATATCAGCGGCTGCTCGAGTCACTCAAGGCTTTTTGAGATGGAAATTTTCGCAGCTGACCAACGTTCTCCCTCACACCGCATCCGGCTGGCATGAATATTTCTGTCACAAAACGTGCATAAAATTAGGTTGTTAAAATATCAAGGGGAAGTTCAAAAAATCTGTGCTGTGTTTGGCCATACCAGGCATACATCCGCAAGGGGAGAGGCTGTCTGAGGTAAATAAACAGACTGTGGCCATCACATATAGGGGCCACCGCTTCCAACAGATGGGTCATTTTCAAATCAACAGCGGCTTCCTGAATGACCCATTTGTTCTCCCTGAGGAGAGGCTGTCTGCATTACCTTGCTGCCTTTATTGGTGACAGACGGGTGATGATACAGACAGGTGATGATACAGTGCCCTGAGCCTTGGCACGGTTTGCCACGGCTGTGAAAATGAACAGGCATTAAAACATCTCACAAGAGAGCAGTAGGCAAACACTTTTGACAGCAGCCCACTTTGAAGTTTAACAAGGACAAAAACTAAGCCGTCAAATGATTCAGCCTCGTCAACGTACACAAGTGAACCCCTGCCAGGTCCTATGCAGCCTATGGAGTCACATGGGACTCTGTGTGTCTGTGTGATCATATTCTGGACAGCAGATATATTTAGCCGTTTGGTCACTTCTTTTGAAACTACGGTGTTATTTTTAACTTCCTAAACATGCTGTTAAATTATGGAAATTGATTATACAGTTTCATAAAAGCATTATACAGGTGATCAAATCTTACATAGTATAAGTCTGTATTTAGCATTTGCACGTATAGTCAAAATCTGCCTTTACAAGCCACATTTATCAGTAGTTCTGATTTCTTTTAAACATGTACATGGAAATGAGGAAAGTGCTGTTAAAACATAATAATAATAATAATAATAATAATAATAATAATAATAATAATAATAATAATAATAATAATAAAAATACCACAGCACACTATACTGCATACTAGCTGCTAGATAAAATGACAATATTCTTATAAAGTCTAAGTGAATCTGAGGCAGTCTGTTGGGACATTCTAGAGCGTGTGGCACTGCTGCAGAGGAAGGGAAACAGCGTGGCGAACAGTCCCACCTGGCGCGCTGAACTGGCGGATGGAGGAGGCGCGGGTCTTGTCGTAGACCCTGCTGAGCGAGCAGCCCTTGGGGACGGTCCAGGCGCTGGCTCGGCTGTCCCGCTCCTCGGCCGTGTCGTACACCTCCACGTGCGGCGGCCGCTCCGTCAGGTTCTTGCTGTAGTGGCTCAGGCCGTACTGCGCTATCTGGATGGCGTAGAAGTAGCCCTGAGGGCCCCACTGCGTGGACAGAGGCACACCTGCACGTAGCAAAAGGGAACAGCAAGAGTCACATTTGAGGCAGATCTTCTAGGGTTGCACAATACGTTAAAAAATGTGCATTTGCACAACATGAACATCCACAAAATATATGTAGCAAAACACAGCTTATAATAGCAATAAAAATGGAACATAGCCACAAGCTTTGCTTTACACTATGGACATCAAAATCTGAGGCCAAATTGATTCCCCTGCTGCCCTGGATGCCCTGCCCCACAGCATAAGCTACTTCCTGTCTGGGCAGCGCTACTTCCTGTCTGGGCTCTAGCAGTGCACACCAAACCTCAAACATAACAACAGACATTAAAGCACTTATGTATCGCAAGTCATATCTTTATCCCCGTATTCAGCAGTGATCCAAGCAGCTTCTCTAATACTGTGCGCCTCTAAAGTCTTCTACCTTAGAACAAAAGGATGAAACAGGGTGAGGATTAAAAAGAAGAAGAGGAGCACAGATAGAAGGCAATCGGAGAAGTGAATAGATGCTGTGCAGAAAAACGTGCCTTGGCAGTCCAATCCAAACTGCACCAGAGGCATCGGAGAGAGAGAGAGCAGAGAGCTGCCCAGAAATCGTTTTAGCCTGATCTCAGAGAACACAAAATGCACGCTGCAGAAACTGATAATGGGAAGACTACCACCCACAGCCCGCGGAAATCCTGTTAGTTCCAATCTTTTGAGCAATAGTTAAGTCTCCGTTGATACAGTGGCACAGTTCAAGCTGATTATCGGAGTCTGGGCTGCTGTTTACAGTCTATCTTCAGCCAAGAATGTAAGACCTACACATAAGGAATAATCTGCACAAAGATTTACAAGGCAGATCGTCCACAGTGGAACTGCACAACCTACTTCATCTGCAGATAACGATGCTAATCATTTTCTAAATAAGATGTTTTCAAACATAACGAATAAAAAGATTAACAACTGAACTGAACTAAACACTTACCAAGACCCAAGTGAAAAAACAAGTAAGCATGTTTTCAGTAACATGGCTAAACACACTGCTTACTTCTTGCATAGGGAAGGCGTTCATTTGCCAGGGAGTAAATTATCCAGCTGTAGAATCACTGTTATTTATACCAACATTTCTTTTGCCTTTTGCCGTGCAGTCATGACCGCACTCTAAGGGGCTGCTCAGACAGAGGCGCTTCTTTCTCTGCCAGGCACTCGCATTCCGTTGTTTTCGTAGGGAACGACACGGCCGACAAGCGGTTTGGTCGTTGCGATGTGCCTCGCTGCTTCTTCTACCTGCGCCTGGCCTCAAAAAAACAGCGAGGCTTCTAAAAAAAAGTTCAAATCTGTTCAACTTTTGGAACATGCTTTTTTTCCTGCAATGGGTAGTGACTTGCTGATGGACAAGTTTAAAATATGAACGGTAGAAATGGAGGACCATATGTAACTTAGCAATATTAAAGAAACCTTGACGTCTCCAGCAAGCGCCTACTAGGTGCTTGGATTTTGAAATACTAGCAATGTTTTTTGCGTTTTGGAGGTGGAAAAAGCGCCCCAGCCTAAAAAAAACAAAAAAAACAGGCAGGTGTCTTCTTACAGGGATGGCGATTACTCACTAGCTGTGCAGTCACAGTGTAGACCCTTTGAACATGCATACACCCATGTCTTTTTTAGGCAGGTAGTTCAACCACGAAGACTAGACTAGGGGCAAATGAGATGATGATAATTTAATGGAGAACAGATAACCACAACATGGCACAACAATAACTTTGGCATAGGTTCCTGGCACCTGGGAGCAGCAAAGCAGGTACGTAAGCTGACATATTATAAGACAGATCTTAACAGCTGGTTGGACGAGAGTTAAGCAATGAAGGGGATTACGTCTTTTTGGCAGGTCTTCTCACTTCGCTTACATTTCTTTTAGTCAGTATTTAGCTGGACAGGAGTGCCCAACATATAAAATACACAGACATCTAGTCCAATACATGCAGCCTCAGAAAGATGTGCATACAAAGAGGCCCTATGTGTAAAGTTTTTTCCAGAGGTCACTAAATTTACAGGGTTATTAAAAACAAAAAGAATGAACAACTGAGGATGAACTTGCTGAGGACTCGCCATTCCAAGGGTAAACAAATAACTGAACGGTGCCGGAGGAACGTGACTACAGCGCCCCCTGTGGCAGCTATTTAAAACAGAAAATTCCTCTTTCAAATGGCCACTGACTCATTCCATAATGATGCTCGAGTCATGAAATCGGTTAATTTCTTTTTTTAACAACCCTGTATGATGCTAGCCAGGCTAGCACCACCTGGTACTTCCTCTTAATTTCATTTACCTCCAGCAACTAGTCAAGGACCATGAACATAAGTTTCGGTTCCGTCCATATCTAAATACACACTCAGTGCCAATCAGATAACACAGCAAAGTCGAGCGTTCAAGCTTGAGTTTCCAGTTGTAGTTCAGCAGCACTGAACGAAGCTGGTGAGATGGATGTAGACCAAGCTATGCATTCTGTGATGGGAACGATTCCTGAAATTGAGAAGAATCTACTCTAAAACATATCCAAGTTTCATTTCTGTAGTGTTTTCCCTTCAAAAGATCGAATGCTTTTATTTTGTTGAAATGCAAGTTTACTCGCTTTTGTAAGATACTGTGAAACACACAAAGAACATGTGCATAAACTGGATGGTTAACTGCACTATATTGTGTATGACATTTCTCATTCCCACATCAAGACCAACAACTGCCACATTCTCTCCCTATTTCTCTCCCACTGCAGCTGCGGTAAGTGTGCCAAGCAAGCTCCAAGCATGGGGATGGGGATGGGGGGGGGGGGGGCACAAAGCGCTCGCTTTTATGAGAGCCACCGCATTCCTCCAGGCCCCGTGGCATCATTTGTGCCGCCGCGCGCCAAACGGCAGGGGAGCCGTACGCAGGGGCCTGCGCCACCACTCGAAAGAGGCTGCGGAACGAGCGCCTGGCCTAGATTTGCCTGACTCCAAGACGGGTGAAGTTCCACGTATCCTTTCAAACTTCCTTTACCCTACCCCAGCCTAAACCCATCCCTCTCTCTCTCCGGATGAGGACTCGCATCCATCTCCGGGGGTTCAGGCTCTCTGGCTGACGTCCTCTGGCCGTCCTGGCGGTGAAGAGGGTGACCACTGTGTCCCGCTCTCCCCAAAATATAGTGGAGCTAAGCTTCCTGCCGGAGCTCGTTGCCCATGGGTTTAAATGTCTCATTACAGCTGGCTGCTCCTGCTGCACCGCTCCATCTTAAATGTAAGCCCTGGGTGGAGGAAAAAAAGGAAAAAGAAAAAAAAAAAAGAAAAACTGGCACAGGAAACAATCGCAATAACCTTGCTGTTTTCCACTTGCCTGTGTTCACAAGCTTAGCCCCACGCGGAGCCACACTCTCCAGCCTTAGCGGGTTATAATTGGTTTAGAAACATGCTCGAAAAGGGGAAAGGAAGTCTCGCATCTCACACTGATCCCCCCCCTATCTGAACGGCATAATTAGCACGTTTCTGTTTGCACTCAATACAAGCACAACGGCGGCAGATGTGAAGACGTGTGAGGCGAGTCCGCTAGTGTTCAGAGTTGAAACTCAGTATGGGACGAAGATGTGGGGGTGAGAGGGAGGACGTCGCTTTCATACACATTTAATGCAAGTAAGTATGGTGTTTTTAATGAATAACCTTTCTTCTGAGGTAAACAGAGAAAGACAGACAGAGAGAGAGAGAGAGAGAGAGAGAGAGAGAGAGAGAGAGAGAGAAAGGGGAGAGATGGGAAAGGATGGACAGAGGGGAGAGAGAGAAAGGAAAGGAAGGAGAGAGAGAGGAAAGGAAGGAGAGAGAGGGAGAAAAAGAGAGAGAGAGAGAGAGAGAGAGAGAGAGAGAGAGAGAGAGAGAGAGAGAGAAGAGAGAGAGAGAGAAGAGGCAAGGAAAAAACGCTTCAAGCCATGTATGGGCCAGAGGTCTGCTGCTCCTGCGCAATAATTAATGCAGTGGCGCTGCACTTCAAAGATGCGAAGTGTGGAGAGGTGTGAGGTTCTATAAAGCTGTAAGCACCACACATGATTAATAGACCGAGGGGGAATCGGAGCGGCGGCGAAGGGGTGGTGGGGGGTGCCGGGGGTGGGCGGAGGCAGGAGAGTCGTCTGCAAATCGCCTCTGAAGGAAATGGGAGCACAGGAATAATTCACAGCCCATCGGCTCCGTAGCGCCAATGGATTTATCTCAATTTAGAGTCGACCCAATTTCCCCAACAATATATACCACATAAACCTGCCCTTCAAGATAGCATGGCTAAAGATATCGCCATTTACTGCCGTCCAGAGAAGAGGGAGAGTGCTTAGGCTTGTACAGCCGTGCTCAATAACGGCTGAAAAATTTCCCTCCAGTTCGCGGTGTGCTCTCCCAACTTCTCACAGCTCGCCAAAATTAACTTCCTTGCTGACGACTCCCGAAGCACCTGGAAAGCAGCTACGCACAAGCCACATGTGCTACCCAAACCTGTGGTCTACATCTTGAAACTCTGGTAAAGAAAGAAAAAAAAAAAAAAAGATTTCCTCAGCTGATGCCTTAAAACAGGCAATCAGGTTAAATGGAGAACTGTGATCCCCTCTGCAATAAACAATCTTTTACAATGGCAGACTGGAGAGAAGAGTCCTAGTGTCACAGTGTTTAAAGAGTTATATTGCGCTGAGGACATGGATATGACTTCCTGGGTATGTGACCGAGGAGGCGAACGAGCCGGCTGCCGTCAGTTAGCAGTCCCGCTGATAAAGCTCGCAAATTGCTAACATTATTAAGCGGCCCTTCACAGGCCAATGATAAGGGCAGACAGGAGCCGGCTTTACCAGCTGACCTTGACGTGCGCAACATACGGCTTGTGGTCTCCTATGACTTCCCTGCCATGGTAGATTTGCATTAGGATGCAGGTAGTACACTGCTCAATCCTTGCAGGTAAAGGGTGATGAATATGTATCAGGCAATCCATGTCGACGTGTGCACAAGGCCAATGTAAGTTGGATGATTGGAGAGGCCAGCATCAAACGCCTGGTTACGTTTGAGCTTTAGAACATTCCAATTAACATCAGAATCCACATTACCATAATTACACGTAACGAGTTCATTACAGATCAAGTCCAATCATCATGACTTATAAATACCTGATGCAGTTTGTCCATGATCAAACGCTAAAGGTTTACGTGGGTCAAAATGGCACTTTATTATGAAAGATACCATGCTGTGTGATGTACTTACTGTAGTTGTTTTACAACTCTGACTTGAAACACAGCATTTTTTTTCTTTTCTGTAAAACTACATCAATTAAGGAAACACGGCAAAAAAGGTAAGTAGGAAAGGTACCTAGGGCTTTACTTTTTAGACATGACCTTACTTGCCCCGTCTCTCTCCTGCTATTGTATACAAAGATTCAGCACTGGTCTTTCATTAGGATGCCAATAGAGTTTTAAGATTAGTCTATTTCATGCTAAGACAAAGGGGCAACAAAGACGATATGAAGATCTGTTAAAGGGATTTGTCATATTACCTGGTCCCTGATGCAATAGAGATGCCTTGCGGAGATCAAAGCTTCTTTGTACCATCACTCATTAAGGCAGGAATGACATGCCCTAATTTATTTTGAGTGTTCAGAAAAGGTAGGCTACATGACAATTTTTCAGTCAGAGCAAAGACAAATCAAGAATTCCTGGTAAGGCAAAGAGAAAGGCACTGAGAGCGTCAGCACATTATGGATGGATGGGTGTGTGTGTGTTGGGGCGGGGGGGGGGGGGGGGGCATTTCAAGAAGCTAGAATACAAAAGAGGATGGAGAGAGCAGTGCTGCTGTCCACACTTGGCAGCATCTCACAGACTTCCAGTAAAAAAAAAAAAGGACAGAAGATATGCACTGCCAGAACATAAAAACCTCCCCAATACGCTGTGCTTCAGCCTCCACTCTACAAACAAACTCAGCTCCCCTCTGGGGAGGACAGAGCTACAGCATTTATACACAAACAACAAAAATGACGAATGACGGCCAGCTGTCAAAACAAGGACAGAGATGGAACATCCACTGTGAAAAGAGACTACCTCCACAGCAAAAATGGCAGCACACCGCCCATCACTGTGGATGCGTACAGTTTACAGATCACATGAGGCAAAAAAATAAAGTCCCCATCTTACTGGCCAACGTCTTCACCCACCCTCCTTCAACCTTGTCTAAAGGAAGACGCATGTCCATACAAGCACAAAATGGTGTTCCATTAAGTTTGGGGTCACCACAATCAAACCTTGTAATCTTCAGAATCAATCCCATTTTCATTTGCTTAATGCAAGTCAATTGAGAGTGCATTATTCACTTGGGGCAAGGGTGGATTACTTAGCCCTGCCTTCCTGGAATACCCTTCTTGAGACTGTCCAGCTAAATGACTATTAATGGACACCATGCATTTGTATTTTAGATGGATCCCCTAGTTACTACCAGCAGGCACAAAGTGCTCCTGTAACGTGACATGCATAAAGGTAGAGGCCCCTTGCTGAGAGCCAAACAGGGATTAAGTAGAGGCATGCAGAGAACAATGACTACAAGACCAATGTCAAGTGGACTGGATGAGATACTTTAACAAGGTGCATAATTAAGTTTAGATTATGCCTGAAGTCTGAAACCGTTTAATTATTTTAAATGACACGACAGATAGCTTGTGCATACCTGTAAATAACCTGTAGAGTGATATTTACATTTTACTGTATACTTAAAAAAAAAAAAAATATATATATATATATATATATATATATATATATATATATATATATATATATATATATATATATATATATATATATATATATATATATAAAAACAGTGTGGAGTTTTGTGTCTTAAGGGCAAGGTATAAGTACTTTAGGAGCATTTTGTTCAATTTTTTCCTTAGAAACTGTGTTTATCACCCTTAATAACCTGATATCAGATCATCTAACAAAAAAACAAAAAAAAAAAACTAAATATAAGAGTGTGTAATTTTGTGTCTTAAAGGCAAGGTATAAGTACTTTAGGAGCATTTTGTTATATTTTTTTCCTTAGAAACTGTGTTTATGACCCTTAATAACCTGATATCAGATCATCTAACAAAAACAAACAAACAATGATCTATGGCTGCCACAACGCTTAAACACCCATGACCAATCATTTCCTGTAAAATGATTTGTCAAGGCCATTACGTCAAGGCTATTATTATTTTCATGCTATTAGATGGCCTGCCAGCCTGCCTGCCGACATACCTTCCTGCCTTGTGATTCCTGTCATACAAACTCAACTTAGAAAGGAAGGAAAAGGAAGTATTTTTCTCCGGTGTACACTTTTAAAAACGTATTGTGGCCATGTCATATGCGTCATGTCATATCCTGCCTTTAAAGCTACAAGCCTCTGAAAGTGATAATATAATCAACCATCTCATGTCCCCATCAGTCTCAGCAGGCAATGTTGTTTCTGTAAACTCTGGAAATCCTGTCACGGATGTAAGCACAGCAAAAACAAGAAAATATTTAATTTAAAACTGCCATAACTTGTGTTTCTGTACAAGAAACCTGCTGCCTACCTTCCACTCCACTGATGCACTTGACACGGTCCCGCACCTCCACGTTGTAGCCCTCGAAGGACATGAAAACTCCGCTGGGGTGGTAGGGCTCGCGCTGGGCGTACACCTTGGAGTAGCTGTGCGAGAACTCGAAGCGGTCGTAGCCGTCGTACTGCACCACCTTGCCGTACACCTCGAAGTACTTCTCCATCCAGCTGAAGGGCAGGTAGACGTCGTTGCCCTCACGCCGGCCCTTGACGGTGACGTCGTCGTTGATGAGGCAGTCGATTTCCTCGTACTTCACCCCCCCCACCACCGGCGGGGGCTCCGGGGGCTGCGGCGGCTGCTGCTGCTGCTGCTGAACCAGGCCGCCGTCCCCCTTGGGGCTGGGCGCGGGCTGGGGCCTGGGCAGGAAGCGAATCGTCTTGTCGCTGGAGCATTTGTTCCACAGCAGGACGGTGATGAGCGTGAGCAGGGCGCAAATCACAATCAGCGTCTTGTAGTGGACTCGGGCTGCCAGGCAACGCATCTTCACGGCTCACCTGCGGGGAATGAGAGCAGCGGAGGTGGCTCAGTCACAGTGTACATGCAGATCACGGCACACAAAAACCTGATGAGGAAACACAACTGTAGCAGTGCAGACTGTGGTGCACAGAATGCAACAAATCCCTTATTCTGCTTGCACTCACAGTAGACACACAGCTCTACCCAAACCAAAAATGCACATCGTCACAAAATGAGAAACACAGAGTTTGTGTTGGTAAATGTGGTAAAACTTTTGTGATGTTTAGCTAATCCCTCAAAGAAAGTGTGATGCCGCTTGTGGACGTGTCATATTGTTATTAGGCCTTTCAAATTGTGATCTTTAGCCTGACAGCTCTGCTTTAATTAGCTTGGCAGAAATGCACTATGAATAATACAAGCGCATGAGGAAAACGACTGAGAAGCACTTGTCTAGACTGCCCCTAGGCCGGCAAAGTGCAGCTAATCATTCAACCAGCTAACAATGCCAATCAACAGCGAGCCAAAGGCTCTCGCAGTCATGTTTCTCTGGCATTTAATCTGAACGAGGGGGAAAAAACAAAATCAATAGGCATATCTCACTGCTACCTGGCCTAGCTAATTACAGCTCAGAGCTTAGTGTACAGAAATAGCAATGACAAAGACGCATCTGAGAATACCCTGAGGAAAATCATTACCTCCAAGTTTGACTCAATACTGCAGTTTAAACAAGCCAAGTTTAAGGTCAGCACAATGTAGGCTCATTAATCTCCCAATAGGAGTCATCAGTCTCACAAAGCCACAACCACCATCCAGATTTTAATTCATTCTCTTTAAGCTCTTTCAGAGTATATTAAAGGGCTGATAACTCATGTGGCGAATATCACGAGGGAGCAAGTGTGCAGCTGCATCACTGGTGTGTTGCAGGCTTACAACATACTGCACAAAGCCTGTAGTGTAAACATCCTATGCATTGGCTATTCAAGACAGTAAAGCGAAAAAGTGACATCCTTAGCCATCCCTCTCCGCATCCCTTGACAGTGCTTCCGTACCATAAAATATCACTTAATAAAAGAGATCTGGGATATTTGGAGAAATGATGCTGTGGGGGAAAGTGATGAAAGATTTGGGAGATGAGTCTCTTGGCAACACTGAGAACACAGGGAGGGAAGAGAGAGCGAGGGAGGTGGGGGGCGGGGAGGAGCAGGGCGACTGCTCACTGTAAGATAAGCAGCCTGTCTCGTTTGGTCGCACTATAAATAATTCGGTCTTTTTATGGCTTTTGCAGCCAGCAGGGTGAGTGCAATGACACAATGATGGCAGCATCAGCCACAGCAACAGCAAACTGCTCTCAGTCCGAGGTGGAGCTGTAAGCAGACAAAAAAAAGCAGAGAGCTATGCCTCGGCCATCTTTCTTCATCTTCATCACTACCACCATCATCATCATCATCGTCATCTGGACCAGGCTGTAGCTCTGCTCAGGGACAACATCCATTCAAACCCACTAATATGCTGAGATGTGGATAAGTCGCTGTGTAATCCACACAGATCAGACCATCCTCAGAAGTATAACAGATGTAATCCTGTTAAATTAATTCTGTGGCAAAAATAAAAGGGGTATCCTGCAAAGAAACAAACCAAAAACATTTGAAGTTGCAAAGCAATACATTAAAGCTTTTAATTCAAGGTCCAAAGAGGGTAACGGGGAAAGGGCAAGCGCTGTCCTCCTCCTGCTGGACTAACTAGCGCGGCACCTGTATGGGAGGGCTTGAGCATGACCTGTGAGGGGCCTTTCATTGGAGAGTGAATTTTAAAAATAAGACCATCGATTCCCACCGAGGTGGAAGATGGAGTGGCTTCTCGCTATGCATTTACTACTTTTTCAGTCACCGCGGCAATCTGGCTCCGGCCACGCCCCCTTCTGCCTCCTCGTCCGACCCGTGATGCACGACCTGCTCGACAGCTCGCCATCGAACGAGCACCGCGGTCGATTGCTATGCTGTGCGCGGCCCACCTGCAGGAGCACTTCCAGGTTTCCCCACTTGAGAAATAACTCCTGTGCCCCCTGTTCACCGCCTCCTCCCTTTCTTCAGGGAGGCTCCACTGTCACCAACCCCCCCACCCACACACCCCCACACCCCACCCCACCCCCGTGTGCACCTCCACCCTGGGAACACAGCGGCACTTTGTGCGGGGTAGCAGACCTGGCACTGGGTTAGCTGGGTGCTCTGAATGGGCCGCTTTCAGATTTAATAGTCTCAGGGACCTCACAGCTTCATTCTGGAGGCCATACGCCCGTCCAGGCTGCTCAGTGCTTCAACATGCTCGAGGCTAGAACAAAGCCGGGAGAGAGAGGGGGGACAGTGCTTCCACTCCAAGTCATGAATGCAAATGTTGCTTGGCATGCAAATCTGCTAACCAAATCGGATTGATCTTCCTCCTAGAGAAACCAAACAGTAGCTAGACAAAAATCGCCCACACTCTCATCTTGCGAATTCAACTTCATAAAATATGGTCAATACGAAATAAAGTTCCAATAATCGCCATCAGCAAAAAAAAAAAAAAAAAAAAAAAGTAGGTTACTACAGCAGAATCCCACTGAGGATGCCACTTTTTGGTTTATTGTTGACCAAGGGCAGACCGACAGAGAAATGATGACAGCACTCAGAAACCTTCAGGCCTTTAAAAAGCAAACACTGAGTCCCGGTGGGACTGGCGAATCTCAGAGGCACAATTATTTGCAGCTTTACCAGTTGTCCCAGTCATCACTCTTAGCCTGAGCACACTAGCCGAGGCTTAGGCTGGGGGATAGGCAGCTGCAGCAGCTGCTATGCGCTGTTAGCGTGTCAGGGATGACTGGATGCGCTAACTGCTTTCTGAAGTTCCCTCCCTCAACGGTATCAAATTGCAAACTTGGGTTTCACGTTCATTTTTAGGTTCAACAGATGGTGTTGTCATGAACCTTGACAAGTCCGCCATCTTGTGAAGAATCAACACCGGAAGACATGCTCCACTCAACATTACAATCGTGATACCTCTGCCTGGTAAACTAACCCCTCGTACTTCATTTCATTTTGTGCAGAGGGTCTGGAGTTGCTGCCGTTGGATTTCAGGTATGAGGACCAAGCAACTCCTAGGCATTCAGCGAACAGAAGGAGTGTTCGTGAGCCATGACAATTTTATGTGCTACATTTGAATTGTAGTATGTAGGTAGGCTAATTGCACACGTGACGACCACGTGTTAGCGATTGGGTAAAGGCAGAGCCACTTGTTTTAAACTTCAGCAGAGTCCACACCTCCAGGAAGAAATTGTTTCTCAATGCAGCCACTCCAGACCCTTTGTACAAAATGAAATGAAGTACGACGGGCTGGTTTACCAGGCTACTGATACTCAGTATTGACGCACGGAGACGCTGAAAGCTTGGTTTACAGCTAAGATTACATTTAAAAAAAAGAGGATTTGTTCCTTCATGCGCAAACAGAACCACTTTGACGAGCCTCTATGACGAGGTGTCTGAGCTTTCCACCTACACTTGTTGAAACAAGAGGATTCATGTCTGGCTGTGTTCAGCAGCCGAGCATGTCAATACGCGGTGTGTCAGAGTGATTTGATGAGCTTTTTTCACTCAATTTTCCGCCATCCAGGGTACAAGACACTGTAATTACACCCACTGGTACTGGTGTGCTGCCCCTTAAGGATGTGTCAGAGGGCACACAGCCACATGCTGGAGAGCAGGTGCTGGGCTGAGCTCTAACTAACCTCCTGACATTTTCACTTCTCTCCCTACAGATTCAGATTGGGGGGGGGGGGGGGGGGGGGGGGGGGGGGGGGGTTGTGGGGTGAATCTGTGACAAAAATGACTATAGCTCTGGTTAAGAAGTCATCTATCTTGCGGCATCTCTCAGTCATGATCGGTTTGTAGTGACATGACGAATACATGTAGCAAGTCTCAACCCTGATATAGATATATGCACGTGTCTCAACAGGAATATCTAAGTAATGATCATCCACCTTTGGCCCGTGGCCCCAACACCAGCTTTTCTGCAGTCTGACTGCAGAGGGAGATATTAATTCAGTGCTGTAGTGCCAACAAAGGGCTATTACTGGGCTCCTCCCTGCAGTGCGAAGGGGAGCAACCATCAATAACAAAACGATAATGTCTCTTTGAGAGCCCGTGCCATCAAATACTCATTAGAGAGACTTCAGTAATTATCGGGGGCGCTTTTGCATGCGTTCACACAGCAAATAACACCGCTCTGCTGGGCTGTACCGCTCAGCTCGCGCTCCCAAGCGAGTCTTGAGGGAAGGCGAGACCGTCGATGAGACAGAGGTGTCGTCCAAGGAGGCACACAATGACAGATGTGGGTGTTGACATCATTTCATAACAGCACTGCCAAAAGAGCGGTGGAGTGCTCCGAAATGTAAATGACATGAAATGCTTAAAAAAAGCCAAATGGAGCCAAATTATAATGAGAAAAATCATTTACATTTTTTCACAGCACCCCCTCCCCCCCAAACAAAAAGAAAAAATGATGGCCATCACGATGTCACAGGACCTTAGGGGAGTAATGAGAGAAGGGAGAGGAACATTTGGACGGCCTAATAAAAGTGTTTATTCCTCTAAAACATTATCTGGGCTTAGCAACATAACAGTTCAGGGAAAGGTGGCTGATCCTGCAGCATGCAGCGAGCAGACGGCATTATACAATCTGTGCAGCACACCTGTTCCATCCTCACCCTATCAAAGCCCAACACCAAAGACTGCAGCACAGCTCGCAAAACTCGAGGAAAAGCCTCTGCTGCGATGAGAGGAATAACATTAGCCAAAAAGCTATTACCTATTCAAAAAGCAAATGATTAAAATTCTCCTTATGCAGAGTTTCTTTAGAGCTTCTTTTCCCCAGGAAGAGTGTAGTATTAGATATTAAGTTATTTCTTTAGGCAACACACCACTGAATGTTCTCAGGGTAAATTTACCAACCTAACATTTCCAAAGTGTAATGAGTAGGCGATCTGAAGATATGTTGACTAATCTCTGCAGTTTGTGTCCTGATGACGATGACAAGAGTGAGATACTGCTGTGTCATTCAAGTCCACCAACACTAGCAACTGTTACAAATCTACAAATCTAATGTAAACATCTGTGGGACGGTCTTGCAGGTTGTCATATCACCATGTGCCAGTGCAGGGGTATTCTCAGGCAACAAGGGTGCTTTTGGCCCATTTGCATTTGACACCTGGGGGCAAAAAAATACATGCAAAGCTGACAAAAATGTTTAATTACTGGTCAACAAAGGCATAAACTCAAATTAGAGCAGCAGAATGAAACCCTGTTAATATCTGTTAGAACAGCGAGGGGATGGAGGAAATGACTTTGACGTTAATGCTCTCATCCAATTGACTGGCGGCTAGGGGATTAGGCAGGTTATTACCAAAAAGCTTACAATATTAAAAACCTACAGGGGGATTAAACACATTTCTAATCAACTGAGGAAAGGGAGAGTATAAAAATAAACGCCATCCAAATGAGTTATGACCCTTGTCCGCTATTCATCGCAAATAGATTTGTGTAAGCACGGACACACTGAATTGCAACATCATGAGAAAAATATGCTTTTGGGAGAGAAAAATTGCAAACAATTTAGGCCAGCGTGACAGGATTATTCCCCCATGTCATGAAATGCTTTCTGAACCCCTGTGAACATACGAGGAGTCCCGATCTGCAACCGGCCTCTGCATTAAAGATGGCGCGTTTCTGTCGACTCCTGTGGAAATTGCGAGGCCATGGGGATTAAGCTCTGATCACAGCTCGGGCCTAAAATTACACATTCAGCTAATGAACTTACAAAAAAAAAAAGGTTTTGGCAGAGGGTGCCTGCTTTTCCTGTTCCATCAGTGTGAGTGGTTTAAGATGGCTTAGGGTTAAGCAGTCCCAGCGACGCTGATTCAATTACGATTAGAGAGTGCTGGCCTATTATCGATGTCATCCTTCTTTTGAGGCAGAAATGAAGTTGTGTACTCACCCTGATCCATTCACCAGAAAACGCCCGTGTGTCCACTCATCACGTCCACTGCACTCGTCCGTCCCCGCGGCCGTCCAACTGACTGACAAGACTGTCCGGCGTTGCGACTAGTTCATCAGCACGTCCTCTCAGCTAGACAACTCACTGTCGATGTGGACTGCAAAGAAAAGAGTTTGAGAGAGGTGGGAGTTTAGACGTGAATGAATGATTATGATACACTCAGGGGGTTCTTGAACCAAAAAGCATCCGCTGTCTGCCAATGAATCCTTGTGGGTCTGAGGAGGAGAGGGTTCAGAGGAAAACAGGAAATGGCCATAAAAGCAGGTGAATGGGCTGAAGGATGTGAGTGAATGGAAAATGGAAGTGTGTGCGGAACACAGGGGAGAGGCAGAGAGAGAACAGGCTTCGGTCCAAATCCCCGATCTAAGAGTGGGCAGGGACTGCTCTGGCCAGATCTGCAAAGGGCGTATCATCTTGAGGCTGACTTATCTGTGTCCGTCATCAACTAAAGCCTCCTACTCAACAGAATGGATGAGGAGAAAGGAAGAGGGGGGAAAAAAAAAAAAAAAAACGAGACCACACAATAAGATTCAAACTAGATTTTTCTTGGAGCTTGGCCCTCAGACCATTCAGCTTATACAGACACTTCTAAAAACTTTTCAGAGAAGAAAGTGCTGACCATTCACCGTCAATTTGATGAACAGAAACAGTGGGAGCTGAACATTGATTTACACACTGAACTCATCCTATTCTTCTTCCGGACCACCATCAGCACTTGCCGTTAGAAGTGTGCACTACTGCCTGGGCTTGTCACAACAGTCTAAACCTAGTTGTGCAACACTTCAGGGGATATGGGCACCATGCTCAGCTATTGCTATTGTACCCTAACCTACGGTGCAGCCATGTGAGGGTACCACAGTGCGTTATGTTTATGTCTGGTTTTAAAGGTGCCACATTAAACCTGTCTGGATGTGTACTGACATGCGCTAAATAATGATTGATTGCCCTGCCTGATACTCTACCCTGCTCTGTTTTTCTACACAGGATTGTGAACTGGCAACATTTTTGAAAACAAACCGTTAGTGACTGTCGAGACCTGTTTTTGTCCAAGACCTGGGTGTATTTCACATGAAAACCAATCAAATTAGAGCCTTTAAATGGTCTGTAAATGACGGCGGAAAAACAAACACATATTTGTAATTGCGTGCGTGATGAATTTACTGCTACTGCTGCAAGTAGTCGGTCATTAATGTACTGACAATCCATCAAGAGAAATGTACGTCCAGAGTGTCTGGGAGCCATCACCCTGTCATAAATCTTCCCCATATAACATTCGCCCTGCTCTCAAGCAGAGGGCTGTTAAACTAAAGGGGACATTAAATCAAAAGGGGTAAAGGGAGTATCGATTTTTTTTATAAAATTGGCCTATTGACAAAGCGCTAAAATCAGGTATTGGAAAGTTTATAACTTTCTGACAAATGCTTTCAGCAAATGTGTGATCACACAGAAGGCTGTCCCGGTCCTTGGGGAAGCTGGCTGAAGTCTGGTCAGTTTTACACTAGGACATCTGTGAGGGGATTGCTGGTTGACCGCTTGTTAAAATCTCTGCACAGTATCCCCCCTTCCACAGAAACAGGCTGTGATCTAATGTTTGGCTTTCAGAAAGGAACAATTACGACCATCCCTTTAAATTTCTCAAAGCCTCCATGTCAGCTTCTCTCTGAAACAACGCAAAGCCATTTGATTTATTTATTCATTCCCCACATTTGCTAGATATGCAGCCTCACTGTCAAATG
The DNA here is from genome assembly GCA_027475355.1 of Coilia nasus. NCBI lineage: Eukaryota > Metazoa > Chordata > Actinopteri > Clupeiformes > Engraulidae > Coilia > Coilia nasus. The sequence goes on from CM050207.1 coordinate 8,829,208, forward strand.
AAATAAAATTAAACATGTCAAATTAGCCACGTGACGGACAAGTAAACACACCTGTCATCACCATTACCTGTCGAGGATATGCATTACTCACAAAGCCTTTGTGTTCTGGAACAGTGTGCCAAGAAAATGTAAAGCATATCAACTGCACTGGAAAAAGACAAGTTAGCAAGCTCCTGTCAGTGTGCTTTGTCGTGTCTCAGGTAAGACAGACCACCTACACTGCTGCTGGTGGTGTCAGCAATCTGTTTGCATGTTTTCGAGGTAGTTAGCGCCCTAGATGTAGACCCAAATCCTTCACTTCTGCCTTAATGAGCAGCTATGACTCAGACGAGAAAAAATAAAAATCACCCTCGGGTTTACAGTTCATGACCAACACACAGACAGACAGCTAATGAATAAAACTCTATGAGAAATTTCACCGCTGTTATGTTCCTCTGCCAATGTACACAATTATTGAGCAAAGCAAGCCTCTTTCAACTCTGGCAAAGTGAATGTATCAGGAGCAGCAAGTCGGCTCCCACCTCAATGACCCCAGCCTGACTGCTGGGAGCACCGTTACTAAAAACAGCCCCCATTGACATGGCTGCTTTATCACCAAAACAGTAGAGGCTGGGCTAAGAAAGCCAGGCTATTTAGAAATTCCTTCAGGTTGCAGTTAGCTAAGCCCTTCTTACTTAGAGCAAGGAGGGGAAGGGCAACAAACCCAGGCGGCGTGACATTAAACACGACTTGCAATCGGCCCAGCTGTTTGCAGCAGATCGCGCAGGGCTTTGCTAAAGCTCAGTGCTTCATTTTACTTGCAGTGGTGGTGGGTAGGGGAAACTGAGGTGGTGTGTGTGTGTGTGTGTGTGTGTGTGTGTGTGTGTGTGTGTGTGTGTGTGTGTGTGTGTGTGTGTGTGTGTGTGAAATGCAGAAAGATGAAGTCCTGACCACACAATGTGGAGAACACTGCGGACCTGGGGATGACTGGCACAGAGAAGCACCTTCAAAAAGCAATGAACACACCGTCTGCCAACACATTCACACTGAGACACAAACTCTCTCTCGAACAAAAACACGAACATAACACAAACACCACACAAATACTAACCAACCTGAAAAACTTACTTTTGAGACCACTACATCAACGGCGGACAGTTCAACCCCAAAAATCCCTTTTAAAATTAACCTACCTACCGCGCCCACTTGACAGGTAAGAATATTTGTCCTACATTCCACAGTCTCATACCTGTAGCAGCTACACAGGCGGCTCCCGGGAGGCCTCCGCGCACTGGCAGGAGTGCCCTGAAACAGCGAGTTTTACAGGGGGAGAGAAAGAGAACACGGTGCATCTGCACTTGGACAAGTTGGAGCAGAGTCTGGAGTAGGAGAGCAGCGCTAACTCGTCCCTCCCCAGGGGCAGTGCTCTCCCTGGAATGTGCATCTGCTCAACAGCCAGCCAGCCAGCCAGGCCCTGAGCCCAAACCAGCCACCAGACACATGTGGTCACCCTAAAAGTAGGGCCCACACAGGGGGGGGGGGGGGGGGCAGGAAAAAGAGAGAGAGAGGGGGGGGGGCAGGGGTTGGTTGGGGAAAAAATGAGTTAAAAAGAAAGAATTTGCAGAGGATGAAATGAGGACTAAGGAGAGAGTGGGGGAGGAAAGAAAAGGATCGAAAGGCAGAAAAAAAGGGGACAAAGAGAGGAGGGTGGACGAGTGAAGGAAGGAAGGAAGGCAGAGGTGTAATTAAAGCCAGAGCATGTTCCATCTGAGGAGCACTGTGGCGGTAATGATCCTTTCTTTCGCATCATCCGCCAACTAGCCCAGCCCAGAGGAGCACTGCTGAAGGCGTGTTCTGCAAACCTCAGGCTTGAGCCAGCCAGGAAGAAAGCAGAAACGACAGCCAGAGAAGAAAGAGAGAAGAAACGAGAGCCAGAAAAAAGAAAGAGGAACATACAGCCTGAACAGCTTTTGTAAGAGCTCTTTTAGGCCTCTGATATATAGTCATAAAAAATGTTGAAAGGGAGAAGCGAGGCAAGGCGAGGCGAGGCCATTTACCAAGACCAACCCAAGCCTTCAGGCTCCCTCCCAGTGTGCGCCTGCCTTTCATGCAATACATTATCTTCAGTCTAAAATAGCAGGCGCTCATCTGCTCACTGCTCTAAACAAATGTTTTATTCATGTGAGAAGATTATGTTACCTTTGAATATGATGCTGGAAATAATCATTAACTGCCTAATTTCTAGATATCTGTCCCTGAAATATGAATCCAAACAGTGTGGCTACACTTTGGAGACACAATGAGAGCCTTTGCATAGGACAGATGGCAAAAAAGGCCGACAAGAACCAAGACACAAAAGTGAGTGTTCATATTTAGTGTGCCTATTCTTCATTAGGACACGGAACAGGGCAAGTTCAAGGTTTAGAGAGATCTTCAACTTCAAACACAAGGGTTCTAATCGCTAATTTGCATATTTGTAAACAATGTTAGAAAGGCTGGATGACTGTGCACCCAGGGCATGGGGGGGTGGAGTTAGTGGGTTTTGTTTCCAGGTCAAACTGAGCCTTTACGTGTGAATGGGATGAGACACAGCAAAGGCACTACAGGTCAAACTGACCCTTAACATGTGAATGGGATGAGACACACACTACGTGCACATGGTAGGATCAGATTGGATTGGAATTGGATTGGGTGTTGCTACCCAACGGGTGGTTTGTCCCAAAATCCAAGTGCACATGGAGTTCGTGTAATCGGAAAATGGTCAGAGATCCGAGAGCCGTTTCAGCTACGCTAGGTGGCGATGTATTCCTTTCAACAAGTGGTGTTAGAACCACTTCTGGTTGACGGCTGCTAAAAAAAAATAAACAAACTATCTGGCGGCATACAAACAAAGATGGCATTCGAGGAGGTTGACAGAGCAGCATTTGCATACATGTTGTGCATTCTCCTTTGTTTGGAAGTCCGTATGAACAAACAAACAGCGTTTTTGGTTTCCTTGAACTTCCACGAACTGTGCCGTTGGCATTTGATATTACAAGCAGTGCATTCCAGTGCATGCGCAGTACGCAAATCCGATATGATCCCGTGCACAAGGCGGCACCAAGCGGATTGACATCGGCTTAAGCCAGGGGTTTCAATCAGATTCACGAAACCAATCCCTATACGATCTTTAGCCTGTGCACATGTATTCGATACGATCCCAATCCCTTTCCAATCGTATTCAACTCGTCATGTGCACGCAGTGACAGAGAACTACAGCTCAGGCAGACTCGCATCATGCCAGGGGATTCAAGGGCCCTGCTGATCAGAATGAGTTGAAGGCTGGCCCACACTCAGCCTGGCATGAGAATAAAGACAGAAAAAGAGTCCTTCCCCTCCGACCTGCCAGATCATTTCCATTCTGCATAAAATATCATACAGGTTAATAATACATGCAGAAAGGAGGGGGGCGGGGGTGGCAGGCCTCTTATTCCTGATTCATGGCAGTCTGTCAGAAACACAGCCGTGGCAAGAGGAGCCTGGAGAACATCTTAATGTGGAGTGAAGCAGCAAGGGCGAGAGCTTGGAAGTCACTTTCGGGTACTGGTGATTCTTTCCGTTATGGTCCAGCAGCATGACACTTCATATCTCCAAGTCTTTCTCTCTGAGCAGTCACAGCACAGCAGCAGGGTTGAACAAGCGTGAGGAATTCTGTAGGTAGGCTATTTCGGGTGAAACGGCTTCGGCTATGGCAGAGCGGTGCCGCGGAGCACAGCCGGGCCCTTACAAGTGTTCCCACGGCGACCCGCTAGTTGAGGCGGCCACAGTAGATTTCACAGAAAAAAAAAAAAAGAACACAACAATGGCTCCGTGTGAACTCCCGAGATGAGTCATGGCTGTCACAAGCTCTCAGCGATATCAGTTGCAGGCTAAATGCCCATAGACTTCTCCATTCTTCCGCCCTCAGCTTCCCACCACCCCCCACCCCCCCCACTAAATCTTTTCTCTGGGAAGCTTTGCATACATTCAGGCTGCCTCCTCCCTCGTGAGAGCTGATCTGGAGCTGGAGAGGAGAGAAGAGTTGTGGACACCTCACAGGATTACTCCATGGCTGGAGCAGCTGTAGTGCTCGTCATTTGCTCTTTCTTACTCACTTTTCTTTCTCTCGCTCGCTCACTAGTCACTCCTTTCCTTTCTCTCCCTTCCTCCGCACTCAGTGACTCACAAAGTCTTGTGGTGAATGTTCAGGGCTACAGAGTTTCCACTGATCTGTCTGCACGTGAACTTTTTGGAATGCTCATTAATAAACCTTTTGCTATTTCAATTAAACGTATTCAGTACGACAAATTAGACAAACAGAAAAGCGGGGAAGAGAAGAGGATGAAAAGAACAACGGTTCAAAGACCAATGCAGGGGGAAAAAAAAGTAAACAAATAGGAAAATTAACGACAAAAATGTCAAACAAGCAGCCCAACTCCATAGGTGGCATGGATGGCTGGGTGAGTCTGAGTAAGCCAAACAGCACAGACACGCTAAGCAAGCACAGCAAACAGCCTGAAGCGGGGCTACTTTAAAGGGAAACCTTCTCCTTTCTGACACCGAAAGCTGAACCGCATTCGCCCAGCTTTCACACACCCACCCTGATGCGGGGACAAGGGGACAAGGGCACAAGGCTTCAAGGCCTTCAAAGCTGCGCAGGGGGAGGGAGGGGGCTGGGACAGCCGGCTTCACAGCTTCACACATGGAAATTAGACTGTAGTGATTATGAACCGAGCCGGGGAGCTGACGGGCAGGCGACGGTGCGAGCGAACGTCAAACAGACGTCAGCGCGAATGTGGCGTCTGCCTGCTCCAGAGGAAGGTTAATTGGCCTGAACAGCAACGCTGGCGTGTGTATCACTTGATGTTGTTGGGGCTGGGGGATTGGAGCCGGCAGCTAGGCATGGCAGTGCAGTACCTCCTGTGGTGTCTCCAACAAACAACCCATGATGAAGGACACACACACAGACGGGGGAGACAGACGTATACACACACATACGCATATATACAACCACTGAGAGAGTGTGTGTGTTTGTGCTGGGGGTGGGGGGGGAATACTGACATAAAGGTGGAGAAGGATGAGAAGAATGATAGAGTGAGTTAGTAAGAGAGAGAGAGGGAGACAGGGAGCAATTAACTAACAGGAGAGAGAGGAAGGGGGGAGAGAGAGAGAGAGAGAGAGAGAGAGAGAGAGAGAGAGAGAGAGAGAGAGAGAGAGAGAGAGAGAGAGAGAGAGAGAGAGAGAGAAAGAAGGAGTGTGTGAATGAGTAAGTGAGTGACAGGAGAGAGAGTGGGGGGGGGGGGGGGGGGGCAGAGAGAGTGCGACACAGAGAAAGAGAGTGCAACAGAGAGGGAGAGAGAGAGTGACTGAGCAAGAGAGAGCAACAAACAGTCCTCCCAGAGAGAAAAGGCTTTTCAAGTGCCCAACCCCTTGTGCTGCGCCCCAGAGGCAGAGGCCCTAACTCAGCTGTCTGGAGATAAAGACAAGCTCCACATCCTGGCACCTTGTTGGTTTCTGAAAAGATGCTAAGGAGTTTGGAATATTAAACAGCTACCCGTGAAAATCAAAAGGATTTTAAAGAGAAGTGCTTCAAAAAAAAGGGACAAGAAAAAAGCCGGATGATATCACACCATCTGTGTGAAAAGGCTGACGTGAGAGAATAGAGAGGGGAGAGAAAGGAGGGCTTTTGAGGGGGGGGGGGGGGTCTTCATGCTCATATCTGAGCTGTGCATATGCAGAAGATATTATTCACTAATCAAAGGCTTGCCTTTCATATCAGGATTTAGGATTCAAACTTGGAGGAAATGAGAGAGAGAAGAGAGAGGCAGGCAGGCAGAGAGAGAGAGAGAGAGAGAGAGAGAGAGAGAGAGAGAGAGAGAGAGAGAGAGAGAGAGAGAGAGAGAGAGAGAGAGAGAGAGGACAGAAAGCTGGAGAAAGATAGACAGGAAGAGATAGGGGGCGGGAGGTTTAGAGAGAGAGAGAGGGGGGGAGACAGGAAAAGGGAGGTTAGAGAGAGAGAGAGAGAGAGAGAGAGAGAGAGAGAGAGAGAGAGAGAGAGAGAGAGAGAGAGAGAGAGAGAGAGAGAGAGAGAGAGAGAGAGAGAGAGAGAGAGAAGAGAGAAAGTGGAACATGAGGCTTTCAAGGACATCCATCACATCACACGAGTTTGAAATCCACTGCCTGACAACTATGATCTGTGTCTCGACGTGTGCCTAGAATGGAAAATTCACACCGGGCTCGGCGACTGGGGTCTTTTTCATCTGTTGAACAGTGACAACACCCTGCAAGCTTCTGACAATCAACTCATCAACCATCACCCCCGGTAATAACGCTGTAAAAACAATACTTTCAAACCGTACAATGCAACCATCTGAACGGGGTGTCTATGCTTTTCTCTCCTTAAACAATTACCCTGGTTTGATGAACTACAGCACACATAAAAAGCTTTGAAAACAATGTGCTCTGTGTGAAGCTGTATTTCTAATCACTGGAATGGTAAGCTTGCTGGGCGGAGGTTTGTCTAGGAAGGCTGGAGGACGAGTCTTAAGGTTTGTGTCCTGTTTGCAGTCCTCACAGGGGAGAAAGCCCTTTACCCATCTACTGAAGGCACGACATTCCCCAACACATCTGAACAGCCAGATCTCTGTTGAAAATTTTCAATAACAGACGGAGAGGTGGGAATATTCTTCTTCCTTGCGGCTCTTGTTGCTCAAAAACAAGCGTATGGTGACGGGTAATGATGTGTATCGAACGAATGATCCCAGCAGTCCTTGGTAATGTAAACCCTATTGTTTGAAAAATTGACACTGTAAGATTTCACCTCTGAGGAAAACAGTTTTTAACACATGTGCACACACAGAGGATCAGTCGCCGTTTTTTTATTTTGCTTACACGTACACACACACACACACACACACACACACACACACACAGAATTAACTAAGGCTGCCAAGCAGCTAAGCCACTCTGTTTCCACCCCTTTTCAAAAGGATGGCATTTATTTAACAAAAACTCCTCAAAAAGAAACCGCTTATGTGGTCAATTGTGGATCGCTTTCATAGGAAATGCTAATCAAAGAGGCACTTCTGAAAACAGGCCCCATGGAAAGCCGGCCTGGTGGGGCTGCTCCTTTCAACTTGATGAGTGGGGCCGGGCGTTTGAAGACTGGACAAGCACAGGAGGGGAGGGGCCAGAGGAGTGACCTTGCTGCTGAGGAGGGGACTATTTACACAGCAGCAGGGAACAGGGTCACACTCACACACTCACTCAGTGCGTTTACATGGGAGTGTAATGATTCGAATCATTGGCTTAATTTGACTAAGATCGAGTTACTGTTTTCATGTAAACACCTTAATTCGACTGGAAATCGGACGACCATAGTTGAAATAACACCCCGAGGCGGCGCCTTTCCTCAGCAATTAGCAAAACTAAAAGTGCTGTTTGGCATCTCATTACTGTTTTAACCACGGTGATAAGCCACGCCACGCTACCTCGTCGTTCGCCATGTTTCAGGAATGCTTGACGCTGTTGTTGTTATTGGTGGTGAAGTAGCTCTGACACTACTTGAAGTTGGTACAGCGCTACCTATCGTACCGGGGTACTAGGTGCTTCCGGACAATGATTCGAATTACCCTGCCATGGATACTCTGACAATCGCAGTTGCCCCCCTTAATAGGATAGTCGAATTAAAGCTATAATCGAGTTATTTGCCATCATGTACCGGACTGACAGAGAAACAAAAAAAAACAAAACAAAAAAAAATAAATTTTTTCAACAATCCGACGCACTCTACACCTGACTTCATAGACAGCATCCTCTCTCACTCACAGAGGCGTGCATACGCACATGCGCACGTGCACACACACACACACACACACACAGACACAGACACAGAGGAACCGGTAATATTTCAAGCCACAGTCAGGGAGTCTGCTTGCAGCATATGGCAGGTTCTCACCAGCCACACTTGACTGGCAGGAAGCGTGAAAGCAAACGCAGGGATGCACACGCTAATGGAGAGTCAGTGGCCAACACATTGCAACACATCCTTCTGATTCTGCTGAGCATCCAAGTCCGGGTAAACTGAAGCCGCATGTTTCTCCTTTTTTTTTACTGTTCCACTTCTATCAAGAGGATGGTGGATCATTAATGATCAGATCTTTAAGCTCATGAATATTCAGAACCGAAATGGGGGCGAAATAAGGCCACATGAATAAATAATGATTCCTGAGCGCCTGCAGCCATTTCTTGGGTGATCCATAACACTGGCTTTGGCCAACTAGTGGGAAAGAAGAGAAAGGATATTAAAAACTAGCAAAGCATTTGGAGAGTGCAGACCTCCACCAAGCAGTTCATTTACCCCCTTTGTATTTATTTATTTTATTTTTTTAAATGGGATTTCCCATGTTCACTTTCTGTTTTGTTTTGTGAGGTAGGCTAACCAATGACGCGATTGTCACCAAAAAAAAAATCACCTCGAGGCAGTGACAACACCAACATACTGTAAACATTTCAGAACGATACGTTCATAACTTTTGGAGTTATTTCACTAACAGACAGACAAACAAACAAACAAGACAGACAGACAGGCAGACAAACGCGGCAAAAACATAACCTCCTTGGCCCGTCTCATGACCAGAGCTGCACCTGGCACCGCTATCTCCACAAATCCTCTTAGGGGCTCTGGCATGCTTCTGAGGGCCTGGGAGAACGCAGGAGACACAGTGCAGTGCAGCACAGCTCAACTCAGCTCGGCTCTGCCACGGCCAGTGTTCCGGGACATTCCATCCAGGGACCAATCGCCCGTGGCTAGCAGGGAGAGGCAGCCGCATGTGTGTGTGTGTGTGTGAGAGAGACAGAGAGAGAGACTCTAGTTACTGGGTAAACAGCACGTACACACTCTCTCTCACACACACACAGCGCCTGGGTATACCGGCAGGGACTAAGGGTAATAGGGGTGGCTGCAAAAGGAAGCATAATTAGGGTTCTCTGGAGCAAAAATGATGCAGGGGATCGCTTCAATCTAGAAAGATGATATGGGCTGATATCACACACACACACACACACACACACACACACCTGCCTTTTTAAAGCCAGCAGCCAAAACAGCCATCAGCACCTCCACGCAATACGAGAGATAAACAAAAATTATATCAACATCACGCTATTCCAAAGAGACCTTTGTTCAAAGACCTCTACCAGCATCCTTTGATGTTCACCCCTGTAATTAAAATCCTATCAAAGCATCATATTTTTCTTGCATGGAAACTTCAACTTCAAGCTATCAAAAAAAGCTCAAAAATCTGCCTCCCAAAAAAAGTGACCAGATGGCCGAGGTGTTTCTCACCGTTTAGGGGACTAGAGGGGTCGGCTGGTATGGGGATAGTGCAGGGTGGGAGGCAGGCTGCTTGTATAATGGGCTGCAGCTGTAGAGACCCTGACGAGAGGCTGTCAGAGTAGGCAGTCAACAGAAACAATAGTGATGTTTTTCTCTTTCCCTTCCGTCTTTCTCTCTGTAGCAACGAGCCAAAGAAGCTTGAAGAAAAAGCTCCAGAGACACAGGCGCACACACACAGCAGGAGAGCTGCATCAGTCTGCCCATCATGGCTTCACCTCAACCTGTCAAACTTTCAAACGGGCTTCCCCCCACCGGACTTAAACTCTAGCTTAAACATTCCAAATCTGACAGAATACAAGGACGACCAAACGCCCTTGAAACTTTACGGGGGGAAATCTACTCACATCGATCAGCTTTGACGTCGCAGCAGAGTTGCCTTCCAAGATGAAACTGCTGTTGGGTTGAGTGGCGCAACCATAGCGCTACAAATAAGTTGGGTTGGGGTTAGCCTAGCCGTGGCTAACCCTCTTCAGCTCCACACAGTCTACTGTGGTGACGGGGTTAATGCGGTGCAAAGCTGTTGAGCTGTGAGAGGGAGGAGACATCACTGCCTTCACATCCTAACAAGGGGGAGTGTAGACTAGGTGTTGTTGTCCTCCAGTATGTGTGTGACTGAGTGTGTGTGCACATGTGCTGAAAAACTACAAGCATAACCTACCTAGCTACGCAAACGGTGTAGAAGAGGGTGGTTCCGGAAAGCCGTCTGGCATTTCGAGGCAGCGTGAAAAAGGAGAGTAAAAAAAGAAGCACTGAACAGCAAGAGATCCCATTCTTGCCCTCTGTGCGAAACAAAGTGACAAACGAAGGCTCTCTTGACCCCTGAGCACTTCATCAGTCGGCGGAGCCTGAGAGGCACAAAAGGCGGTGGAAGAGAAGGCCATTGTGCGGACGGGGCGGGGGTAGTGCGATGATGAAGGAGCTGCCTGTTGGCAGGCTCTACAGCCTCATCCCCAAACAGCCTCCATAAAATCTGACTACCCTCTGAGTGACACCAAAAAGACAAAAAGGTCCTCCGTGCCAGAATTTTACACACCCTTTAAAGGAAAGAGTAGACTTACAATCCGAAAAGCACATGTTTTGTATGTGTGAGAGGGAGTGACTATATGTCACTTGAGCCATCCTCGTAGGAGGAAAAACCTCCGGTTTGTTACGCTGGAGGACTCCAGGCACTTATTTTGTAAAGGAGGCTATTAAAACGATTAAGCAAGACATCATTCCTGAGAAAATGGAGGACATCTCAGCTTCCTAAGAGAGGAAAAATGGCTGCCTCAGGTCATTTCATTATTTCTTTCACCGGTGCCACGCTAAACCTTGCCACACGAGAGACGAGCCTTCTCCAGAATTATTCCAGCCAGTTCTCAGCCTTGATCACTTCCTCACACTGAGTAAAAACACTGCTGTAACCAGATTGCCATTAAAGACGAACACACAGAAACTAGAAGACTTTATTCAAACAAAACATTAGACTGTCTCAAAATGCCTTTCCGCCCCCAACACAATGACCGTGTTTGAGTGGAAGGACATAAAACTTAAAGTCCCTAACAAACCATTTCAAAATCACGAGGCTTGATTGTATAGGCAAAGCCGCTTCATGGGACACATGAGCCAGCAAAGGGGCAATCCTGTGACATAAAGCCTCTTTATTCCCGCCCGCCATAAGACGACAATGAAAACGACGTCCCAGATAATCAGCTCTGACAAGTCAGAACAGTGACTGTGGGCCAATGCCCAGGGGCAAGTGCTGACCCACCACACCTACCCCCCTACTACCCCTGCTCCTTTTCTCAGTCTCCTGGCCAGAAACTGGCATTCTACCACACTTGGGGTACACGTCACATGAGAGGGATACAAGATGGTGAGAACCAAGTAATGCCAAAGATTAGTGGATTAAAGGCACAACCATGCTTAGTCGGCCTGCACTGTTTTGTTGTGTTCGGATGTTGTAACACAATGGCTAAAGTCAGAATGGGGTGGCAGTAGAGCATAACTGCCCTGTAGTGTGTGGTGTTCAATTGTGCATCCGAATCGTATGTGAACGTGTTTAAAATTAGAAAGTGCTGGTTAAGATTCACTTGATGTGTGGGTTGTAGTCTCTACTTAAAAACATCTAATAAGATTTAAAGCAACACCAAGTAGCTTTCGTCTTTGGTCGCCCTACAGGGTGGAGGAGGAATTGTCTGTCATTGAACTACACAGTGACAGCCCGCTCCTCCAAACTTGCTTCGTGCGGTTATCGCTCATGTAGGGCAGCAAAGCAAATTCAGAAGTGCCTTTCACCCTGTTAAAAGTTGATGGACCACTGAAACGCTTTTGGAAACATTATTTTAAGGTTGAAAAAACTACTTAGTGTTGCTTCAAAACTTATTTGGTGTGTAGGGGCTTAAAGGGACGAGACAGAGGGGTGTCTTTTTTTTTTTTTTTGGAGGGGACGGGGAGGAGGCGGGGGTGACACCAGAGTCTCTAAGCGCCAAGAAAAAGAATGCCCGACTCCAACGGCTGCTCTTCTGCCTGGGCAGCAAATGGACTCTGTCGATGCCAGGGTCCTCGTAGGCCTCGGCCCCAAGTTTGGGGCATGAACGGATGGGTGAGGGGCCGGCCCAGGCCAGGCCTGGCAGACCTGGAGACAGCAGGCATGACAGCAAGCCTGTGAAAGATGCCCATTCATTTCAGAAGCCCCCGCGCCTCCTCCACCAAGTCTGGTCACCACCAGCCGGGCTACACAGTGCTGGCGAGAACTGAACAATCAAGTCAGGACAGCAGTTGGTCTCGCAGCATGTTTGAAAAAAAAAAAATTACAAAGGTAAAATTTGTCTTCCCTTTGCTATTCACAAGCAGAAATAATGAAGAGTGAACAGTAGAGCATATCAGCTGAGTTGGATAGTACATTTGTGCTTTGACATGAGCAGTGAATTTGTTGCCTTTGTGGCAGGATGGACTGGTGTGGGCTCCGCATGTTGAGATTAGGATAAGGCCTAGGGGCCATAGCATAACAACCTATTATTGGTGTCCATGAGGGGCGTGTGAACTGGGCCGTGGTGAGAGGTGCCCTGAGGATGGCACAGCGAGAGGCTCATCGACCAGGACAAACAATCCCTCTGGGACTTCGTGGCCAAAAGATCCCCACTGACTTGATGCGGCATCACAACAATCTAGGCTACTAGCCTATATATGAAGACACTGAATGCCTACAGAATAGTTTGGGGTTTTCTTCATATTTCATAACCCCATTGGTAATAAAAAACACATACATAAGCCTATATGACATCTGCGTCATGATACCCTCCTAAACATTTAATTTCCAGCTGGGTGCTTGCCAGCAGGTAGGTTGACCAGATATTTCACAGTGGCGTGTTCAAAATCAAAGCAGTATATCCCATAAGCGGCCCATATCTGCTTGTCATTTGAATATGAAGGCAATGTGTCGTGCCAACAAACTGCCATCTCCCAAAAAAAAAAAACAATTTCTCCTTGGCTCCGCTGGGAACAAAACCTTCCCTGAGAGATGTACCACTGGCAGTACCAGCATGCCCTGCTCTGGAGGGTGACGGGCTGCTCCTACAGCCAGCACAACCTACAGAAAGGCCATTGTACCACGGAGTGCTGAGTTTAACAAGGGCATTCAAACCACTCCAATAAATCCAAGGGTTCTTTGGAAAAAAAGCAAAAAGACTATTCCCTCCACTGCTGGGGGAATGAAAAATGTAATCCATAGCAACAGTGTTAGGCTAACTCACAAACAATGATAAGATATCATCCACAATTAAAAACTCCAGGAATACAGGCACTTATCCCAAGGCCAGGGCACAACTTCACTCCAGCCTCCAGAGCTCACTGTCCTACAACACGGTCAGCATATTGATTACAAAGGCACCATAAAACCTCAGCTGTCCACGGGTTTTATTGATCTTAAAGGCCTGAGATCCATTAGAGGCCTTTATATTCACAGCACTTTTGTATTCTTAACAGAGGGGGGAAAAAACATACAACAACAAGCAAAAGTTGATATTGGCCTTCAAAAGCTCCATGGAGCTATGCTGTCAAAAGAGTGACTGAGCAAGATTATCAGCGCCGTCCAAAGCCCTGGTGACGTTCTCACTTGACAGTGATCCTCACGTCCGGACCATCGCAGCAATCCAAATTGCCAGAGTGACTTGCGCTGGAGGGCTCCAGGAAGTGTCCAGCTAAGAGCCAAAAGGGGCTGACTTTCGACATTAAGCCATTATGAGTCGCCACGGGGTGGCTTGGCTTTACACTCCACTCACAGCAGCAAGGACAAAGCCACTGTTTGAGGCAAGTCAATCAGCAAGAATAAGTGGGGCACAAAAAAAACAGCCACAGCCCACCGCTCAGCCAGTCACTTTAGCTACATCCAGCCGTGTTTAAAAATGGCTACGGTGGTCAGCTGTTGTGAAAGTACGTCAGGGTGCAAGTGGCAAACCCAAAGCATTATGGACAACAGTCTGTCTCGGGGTGCCAAAGCACAGAAGTTTCAACATGTATGTATGAAAAGACTGCAGGCAGTACTTTTCTTCTTTCTTCACAACACAGCAAAATCCTCGGTAAGTAACTTGAGTGCTGTATTAAAAATAGGCCTCATTATCAGGTAGAGTGCACGCTAATTTGCTCTCTCCCGGCTTCTCCTCGGCTTTCTTTGTGCTCCAACTTCCTCCGCTGCCAAATACGCCATCAAAATTCCCTGCGTCTCTTCCATTGCAATTAATCCACAGCAGTATCATACGCCTCTTAATCAAAGCATACTGTGTGCCCCAGCTGTCTTGGATTGTTCTATCAGAAAAGTTACAAAAGGAGAGGAAAAGGAACGGGCTCACTTCCTAAATTAAAATGCTAAAGTTAGAAAAAATAGGCCTTTATAAGTCGGCAGAACTTCACGAACTTAACACTCTGCTTCAATTTTTTGTTCCACTGAGACACAGATCAATCCAACCTAGTGTAATTTACCTGTAGGGCTAAATAATACACATATGGAAAGATGCCAATGTTACTAACTCAAAAGCACAAAAGTATTTGCAATTCCTGTAACACTTGCGAGGACAATTTTAACGACTGCCTTAAAACTACCATATGCTTCCAGTTTGTTAAATAACCCATCAGTTTCTCATTCATGCAGAAAGCGGTGACTTTCAATTGATACCTGTGAGCGCACAAATGACAAACAGGGTTAAGTTGGTTATGCCAACAAACGCAGCACTGGAGATTCTCCCTGGCGCCTTCAAATCCCAGTGGAATGTGTGTTCTCTCTCTTCGCCGTGGCAGTCAGAGGGTTAAGCTTCCCCGATGAGAGGTCAGTGTGAAATGTACACAGACTAAAGTACACATGCGATTCATTGGAAGATACAGAATGTCTGCACAAGCAGTGTGATGTGACAGCAGAACTGATGAGGACAAGCCCCTAAAAAAGTCCTAGTTACCTTAATTTGGAGGAGATGGTACAGGGACATGCCATCTGTCTCCCTAATCTAAGCAGTAGCTTTTAAGGAGCAGTTTGTAAAGACAACACCACTTTCGAGTTCATGCTTAACTGAAAAAAAAAAAAAAATCCTGCATATGTTCACTCAATTACAATGCAATTAAAAGAAACTTCTGTAAGTGTTCTACAACATTGTCTTCTGTTATATTTTACGACATTGTTACATTTCCACATAATTCATAATTTACAAGACATTATGTAAGAGATAACGGCCAATGAGGTGACCAGTTCCGTGGAAATAATGGCAAGGTGGAGGCGAAGAACTTTGTGACACTAAGCGCAGTATAAGTCCGCCAAGTATACATCAATGATCAGAATATTATACTATAATCATGATATTATATATCAGTAATAATAATCACAATATTATACAATAATCATGATATTATGCATCAATTATCAGAATTTTATAGGCAGTTGTATTTTTTGATGCAATTTTAGAGACAAATGACTGGTCTCTTATGTACCTTACGGCACCTACAAGAGCTTAGTAATGACAGAGGGCAACTATACATCATTGGGAAAATACAATGAGTTACTCTACAAACCTTTATTAACTTGAGTAGACCTATTTTGTGGATGAAAAACGGGCTACTGTCGAATCAGTATAATTTAGGTTAACTATTCCATCATTTCTGTATTGGTAATGTAAAAGTATTGTAAATTGTATTGCAAAAGTATTCCGTTTGGAACCACAGTATCTGAATGATGACTGAATCTGACTGATGTCGATCAGTCACAGTACCTCCTCTGGGTAGATAATGGTGTACCTTCACAGTTGTCATTCATTCAGCACTGTTTTGGCAAATATTTATGCCCAGCCTACTTTGCCTTGCTTTTACAATAAAACTCTGACAACAATATACTTCATTATAATGGAAGGCCTTACCCATTGATGACAAACTTCTTTGAATTGACAATATTATATTTTAAAGGCAATTTGACAGAAATAGTTTAGCCTGCAATACCGTTAACGTTACACCCAATTGAAAAAGCAGAATATTTTTTGGCTAGATCCACAGCGGTACACAGAATAAGGTATAGAAGCTATTTTAATAAGTGCTACTAAATGGTAATGTCTTGTATTTTTTCCCCAAAAGTCTAGAATTTAATTTTAAAAGGTCGTGAAGCTATATGTTATTCTAAAATGCCCACCGCTACGAGCACCCAGGAAGTTAGAATCTTGCTCCCCGTTTATTTGCGTTTCCACACTATTCTGTTTGGAAGTTGCACATGCACCTCAAACACCGAGGATGCACAAAGACTGTTACTGTGATATATCGCCGGTGTCCACACAGACAATAAACACTAGATCTGACTTTCATGTCCTGATATCGCAATAAATGAATTTAACCAGGAAAACTTAAAACCTTAACCTTTCTCAAAACCAACCATAAAAACTCCAACGTTAGCTTCGTTTATCCTATTAAGGGTTATCCTGTCTTAGTTTGGCTTGACTACTGTAGCCATCTTCAATACACTCTAGCGGAGTATCGGAAACGTATTCATTTTAACTATAATTTTCGCTCATTTTTCAGTTAATGAGCTGAGGTTGTCTGATTTATAACTTCATGGCTAGCATTCAAGCAGTTGAGTGGACCGCCTGACAACTCCTTTCACCGTCAGCTAACGTTATCTGTCGCCAGGAACACAACTTAGGAGGAGTGTACTGGAACAATTTCCACTTCACACGCATGTGTTTTTAAAAAGTTATCCATATTTACCGGCATCTTCAAGTGTTAGCAAGCAATGTTTGATAATGCTACTGACTCGGAACACCAAGTCAAAGACTGCAATGAGACGACATGTTAACGCTAACTAGCATGGCTCAGCCAGGGGTACAAACAGACTTTTACTCACCTGTTCGGCATGTAGTCGCTATAATTTTGTTATGGGGTGCTGAAAAGATGTTTATCTCTGGAGGCTTAGGTGGGGATGAATTTCCTACAGATCAACACCAGTGGTCTCTTTCTAAGGGTGTTCCGTAGCCTTCATACATCAACATCTCAGATCACAGTGAGCAGACTTACATTGCAAGCAACAAACTATGCTGTCTGAGAATCGCGAGACTACGCGAGAACAACAGGATTGGTCAGAATGCAGGGGGACCGAATAAAGAAATGAAATTTCCAATCATCATCCAGATTTACAGACATTCTCCACTCTCCTGCTTGCCTGCGTGTACTGACGTACATTGAGGTGTTGAATTGTTGGTATTTCAGATATTTTGAAACGTAGGCTACTGTGACATTTACTACTGTTTGTGAAACATTTCTTGGTTTCATAAATAGGCTTTCATAAGGTCTAATAATGTGAACACAGCACTGAAGTTACAAAGTATGTAACAAGACATCCCTGAGTTTGTGGAACCCTTTGTATATGTATCAGCTATATACGTGCCGCCTTTAATTACATAATTTATGCCCTGTGTCATGTTGATTTGCTTTTAGGGGGTACATCAAAAGGCGTTACAACTAATACCCTTTAGTAGCCCTTCAGCAAATTCTCACACTTCTTCTGTAAGCTGGGCTTCCTCTTGGGCAGACCGACATTACATGGAGGAAGGAACTAGTAACCTGATACAACATTTGCAATACAGGCAAAATTGTATTTATACTGGGTAAAGAGACGGGTCTTCTTCTTCTTCTTCTTCTTCTTCTTCTTCTTATTATTATTATTATTATTATTATTATTATTATTATTATTACTACTACTAAGTTAGAGACAGTAGTTATATTACCTACCAATATTTAAGGCCTCCCAATGGTTTTTGTAGTTCATGGCAATTACAGGTACAGGTAGCTATAACGAGCACTGGAATGCTGATTTGTGAATGCTAAAAGTCATCGTCCTTGCATGCTATTTTGTCCATGAATGTCAGCATTGGGCCAGTTAATTCAGCTCTAATTTGGTAGGTGACATGTCTGAACACACAAAGAGGGGCTGTTACAAGTATAATCAGCCATAGTTTACAGTAGAAAATTGAGGCAACTTCATTAGATGTTTGCCTTGTGGAGTGTTTATGTTCTCTAACCTAAAGGGCAATGTAAATCTAAATCATTATTTAGAACATTGTGTAACTCTGTAGGCTATTCTGCAATGCCATGGGCGATTGAAGGAAGGGGTGTGTATACGTTTAATGAAAAACAACCACAAACATATTCTTAACACAGCTAAACAGTGAGTGGTGAAACTCTTCACAACTCACTCAGATTATGGTGACATTTTTCTTACAAAGCACTTCATCTAATTACAACATGGCTCCAAGCATGTACTTTCTTCCTTCCTTCCTTCCTTCCTTCTTTTGTTGTCATTGCGTGTTTATTATAAAACATAATCTGACATTACACGTTTTAACCATCTAATGTAATGGGGTGAATGCAATGTGTAGTTATGATAGTGCCAGAGAAAAAACATAAGTCACTCAACTTACAATTGCAAATGCATGTCAGTGTGAGTGGCCTACCTGTTTTGTTTGTTGTATGCTATCTAAAAATGTGAAAAATGGTGTATGGAGATGTTGCAAGATGAATGAAACAGAAATTCTCATGACAGCCACAGAAAATAAAGATCTATAAATCAGACACAGTGATAAATGATTTATAGAGCATGATTTTCTGCTATTGATAAAGTCCCCCTTATCTGTACGCCGGTTTTACAGGTAATCATGAACCCCAAACCATGTGTTGCTTTGTGTTGCGTTTCAGCGAAAACTAATTCCCTACTCAATCACAGTTCTTAAAACTGCTCTACTTCTAAATGCAATGACTTTCAATTCTTTACTTTGGCTTTTTGAGGTAAGGTAGGCATTAGTTTACCATGACATTTGATGGACCAATAAGCTGTCCATTTTTTCATTGGTGGACCTATTTTGGATGGTTTCTTTGAAAGAAAGTTATCAAATCCTCTAATGAAATGTTTGAGTTATTCACCTGTTTAGATATCTTTATATATCGTCATCGCCTGTGTTTATATGCTACATGCATTTCAGGTTGAATGAGTTGACTGCATCAACATTCACAAAACGTGACAGGATATTGGCTAGGTATGTACAATGTGTTTGCATTTTCATTCACTGGTGATTCTTCTCTATAAATAAATCATAATGGGCTAGGGTTACGTGCTTGCTAAAAGGCAGAGTACCAGGAAATGATGTTATATTTGTACTGTTTCACAGAACTGCATTAAGACTAGTCCACTTTAGGGGAAGCTAGCATGAATCAGCATGCCCGCCTACGGACCCAACACAAAGCCGAGTAAGACATGTATGGCTACACGCCAGGTATAATACATGTTGATATGATACAGTTAATCACACTGAAAAAAAAACATGCTTAAAAAGCAAGAACAAATAATTGAGAAAAAACACAATGTGACCACGCTGCAGTGCAGTGAGCAATGAGCATTATAATAGTTTTTTTTTCCATAAAATGTACCTATCACTATCAAATGAAATATATGTGATTAGTCTGAAAGGCAGAATACCTTGGAACAGTCCAGTCTGTTTTTCCCCTTTAGCTGTAATGCACCAAACAGTTGGGAACAGGGAGTGTGCAACAGCTGATGTTATACGATAGCGATTGTGTCCACGGGGAGGGTGGGGACCGCACAGTGTTCTGTGTTCCTTTATAGCTCCACTGATTCAACACCAGCTGAAAGAGACAACATACTCCACAAAAAAAGTCAGTTTCATCCAGACTGTTGGTATTCAACAGTAGTGTCTCACTGCTGAATGCATCGTGATAGGGAGAGCATGCAGGGCTTGCCACAGATAGTTTGTATCTGTATCTCAATATTGTGTCAAAGACAATACAGCATACGTGAATAGGAGTGCGCTTTATGGATAGGTGCATCTGGGGCCGCTGCTAAGGGGGGTAGGTCAGGATGATTCAGGGTTCAGGGGGCCCACAGAGGACTATGATATGGTTAAGGTGGGGCTCCAAAATTATGTTCTTTTAGGAGGCCCACAATTTCTAGCCACGGTCCCTGAGCGCATCTCTGATTGACTTAAGTGGCTGGCTTTAGCTTAAAACTGCTTCACATATAGCCATTATATACATTTGAGTTTTGATAACCTCTAAATCCTGGTCAAAAGCATACAAATTTAGGTCCCTGAAACTGATTCTGGGCTGAATTAAATGAAACCGCCAAGACAACGTGCACTTCAATAATCTTTTCAATAACACGCAACAGCAAAAAGATGGGTAAACTATGCATGTCCTTAACATTAGCAATTATAATAAGGTGAGTAAATGCTGTTTTGAAGTTTTACAAGATGCATAAATGGCATGTAACTACCCTGAACAACACCCCAATTATGCTTTAGCAAAAGAGTAAAATGCTTGCATTAAAAGAATACATTCTCGACAAGACTTGAGTGTTTGGAAGAAGTCTAATTTGTGTAATTTGTTTACTGTTAAATACACTGCAAGCAGTAAGCATATGCCACACATGGTGTAAATACTGAAAACTCCCCTATATTACATAATGTTTTTTTAAGGCAAAAGAACATGGCATGCACCATTAGATTTTTCATAAAAAAAAGATCTGCTACAGGAAATGTGAAAGAGATTGCATTCAGGTTTGTCCAGATATTTGAATCCACCTCCATAAGCATATTACAAGCTCCATACCTAATTTATTCTCCATTTATGTAGGCCAGTTCACTTACTTTTTACACAACAACTATCCACTGTCTATGGGGTATCTCTTAATAGGGGTGTATTTACAGTTATCAGTAAACTTGTGGGAAAATGCGATCACAAAGCTGCAGCACTGATTACCCCCTGGGTGTGCACTCTTTCTGATCCAGCACTCCAGTTTTTTTTTCATTTACCTGTGCAGAACTTCTAGATACACTGATTGCACTAAAGATGCTAGCCCAGAAAAAAAAATTCTACATAAAAATGTGATTAACGTTGAATGCCATAGTTACCTGATACATATGCTAATGCCGTAAGCTATCATCTTGTGATTTAACCACTGCATTATAATTCTTTTGCATCACCACACAATACATAGCCCACTCTATTGTAAAAGGTGGATGGAGGAAGCATATTGATGTGGTTGTCCATCCAAAACCTTTTACTTCCATAGGACACTGACCTTTTGTTCTCCTAAAAAGTACACTACAGCCAAGTACCGCAATGTCTGCAGAGGTGATGTACGCTTCTCCTTTTTGTCTCAATACCTAGCTCAAAAAATTGCAAATGCATTCCATTAACTGAATTGACCAATAGCAGTCATTCGACAACACAGTAGCCCAGCCGTCAAGCTACTTTGATCAACTACAACAGCAAGTTCAAAGGGATGTGGCTGGGCATTTCAAACTAGATCTAACAAGGCACTACTATGAGTTTTATTCCCAGTCCAGGAGCCATGTTTGCTTTAACTGCACTGCCCACGTATTGCCTTATAGGTTACACCTTTACCATCTCTCACTCTCTTTACCGCCTTGCAGTAGTGTAGACTTGCAGACTTTCTTGCCCTTATGTACCAAGTGTTCATCCATATGTTAATCTAGACACCCAAAAACAGGCCACTGAGGCCAAGGCACCATGTTTAAACAAAGTTACATGAAAGGCTCTGACAAAAGTATTGAAAACCTGCTTACTCTGGGAATAAAAGTATCAATGTCACTGTCACTTAATAACATAACCTCATTTAGATCCAGAAATACAATATAACATTTCCTTATTCCTTTATGTAAGGGACGGTTAGTGAAAACCACATCAGATTATGTTGAAGCAATATCCGAGACAGTCTTATTACCATCAGGAAATAGACATATAAGAATGCAGCTGCAGCACTTCTGGTCAGACAGTAGGACTGCCTTTTGGCTGGTTGGACATAGTCTTCTTGCAGGAACTGACAGCTGATTGATTTCAGGGCTGCAGTATGCTCTTACTGCAAACCTTTGTTGTCTTTTATCCTATCTGGCCTCTGCGGTTATAAAAGATTCATGCGGTGTGCTTACAGTGTTTGTTAATGTACTTTAAGCAGAGCACGGCGAGAGAGGCAGGGAGCATCGGTGCATAGCCTTTATAAATATTTACAATGCCTCACTCAGTCTCTCCTCGTAAGGCCTCTTCACAAGAACCATCGACGCAAACACTGACACAGCTCTGAGGAGCATCATGGCAGATAAAACACAAGCATGTAGTATGGCGAAAACACTGACTGAGACAATCTTAATAAGCTATTTCTGTTTTCATTTCATTAATCTGTTTTCATTCCAACTTAAATCAAATGAAAGTACATGGTATTACTACAAAACTGCAACAATGCAGAAGGAAAAATGGGATGGTATATTTTACACACACTTTAAAAGCCAGGCTCCAAGTTTGGTCAAAGTAGGTTTTGGCAATCTCAGCAAAAAATTGCCGACCCTAGAGGCCTTGGCAGAGTCGTTCTCTTTGTCTCTCTCTCTCCCTCTGTCTCTGTCTTTCACCACCCCCCTTGCTCAAAAGGTTAGGCGTGTTTATTCCAACTGCATGTAAAACAGTCCCGCAGCATTCTCCATTAGTCTCCGGCTGACGAGCTGACTGAGGGACTGAGGGCGATGGCAGCTCGGGGATTGCTGCGCAGCTCATCAAAACGCCCCATCCTCCTCCGAAGATCAGTCATTCCTCGCGCAGCACATGCAGCCTGCCAATGGGAGGAGGCCCCTCTCTCAGTGGAATGCTAGTGTATCCGTCTCCTCTTTCATTTCATCCTGCAGAGGAGGGCTGGTGGTGGGAGGCGGGCGGCTATGGAGAGAGAGGGAGGGAGGGTGGGTAGAAGGGTGGAAGAGAGGGAGTGGAGGGTTGGGAACAGGCCCTCTCATCTGGGGCATGCAAATTGTTTGTTCCACAGACAGCAACAACGATGAAGAATGAAGGTGTGCCGTAAATGGAATTTTTACAGCAGTATATATATGCCATTCAGTTCAGTGAGGAACAGGAACTGTGGCAAGTGCACATAATGTAAAATCAGTATAGATAGATGGATAGATTTATTTTATTGATCCCAAACTGGGGGACTGAAGGGTAGGTATGACATAAACTACCTACCATAGCATAGAGTTGATCATTCTATTGCCCACTGCTCTTCAAATATTGTAAACACATTGTATTTTTTTCTGACTCTGATCTGTAAAGTTGACTTATAGAAGTGCTTATCCTGGCACCTCCATCCATTTAAATCTTCTAAGAGCAAGTGTGTTGCTGGCATTGCAAGTTATCACATCCAATATGATTCTGATGATTCATGAGATTCTGGTGGACATTCAGCAGCAGTGTGAACCCAATCAAAAAACAATTGAACAAGCTGAATTTATGTGTAATGTCAGCCTGGGGCTATGTCTGGACTTTTAGAAGTCTGTTTACACCACAACAGTGCGTCTTTGTGCTATTTTTACATTGCATTGCATGCTAGAAGTCCAGTGAGAAAGACTTTCACGCCTCACGGAAGAGGATGAGCCATATTGTTGGTATAAAAGAAACAACAGGGAAATACGAAACTCAGTATCATATCACACTGGATCAGTTACTTTGCAATATCATACAATCTCACGGCTGTTATGTTTCTGTTGGGTTTTGTGGCAGCAAATATAGTATAATTGATCTCAAGGATAATGTTAACTGACTGCAAATGACTCAAATTAGCATTCATAGCACGCAAAATATGCTTTGTACCCTTAACACACGCAGGAAGGCATTAACCAAAATTTCCGACTGACTTGTTTTCTGTTTTTTTTTTATCTGCCTGCAACTGTGAAACACCAGTTAATAAGCTGTCTGCAGCCGTGCCATTCAACCCTGCAATAACGGCATTGTGATTGTGCTGTCACTGATTATTGAGCAGGAGTTGTCATTATGCAAACACCCTGCTCTGCTGCAATGTGATTAGCCAGCTAAGTACCAGGCCGGGCTACAAGTAGGTAGGTAGGCAGCAAGGCTTGAAGAGCCTCAGAGCGGCAAAATGATGTCAAACATTACTACTGGGTGCTGGTGCCACTGTTTAGCACAGAACCGTGGAAATGACTACACGCCTGTTTATTGATCATTACACAAGGTAAACACTAGTTGCTAAATCATGTGCCAGTGCTGGCGGATCTCAGAGGTGAAGGAACTGGATGCATCAGTCCTGAAGGATACACTTTTAAGTCAAAGACAGATGATTAAAACTAAACAATACTGATTAAAAAAACACACCCTTATGTCATAAATGCCATCCACATGACATGAAATGTGGACAGATCATGTCATGAAAAGAGTAAGTGGATGGGTGGGGAGGAGATTTGGGATGAGTGCCCAAGTTTGAGTGTCACCAAATGGAGTAACACTAGAAAAAAAACATCACACTCAGATGCAGTGTGCTACCCTGTGTGCGTGACAGGGAGTAAAAAAAAAGAAAGGATAGACAACAAGACCGTGCATTTCATAATACCCAATAAGTGGTACGAGGAGACGTTAGTTTTTCAAAGCCGGACTGCAGCAATGTGTGTATCTTTTGGTATCTGAGCTTACGGTCTCTGCTCTTCTCTCAGGCCACCATCTGTTCCTTCAGATGTGTGATTCACAGACATGACCACACATAGAGACCACAACATGATCAAACCCAATACTGGCCTAGTGAGTCCTATTTGTAACTGTGTTTATAATAATAGTTATGATAACGACGATGATAATACCAATAAATATGGCTTGGCTTTATGTGCCTTTTAAAATACCCAAAGGATAAAGTACATTGGGGAGGGGTTTAGAATCCAAATGTTGCTGTAAGAAGGTGTGTTTGAGATGCCTCTTAAATATGAAGCGGACAAGGGTACGGCAAGGGGTGGGGGGTGGGGCAGGGGCTGTTTGTTCCATAGGGTGGTAGGTGGGGGTGGGGGGTGGGTCAGGGGGTGTTTGTTCCATTGGGTGGTAGGTGGGGGTGGGGGTGGGGCAGGGGGTGTTTGTTCCATAGAGTGGTAGGTGGGGGTGTTTCATAGGGTGGGGAAGGTCAAAGGGCTATAGTCTGGTGCGGCGGATGGCCAACTACTCCTTGTAGGAGGTCTGTGGGGGAGTATAGGGGTGGAGGGCAGTAGTGCAGTATTGGGGTGACAGTGCATGGACAGATTTGTTTGTTTTTAATCTTCCTGTTTGGCTGGCTCACAGCAGACTAGTTCTGCATTAGTCTAAAATGAATTTGTTTAATCCAAAAAGTGATTGTTATATTTCAAAAAGCAGGACCCCTGTATGGCTTAAATAATTCTTCTCGATTAAAACTAATATTCTTGTAACAAATAGACGAGAACTATCACACCACAGAGCCATTATAGCAGCAGCCCTTTCAATGAGAATTAGTTGTCACTTCAGATACAAGCAAAATTAAATTAAACTCTCTTTCCTTCTGTTTGTGTGTGTGTTTGTGTTTTGAAACAGAAGCACAAAAATGTGGCTATAGCTAAGTCATTAATGCAGGATGATGAGTCACGCTTCAGGAAAATGAAGGTCTAAATCGTATCTAATCCTGGACTTCAAGATACAACAATAACAACAACAAATAGATTCACAGGCTGAATTTGTCTGTTTCAGCAATTCAGCTGTGTGTGTACAATGCAACAATATCGAATGTGGTAACTATCAGTCACAGTTTGGAATAGATATTTGTGTAACATGCATCAGTACAAAACAAACCAGTATTAACTTGCAAATGAAACCCTTTACATCCCGTTATGGGTACATGCATGTCAGCTTTATGTGATATTCATGTAAACAAAACACTTCACACCAAAAGAAAATATAAGCTGTTTTTTGCATGTCTGTGACACAAAACCATTTAAAAGGTTTCCCATTCCTATCCATCCACAGGCATTAAATTACTATACTCTGTTCTTAAAACTGCCCAAGTCAATTAACATGAATAATGAATGGGGCTGCAGCTTACTGGAGGACAAATGTCTCCTCTCCGTCTCTCCTTCTCTCTTCCCCCCTCTCTGTCTCTCTTTGTACATAGCACCATTTAAGTGAGCCTTAAAGGTGCCGTCTGCAATTGTAATCCAATACAGTTTTTGTCAATTAGTGAATTGCACCTTATGGTCCTGTAACTGTCTGCTCAATGACTGCTCTTTAGAACACGGCAGTGGCCTTGCACAGCCCTATGAATGAGAAAGCAAATGACTCTATGGCCTATCCATAAACAATCCTGACCAATCAAGGCAGTGCTTTGGAAGCACAGGTAGAGGTGTGATTTCATTGGCTGGTCAGCTCAAGGATCAATAACCTTTTTCAAAACTGACACAAAATTGTACTCAATCTTTCATGTGAAAAAGGTGTTGTCTTAGAAAACTTGTCAAACTAATTGTAACGCGTCTGTGTGATGTTCTGAGTGTCTATTAGCAACAAACAAAACAAAACAGCAGCAACAACAAACAAAATGCACTGTCTCTCAACTGGCCAATGCACTTGCAGAAACTACCACTGAAACCAAACTTTCGACTTCCTAGATCTGGTTTATTTGTGTGCCTTTATGGACACCCTACCATGCCTGTGGGCCTTTCCTGCAGCACATCCATGGAAAGAGGACCCACAATAGAAATTGTAACCACGATGCAGAAAACGGGGTAAAGGTGCTTTGATTTAACTGTGCATTATAAACCAAAAAAACAAACCTGCCATTAGATTGAGTAAGTAAGTAAGTTAGTTTTATTTACATAGCACTTTTTATGCAAATGGTGCATCACAAAGTGCTTCAAAATGAAAAACAAGCACAAACAAACAAAAACAAAAAACAAACAACTGAAAAGATAAGTCCACTGACCAATGGACTACGACAAGAGCTGTTGGTCACCTTCTACACTGCTGTCATAGAATTCATCCTCTGCTCATCCATCACAGTTTGGTTTGGAGCTGCCACAAAACAGGACAAACACAGACTACAGAGTACAACTCAGACAGCGGAGAAAATGATTGGTGCCCCCCTGCCCTCCCTCCAGGGCTTGAACAATGGAAGGACCAGGAAGCATGCAGAGAACATCATCAAAGACCCCTCTCATCCTGCACACACTCTCTTTGACCTCCTTCCCTCTGGCAGGCGCTACAGATCCCTGCACACCAAGACTACCAGACACAGGAACAGCTTCCTCCCCACTGTCATCACTCTCCTGAAAAACTGACACGGTGGGCCATCCCCACTTTGGCCATTCATCCACTTCCCAGACTGCTCAGACATACATACATGCACATACTCTTGCACTCACCTCTGCAGTATGTGTTTACTGTCATGCCCTTACGTATACTCCCTCTCCCATCGTTTTCTTATGTACATGACACAAAAAGAGTCTTGTAGTCTAAAGTGTCCCTGCTCCAGAAACTTAATCAAGGCACATCCTCTTTTGTGTGTTCCCTCCTTGTTACCCCCTTGTACTTGTCCTGTACATGATGTCGTAGTGGTCTACTGTCATACTGGTTATTTATCCCACTGGCACATTATGTCCCTATATGTGTATCCTTGCCTATATTAAGTGCCTTCATGTATAGTGTTGCCTCTACTGTGCAACACATGTACACATATTTTGACTTGTCTATTGTATTTATTGTATTGTATTGTGTATTGTATTATATGTATACTACTACCTGTCATATGAGAGCTAACATCTGCTGGAGTCAAATTCCCTGTAAACGTAAGTGTCGTTGGTCAACAAAACTGATTCTGATTCTGATTCAATAGGCAAAATGTAAACGTTTTAACACTTCACATCACAGATTAGGAGATCCATTTGTTGTATCTATCAGTCATGGGGTTTTTGGTTTGAAAAATATGAAAGACCCCTGCCATTGAATTTCTTGCTATAGCCTACACTGCCATCTTGTGACTGATGTATAATATTACAACACATGGCTCATCACAACCTTTGTAAAGCTGTTTTTAACAACCACGTTCAGCCAACAGTTTCATATAAATAGGGTAGCATGTCAGAGGTCTGCTACAGGCTAATTTTCTTCCCAAAACCACTGTATTGAACACATGACACATGTCTGAGAGTTCTCAAAACATATCCACGACATATCCACTGTATGTACACATGAAAAGCCTGGAAATACAAGAAATTGGTAAAATGGTAAAAGGCTTGCTACCATGACAACTGCTGTGTTTTCACAATATGAGTGGTAATGACATTCACTAAAAGCTTTTGTTGCATTTATTTAGAATTACACAGCATGTGGTCTGAGTGGCTAGCAGGAAGGTCAGGTGCGTTATTTTATCAGGCATTTTCATGACCATATAACTTGTCAGTGTATTTAAGACAACAAGGTATCAAAACTAATTTCCTACACAAATGCACATGTTGGTTTGATAAATTATAGGTATATGGCTTCAAGCTGTGGTTTAATATGACATAACATGAAATACATTTAAGGTTCCTGGATGTATTTGTCATGCATAACCACTGGAAAATATTATGTTATAATATTATCTTACAAGTCTTATCTTTGTCTCTCAGAAATAAGATCTTACTGACCGTAGGAGAAAAAAACAGTGGTGACTATTTTACAATCTTAAGTTGAACTCAGATTGGACTTATATATTGTGGTTTACTGAACACTATTTCCAATGTAATTTCAGTAATATGAGACAAAGGCCTGATATAGTCTGAATATCTGGTCCTGAAACTGCCGTGGGAAAAACGAAAAAAAACAAACAAAAATCAGCTCAATAAAGAACACAAACACGATTCTAAGAAGCAATATTTTAACACTAAAATAAGGTTTGTGGCACTCCCGGATTCCACAAACAAGAATAAGAAGAACAAAAAAATTGTATACCGGTATACTCCCTGCTGGGATTTACACAGTAACACACATAAAAGTCCAAACAAGTCGATTGTACTACCTCTCCTTCTATTCTTCCTGCTGGTTTGTGTTCGTCAATCTACTCGTGTGGACTTTTATCATGGCAGCGACGAGAAATTACAGCAGGGTACTGCCTGTCAAAACTGTTTTATTAATAAATGTTGTGTACACTTACAAAGTTGTCAGTGCCTTGTTTTGAATGTTGTGGCCTTTGTTGTGCTACTGATGGAGTGTGGAGTTTCTTCGAGCTGTTTTAATGGTTTAATAATAGCGTAATCTTCATGCTTCGTCTAAGGGCACCTACCACTTCCATTGTTAGCCTTCTGGGACAAACGGTAAAAAATAGTTGCGTTCTGAATGCAACAGGTTAACTTAGTTTTGCTCCTCAGCAAACATACCAACTCGGTATGCCAATTTTCATTTTACACCAAATTTCTCCTTTAAGACTCGAAGGTGGGAAGGTGCCATTGTGTTGTTTGTGTCTGCAAATGTTCCCACGTTTCAGGCTCTAATGAGGAACCTTGTGTATAAATTTAGGTTAACTAAGTAAAGAAATGGAATTATAATGTCTTTGACTGATCCCAAAGAAAGTGATATGAAATATTTCTCTGACTTCTGGAACCTCTGGAAAAGCCAGTTATATGTATTTTAATTCTAACAGACCTTACATGACGGTAGGTTTTTTATTTTGCGTGTGAGTGTGGGTGTGTGTGTATGTGGGTCTATATATGAATGTATTATATTGTAAGTGTATGTTCTTATATGTACAATTGGACATTGAGTCTGTAAATAAAGTTATATATAATAGGACGACTGACTCAGGACTCAGGAAATAATAGAATAATAAACCTAAAGTGCTAAGTACACGCTCAAAAAATATTATGTTTGAATAAGGTGTGTAGTCAGGAAAGCTTAAATCTCTTAGCCCAAAGGTACTCTTCCTAACCTTCCTTTTGTGTTTACTTAAAAATTATCCAGGGGGGTATTCCAAGTACGTGGTTTAGTTACTAACACAGATAAATTCACTCGAAGTAAGTGGTAAACCACATAATAGATGAGCAGTGATGCACTTCAACATGTGAAACTGACTGCCACCATGTGCTACAAAAGCCTGTATCTTTTTGCTCAGTTAAAACATCATCACTTTCTCCATATAATCAGTATATACATCCAAATTTAAATTAACCAGTATGTTATCCAAACTACAATTGCCACCAGACCAAAGGCAGACATGCATCTTCCATGTACACAGAGGTGAACAAACTGGCCTAAGTAAAAATTCTGCGGTGTATTCTGTCTGCCTGTGCTATTAACAGAGGTGATTTCACCTATTCATACCTGGCTGAAGAGTTGTGCTTATAGTAAAAAAAACATCATCCCCTTACCCCTTGCACTTCAACTTCTGAGCATTTGGTCCAGTTTGTATTAACCTGTATTACTTGACAATAGTGATACAAAAATATATTAAACTGGAAATGAGACTTTAAATGAAAAGTTTGAAATAAATATGCAGTGAAACAGGCTGGCCGTGAACAAAGGTCTTTTGCGCATGAATGACGCTATAATGTTACTGTCTCAATATCATAGTGTCAGACTAAAATGTAACATAATGTCGCACCATCTTAAAACAATCGCTACACTTGTAACATTTTTGTGTTTGGACCGCTACTTTACAAGATCAATCACAATCGGGTTTACAGGTCTAACCTGCCTATGCTACATTAGCACCGTGTGCAGTGGTAGATGGAAGCCTAGTGCTGGGCTAGGAATTTGTAGGCGTCGTGGAATTAGAAGTGCTAGGCTACTGCGTGCCACGACTCGTCTGTTCAACTGGTCTGACTTTCATTCTGCGCAATTCCGATCTCGCAGTACACAGCTGATGCAGCAGAGAAAGCAAGGGCGTCCAGACAGAGTAGGACACACCCAGAGGAAAAATGGTCTCAACCAGTACGCAAGTTTTCTCAGCAAAAGAACACGAAAATCACCTGGGGGCGCGGGTCGAAAAATCTGACCTAAGAAAAACAGGAAGACTTTTCTGGCATAATGTCACGATATCACCGAAATCCAAATCATTAGGCTATATCACGGGCGTCAGTGAAACGCGTTCTCAAGCAGCAAACCAAGCCGGTGCATTTGTGAAAACAATAAAATGCCACGCAATCGTTCTGCATTTTCCTTGCCTGTAAAAGCGGTTGTGGAGCATCACAAAGAAATGACCACAGACATAGGTAAAGTGTACTGTTTTTGTTCATTTTATGTCGAATAAATTCGATGATTTCTGTTGTGAATGCGTTGCATTTGCTACCAAGATGGCGCTGCGCTACATCAGGTGACCTTGTTTTCCTATTTTTTCTTCGTGGCCAACGTTGACATAGAAATGCGGAAGTGAATATCCTCTCGACAGTGCATTGGTTTATTTGAACTTCGAAAGGGAAAACGTTGCCCGCTATTGGCGTGGGTGATGTGGCAGTCAAATTCATCAGACTTCTTGCAACCACGTCTGAGTTTTAGTGGTTGCTGTATCAAAGTGATGTGACGACGTGAAAATAGCAGACTATGTCGGAACTGTTTGTTGAAGTGAGCATGGTTAATATGTTCCCGCGATCTAACAGAAGCTGTTGTGTTCTGTTATGATTGCTGATAAACTGTGTCATGTGGCCGCTGCACCAATAGGCTATTTAATCAAATTCTGTGTACAGTTAGGCCTACATCCTGCTACAATGCAGTGTTACTTTTTGTTATTAGCAGTTGAAGTGAAACGTGTGATAGCATTTCGTCATTAGTACATGTGTAGTCAAACAATATGTTGGATGTCGTCTTCTTTCTTCGTGGTTGACTCTTTCCAAACACAGATTGCTCACGTGTGAGATCGAGTAAACTTGTAAAGAATGTAGTTATTTTGGTGACCGACGTGTAAAGCCATAAGTGAAGTAACAAAAGCAACGAGGGTTGGCTACATATTGTTTATTTCACATTTTACTCGTCAGGTGTTCATTTAGTTGGCGATCAATATACCCTAATCATCATGATGGACTACTGTGGGCCTTGAACCTAACAGCGAACCAACCAAACCCCACCCAATCCCACATGTTTCGCCCATTGGTAGATCAAGTCGTTGATAGTATGTTCGCTTTCTATAGGGCTCATGCAATTGGTTAGTGGTGACGACAATCCCACACCCAACTCCCACCTACCGAGAGCTCAAGTTTGGGAGACTTGCAGGAGCTAGTTGTGAAGGGGGGCTATAGCTGCATGCAGCCAAGACTCAAGTCCAACTGCGCCCATTGGGTTACTAAATCAGTAATCTAGGTCTCTCAAGATGGATATGAAGAAAAGAATTCACCTGGAGTTGCGGAATCGAACGCCATCAGACGTAAGACACTTCCGTTCACTATCTGAAATACTGCTTTTCATAGTGCACTGGTAGATAAACCACTCTTTTTTTAGTCAACAAGAGGTGCACGCGTCAAGTTGATGCCTTGAATGAAAAAAAGTTTTCTATGACTTATTTGATTTGATCGTGTGTCCTATGACAAATGTGCGCGGTATTTGACTTACTGAAATAAAAATCGAATTTCAGAAGTCACAATGTATCTATGTTGTCACTCACTTGAAACTGTAAGAGGCTACAGCACTCCATACCCACTGTATAAACATGGCAAGCTGTGCGAGAAGCCATATTTGCAACTTTGTAGTCTTGCACGCGCCCTTTTTCTTTACGTATGGGCTGTATGTTGCCGGTTTTGTGAATTGCTCGTTGTGCCATTTGGTTGTTGGATATATTTTCTTCTGATTTGTTATTCTTCGACTGTTTAAATAATACACGGTAATGCCCTGATTGTAATGATCACTTAGTAGATGGAAGGTGACAAAGTTTTTTTTCTTTTTGCTGAATAATCATGTGCTGCCCGATACATGATGGGGAGAGTGTACACACACAACTGAAAGTTTGTTCTGTTATTCGAACGTGTTGCATCCCACATTCGTCTTTTGTTTGTAAGTTGGATGGATGTGCAGCGTCATATGGCCACATGTATAACCTGCACTTTAACATTAAACTACCCAGAGTTTAATATTCCCTAAGAGTAAAGACCCAGTTGTATTCGATGTCAGTTCTGACTAGTAGCCTAGTCGCCTCGAGCATTTTTCTTTTCACGGTTATAATTCTTAAAAAACTGCAGCCGATTGGGTAGGCTATGACAAACAGCAGATGCACAGGGAATAGCCAGGACCAAGGTCTCCTCGGAGACTCCGACTCTGTATTTATTGTTCTAGATACCGCAGTGATTGAAGAGGCTAACCGACTTATCCTTGGCAACTAGTTATGTGTATCAGTTTATTAGCGCTACAAAAACTCAAGATCCAATTGTCTTACACAACCGGGCCGATAGGACAAGTCTCGTTATGATGTAGCACTGTGTTTATGTGTGCGATACGCAACTTCGAACTGCGCCGCTCTAGTTCTAAGATCTAGGACAAGCCGCCATTTTACCAAGTAACAAAAGGCAAAAGAGTGTTTTATATACCGCTGAAAATGTAACAATTGGTTACCTTGATAACATTTCACAAATCATTCTTTTTTAAATAAGCGAGAACACGTCGAATTCTAGCCACCAACCCTTTCTTGCTTGCCACTTGGACGGTCAAACTTTGCGTTAGGCTACAGCTAATGCCGCCCCTCCTACTCGTAGGTAGCCTACTGAGATTCGCTTAGTGACGAATTTGCCTTTATTTTCATGATATTTCCTCCGTTTTTTCAAACGATGTGTGTTGTGCATATCAGTAAGATCGATTTGATAACTCTGTTGTTTTTAATACTGATGCGCTCGATTCGGTTACACATCAACCTACCTTTATGCGGTCAGCCATTTTGTTTTTCTGAGAAAATTGGGGGGAAAACAGCCAAAGAACGCATGTTTTAAATCGAATAGTGTTGACCGGGAGTTTAACATGATTTTTTTTTTTGCAAACACGCATATTGGTTCTGGTCGTGTTATGCGGTTACCTATGTTTGTTTGTCTCTGGAATACAAAAAATATATAATATGCTATAAATGTATTCCATACAGCCTGTATATGAATATAAATATATAATCTAAAGGTTCCTCTGCTGTTGCAGTGGGTTTTCAGATTGTAATGCAGACGAACCTAAGTCTTACAGAGCCCTTTTTCCACCTAAAACTAGAATATAATTTTGCCATCTGTTGGTTTTCAAGACTGAAATAGCCTGATTGGCGTTCTGCCACTCTGATCTGACATGGGGCAAGCTACACTCTGAGTCAAAAGTTAATCCCATCATTTGATTCAATTTAAGCTTGCAATAGGAAACTTCAGTCTTTTCTCCACATGCTGGCTCTTCTAATTGAAGCCTGTCTTGAGAAATATTGTTACATAATTACATGCAAAGACTGTTACAAGTGTAGGAACATTTGTTATGTGGGCCTAAAAATTCTATGGTATTTCTGTCATTGCCTTTCAGGTCAAAGAACTTGTCCTTGATAACTGCCGGTCAAATGAAGGTAAAATTGAGGGTTTAACAGATGAATTTGAAGAGCTTGAATTCTTAAGCACAATCAACGTTGGCCTGACCTCTGTCGCCAATTTACCAAAACTAAACAAACTTAAAAAGGTTGGTTTATGCACAAGACAATTATGCATGCACATTTATACTATTGCACTCAAATAATCAAATTTACATAAACATATGTCCTTATTAATACTCACTATTTTATTTAAATTCTGTTTTAATTCACAGCTCGAGCTCAGTGACAACAGAATCTCAGGAGGGTTGGAGGTACTATCTGAGAAATGCCCAAACTTAACACATCTCAACCTCAGTGGCAACAAAATCAAAGACCTCAGTACCATTGAACCCCTGGTAAGTAGTCCGCCCGTTGGCATGGTCACCCCCCCCCCCCCAAACACGCACAAGGGCCTGTTGTGCCATCCGCTAACTCGTGTCCTGGTTTTCTTCCTTTACAGAAAAAACTGGAAAGCCTTAAAAACTTAGACCTGTTTAATTGTGAGGTGACAAACCTGAACGATTACAGGGACAACGTATTCAAACTACTCCCTCAGTTAACGTTTCTGGATGGGTATGATAAAGATGACAAGGAAGCGCCAGACTCCGATGCAGAGGCCTATGTGGAAGGGCTCGATGACGACGACGATGAAGATGATGATGGTACACTGAGTTCACCAAGTATAATACAGATACCGTATTTACTATAATGGCAGATGGTAGTCTTCTCTCAAGCTGTCTGTAAAAAAAGCTTTACACACAGGTTCTAACATGGATAGTTCAGCAAATAGGGATTTCACACATCAGTTTAGATCTGATCTCTGCCAACCTTTCCTTTCTTCTTGTTCTCATCCCTGAGAGCACTGTGCATACATGCATGTAAGCATGACTTGAGAGGGAAAATCTAGAAATGTTCATATTTTGTTCTTGCATCAAGTATTTCTATACTGTTGTGGTGCAGAGGTAGATGAGGAAGACTATGATGAAGATGCAGCACCAGGTGATGACGACGAAGAGGACGGGGAAGAGGACGATGAGGATGAAGATGGAGAAGAGGGAGAAGACGATGACGACGTCAGTGGAGAGGCAAGTATCGAGCACGGATGAATGTTGTGTGTTTTAAATACAGTAGTTACAAATGATATCATAAAGCATCGTTACGTAATGGGTATAATCAGCAAAATTTGATTTATCAAACCCTTGGTACACATGGGAATGCCTTAAAAACGGTTTGTGTTATTTGTAGGAAGAAGAGGAGGATGAGTTAAACGATGGTGAAGTGGATGATGACGATGATGAAGGTAAGTGAAATTATTTCTTTGAATGGTAAGAAAGGCTTGTTTTTTATTTCTGAAACATGTCAGTTTGTAACTGTGCTGTCTTGTCTCCTGCTAGAAGAGGAACGGGGTCAGAAAAGGAAAAGGGAACCTGATGAGGAGGGGGAAGAAGATGATTGAAGCTGTTATCCGGGCGCCCTTATTTGTGATCCGACTATTTTAACCCCCATATGTGTCTGTCACAAAGTCACACTGTTTTGTTGCCATGGCGGAGGGAGGAATTGAAATGGCGTGGGATTAGTTGTGAAAACAGGGATTGTTTTTCCTCTTTTTATCTTGAATCAGTTGCTTCTGTTTATTCCATTCCATCTCAAAGATGGTTTTGGAATATTTATTGTTTTGTTTTTAAAAAAAACCTTGTTTAAAAAAAAAAACCTCACCCACTATGTTAAGTTTTTATTATCAATGCATAAAATGTGTATACTGTTTTCTGGTGGTGATATTTAAGATTAAAAAACACATTTTTTAAAATGGTGCATGTCTGAGTATTTTAAAGCTGACTACTGGATTTTAATGAGGTCTTTTCTTACCCACTCTTCTCATTGTCTTTATTTGTGTGGTTTGAGTTTCTATGATGTCATCATGTATGTGTGCAAGTTACACAACCACATACATGTTACCACCTTCAAATGTGATTTCTGTTTTATTGGATTTTTTGAGGTCAATGTCTGCCCTTGTCAGATGAAGTCCTAAGCATGGATAGTCAATAGGTTTCATGTTCTTTGTAAATAATGACCAAATATATTTTTTTCTATTACCTTTGATAATGGCAGACATTTAAGTCATTTCTGTGTATCCATTAACTGTAATAAAATGGGAAAAGCACTTGTTTTGCAGTGATATCTTAATTTCATATATTTATGTATGTAGAATGGAAATGATGCACCATGTAATAACTATATATATATATATATATGCATATATATATAATCCTGATTTATTCTATTCTGTAAACTATATTTTCTCAGCTTAATGAACATGTAGAGTATAATGTTTTGTTTTCTTACTCCTTTGTTACCTTTGTGCGCACTACAACGGAGATGTGTTTTAATGGGTTGAAAGACTTTTTATAATAATGAAATGCCAGATCACTAGAAAGATTTTATTTGATGAAAGTTAAAGTGAGTGCATAGCCTCACTATGGTTGTGGTTGAATGCTTAGTACTTGACTTAACTGGTGTTTGCCACGAGCCATTCTTTAGACGCCCATTAATGGGCCATACTTGAACTACCTGCATATGTGCTGCACAGTTCATATAGGATTCATGTGTAAATTAAATATAGCTTGTGATGGACTCACCTGCTGGTGCCCTGTGCCTAATCTGCAAGAGTATGGTCTCTCTTTAGCACACTGAAAGACCTCTGAAGCAATGCATGTCAGAATGTTTGAATCCAGGCTTGCGGAAGAACGTTGCAGACATGTCCTGTGGCAACTGGAAATGTACCTATTAAGCTTTGCTGAACTGCATTTCCCCCAGTGTATTTAAAAGATAAAATGGCATGATGTTATTTGTGTTCGTCTTACCTGAATTCTTCTGAAAGAAAGGGAATTTGTGCTGGATGCAGAGGAACAGGAATAATTGCCCCGGGGACATGTTAATAGTCATATGACCACTTAGGTTGTCTCTTACTTGTATTTGTCATGATTTCTAGTTGAGTAGAATCTCAACTCCAAGCTTAAGTTGTTGATTCAAATATTTACAGTATTTAAAAAGGACTTATAACTTAATGTATTTTTGTAAGCGCTAAAAAAACACTAACAGAGAAGATTTAATAGTTGCACAGCCCTGTTGTGAAAGTGAACTAGAGCTTTTGACATCTCACTTGAAATGTTAGAAACTCTTTCATTATTGTCAGTCACTGGCATTTGTTTCTTCATGTCCTGAACTGTTTTTTTCACAACATTTAGACAATAGAGAAAAAGTAAAAATGTCTACAGGCTTGAACCTAAGGCAAGATCAAGCTGAACATGTGAAAAAATCAAATAAAAAATTAAATGTACTGTTTAAATAACTTTAAAAATATTCATTTGAACAGAGTTTACTGACAACATTTTAGGGGTTCATTAGGTGAATATAGGCAATTGTCATTTTTAAGTTTTTACACAGCTCAAAGGTCAAGAGAAAACAATTGTTAGTATTAGTTTAATACCCGGTGGCCATATTGTGTTGTAACTTTACATGTACTCTACATCTATGACTTACTGTAGGTGCAATTTGTAGTCTATCAGAATGTATGAAGAAATGTGAGGCCAAAGAGGAAACCACAGTGGTATACAGTAGCTAGAAGCGTAGGAACTATTAAATCTTAAAACTTCTGAGGCAAACACACAAAATATTTACTCAGACAAAACAGTGTAGGCCTCCTGGCATGAAGGGGTTGGATCACAAGGGTGCAACCAGGAAATGTTGGGAGGATTTGAATGGCACAGCATCGGCATGCTGAATTTCTATTGGCATCGTTGTTGCGATGTACTGAAAGATATGCCAGAATCACACTTTGTGTTGCAATGTACAGTCTTTTTGTTTCAAATGGCAATTGGCTGTAATTTGTAGATCTCTAGTGTTTGCCAAAACTGGCTTTTCTGGTAGAAAAATCACTCCTGGCCACTGTCATAATTTTTCTCATACCTTGGTGTTTATACATTAAGGGGCTTGGCCAGGACTTTATATTGTGATGCATGTGGTATTGCTATACTTCTGCTAGTCAACAAATAGGGATGGCTCTTTCAAAGTACAGAAAACTAATTTACCTTTTAAGTGTCCCACCTACCTACATCATCCATGATGTCATT
This sequence comes from Coilia nasus, assembly GCA_027475355.1. Classification (NCBI taxonomy): domain Eukaryota; kingdom Metazoa; phylum Chordata; class Actinopteri; order Clupeiformes; family Engraulidae; genus Coilia; species Coilia nasus. Next base: position 8,867,558 of record CM050207.1, read on the forward strand.
TTGTTGTTTATACGCATACTGTTTACATAAGCTATCTGCTGGGCAGTTCCATCATTGGATTAAAACAATTCAAATCTGGATCAAGTCTGTACTGAATATCACTTACAAATGTCTCACAACTTCCTTACAAACTAAATGCCCAAGACAATTTTCAAAGCACTTATCAAAGGAAGTATCCGCGTTTAGGAGGATGTAGGTTGGAAACTGTCTGGCAAAGAATTAGCACATGTACTTTTTGCCATCATATCCTATACTACACTAAAGTAAAAAATGGTGATACCAGTTCAAATGAATGTTGATGGCTGATAGTTCCACTTATACGGTGTGGCTGCACTGTAATAGTGTGAAGTGAAACCAGGATGAAAAGATTGTCCTTTAAACTTTGGAAGAGAAGCCCACATTTAAAGTAATGATAAAATCCATCAGAGTATCACACTGCAAATGTAGTTATGTAGGGTGACAGAAAAACGTTCTTTTAACTTACCATGGTTTAACATAATTGTCATCGTCATCAGTCCATCACTGTCCACCCTTTTTATTTCAGTGCTTCAGACTACTGCAAACTATCCCTAAAAAGCGTCGTGAACCCCAAACGTACTTCATAATTAGCTCTACTGTGTTAACACCATTAAAAAGCCCCTCTAAAGTGTGTATTAGTTTTGTCACAATGAAGTGTACTGACAAAGCATTCTCACATTTCTGCTTTTCTGCATTTCTGCATATGGTTAGCAGAAAACATGGCGCAACACCTCATATTACATCACGGAGTTCGCTGTGCAGCAGCCAGATTTTGTGATTTTCACAACAGGTGCAGTTTGCCCGCCAACGTGCTGACAACATTACCTCATTACCTCGGTATTGGCACATGGTTCTGGACTCCAGTGACGATCCTTACCAATAAGAGACATCACTGGCACAGTTCATTTCAGAGTCTTTGCTCTTGAGGAATAATTTACTATGCCTGTAAATTATTCTTCATTGTCAGTATTTACTGAGATGAACGTGACTACAAAGAATAGAGCCTAAAATAAACAAAAAAAATAAAATAAATAGTTACCATAGTAAAAGTAAAATACTACCATTTCAGAGCGAAGTGGAAGATATAGACAGTGATACTCATCTACCTTCAGAAACAGGCTAATATAGCTGATGAAAGCCATTCAAATCCAAATATCAACTTTTTTGCAGTTGAAACATTCACTGGGAAGAGAAAAGAAAGCAAAGCCCTGTAGTAAAACTTATTTGTGTTCCATCTTTATACAGTTCACATGCACACCCATGGGTGCAAAGATCACACAGCTCCACCACGCCTGAAGATGGCGCTCACTGCAGCTCATCTGGCACTGGGGAAACTCAGGCCATAGGGGTGAGGGAGGGTAGAGAGAGACAGAGAGGTTAGCATTGGTTTCGCAGGGAGGAAATCTCTCTTCCCCTTCAGAAAAAGTTGCTGGAGCATACACCATGGGAAGGGAGCACCCTTGCCAGGGCAGAAAACAATGCCCCTGTTGGGCATGCTAAATGTGGAGGGCAGGGGAGGGGAGGGCAGGGGAGGGGAGGTTGAGGCCGTGTGCCAAGGGGGTCAACAGTGCCAGGGGCGCGGTGTGAATATCTCACAGGGTGGCCGGGCTCTGCCCCGAGGCTCGGTCCTCCTGCTCATACGCTATTGGAGCTGTTCCGCAGGTTGTTCAGCTCCAGCTCCAGCTGTCTGATTTTAACGTCCTTCTGGGTGAGCTCATCCTTCAGTCGCCGCAGCTCTTCCTGCTGTCTGAAGAACATCCGCAGAAGCTGCCAACGACAAGACAACACAAGACAAGGCTCTTAAGATGATCATACACCAGGCAACTTTTTAAGCAATGTTGCTGGGCGACGTAACTAACAGATGTTGTTCAGGCACTTCATCACTGATATTGGGCAACACAATTTTATCAGGACAACTTAGACCAGCAGCAGGCAACATTTTGTGATTATCCCGCCAACAATTAGGAGCCAGTCATGTAGTTGCCTGACAACATTGCTAAAAAAGTTGCCCTGTGTATCATCACAAACATGACATAGGACCCTGTTGTGAATGACGTAAAGCTGGTCACACATAGGAATTAATTATTGGGGTTCACAGACCTCGTTTTCTGTCCTGGGCGGCACGTTTTCCAGCAGATCAATGCCATTCACCACCACACTCTTCTTTTCTTTAACCGGGGCCTTGAAGACCAGTTGGTTGGGCCTGCTGTAGCCATCTTTCAGGGACATGAGCACGGGGTCTGTGTGGCAAATACACCGGAGGCCTCAGCGTCACACCAGAGGTGGAGAGACTACAGACTAGGCAGGGGTGTCAGAGTAGGTGGAAAATGTGGGACTCACTGCTACCCAAGGCCCCAATGGCAGTACATGCTATGGCAAGCCAGTTGCATGAGAAATATACACTCACTGGCCACTTTATTAGGTACACCTCACTAGTAAAAGGTTGGACCCCCTTTTGCTTTCAGAACTTCTGCAAGGTTTGATGTGTTCTGCATTCAGAACTTGATGTTGTAACGAGTGGTTATTTGAGTTACTGTTGCCTTTCTGTCACCTCGAACCAGTCTGCCAATTCTCCTCTGACCTCTCAGATCAACAAGACATTTTTGTCCACACAACTGCCGCTCACTGGATATTTTCTCTTCTTCAGACCATTCTCTGTAAACTCTAGACATGGTTGTGTGTGAAAATCCCAGTAGATCAGCAGTTTCTGAAATACTCAGACCAGCCCGTCTGGCACCAACAACCATACTATGTTTAAAGTCACTAAAATCCCCTTTCTTCCCCATTCTGATCCTCGGTTTGAACTTTAGCAAGTTGTCTTGACCACCTCTACATGCCAGAATGCATTGAATTGCAGCCACGTGATTGGCTGATTAGCTATTTGTGTTAGTAAGCAAATGAACAGGTGTATCTAACACATTGGCTGGTGAGTGTAGAAAGGAAGGGGGTCCACAGAGACTGCTTGTATGCACAGCCCAGAGTTAAGTACTTCGGCCCTGGACACAGTTGCCCTACCTCTGTTGATCCCACTTAGCCACTCGTCAGCCGTGAGAGAGGGCTCGGTACCCGCGGTCATGGGGTAGATGTCCTCCTGGTACGTCTCTGACTGTGGCATCAAAGACACAGACTGAATTAGAGCTAAAAACTACAAATACAAATGCATTTTAGAGTTGCGCATGAAAAAATGAAATCAAAATGTTTGTTTAAAATAATATTATTGTATGATGGCTTATAACATATGAAGAGTTCAGATGCAAAACCATCTACATCCACCTGACCACATTTATTTTAAAATAGCATTTTTCATCAGGCTCCTATCCCTAAGTTCAGAGTTTTACAGCCAATGATAGGCTAAGGTTACTAGTGAGTGAAAGAAAAAATACAGAAATGTAACTTTAGCCAATTCACCACTTTTTTTTTATATTATTTTTTCTTTTGTGTCAATACCAGCTAAAACCACTGGTCCTCTAAATCAACCTCTTCCACATAGGAAGCAGCTGCAAAATCACTTCAGATGCAACTGAAAACACTTGAGGTGAAGTGAAATGGTGTCAACACCGACTACTATTAAGTGCACTTCCACGTATATACACTGTACATAACAAAGCTTTTGAACATCAGAAGCAGAAAATATGCTTTGAGAATACTAATATATTTCTGTACTGAGATATCTGGTTAATGAGGTAAATATGCTGTTCCCTAAAGTGTTTACTTCTAAGAGTTGCATGTCATGTCTGAGTTTTTCATGATCAAAGAGAGGGGACCTTGTCTGCTCTTTGGAGTCACTCATCCTCCTCACTTCTAGAAGCATAAAACAACAGGGTGAGGATCTGATCTAGGGTGGAACTGAATGGGTCCATGAGGTGACAGGCAAATTACATACTCCTGCCTGGGGTGAAGAATCCTACAGCTTTGTCAAAGTAATTCATGTTGGGGATGGTGACACAGAGAGCTTGGTGTTCCTTACGCCATATCATGTCAGTGTGGTATCAGTTCAGAGACTGACACACCTTCCCCATATAATCTCCAAGAGCAGCATAGCCTTTTACTGTTCATGTGTGGAACTGTATATGGGAATATATTCGGTGCTTTTACTGACCCTCCTTGGTACGATCATCGAGATCGGCTCAATCAGTCCCTTCAGGGTCACCAGCTTATAGAACCTGAACACCTCACATGCTGCCACATCAAGCCCATGCTTTGGCATCACACCTGCAAATCATTTTATAACAACATATACATACCATTATTATTATTATTATTGTTATTATTATTATTAGTAGTAGTAGTAGTAGTAGTTGTAGTAGTAGTAGTAGTACCACTATGTAACACTTACCCAGGCCTTTTTGAGGTGCTGGGGATCTGAACTCCATCAGATAGAGCAAGTATGGCTTCTCTGTGGCGACCTCATAATAACGAATGTTCCCATCTCCCTGTAAACAAGAATTATGTATCTCAAAAGTAAATAAACCTAGCTGACACACGACCATTTCAAGTTTAAATATCTGCTTGAAATGTGAAAATCTCTCTCACTTTGCCAGCCAGGTAGAGCATGTGGGTGTCTGGGTCATAGAACGGGAACAGGAGCCCTGACAGGCCATCGATCTCCTCCTCCACAATGGGCATGGACAGGTCTTCCTGAGTAAGACATACGACCATGTTCAGGGCTACGTTACATCTCACACTCTTATCACAGGCAAACACTGAATGCATGCAGGAGTGCTGACAGAGGTCAATGCAACTCTACACCTCTACACTCATGACGGATCATCAGCTACAGTGATGTCTGTGGGGGTCACTTCAGATGATAGTGACTGAAAGCCAATGCAAATGGTGAGGTTTCATATAAGATATTGCCTGTTAAAGGGGGGGGGAGTTTGGTGCAGACTTAAGCTGTGAGGGGTCCCTCTTACCTGGTCCCACAAGGCAATCTGTCTGGTGTTCCAACGGGACACGCCCGTGGTCAGCAGTCGCTTCATGTTGCCCAAGAACACTACCCGGTTGACCTTGTGGTTTTTACAGTTCGCCTCCTAAAAAAGAAATCAGCAAAAGCCGTATGTCATAATTAGGTCTTAAGCTGTATCCTTTAAGAAATGGAGGCCAATACCCATGACAGAAGTGGCCTCCCGTGCAATCTACTATCCCCATTAGGCATAGACAACATCCACTTGGCTCTTATCAAAAAAGGCCCAGTATAATGTATTTTAATTTGAGGGATGTTTCTACATAATACCATGGAATGGTTAGAGACTATATGCAGCTCACAGTCCTGCTGTGTGTGGTTGTTTTTGCTGCTATGAGACTGAAAGGATTGAAGAGAGAGCCATTCTAGTAAACCACACCATACAGTATTAATAATGCATGACACAGTCTACATAGTGGACCCCTATCACAGCCCTGAAAAGTCAGCTTTAAACAGGATATCACCTATATGGTGGAGAGCTGTCTGTGGAAGAAGCAGAATTATTTGTGCTGTGTTGGCGTTGACTTTTAGGGCATTTGAGGGAAACTGAGAGGGCCATCTCAACACATTTCAGTGGAGGAAGACCAAGTTTTTTTTTTTCACACTTTGATTATGGAGCGGTCAGCATGGATGTAATATATGTATGCTGTGGACGTTAGGTTTAGGTGAAGGTCGCCCGTGCTCACTTGTAAGACTCTGCCAGACCGAGGCTCGATCACACGCAGCTTCTTGTCCTTACAGCTGGTGGCCAGCAGGCTGCCGTCCGTGTTGAAGGACATGCACAGGATGACGTCCGAGTGGCAGTCAATCATCTTCACCGGCTCCCCGATCTCAAGGTTCCAGATTAAAATCTGAGGACAGGCGTTTAGAGGAGGAGACACACATGTTTAAAAAACACATACAAGAACCATACCCAAGGGCACTGCTAGATATTTTGCACCCTATTGAAAGAATAAAATTTTAGGCACCCCACTTCCCCAACCCCAAAAACTAATATTGCCCTGAAAAGGCCCTCTGCCATAAGAAAACTCCGTTGTTAGAACCTGCTGTTAGAACAAAATGTGGTGAAGCAGCTTTCAGCTGCTGTGCTGTTAAGGTCTTGCCTTGCCTCTGCCAATGCTGGGCCTTTACAATACTCCTAACATTCCTCCCCTTGCCAGCGCCTCTGAGAACTTCCTGTCTATGGGAGGTTTGCTAGACCAAGCTCCGTCTATGAGCTTGGTGCGACAGCTAGGCTACGTTGTACCTGGACCTCATGATAAATGTGACTAAGGTTTAAGTTTTGGCGTGCCGTCACCTTGTAGTCGTAACCGGCGCTGAAGAGGATGCCACTGGTGGTGGGGTGCCACTCGATGAGGCCCACGCGTCGGCTGTGTCCGTACAGCTCCAGCACCGCCTCCGTCATGTTCCTCCGCAGGCCCCCCTCTGGAATCTCCCATATTCGCACCTGAGACGCCACAACAGTGTCAGGTGCATCAGTACTTAAGAATATGAATACTTCATGAGTGCCAGCTTCCTGTTTGTGACCAATGTTTACAGCTTTGTTGTTATTAGAGGATTTATGATTTTTTTTATTTTATTTTTTAAAATATGACATTTATTCTGCACTGTTATGCAAGGTCTGGAAATGTGTCAGTGAAAATGCATCCACAGCTGCGTCATTGATGTTTGATTGACAGATGTATGCAAGCATGGCTGCAATAGACACAAATGCAAAAATACCCAGGGTTAATAAACTGGGATTTCAAAGGATTACAGAAGTAGACCAATGCTGTAATGCCGTGTCACAGGGCTTATCTCTTATCAAATGACAACCCAGAGGGCTAAAGATAAACACAGGCCTAATGCCCATGACTTCAAAAAAAAAAACAAAAGGAAATAAAAAGAAGACAGAAAAAATACAGTTGACACAGATTCTGCTTAAGTGTGTTTTAAACATACATAATGCATACAGTTAAAACGTGAATGTATATTTTTAGTGTCCCCAGTGTAGGTCATGATGGAAGTGCATCAGTGTGCAGTGTTCCACTCACAGATGAGTCCTCAGAGCAGGAGGCTATTATGTTGTCGATGAAGGGATTCCACTTGATGTCCAGCACATTGCCTTGGTGACCACACACCTTTGGGTGGTGAGGCTCAATGCGCCCTGACTGTAAAAGGAAAAGAAATATTTAACAACAAACAGAAATGCTTAAAATGCTGACACTGCTTACATTCCAGTCGTTTATTTTAAATACTGAATTAAATTCTATGTGATTTGTGCTGCATTGCAAATATGACATTTCACTTCCATCATTTTTAACTTTTAAAATGTATAGTGTAATAGACATTTCCCCTGACACTTTCAATGAGCCTTGCTGTTGCTTAAACTGTGAAGCTGAGCAGAAGTGGCCACTGTGTGGCGCTGTGGCACAACATCTAGAGCTGCCGGGTTAGGGCTGTAGAATATCGGTCATGATGTCATGAATGTTTGATGTCATCTCAGCCCAGTGACCTCCTTCTCACTTCCTGTGGGGCTTGCCTCTCAGGGATGAAGTTTAAAGCTGCCTGCCTCTCTGTGCATGCCAGCAAGATGGCGTACACAACAATCACCACAAGAATTGAAGTGATAGCACTTCTTTATTGTGCCATAGGAGACAATTCAGAACATGTTATAATACACGGTTGGCTGAACTCAAAAGGCTTTGGGTATATTACTTCTCTGCAGGGGGTATTTTATTCAAACAAAACAAAATCCCTCACCCCCCGAACATTTTAGCGACACAAAGGAAACCGATTTCATGATAATTTGCAGGATTGTTCTTAATTAGTGCAGCGCGTGCTTGAGGGTGTTCTCATTTTCAGACTATTTCCAATTTCCACAGGCAGTATTAAAATGGTGTCACTCATTCTGATTTCCCAGAAGAGCTCAAAAGCTCTGTAGGATACAGGATGCAATAATGAGATAGGCCTTTCGGATGACACGCTCGGAGCAGGAGGAGCATGACTACAGCCCACTTAATACATTTAGTAAAATATCTTAGAGAAACAAAATACCACATTTTCAAGAGATTAGGGTTTCATTTTATGAATGCATAATTACTTAAAAAAAACATCACGATTTAAAAGAGATGACATCTTCGTGAGACTGTTGGTGTTTATATTGTAGACCTCCCTGACTTGCACTGATTGCAGAAGTGAAGGACTCAAATTAGAGACCTATGATATCATCTAGCAACAGCTACAGAAACACAGTCTCATGGAGATTTCCATGGCTAAAGCACATAATGTCGCACCCACAACAATAACATGCATCTTAGCCTAACACAACACAAGCACCAAACAGACACTATACAGAAGGGTCTGTTAAACGGTTTCCTCTCCAGGAATATGCCTCTGTATCTGACAACTATACTTCACATATGCCAGGAAATTACATTTTTCATCTGCCACCTTGACAATAAACAGAGCAGCATGGCGGAATCGTCAACACCAATGACCAGTGCTCTGTCTCTGCAGTATCTATTATGTCATAAAAACCACTCGACAAGTATAAGAGAAACACACACTGGCTAACGCACGCCGGCTGGCCCAGCATGGTGGAGAACCTGCTGGCCTGTGAGTGAATAACACAGCCCCACAGTAAGCAAGTGCAGCTGATACATAGGACAGGATGTGCCTATTTAAGTGCTTCGGTGGGAAATCGCTGGAGATTTGGTAATTTCCTCTCTGGAGGGGATTGACAAAAGTTCCCGAAAGGGTTTATAAGTATGAAAAAAGATATATTTCCTGTAGTGTTCCCTCTCTCTCTCTTTCTCTCTCTCTCTTTCTCTATCTGTGTCTCTTTCTCTCTCTGTCTCTCTCTCTGTCTCTCTCTCTCTGTCTCCCTCTCCCTGTCTCACTCCCTGTCTCTCTCTCTCTCTTTCTCTCTGTCTCTTTCTCTCTCTCTCTCTGTCTCTCTCTCTCTGTCTGTCTGTCTCTCTCTTCCTCTCTCTGTGTGTGTCTCTCTCTATCTGTCTCTCTCTCCCTTTCTCTCTCTCTGTCTCTTTCTCTCTCTCCGTCTCTCTCTGTCTCTTTTTTCTACCCCTCTCATTTCTTCCTGCTCTACTCTTTCCCTCCCTCCCTCCTTCCTTTCCTCTCCTCTTCTCTGCATATCTTCTTTGCTTATCTTGCTTCCACCTCCCCCACCTTTACAGGCTGCACTGCAGCTGATTCCCTGGCTTGGTCAGAGATGGAGGAGGGTGTCGCGTCACCTTTTTCAACCTTAAAATAGTGTTTCCAAAGTCATTTTAGTGGTTCATCAACTCGTAACGGGCTGAACGGCACTTCTGAATTCGCTGTGCCTCCGTCCGTGGGCTATAACCGCACTATGCAAATTTGCAGAAGCAGGTCAGCCCGATCTGTAGTTCGAATGAGACATTAGAAAGACAAGTCCGCTTCCAACCTTTGCGGCAAGTGAAGGTGAAAAGTGCTTTAGTGTCGCTTTAAATGTGCTGGCCTGAGACCAGCTGCAGTCTTTAGCCGTGCACCACATCCTCACTGCTGCTGCAGGATCAGCTGAAACGTTAACGGCTAGGCACTGAGCCAAACGAGAGGGCCTCAAGAGTGCAATCATCTCAATGACATTCTAGTGTGTAACTATTCCTGACATGACATAAGAATCTAAGCTACACTTTCATCACCCAAGCAAACCATGAACACCGATCATGATGCATGCACAACATACTGTGCATAGGTGAGCTTTTGATTGGCACAATGACTGCTTACAATGGCAAAGACGAGGTTTTGCTGTACTGCTTTTATTCAATGCTCAGTGTATTTGTGAAATCTGTAAGGCTCTGCTGATTCAATGGTATCAATCAGCCATTGACTGCACTGAGAGGAACCAGAGCAGCAAGAGACAGACTGGCAAACAGCACTGACTTTGCTGAAGTAGATGAGAGCTAAATGGCTATGCTCATTACATAATGTGCTTTTCTGCCTCCCCAGGTTTCCAAACTAAGACGAGAATAGATGCCTGCTTGATTCAAAACACACGGGTCATTTCTTAAGTAGCACTGTGAGCTAATACATACCTAGCAGAGTAAAGTCCAGAAAGCTTTTTTCTTTAACAAAGAGCAGCAGCCCAATCCAACCCCAAACAACACAATGTCAGTGACTGCTCAAGCCTGCAGGTGAAGCATCATTAGCCTGGGGGTCTCAGAGGTGGCCATCCATTGGTTGCCTGTGTCCAGCCGTGCCATAACAGCTGGACTAGCTTCTGTGCGAGAGAGCCCCATTCTGGCTTGGCAGCCCCCCCGCTGCTGACGAGGCGGCCAGCAGTTCCTAATCCGTGTTGGATCAACGCTCAGGCGGGAGGCTGGAAAATCTGTGTCAGAGTCTGCTCATTATCACTCGTTCTCACAGCTAATAACCAGCCCATCTGTAGCAGCACTCCCCAGTCCGCGTGTGAGCACGAGGTGTCTGCCAGAGTGCTACCACTGACCACCACCTCCACTGCTGCTGCTGCTGCTCTCTGCTCTCCACAAAGCCTCTGAGGCCTGGCGCTGCGATTTTTTGGATTTTGATGGATTTTGTTTGCTGATTTGTCAACGGAAGAGTGTGGGTTGTTGTTGCTGGTTGTGTTTTCCCTGCTGATTAGGGAAAAGCAGCAGCTGGCAGTAGGAGGCAGTCTCTCTCCTCTTCCTCAAGCGAGGCGACCAGATGGCTCTCGCTTGGGTTCAGAGGATCAGCATTTGCCAACATGGCGTTTCATTTGCCCCACTGTAGCACATTCATACAATGAATGAAAATATATTGCAGCCACTTGCACACAGCATTTTGCTTGAGAGATATGGAGACCTGCGATGTAAAAGATGGGTAAATTATGCACATAAGTGATCCTAAATCAAATAACACGTAAATACTGTTTTGTGTTTTAGAGAAGATGCATAAATAGTATTTACATGTTGTTTACCCTGCTTTACACCGCTGCTCATGTTGGGTAATCAAAAAATGTTACCAAGAAGTTTAACTAAAATAAATTAACACTTATAAGGGAAAAGATAGGCTTTTATCATTCGTGAATCTACATGGCAAAAACAGGTCCTTTTACCGAGGACTGCAGCTGCACCGTTTTGAGTGTTGAGTTTTTCCAGTAGTTAAACTCAGTCTGATGACGTCACCATAACCAACGTATACCCATCCTGTATCACATTGCTCCTTCTGGCTGCCTGCTGGCTGTGTCTGTAGGCAATCCCTTCCAGAGTGGCTATCACATTGTCAAGCAAATAGCGGTTCAGAGTTCAGATGATATTGCTCCCATGTGTCTCTATTACCCTGCACACATGTAGCACACAGCGCACTAAATGAACAACAGATTTGTGCTAAGCTGAGTCTAACAAACTGCCACTCGATTTCACAGACAGTTTCACATGAAAGGTACAGCGGGTTGTGTTAAAATGGATTATTTTCACAACTGCCTTTGTTCCCTACTGAAGTCCTTTCATGCATTAATGAGCATTTATCAACAACCAGTATGCAGGGTCTGTGTGACTGTGTTGGACAGGACGAGTATTTCCTCATGGGGAAGATACCCTGTCCAATACAGTGCACCTACTGTGTACTGATAAAGTTGATTTCAAGAAAGCAATAATGCACCCATCAGCATTGATCAACCAACTGTATGCAGTAGTGTCAGTGTTGGATAGGATAGGATAGGATAGGATAGGATAGGATAGGATAGGATAGGATAGGATAGGATAGGATAGGATAGGATAGGATAGGATAGGATAGGATAGGATAGGATAGGATGGGATGGGATGGGATGGGATGGGATGGGATGGGATGGGATGGGATGGGATGGGATGGGATGGGATGGGATGGGATAGGATAGGATAGGATAGGATAGGATGGGATAGGATAGGATAGGATTAGTAGGTCCTTAGATTATTAGATCAAGCACAGTGCACCTACTGTGTGCTGATAAAGTGAATTTTAACAAAGCAATAAAGCAGCACTGACACCAATAAGCTTACTAGGCAAACACAAAGAACAAAGGCAGTGTAAAAAAGGGGGGGGGGGGGAAGTCCACTGAAGAAATGACTTCCAGTCCAAGGGCCTGGGGAAAAGAGCTACCCGTTCAGAGATAAAGGCCATTCGTCCTGCCCCAGCCAAAAAAAAGAAAAAGAAAGAAAAAAATGACCATTGAAATAGCTTCAAATTATGCTGACAAAAGTGCCATTGATGGGGGGGGGGTTGGTTCTGGGTTTTAGAGCGTGCAACTCGATCGTAGCAGACAAGATGCTGAGCATTCCACGGTTCCAGAGGGCACACTGCCTTGTGACACAGCACACGGGACACATGACGATGAAAGCATAGTGGCAATGTGAAAAGGATGCTGGGAAACGCTACAGTACACTTCACATCAGATCCACTTGGTTAGGTTAACTTTAGGGCACACTGAAGGGCTCTGCAGCAGTAGCACTGCACCATCAAGCCTCCTCCAGGACTGTGGCACTTACACGTTACGAGGGGGAACACGTTGCGAGGGGGAACACGTCAGGGGTGGCTCCCCACAACGACAAAATTATTCCAAGTGATCTGGCCCTGTTAAAAAAACGTGGCTGCGGCACAGCTGACTTCTTTGATTTCGCAGAGGACAATGCGCTTCGGCTGATGCCAGCTGAATGCCCGACAGAGAGATTTAAAGTCCCAGATTAATTTACATTGCACTGTGGTAATAGCTTGGCTTGGCATGCGATCAGGATAAAAGGCTTTGCAGCCAGCAGAAATTTCAAGTTGCCTGCCAGGCCTGCCTTAAAGGGGCAGTGCGCTTGCGGCAGAATGTGCCATCAACCTCATTTAGTGACTTTGCTCTCTTCACTGACACTAAACAAATTTGCTCAAAGGGAGCTCAATTCTGTTCTTTTTGCCTTTGGATTTAGGGTTTAACATTGGTGTTAAAATTCTATTAACTTTTAGTTTCAACGTTGTAAGACATCCAAGCAACCAGTCCCTCCTTCAGTGAGAGAATGGAACCATGTCAGTGGGACAGCAAAAGTGTTTGCTTTGCAGCCTAACCTTAAACCACTGGTTAATACTCAAACCAGACTGCTGCCACACGTGACCTCTCACAGACAGTAATCCTACGCGCTGCTAAGCACCTGAGGTAGTCACAGGGAAAGGTAAATAAATGTCGAGGTGAAGGTGAGCTGCACTTAATATCGCAACTGACGCCCAGACCACATATATTTACAGAGGGGCCTCACGGCTGCAGATTTCCCATTGCAAAAGTTGATGTTGTGCAGCCCTGGTGCTGTTATGCTGGTCTTGAACTGAGTGGTTGACTTTGGAATTCCTGTTCATTATTATCTTAACGCTGGCTGCCTTTCTAACAGGAGTCTGGGTTTCAGAGTGAATTCTCTGGCACGGTGCAGTGGAATGGAATTTTTTTTGACAGGGAAAACAATTGGGCTCCTCCTTTTTATTAGTAGCTTTAAGATTTTTGCGCCTTTTATTTCATAACTTTATGGGGAAACAAAGGGGAGGCTAAAGGAGAGAAGCATGCAAACAGGAATCAGATGCTGTTGTTTTGTTCTGTTACACTTATTTAAATTACAAATGGGCTGTTTGTCATTGTTGTTATTGCTATATCTAATTTAGGTCCATTTAGGTTGAATTGTATTGTCTTTCTGCTATAAAACTCTGTATGCTGGTGGACTGTGCTAAAGCAGTTTGAAGTCAATAACATACCCATATACCTATAATGCCTAGTATCATACCTAGCACTGCACACTTTTATCGTTATGATAAGCAGAAGCCCAACTCACATACAGTAGGATTTTACAATAACAAAATTGTTACGTGCTTCTCAGTACTGTAATGAATTGCAAACTGTAGCTAGGCTACAGTGATACCAGTTGTAATAACCTTTGTGATAAAGGCGATGACAAGACAGGCACGTGTGCTGCCACACAGCCGTGCAAATACATCAGTGCATGTGGTGCTCCCTGAAGCTGAAACAGCGGTTACCTGGGTGACCGGGATGACAATGAACGATCCTCCCCCAGCACTCTCAGTCACTATGGCGAGGTACTTGGAGTTGACGGCGCAGAAGTGGTTGTCATGGACGTTCTTCGTGATGGGAATGCCGTCGAAGCAGTGCTCCCGGTTGGCCACTTTGCCGTACACATTTCGAAACTTGGAGCTTCGGTATGTCGGGCGCCATGACATCTGAAAGACAACGGAGAGGATGATGAGAGTTCAGAGAGAGGGGACTCAATCCCAGCTCTGTGTGATGGGTGTTAAAGGAGAACTTCGGTGTAAAATGAAAATTGGCGTCTTAAAACATCATACCGAGTTGGTATGTGTACTGAGGAGCAAAATTGATTTAGCCTGTTGCATTCAGAGTTTAACTATTTTTTATAGTTTGACCCAGAAGGCTAACAATGGAAGTGGTAGGTGCCCTTAGACAAAGCATGACGACTACGCTATTTTTAAACCATTAAAACAGCTCGAAGAAACTCTATACTCCATCGGTAGTACAACAAAGGCTCTGGTATTCAAAACAAAGCACTGAGAATATTGTTAATGTACACAACGTTTATTTAAAAAACTGTTCTTACATGCAGTAGTTTGCAGTTGTTTCTCGTCGCTGACATGATGAAAGTCCAAACAACTACCCAAACAACTACCCAAAAGTCCAAAGTACTACCTCTCCTCCTATTGTTCCTGCTGGTTCGTGTTCGACAATGGACTTGTGCGGACTTTCATCACGGCGGCGATGGTAAACTACAGCAAGGTACTGCCTTTCCATTGTTAGCCTTCTGGGACAAACGATAAAAAATACTTAAACTCTGAATGCAACAGGCTAAATCAAATTTGCTCCTCAGTCCCCATACAAACTCGGTATGATGTTTTAACATGCCAATTTTCATTTTACACCGAAGTTGTCCTTTAACTCACATGATCCTTGACAACATGAAGGCCCTCACAAGTTAGCAGCATCTATACATTTTGTGGCTACCAACCTCAGAGAAAAACACACTCACACAAAGGCACTGAATTTCAAACAATGTACAAAAGAGCTGTGTGTCTTTACAATGGTGCCATTAAAAAAAATGAATCCATAAACTTAACAACGTTGTTAGACCTGGCAGGGGATAGCATGGCCAAGCATGTTGAAATGGTTATAGTATATCACTCAAACGCAGTAGGTATGAGTCCATTAAAGTGCTGTGTTCTTGTGCCATGGCCAGTATGTAATGACCACTTTGTGACTGGCTGCAAATGGCAGACTATACATTAGGCATATACTGTAGTATTCTATGTCATTCATACCGCCCTTCAAAGCATGGCTGTCGTGAAACACTTGGCTTGGAAAAGTCAAAAAGAAACAACTTCAGAGCTAAGTAAAGTGGTTAAAGTCAACCATAAAACTCACTGAATCACAATCCACTGAATCCACCACATGAATGATGTGGGCTGGTGTGAAAAGTAGGAATCACTGCCAAAGAATGAAGGAACTGTCACAGCCGCAGCTAAATGAACCCCAAAGTCTAAGATTAGAATGTGGGGAAAAAAAAGGTCCTGAGAAATGAGGGGATTTATTGTCAAGGTCTGACAGGTCACACACTCATGTGATGACATCAGCAGGGAGCTCAATTCGCCATTGTTCAGCCATCACTGACACACTAACATGCAACTCCATCAGTACATTAGTATGTGAGCTTGTCAGCATAAAAGCGGTTTTAAGATGGAGGTCTCTTGGTGGACAGTTTAGTTATGTGGTGGGAAGTGGGTTGGCATTGTGTTAGTTTCACTCACTGTAGAGTCCAAGCGGCAGTGCATCAGTGAAGGGACAGCTACTGTATGTCCAGAGACAGCTGTCCCAGCCCTCTGCTTCTGATTCATTGTCTGTCTGTCTGATTTTCGTCCAGTATTTCCCATCTCTCCCTCTCTCTCTCACACATACACACATACACAGACACACACACACACACATACACAGACACACACACACACACACACGAGTCTCAGACAGAGGCCGAAATCTTCATTCCACACACAGTGCAGCACCAGTCATCATTTTTCCAAAAATCTTTTTTTCGTCTTGTCTGATTTTTTTTTTTGTCTCTTTGTTGTACTTTTAAACAATTCTGACGTTTTACAACTAGTCACACAGGTTATCAACACATCTTGTCAAAGGACGGCAGTTGACAATTAGCCCAATGGCTAATACTGGCACATTTACAGAAATGTTGATTAATGTGCAATGTCCATTTAAATAAATAAATGAAATGGAAAAAAAGCGTTGCTCTTAATCCACTGCAGAAAAAGGAGCATAATGCCCAATTGTTTAAGAAGTAATGCTTCACAGCAGAGAGAGTGAGAGCAACTGTGTATGTGTGAGAGAGGAGAGTCATCCCAAGGCTATGAAGAGCCCTGGCATTGAGCTTTGCTCACAAGGACATTTCTTAGAGCAGTGTGCAGCACATACAACTCCATGTGTCTGTAATCAGTCCGAGGCCACACACATGTCCCCCTCTCCTTCTGTCTCTGTCCCCACAACCACACACACACACACACACACACATCCCCATCTTGACTCAAGGCAGCAAGATGACAGCAAATGCATCTGACCAACATCCAGGCAACTGTGATAGTCTTTCACTCTCTACATCGCTCCACTGTGCAGCCTTACCTTCAGGAGTGGTGGAACAATCCACTGTCTGCTGGGCGTCTCTCAGATTACAGATGTCTGGCTCGTCTGAGGAAAAGCTGCCACTATCCTCTGCCTGTGCATCCAGTTTGCTGGCCTGGGCTACGGGCTTGAATCTGTTTCTCTCGTCCCCTGACTCTTCCCCTCCCACCGCCTCCCTTTTCTCCCTCCTCCTCCCTCCCTCCCTCCCTGTCTCCCTCCCTCTCTCCCAGGCCCGGCACAGGCCCAGCCCTGGAGCTACTGTAGTGGTCTGTATCGCTCTCTTAAGAGCTGCAGATACTTCACCAGCTCAGTCTACTCCTCCCTCTGTCTCCCTCTTCACCCTTTCTCCCTCTCCCTTGCTCTCTTTTCTCTCGCAGACTAAAGCTCCCATTTTATGTGATTGCCAAGACAGCCTTTGAATGCAAATTTTAAAGAGCATACAAACAGCTTGAGACTTGAATAAAAGCCCCTTTCAGTTGCCATATTCTCAACTGTGTGTGTGTGTGTGTGTGTCTGTGTGTGTATGTGGTCCCTTCATAGTTTTTTATATTTCCTGTCTGTAATTACTGTCCTATTTTTTTAATATGCTACTCATACTGCGTTGTGTAACCCTTCTAACAGCAGTGGATATTCAACCTCCAGTGCCTTGCTCTCAAGGTCAAAATGAATACAGCTGACTGAATCATTTTAATTAAACCTTTTCCACAATCCACCTAACCGAGGCAACAGAGGCACCAGTCTTTTTGTCCAAAGAGCCAACCCAGTGTGCACAATCAGTTTCTTATTTTCTTGGTGCTCCTGCCTCTGTCTGGTGTGAGAGCGCTCCCGCCTCAGGGTAGAGCCCTCTTATTGTGCTGGAAAAGGTCATCTTTGGGCATGCTCAGTAGTGCTCGCTGGTGCAAACATATTTTTCCGGCCTCACCTCTCACCTCAGCAGCCAGCACTCCCATCGCACAGACATCCACACCACCCCACCCCTGGGGCTCCCCTACCCCACCTTCTCCTACTCGCCCCAGCCACTCACCCACCCACTCACTCACTCACCCCGCGGCTTGCTGGAACCTTAAGACCGTTCTGGCCCAGACCCAGAGTCCCCCGCCGTGTCCTCAGTTCCTCCCCCTCACTCACCGCCACGGGCCTTGAACCTCGCCGGCTCCTCTGCGTTTGTCATGCTCCAACCTTCTACCCCTGCGGCATCTTGAATAACATCACACATACCTCCCGTTGCCCCTGAGATGCACAGTCTATAGTCTGTGTGCCTGCAGGGAACTACCCTCCATGGAAATGCTACAAAGGTGAGGGGAAGAGAAGTACATAACTGCAAGCTCTGTATACTTTATGTGAACATGACATCACTGATATTCCAGCCAAAGCTTCTGAGCAGAAAATGCCATGCCTCTAAACTTTACTCTACTGAATAGAAATGCACAAAAGGACAAAATACAGGTGTGTGGGGTTTTCGTTCCCTATAGCATTTTGAGTCAGGTCATGACTGCCTGCTACGATAAATCCTCCCACAGTCGATACTTTGGTCCACACCACGTAACTGGACTCTGCTTAATATTTAGTCAGCAGGAATAACTGTGTGAATGCAGCTGCTCTTTCATATTCCTGCGGTGGAGACCAATCTTTATTGCATATCAGAGTAAGTGGTGGCAATTTGTTACATAATGGATAATGGTCTTTGTGAACAAGCTTTCTCCAAAAGGATGGCTCGTTGTATGTTTCAAACATGTGAATGTTTCTCAACTATGTCAGCGGTTTCATCCTGAAAGACAACCTGTTCTGTGGCCAATGGGAGAAATAAACTGTCTCTACTGTGAAATAGTTACAGCTTACGCTGGTTATTCACACGATCGGCCACTCTGACCTCATACGGCCTCTCTGTAAATCATCTTTCTTTACGTGGACGGCTGAGATCGGGGAGTGAAAATGACACTGAAATGCGGTAGGATGAATCCCTGTAGTTCTCTCGCCCCCACACACAGAGCGAAGAGCCCGGAACTGGAAGGAGCCATGGTATGTGTGTATTCAGTTGTGGGCTTCGGAGGCTATCCCACGCTTCGGGCCATGACGTTTCGTGACCCTGGAGAGGGAGAGAGGTGAACTTGCACCAAGGCTCTCGGCATCTTTCTCCTGTCTGGCCTGGGCTTTGCCTCGCTCTGCTTTGTTTGGACAGGATGGGAACAGGCTTCCCAGGAGCTCTGAGCTCTGGGAGAGAGGGGGGTGTTTTTGTGTAGGGCTACTGACCCCCACAGCTCTCGCATTGTTGTTTTCCTAGGCCTTGCAATGATGAGTATGTGTTCAAGTATACTTGTGTGGTTTTGTGTGTGGTTGTGTGTGTGCGTGTGTGTGTGTGTGTGTGTGTGTGTGTGTGTGTGTGTGTGTGTGTGTGTGTGTGTGTGTGTGTGTGTGTGTGTGTTTGTCTGTCTATGATGGCTTGGAGGCAGAGGCACCCCAGAGAGCATATTCCGTTTATTGACTTTCTCTCCTCTGCCCTGCAGTCACTGTTGCTCCACGTTTGTGTTCACACTCTCTCCCCCTCTGATCCTTCCCTGTGTAAACACAGAATTACATCTGCATGTGTTTCTATGCAAGAGGAACAGACGAATGACCCCTGAAAGATATTGTGGTATAGATCTATATCTGATGTGGTACAAAAATCCAAGAGGAAAATCGGATAAAAAGAAACAGGCACGGGATAGGATGAAAAAAAGCCCCATACGTTGGATATCATTCATCTCAGATCGTGTGTGGGCAGTTCCCACTCTGGGAAGTGAGAGTGCTGGAGTTCCTGTACTTCCTGTTGGCTGACTGAATGGCGAAAGCTTGCCAGATACTCCACCAGTCCCCTCTCTGTTGGCAATGTTTTGAATTCCAAACTTGTGCGCTGGCCACCAATAAGATGCAGACTGATCTGACCCAGCTGCCCGAACCACATGGGACAATTTTTTTTCATGAGACAATTTTTTATGGATGCACTTGTCTCTCCGAGGCCGGCAGCGCACGTACTTGATGCAGATCCAGGAGGGAAGACAGGGGGTCTTTAACAGACCCCGCAGAGGAACGGACGGGGAGACAAAGGCCTGAATAAGCGCCACGGGGCAGCTGTCTAACTTGTCACCGTGCCCGTGGAGGCGTCTTTGTAATGCTGTGCTGGATCTTGGGTTGCGCCCCCCCCCCCCCCCCCCCCCCCCATTCGCCCCCCCCCCCCCCCCAACTTCGCCCAGTTTCCCCCTCCACAATCCCCTGACACCCTCCACACCCCCACCCCACCCCACGTCTCTCCACCCGGCCTCCCCATGAGTGTAGAGTCAGTTCCGACGACATCCACTCGCGGCGGGAGTGAAATAACACAGAGCTGCAATCCCCTGCTGCTTATTTTGGCAGCGGTTTCTCCAGCTGTGGCCACACAGTGACTTTCACATGAGCGGCATGGCCCCAGGATGATGGTGGCAAAGCAAGCAAGCAAGCCCGCTCTTTCAAGAGTACAAGAGGGTGAGGGAGAGAGGGAGAGCAAGAGGGAGAGAGAGAGAGAGAGAGAGAGAGAGAGAGAGAGAGAGAGAGAGAGAGAGAGAGAGAGAGAGAGAGAAAATGAGAGAGTATCAACTTCCAGGTTTTTGTGTGCTCTGATAATTTTACAGACGAGACAAGGCAGAGAAGATGCATGGCCTCCAACCTCTATTGCCATGAGTACTGTAAGTTTGTGTTTCCACCAAATCCTAAGTGAGGCTGGGCTCATTAAATATCTCTAATTAAATTACTCTAATTAAATATGAACAATAATGCTGCCAGCCCAACTCGTCACACCGTCTGCTAGGAGGTGGGCCCTTGTGAGAAATGTGAGGTGACAAAGGGAGGAAAGTGGTGTGGATTAGAATAATTCGCCAACCAGGCAAACCGTGACCTCATCTGTACTGCAAAAGGCATGCTAATCCCCCCCACTCCCTCTCCAATGGCTAGTGAGTGTGGAGTGGTGTACCGGCCGGGAATCCCAACAGTAAAATGGATAGTAGGCAACGCTAATGTGTGGTTATACACATGTTTCTGAACCCAAAGTCATATAGCACATGGATGGGGTTAGAATGGTAAAATATGGTCTTTGCAAACAATTCTGTTCCATCAACATCAACCAGACCTTCTCTGTCCATCAGAGACCACCCATTTCTCAAGGAAAACCCAACTCTTGTGACAAACCCATCCTAAAACCAATGCAACAACAAGAGGTTAGTATGAAATTATGGGCCTCTCTAAAGCCTTGTTCATCTGTGAGAATGTGAACGTGCACAAGAGCCACAAGAGTTGATGTAAAGGTCCAGGTGGAAAGGTGTCAGTGTGGCTCTGGGCAAATGTCCATCACAATTTATTTTTCTAAATGTGCACATTGTCACAACAAGGGAACCTGGAGAGGATGATGTAGAGTACTCTTGACCACCATATCCTTCTATTTTCAGTTTTGGTGTTTTGATGACATATTGTGCCAATGTGCGAAATATTATGACATGGGCAATGGTCACAATAGAACGAAGAGGAAAACACTTGATGCAGTGTAACGTCCAAAATCCAAAAAGGTTTCAGCATTCATTTCTGACAGATGTTTATGACAAAAAAATCCATGTCCATGACACATTTGGCCACTGTTTTGGGACATGTTAAGCCCTTTGACATTCAAGCCTTAAATGCTCCTCTAGGTCCTAGCAAGTACAGTGTGATAAGAACAACCTTTCACCTGTGGCATCCGCAGCTGTCCGTGTGTCTGTCCAAAAAATTGTTTCAAGGTCTAAGGAGCAGCTGTGCTAACAGACTCAATTGACGTTTCTGAATCTGCCCAACCTTTTCCTTCTGCAAAGATTCCTTTCTTTCTCTCTCTCTCTCTTCTTGGTTCAGGAAATATTTCTGTTCAATGGCAACAATGTAAATTTGGATGGTGGAAGATAACCAAATACCAGCATGTTGACTCTGTATCCTGACCTATTTAAAATCTGTGTGTACATAATTCTTTATACATCACTGAGGCCTTTGTTATCCTTAATTCTGTTTGCTTCTGTATTACAGGCAGCTAAATGGTAACCTTTGTAAAACAATTGGATTGTTAAACAAGATTTTGAATGGTTAGCAAACATTTCTATCTATCTATCTATCTATCTATCTATCTATCTATCTATCTATCTATCTATCTATCTATCTATCTATCTATCTATCTATCTATCTATCTATCTATCTATCTATCTATCTATCTATCTATCTATCTATCTATCTATCTATCTATCTATCTATCAGGTGCATTGGCAAAATGTTGTTCCTCACACTTAAAATGGCCGATCCATTACTGAGCCATGTTTTGAAGGGCTGCCCCATCAAGGATGCAAGGGTAGTGCATCTGTCCGGTAATGGGTTGCACTTAGGAGACATGTACAGTATGGCAGCACCTGAGCACCCTGGAGAGACCTTAATGGAGCAGAGAGAGGAGGAAGCCCTGGCCGAGGCCCCTCTGGATAAACGCGCCATTGGTCATCCCACACCCACCACTACGACATCTTGGTCTGTGATGATGAATGTGTACTTGATATTTGACGCGGGCTTCTCCCCCCCTTCCACCACCAACGCCAAATAAGGCCTGTAATTACTTTAATGCAACCCGTTTCCAGGGCTGCAATGGGCACACAGGAGTGATCCCAAAGTGCCTTGTGATCCATGCAACACAGAAAAAAATAACATCCATTGGACACCCATCCGACACATACAACACCTTATTTGTAGTTAGAGTGGACATGCATATTTTTCCACAGCAGTACTGTAAGGAGGGGGTGGGGGGGCGGAGGGCATGCCTCACTGATGGCCAGAATCGATGCAATCTGCCCAGCAACCTGGCCACTGCCCCCAGCGTCAAGCTGCAATGACAAGCTGACAGATTTTGAAATTATATAAATAAACGACTAAACGAATGTACGTGAACTAATGCCCGGTGAACTGTCCAGGCTAGATTGGTCTAATTAATCAGTGCCCTACCCCACTTCACAGCCTTAGCACCACTGGGGGGAACATTCAGCATATTTTATGACAATTTATGCATCCTTCAGGGTTGTGCAGTTACTGCGGGGCTGAGTGAAATCTCTTAGTAGCAACACTTGTGTTATCTCACAGGGAGGCTGTGCAGCTCTGTGTGTTACCAGATGGCAAGACATGCAGCTCTTTTCCACCGAGCCTTGAACACAAAATTAATCAAGGACATGGGGGGAAACATTGGTATCAAAAACTAATGCAGCGGGGCGAGCCAAGGACAAAATGAATGACAGACTACGAAGATTGAGAAGAGAAGGGGATATAAGTCTGATATATGGTTGTCCTCCACTGACTGCTCCATTATGAGTGCTGAGTGACTGAGGGGAAGGTGGCCCTGAGAGAGCTGTTTGTCTGTAGTTGTCCCACAGGACCATCTCTTTCCCTGTAGCAGTCTCCTCTCTCTCTCTCTCTCTCTCTCTCTCTCTCTCTCTCTCTCTAAAAGTCTCCCCCTCCCTCATTTTCTCTCTCTCTCTAAAAGTCTTCCCCCTTCTCCCTCCTTCTCTCTCTCCCTCCCTCCCTCCCTCCTTCTCTAGCAGTCTCTCTCTCTCTAAATGTCTCCCTCCCTCTCTCTCTAAAAGTCTCTCTTTCCCTCCCTCCCTCCCTCTCTCTAGCAATCTCTCTCTCTCTAAGTCTCCCTTCCTCCCTCCCTCTTTCTCTAAAAGTTTCCCTCCCCCTCTCTCTCTCTCTCCCTCCTTCTCTCTCTATCTCTCTCTCTAAAAGTCTCCCTTCCTCCCTCCCTCCTTCCCTCTCTTTCTCTAAAAGTCTCCCTCCCTTTCTCTCTCTCTCTCTCTCTCTCTCTCTCTGTCTCTCTCCCCATCTCTCTCTTTAACAGTCTCTCTCTCTGTCTGCTGTCAGCCACCAGTTTGAGGCCAGTGTAATGAGCAGAGGTAACAGATGGGAGGATGGGGATTAAGGTAGCTGGATAGAGGAAGACAGGGAGACAGCCCACAGAGTCTGGCTTGTGTGTGTGTGTGTGTGTGCGTGTGTGTGTGTGTGTGTGTGTGTGTGTGTGTGTGTGTGTGTGTGTGTGTATGGGGGGGTTGGTTGTTTTGGTGCCAGACGGCACCAGACTGTGACTCAGCCCTTTTCCTCCCTGCACCTGTCAATCAAGCTTCACCTCAAGCAGCACACAGCTCTTCCTCTTCCTCTAAAAGCCAGCCATCTTGATAGAACTTAGATCTAAAGCACATGACATCTGATCTCTTCTAAATATATTCCTAGACAGACAGCCATCACAGACTCTTCCAGACAAGGTTGGGGACCAAGGTTGTCCAGACAAGGTTGTAACACTGTGGTGTACAATTGAACATAACTGATGTCTCAGAGAGCTGAAGAGTATTGTACAGACCTACTCATTGGGATTTTAACTGCTGCTGCTGTGTGTGGCATGTGGAGGGCCATTAATTGGTGCCTTTGTAGTCAGCATTTGGCAGTACAGTCTTGACTGCTTAAACCCGGGCTGAGATGCTCCAATACCAGCCTCACACTGCAGACAACAAAAGACTAGCTGGAGAGAGATGAATGCCATCTTGGCATCCATTCAAATAAGAATGTGTGTCTTGGAGAGAGGAAGGGGGGGGGGGGGGGTGTTGATGGCACAGGGGTGGAGAGAATGAAGACATTGAGGTGGCACTTTGCCGGAGAGGGGGAAAAAAACGAGGAGGGGGCCCTTTGGATGAAAACTGGCTGTGATTAATCGCTGCTATGACAGCTTAACGGCTGGCATGATGTGGGCCATGCAGAATTTCATCAGCCTAAAATGCCTCATTGACTTTTCTGCCACCCCTTCTGAGACCGCGCCACCACGCTGGTACCCTTCAGTGGGTCAAAATGGCAACGTCTGGGTGTTGTCTCCACACCAACCATCCTTTGTTCAGTTCAAGGTTTTAAGAATGTGTGATTCTTTGAATGCCTCTGTTGGGTTTTGCGCCGATATCCTCCCTGTGTCGCAAAAACTAAAATGCATGAAGGCCATAGTCCGAATGGGATTAAATGTGATGTGACTGTTGTGTGAAGAGACTTTTTTTAATGGCTGCAATTCCTGGAACGGGATGCCTGTCAAGCCAGTTGGTTTGTGTGGGGCTGGTGGAGCTGATGGATGCCAGGGGGAACCCGCCCCCTGGACCATCTGCCTGAGGACC
Organism: Coilia nasus; assembly: GCA_027475355.1. NCBI lineage: Eukaryota > Metazoa > Chordata > Actinopteri > Clupeiformes > Engraulidae > Coilia > Coilia nasus. The sequence continues at coordinate 8,892,405 of CM050207.1, forward strand.
CTTGCCAAAAACCCCACCCCACCCCACCCCTTCCTTAGGCTCTGCTACAGAAAGTGCCCCTCATTAACACCAACCTTCATATTTTAAATTGCTTACGAAGAATAGCTGTGGGTGACTCACTGAAACTCAGCCACTGGTAAAAAAAACTATATAATTTTCTGTCTGCTTTCACAGGTCTGCTTTCACGTCAGTTCACTGATGGAAATAAAGCAAACATTGGCACTGGCACTGGGGCTGTTTCAAAAATCAAATTTCAAACCTTTCTCCTCTGTTTTATTGTCCCTCTGAAGGTGCATAACAAACCTCAGACAGAATCTGCCATGATGGCAGAAACAGAGCCCGTGAGGCAGCCTGCCTCTCCTCTCTCTCTTGCTCTCTGTCTCTCTCTCCTAATGCAGTTACCTGCAACCCTTATGAGATTCATGTCCTTCTGCAGTGACATCACGTCCCTCAATGTCATATTAGCCTGTTGTCTCTCCCCTCCCTAATCCCCTTAGCTGCTTCCCCAGTGCGGCCGATGTCCTATTTCAGCCTGACGAGAGTGGCTCTGACGCGACAGGAGTCACCACCAGGCCTCGGGTGGCTGTGTTTGAACAGGCTCCTATGCTGCCAGACACAGGGTGGTGACTTAATGAGTGGGAAATTAGACAGCAGAGGCTGGGGAGCGCCCATCATTAGGGCTGGGTGATATATATATCGATATTATTGTAATATCAATATATTTTTGAAGGACATATGTATTTGACACTATATCGCCATATCGATATATTTTCGATGCTGCAATACCACTTCATCAAAACCACTTATTCTAATGTGTTCACACTGTTCAGACAGCCGGAGCTTTTTCGGATCTCTCAGATGTACCCCTGCATGTGTTACTGTTTACTTTTTCATTTGCACAGCTCTTTTAGAGCAGTCTTAACTTAACATGAAACACTTAGCTAATTCTGTTTTTGAAATATCGAGATATATCGTATATTGCCAGTCAACCCAGAAATATCAGTCGCGATATCAGTTGTGGTCTACAGTATATCACCCAGCCCTACCTACCATCTTTTTCGAGTAAAACAAAAACCTTCCTCCTAGCTCCACCCAGATTGGAGGCGACATATTGTTAACTAGCGCACCAAGCTCTTTAACTCCAGATGTTTGTGTTTATTCAGCGGCACAGAGCAGTAGGAGATGACTGTAGGTGATGTTTCCCGCTGTCTGGTTAAGATTGTCTGTTGGAACAGTTAACAGCAGCAGACATGCTGCTTAGGTTAATGCAAAGAGCACAACACTGAGTAAATGAATGGAGGAATGGACGAATAAATAAATATATAGTCACATGCACTAATGCACTTTGAGTGTTCATTGGCATAGGGGGAGTCAGTTGACAGTTGAAGGGGTAGACAAAGGAACAGCTGTCCGTGCCTTCATACGTTGTGGCTTCACTACATTTGAAATAAAAATGGGTCCCGTGGGGGCATTAAGGTTAGTGCAGTGTAAATCTGACCCACTTCAAACGTTCCCAGCCAATGGGTGAGTTCAGCTCAGGGGCAAAAGGGCTTCATGCATATGCCTTTAATGAGCCCTTTGTTCAAAAATGGGAATTATTTACAATATCATTCCACAGCATGAATAAGCCCATCCTTTTTTTTCCCTTTCTGCTTTAAACATTAATGACTCACTACATGATTTCACAATGAGCCCTCATGCATAAGTAGGTCTTTAGAGATGTTACTGGAACGTGTCTAAATGCAGCATGTGATTACAAGCAGTAAAATTGATCTTTCTATCGACAGCCTGTCGCTGGCACCAGTGCTGTATGTGTGTGTGTGTGTGTGTGTGTGCCTGTCCTAGTTTCATTACTGCCCATGTGCCCCAGTCCTCCTTTCATTAGTTCCCCGGGAGAAGAATGTTTTAATCTCGCTGCTACAGTAGCTCCAAGAATAGTGTCTGTCTCACACAACCTGGCAGAGGGTGCTCTCGTTAATGTGCAGTCATATTCCACAGCCTACTCCACGCCACGCTAATCACACTTGGGCACAGCACAAGTTGGGCATCGCACAATGCATGGCTATTTGCATTAGAATGCAATGCCTGCAAGAATTATGACATGTCAGCACATGCGGCAAGCACCGCTGTATGTTAATTTATTTTGCTCTGCATGTAGACAAATTCAGAGGCATTTTTATTCATGCCCTCAAACAGGGATGCCCATCTCTGAAAGGACCTCAGGACTCCAACGAGATTTGGAAACCCCAGCCCTCTAACCCCCCCCAGCCCCCCCCCCCCCCTCACCCCCACCCCCTGCCCCATAGCCCCACACAAGATGCTGATCCAGCGGCCCTTGGCAAAAGTGTTCTTGTGAGCCCCATCGTACTGCCATCAGCACACTCCCTCCCCCTCAACATCCTTTCCTTTCCTCTCCCCTCCCAGACAAAGAAGGCATCCCTCCTTTCCTTCTTCCTCTGCACTCCTATGTGTGTGGAGGCTGAGAGCGTCCCCATTGTGTGGAGGACTAGTATAGGACTAGGACTAGTATAATCTGCAGCCCTCCTGACAGGATGGGAGGACGAGAGGCTCAGAGCCAGACAGAGGCTGCTGTAATGTTTGTCAGCTGAGCTCCACCTGGCTATCCGTCAGCAGCTGGCCGCAGGGTTACAAGGTCCACCAAACACAAACACTGCCCCCCACCACCACACACACACACCCCCCAACCCCCACCCACACACCTTAATCGGCCCGCTTTCAAGCAGCTCTCCTCCATTGTGGAGGATTCCTCTGGAGGTTTGCAGTTCGGAATCTGAATTCTCTTTCAAGTTCCCTGCTCCAACGCTCCAGGTCAGAGTTTGGCCTTTGTTTATACTCTGTCTCTCACCTCTCTCTTTCTTTCTCTCTCTCTTTCTCTCTCTCTCTCTCACGCTCTTTCACTCTCTCACACACACATACATACTGTACAAACTCACTTTCTCCCCCTTCTCTCTCTTGCTCTTTCTCTCTCTCTTAGCTTTGAAGTTATGATGCTCACCCTCCCCCCCCCCCCCCCATCTTTTCCTCTGATGGGAGAGGGAGGGGGAGAGAGAGAGAGCTGTGGGCTAAGCAGGATGTGCTAAAAGCAGCCTCATCTGCCTCTGGCCCAGACGCTCGCTCCCTCGGGGACCCGCGTGCTGCAAATCTGAACTGACACTGATGGCGCAACCGCGGGGACTCTCCCCTCTCGCCGTTTGAGCCTCGATCCAAACCGTCTGTCCGTCCTCCGATCTATCCTCCGCTCTCTGACAAATGCGTTATCTTTGCCTTGTCATTTTCTGCACTGCTTCCTTCCAGTTATATTAATCTTTTGGGAGAAACACATGCGAGAAACGCTGGCTTGCTGAATAAGTAATGGCTTTTTTTATGCATCATCCCTCCCCCTCTCTGTGTGGATCTCAATCCATCCATCTGCGAGACGTTCTTGAGCAAATAAATGAGCTGGTATGCAGAGGAGTGCTACAGGTTTCTTCAATAACTGAGTTTGTGGGCCAGGGAATGCTGGGAATGAATGTGAACCCAAATGCCTCTCGGCTGGCTCATCCAGCAGAACCTCTGGAGCAGACAATGCTTTTTACTTTTTTTATTTTTTACTTTCTTAATCACTTAAGGGAAATTTGTCTCTGCATTTATCCCATCCATTGGTTAGTGAATCACACATGAACCTTGGAGCAGTGGGCTGCCTGCCTGTGGCAGCAACCGGGGAGCATTGAGGGGTTAGGTGCCTCGCTCAATGGCACTTCAGCCATGACCTACTGGTTGGGGTTCGAACCGGCAACCTTTCAGTTTCGAGCCCGAAGCCCTAGCTAGTAGACCACAACTGCCCCAAGACCACAACTGCCCCAAGACCACAACTGCTCCAAGACCACAAATGCCCCAAGACCACTACTGCCCCAAGACCACAAATGCCCCCTTTTATATCCCTTTTAGCAGAGTCACAACCCAGAGAAAGGCAGCCCGATCTATTATGCAACTGCTGTGTCAAAGCAACAGTAATGTGATCAAAATTGAAGCTTGTTTTCTTTTAATGCAAGAAGACCCAATCTTCACATCAAAAAGCCAACAGGACTGGGAGCGGGAGGGGGGTAAAAAAGAGGAACACATGGTTTTTCCCCTAGTGTGCCTGAGGATCTCATTCTGGATTAGAAAAAATGCAAGAAAATCTGTTTTTAATCAGCGCAAGAGGAAGGAATGCTTTAGTGGCCACACTCCCCCATGCACACACCACACACACACACACACACACACACACACACACACACACACACACACACGCACACATACACACACACACAAAGATTTCCCCCCACACACCAACTCTCACATACAGAGTACATAACAGAACTGAGCTTATTCTCCATCTAAAGAATTCTGGGAGTGTGAGACCGGGTTTGATCACTCATTTGAACATTACATTAGCTTTACAACAGAGACAAAAGGCGTAAAGAAATGCACATGGATGCACATGTAGCAGACACAATGAGCTTTCTGTGCCTGTATGTATTTTAACACCCCTCTCTGCCAGGCCAGTGTAGACATAATGTGCCCTTGCTGGGCTTCTCCATCCGAGCGCTTCCTTACAGTATGTAAACAGACATTCTTTCATTAACACTATGACGGAGCGTTCTCATGACAGCCACCACCATGCATCCTAATGCCTTCTGCTTTTAAAGGCTCTTTTGTGAGATACTGGGCCTCCATTGTGTCATGGGTGTTGAAGCCCCCTGACATCCCCACTGTGTTTCCATAGGGACTATGATGTGGACCCAGATGGCCATATTGAATGGGAAGTACTCAGTGGACGATTCAGTCGCTGGGTTTCTCTCCAACAAGTGAGGGAGAGGGCTGCTTCCTCCATCCCCAGGAACTCTCTGGCTCTAAAAGAACTTCAGCCTCTTTCATGCCTGAACTGAATGATTGAAGCCTTTAGTGGTCTGTTTTTTTTTTTTAAAGGAAATCCATTGATTGCTTTTACTGACACTGTGAATTTATTTAATAGCTTTTTGCGTGATAATTTCATAAACAGATCTGTGAATGTGCAGAGCCCTGTATATTTTATCTGTATCGCTGACTCGTGAAAGCGTAAAATTGTCTATTATTTTAAGAATGAAGAATGCTAATTTGCTTTAATGACCTATATGCACATCTATTAACACCAAACCCTATATGCCCTTGAGCTGTAATGAAAGTGCTCATAGACTGTACAGTAGGATTGTATTTTAATAGGCTTAAAACACGGACAAGAGAGATTATTTCACATCTGATGTATTATGTAGATCATGGATTAAGCCTGTTTTTTTATACGCTGCCTATAAAGCAGCATGGATGTAGAGCTACACCAAAGTGATTTCCTGTCTATTGTGTTACAACTGCTCTTTGCTGTGCAGAGAGAGGGGGAGAGAGAGAGAAAGAGAGAGAGAGAGAGAGAGAGAGAGAGAGCGAGAGAGAGAGAGAGAGAGAGAGAGAGAGAGAAATGAAGAGAGAGTGTATGTATATAGAAACATCATGTGCCTGGTCTGTTGCTGGTGGAGATGAGATGTGTAGGCGGGTGGGACGTACTTCCCTCTCTGTCTCTACCCTACCTGCCTGCTGCCCACGTACCCACTATGGAGCCCTACACACGCCTCACCCACTATGGACCCCTACACACGCCTCACCCACTATGGAGCCCTACACACGCCTCACCCACTATGCACCCCTACACACGCCTCACCCACTATGCACCCCTACACACGCCTCACCCACTATGGACCCTTACACACGCCTCACCCACTATGGACCCCTACACACGCCTCACCCACTATGGACCCCTACACACGCCTCACCCACTATGGACCCCTACACACGCCTCACCTTCATTAGCTCACCCCACTCACCGCAGGAAAGCACACATCCAGTCAGCAGCCCACACTGACCCAATGACACCCACACCCATACACACACACACACACCCACACCCACACACTCACTTACACACACCCACACTCACTTACACACACACACACAGCCCTGGAACAGAATATCCAACATCGTGCTTAACTGAATGCTTTTTCTAGGCCATTAGGTCTGTTTACAAATAACCTGCTGACACTTACCATGTCATTATGTGAACGATATTCAACTGAGTTGTCTAAATGTTTCATCACTATTAGAAGTCACATTGTAATTATGGTGCAATATTAGCTGCTCCCATAACTACAGTGTTATTATGTCTGGTATATATATATTTTTTTTTTTTATTAGTATATTTTAGTCTGGTTATTTCTAACATTATATAGCATTACTCATTATAAATGGAAGTGTTCAATTCCATCCTGCCATTGGTTCTAATGATATTTACCAATCTAGTTGTTAGTTGCTCATCTTTAAAAGAGCTAGGCCAAAGAAAACAGGCGCTACTGGTGCCATTTAGACAATAGCTCTGCACCATGGCCTTTATGCTGTATAGAATGCAAACCAATTACAGGTCACAATTAGCCATTCACTGGCAATCATTGGTTAATTTACAAGTCATTACACCCATCCCATAATGTCTACACAGGCCAGTTGGGCTCTCCACATCCTGGCACTGTTGTCTCACACAGGAGGCTGCATATGCACTCTCAGAGTCGTGTCAGAAGCCAAGCTCACTTCACAGTGAGCTACTGATGGCGATTTGGGATCCCAAGGGACACTGCCACAGAGAGCTGGCAGCGAGAGAGAGAGAGAGAGAGGGAGAGAGAGAGCTAGTGTGAGAAAACAAAGATAAGCGGGGCAGAGATAACAGGCACGCTTAATGGCGCACAGCTGCTGCTGATCCCTGAAGTCTCAATGCACTCATTCAGCCGTCCAGACCCCCACAAAACAGGAAGCACATCCTCAGCAGAGACAAACTCCTCTGTCAACTCACGGAATCTCAGAGAGAGAGAGAGGGGCAGAGAGAGAGAGACAAAGAAAGAGGGGGAGACAGAGAGAGCAAGTGAGAGAGAGAGAGAGAGAGAGAGGGAGAGAGAAAGAGACAGAGAGAGGGAGAAAGAAACCCCACCCTCCCGTCTGTCTCATTTCCAGTTAGTTTTCTACTGTGGTGCACTCTCCTTGTCCATTGTCCTGACCCGTGCCTCATCACTGTGGACATAAATCTCTTTTGCGTGTGTACTCCATCTTGCTAAGGCAAATCCCATAGTGAATGCTCTGTGAGATGCAGACTTGATGTGAATGTTGGCAGGGCTACAGCATAAACATGCAGACTAGTAAACAAACACAGTACACACACAAGGACACCGACCACGTATGCATCATTTCACAGACATACAGACACATATGGAGCACACACTGCCAAGGATTTAGACATCCAAACACACATGCACAGACCCAGACATAACACACACATACACACAATACACACACACACACACACACACACACACACACACACACACACACACTGTCTGGTTTCATACAAACAAAAAGCTCTTCAGCTCTACATTTCTGAGCTGACTGAATGCATTTCATTACTTCTCCTATTCTTAAAAAAAAAATTAAGTCGTCTGTTCTCCACTGGCTGTGCCTTGTAATTAGGGTGATTGAGCAGCCTTGAATTCGCTTGAAGCTCGCAGATCCAGTTCCAATTTAATGCAGCTGCCTCCACTGCAGACTCGAAGGTAGACAATTGACCAGATGTCTAAATGATGCTTAATTAAGATTTTAAAGATTTTCCTGACTATCTTGCCCATGGCAAGGCATGGCTGCAAAACCACACAATTATCCAACTCTTCTTATGAATATGAATTGAGGACAAACCAGTATGGAATGCAGCCAACATCTGTGGCTAGGGATGTTGATATGTATTTCCCTGTTCATATCATTTATTTATTTGTGATTACAAACGTAATTAGCAATTTCTCTTGAAATTTACAGTGGCAAGGGATAGTTATTTGTTTAGCTCACAGTAATATATCTCATCCACTGTGTGTGTATGTGTGTGTGTGTGTGTGTGTGGGGGGGGTATTGTTGTCTGTGCCTCTGTCTCTAAGCAGCACACCCCCAGGGCCTCCGTACAGTCTGGAATGAGCATCCCAAACATCATAAATTGTGAGTGTCTGTCTGCCAGAGTCTGTCCCCCTGTTTACTAGAGCTTTTGCTTAACGACCCAATTGTTGTTTGAGTTTGTCCCACAACAACATTACGCCACAGCAGCAGCAGCAAAAAAAAGAAAAAAAAGAAAAAAAAAGAAAACCAAGCCTTGTTGTCTTTTTTTATTTCGAAGTGTCTAAGTGGCTGTCTCTCCCTCACTGTCTTCTCCACCTCCGTGTGGGTTCAGGGTGGAGGAGGGATGACATAAGTGTCATGTATTCAGCGCTGACCCCGGATCACTCCCATGGGCATGCTCAGTGTGGGTGGGTGGGCAAGGCTGGTGTCAGGACAAAACAATGGCGCACTCATGCTCTCCCACCACCCCTTTCATTCAGCAACCACTGGCATCTTTGGGAATCGACTACCAAGGCACACCAATGAGCTACTTAGCTATTTGGAGAACATTGTGCCCTTGGACTGTAAAAAAAAAGGGAATCACAAAAGAGATTTTTGTGGAACGATTTCTCCGATCACTGGGACTGTTGCCGCTCAGAGCCCTGCTAGCATGCTTAGTTTTATCCTGCATATCGTCTGGCCCCTGCTTGGCATTCGAAGGTGGCAGCCAAGCCTCCCTGAGCTGCTTAATGTCCGCGCTGCCCTTGGCCAGGCTGCCGTTAGCGGTGACCTTCTCTGTTTGCGGCCACTCGCTCGGGAGGCGTCTATTACGCCTCTCCCAAGAGCCTCTGCCTCCGTCTTCCTCCTTCTCCCTTTGTGTCTCTGTCTGTCTGTCTCTTTCCCTCGTGCCAGGCGGGAATCACTGCGGGTTACTCTGGGCAACGGTCGATGGAGGAACCGGGCTTTATTGCCTCAGTCGAATTATGCTGGCTGGCACTTTTTGGCGTCTACACTACAGGGTAAGGAGTGGGGAAGAGGGGGAAACGCTGACCGAGGCACGGGAGAATAATAGCGATTTATCTCCTCTGCTTCCTTCGGTGAGATGGATGGCAGCAGCTGGAAATGGCTAGGTGGTTCAGTGCCCTCTATACAGACACATGCCCACACATTAGACATTTGCTAAAAAAAATGCCTATCTAAATAACTAGTAACACCCACACACACACACACATATACACTTCTTGGCATACATATGCTCACTGTAGCATCAAAGACGCCCACACATCCTTCTGCTGATGCTCCTTTGTGTTTTGTATGCGCTAGGTTGCCTTTCGTACACCTGCCATCTTTAACTCCCGCTAACGACGGCATTCCCTCTCTTAGCCTCTGAGGTACCTGTCCCTCCCACACAGCCAGGCAACCAATGAGAACACACAGTCCAAGCACACGCTGACCCATGCTAATTTCCAGCACGTGTGCAAGTCTGCACAATAGATAAATAAATAAATAAATAAATAAGTAAATAAATAAGTAAATAAATAAATAAATAAATTGAAACAGTGTGGCTAGTGTGCAACAAAGCATCTTTCTGCACAGCACTCCTGCTGGGTTCAAGGTAACTGGCTCTTCACCAATGCCCCCAACCGCCCCCCCGCCCCCTGCACCATGCCCCGCCACCCGCCCACCGCCCCCCGCCCCCTGCTCCCTGCCCCACCCTCCACCTGGGCAGTGGAAGCATTGTTGGCCGCTAGGACTGGGCTTTCATTTCCTTCACTCTCAGCAGTTACACGCTCTAAATAAAGCCCTTCCCATGACGGCCCCGTGCATGACCTTAGCGGGGAGGATCAGATGCCCTTCAAATCCGTAGCTGTATCTCTCTCTCTCTCTCTCTCTCTCTCTCTCTCTGCACTCTCTCCTCCTTTGTCCTGAATTTACCTTCCCACCCCCCCTCCCCCTTACTCCCCACCCCCCCTCCCCCTTACTCCCCACACCTCCCTCAGTCTTCACTTTGACATTTGCCCGTGAATATAAATGTGCGCTCTGAGAGGCTCTCTCCGCCTTCCTGCAGTGCTGTCTCACATTAGCAAAAAAAAAAGGATTTTTCTAAGCATGGTATTTCAGAGCTGAACTGCAAATTGTCTCTGGGGGAAAAAACATATCTTGAAGGAATGGCCTTGATAAGGACATAACAACCGAAAGTATTGCAACACACAGAGAAAAACGAAGTCAAATGAAACTGTTTGCCATTGAGCATGACCACAGTCTGGTGTGTGTAAGTAGGCACACAAAGCCAACATAATGCTCAATAGATGGAAATATCTGTCAGAGTCCTGGGGCAGGAAATCCAGTTTTAGTCTGTCCAGCCTCTACCACCTGCCCAGCTGCACTCCTCTGTCAGACAAACACACACACACACACACACACACACACACACACAGAATAAAACGGCTCACTTTAAGAACTAACTTAGCCACAAAGAGCTAAAGGGATTACTAGTCTGGGGGCTGCTATAGTGTGACCTAAGCCTGGGCCTTTTAACGGTGGCTAATTGTAGTTCCTCGGGTCATTCCTCATTTCTGAGGGGATCCTTTGTGTGGGGCTGTGGCAGAGACTGGCTGCATCATTTGTCATGTGGAATAATTTGACAGAGGTCCTTTTCATTTCTTCATATCGGTTCTGTGCCTCACCATAGGCGAAGAGGCAGGAAGTGGGCAAACACTGAGAGAAGAGAACAACTGGAAGGATGCACTTATACACTGATATATGCACTGATGCACTCTCTCTCTCTCTTTCTCTCTCTGTCTCTCTCTCTCTTTCTCTCACACCCCTCAAGGCACAATGCAAGTTCATGCAAAGTGCTCGGCCTCAGTAGTGCTCCCCAAAGCCCCCCCCCCTCCTTTGCCCCTATCAGCAAAAACCCATATGCCCCCCACACTCACAACCAACCCCCCCCCCCCCCCCCCCCAAGGACAAACAGTGTCAATCAGCAACCCTGCCCTATCTACCCCGGCCCCAGTTCCTGTGCGTCCTGCCTCTGCCTCCAATGGTCGACTCCCCGGGCGTGACCTGCAGCTGTGCCTCCCTCCCGCCCTGGGGCCCAGCCACAGATAAAAGGTGAGGACTGGGAGACGACAGGTACAGCCCCACACTAATATTCCGCAGCTGCACAGCAAAGAGATTATGTTACGGTCAAACTCTTACCTGCAAACCAAACAACTCTTTTCATATACAGTATTATAGACAGTGATCTGTACACTGAATTACTGTGTCTTGTTAAGACTTAGGTCCTAACACGTGATGCTGCCAGTGTCACAGAAAGAGCTGAGAAGAGGATGCTGGGAAGAGTGTCTGAGGCCTGGGCTGGCTGTGCTGTGTTGCACTGTAATCCTATTATGAAGCTGGATGAAGCCTGGTCCATATTATCCTGTATGGTGAATCACAGCAACATGCTGAAATAAGCACTCGTGGAGAGGCACTGAGAGAATCTATTTTGGGTCTGTCAGAAAGGCTTCGCACAGGAGCGGCACACTGACATCACAGTGAGTGTCTGTTCTGTGCCCCTCATCATATTTCATTAAAATGATGACTGCTAACTGCTAGCTCTCAGCCCCTGGCACACACCAGTCACTATACACCTATGCCATACGAAATCACACACACACACACACACTCACACACACACATGCTTAGGACACACATACTCAGGACACACATGCTGGAGGTAAAGTGGGGTATTAATGGCAGCCAACCCACTGGTGTAGCAAATGAAACCCTCTCAACCCCAGCCTACACTGCTCACACTTCATCCTCTCCATGACACACACACACACACACACACACACACACACATATACCACCACCACGCTCTCAGAACACACCCAAGCAGCACAAGTTGCACTTGCACCCGCATTCGGGCGTCTCAAAAGCACAACTTGGCCCCACATGCAGGACGCCGCAGGATTAAAGGCTTCGTGTAGTAATCAGAGAGGAGTTAAAGCCGCAGTCCTGATGATGGCGGACTTAAATCAGACCCGTCCCACTGCCCCGCAGACCGCCAGCAACCACAAACAAACACACACACACACACACACACACACACACACACACACAGATAGACGGTCCACCTGTGCCGGCACACCGCCGCCTATCCATCCCCAATGAAACACACACACGAACACACACACACAAAGACTTTCGTAACTCTGACGCAGTGCCAGCCACATGCAGTCTCTCGTCCTTCCCCAGCCCCTGTTCTTACCTTTGTGACAGTCATGCAGAGGCAGTGGGAGAGGAGCCGGCTTGTGTCCCCTTAAGACAGAGTGCGGAGTTACCGCGCCGTGTGCAGGTCTTTCCAGTGATAGAGAGATTTAGAAGAGGAGGGATAGACAGAGAGACAGAGCGTGAGGGAGGGAGAAAGAGACAGAGAGAGAGAGAGAGAGAGAGAAAGAGGGAGGGCCAGGATACTCTCTTGCAGTAAGTGAGGGAGCCAATTGCTGCAGCTCGCTGCTGTCGCGCCTGCTGCTGCTGCTGCTGCTGCTGCTGGGGCTGCTGCTGCTCTAGACGAGTGGTGCAGTGAAGTAATCGGTGTGCCTGGTTACTACAACAGGAGCCGTCGCACAGTGCTGCTAGGATCGCTTCCTCCTCCTCCTCCTCCCTCTCCTCCTCCTACTCCTGCTGTCAGTAGCTCCACATACGCATGCACGCACATGCACCCACTCACACACAAACACACACACCAACACACACACACACACACACACTAAACTCACACCCACTCTGGCAGGCTGCTGCCTCCACCACTCCTCCCCTCCCCTCCCCTCCCCTCCTCTCGCCTCCTCCTCCTGCCAATCTGATTACAGGGTGGTCTAACGGTGCTTATTGATGCATATGGCAGTGAGGCAGCACTGCCGACCGCAAGGGCGTGAAGCCCCGCGAGGCACTCAGACACAAACAACCACAGCGTACTTTACTGTCCCCTGCCCCTCTACTGCCCAGGGCTTTTTGGCTAAAGGGGAGTATTTGCCTATGTAGATTACAAAACAAATCTGTGTTGAGTCTACAACTTAACAAATTCATGTTTTTAAGTTAAACTGTAAAAAGATAATCATTAAAGACATATATATTAGATATTATGTCTTTATATATTATATTATACATAGATATTTAGTTTTAAAAAGCTATAAATCATCGAATTAATTCCTCCTTCTCTGCACTCCTCAGAGACTTCATGATTTATGTTATAAATTGTATTTTACTGATATGTGTTTATTGTATTTGGGTGTATGTGTTTTTGTGTGTGTGTGTGTGTGTGTGTGTGTGTGTGTGTGTGTGTGTGTGTGTGTGTGTGTGTGTGACAGACAGTGTAAAGGTCTCACTTCAGTGCTGGAAAGGAAGGTCATTTTTAGCAGGATATCCTGTAAGTCATAGCGACCCTTCCTCAAGGTCCTGGGTTGGGAGCACAATAGCCACCATCTGGAGATAAGCACATAATCAAAAACACAAATGATAATAAAATTCTGAATTATTACTACTTTATCGGAATTTATACTATGCGATTTTTAAGGTTGATATTGTTTCCTAGAAGACAAGAATATGAATACATTTCAGCCTAAAATCACAGCATGTTTATGTCTGGGTTACAATTGGCATTCCTCACTGGTATATGGATATGTGTCATATATGGATATGGATATGGTAGTAGCACTCATAACCACTTATCTAATCTAACTAATATATATATATACATATATACATATAGCATATAATCACATCTGGAATCTTGTTTTACAAGTAACTATAGTGTACTTGGCTCAAAATAAGTAATTTGTATTTTTTTAATTACTGGTGTGACCCATAACAAAAGAAAAGTTAATTGGGAAGTTCTGGCTCAATATGACATAAAGAAATTCCAATTTGTGATTGTGTTGATTACAAAACAAATATTATTCTTTCCTTGAGATCTGAAATGTATAAAAGATCCGATATCACTACACTAGTTTATCCAAACAAAACAGCACACAGTCACCACCAAGTCTGTGAAACAAATGGAATCTTTTGTAATGACCTTGTCTGATTGTGGAATGTCAAGTCAGCCATGTTATTTGGCAAATCTGGCACTGCACAGTCCTTATCAGTGACTGGAATTTAAATAGATATTTAACAATTTAAGTGCTATTTTGTACAACCCTGTCTGGACAGGATCACAAAGCCCAAATTATATTCATGTCCTTATATTTGATTCATGTTGATAAATAATATATATATAATATACCTAAACAAGACTCTGTTCTCACATCTTCCTTACTGTTTTCCCATTTATTGCACATACTCTCACGTGCAAGCTGAGATGGGCTAAATAAGGTAAGGTGAACTTAACAATAGGATTATTGTCTTTTTAATTAAATAATAAAAAAAAACACTTACAAAGAGTGGACTGTTATAAGACATAACACTGAATGTTAATTTTTAAACACAGCCTTTTGAGACAAAGAGGATAGTAGTTACTTTCCGTGAGGGGGGCTAAATGGGCAGCGGGTATATTATGACCAGTTTTATTCTTCAATCGAATAAAAAGAATCCATAGTTTTTGAAACACATCTGTGCTTGAACAATGCAATTTTGCTAATGTGCACTGCTATTGGAAGATCACCAACTGGCCATCCGTGTTACCCACACACAGTCTGTGATTTCATCAGACATTGGTAAAATATATTTAGGATGGTATTGCCCTCTTGTGGTCATTTGTTGTGTTGCATCCTCCAACATCAGGAAAAAAAATGAGTAAAGAAAGAATTTCTGAGGCACATAAATTACCAACTTAGACACATACGCACATAAACACACCTTTGTGTCACAAGTGGGTCTTATTTAAGTTGGCCTTAACAGTCAGACTCAAACATTTCAGAACAGTCGGTGTATTTGAAGCCAATCTCATTGTCAATCTCATTTTCAGAGCCAAACCAAATGTGCTTTTAATGAGGCTAAACAACTGCAGCCAGTCTGTTCCCATTAAGCCTGAAAAGATGACAGACAGATAGCTCAGATAACGAGCCCCTTGATGTTCAAAAATGCTCTTATTACCTAGAGACTGTCAGATGCCTTTCAGAATTCACCACAGATAACAAAGCAGACAGATTATGAAGACTGTGGCTCCATGCCTTTGCATCAGCCTTTTGAAACAGGAGGGCCTCTCCAAACTACAGACTGGCAGACTGTGTAAGCTAAAGAATGAAAATGCCGCTATGCACGAAGGATGAAAGTATAATTACGAAGTATATAAACAGCTTCTGGAATGGATTCCACGGCAAAGGTCACATTCGGTACAGTGTAGCGTAATGCGAGTTTGTTTATGTCCTTTGCATTACGGCCAGTTAAAATATCATAAGATTGCAATAACAGCTCAAGGGGTCATTCCTCCCTGTTGCTGGCTTTCTCTTTTCCCCGTGTCCCGTCAACAGGAGGCAGTCTTCCACTCCTCCACTGTCTGCACAGACTTGGATAAACACACGCACATGGCTCTCCACACAAAGTCACCCCATCCACCCCCAACATCACCACCATCATCCTGCCCCCATCCCAACCAACACCAGTGAACCACAAAATCCCTCCCCAACAGAAAACGTTACTCTGGTGGAACTTTTAATGCGTCGCTCTCCGGTTACGGCTCTCCCGTGCGCACGGCACAGCGCTCCAGCCGGCCGCAGTCTGCACACACAAACCACTTCCTCCAGCGGGGGGAAAAGAGTCCGGGGCTGAGGCTGAGGAAAGATAGATGGGACCCTGAACAGGAGGAGGAGGAGGAGGTGGTTACAGACGAGCAGGGCAGGTTTACTCAGCAACTTCCAACGCCATCCGAACAGAACACATCTGAGACTTGTCACACTCGGTGGCGTTGCCTCACGTGCTGAATCTGTTACACATTCCCCCTCAAATGGGCCTCTTGTCTATTTTTATAAGCGCAGGACGAGGAAGAGTGTGAGTAACAAAGTCTCAGACAGACAGAGAGAATGAGAGTGAGACAGAGAGAGGGAAAGAGAAAGGGAAAAGGGGGGATGGAGCATAGAGTTTACTCTCCACACAACTGCATACTTCCAGTCTGGCCTTTTTGTAGGAGATTTTTCCAGTGTGTCTCCCGTCGCGTTTGCGTTGGTTTCCCATTATAGCACTCCCGCTCCGGCTCCTGCGCCCTCTGTCAGGACATTCTCACACGCTTTTATTATTTCACCTGCTGGTCATAGAGGGGCTGATTTACGCCTGTTTTCCATGGAAAAAAGACCCTGTGTGACTCAGTGCTCTCACCTCTGACGGCTTGCGATGCGGAATGATACATTAAGTATTGCGTTCCACATGTGGCATTTTCCCCCTCTCTTGAAAGCCATTACTCTCTTTAACCTTGTCATGGTCTCGCATGGCCCAGACAGACAACACTCTTGTGGAGTAACGGAGGCTCTAAGAAGCACAAACGGTGACGGCCAAACCGTCTGTGTAGAAGTTAAACATTCTTGGGATGCATTCAGCGATGAGTGATACCTGGTCAAGCATGAATTTACCTGACCAGGTATGAACTTTCATTCAGTATTTATCTATGAGAGTGCCAGACTCAGGCCCACTTTATATGCAAATAGAGGATGTCTGGAAAACAGCGTTACATTCACATTCAAGAAATGACGGTACAGTGTTACATGTGGTAGCACTTAAGAAGTTAAGAACACTCCCTTTAATGGAACAGCAGAGAAGGATCAAGAGCTTGCCTCGAGTGATCTGTCAAAGAAAAACATTAACCAATGACAATTCACCAATGGGCCTTTAACAGGATATATTGCGGTAATATGTTGCCATCTCAATATTGTAGTCTGAGCCAAGACAGACAACAGAGACACCAGAGCTTTTTCTTGACATGAGGAGTAGGGATAAAGAATGCGCACGAAGAGCATACTGTTTTTACATATGGATTTCCACAATTACAATCATTAGCACTTGAGACAGGACCATTGTGTGTTGTTAATGTGTCCCTGTATAATGTCATGCTGTCAAAATATGTCCTCAATATCCCCGGGCTATGCATCTCCTGATCACCTGACCTTTTTCAATCAGTAACAATGCCGTTGTTTATCATAAACATTCTAGACCAAAAATTCATGCACACGCACGTCTCTGTTTACAACAGAGCCTTCGCTGTTGGTGGGCTTTGAGCTGGGCTTTCATGTGGGATTCCTTCCATCTGGGTTGAGCACTGGCAAAAACAGTCGGCCTCAGACTCACTTTATCTATCTCGTGGCTGGCCGGCCTGGGTCCCGGCCTCAAAGGGACGCGGGAGCCAGTGCTAAGTCCTCCTCTCTTGCTTCAATTAGGGGCCACTTCTGCCACTGCTGACACAGCTCACGGTCCATCCTCAAGTTCTCACTCCAAAGCTTTCCATTAACAAGCCAGAGCTCACCGTAAAGGCTGGAATCCCACTGAACCTCAAGGAAATACCACTGGAACAGCTGTTCTCCAAAGCCATTGATCTAAATGCTCTGCAAGATCCCCTTGATCTCAGACAAACAAAGGTGTGTTTTTTGTTTTCCTCTGCTGGCATTACATACAATGCCAGATGAGATATTTGCTGCATGTAGAGACCTTCACTCTTCGAGGGGTGCCCATCTTTGCATTCTGCATGGCGCTTGGTCATAGTTTCCAGTCCTGAACTTAAACACCATCTGTGCACCCCGCTTTACGTTCTCTCCGCAATAATTATGTCTGATTGGTCCTTTAATGAACTGCAGGTTCTGATTGTCTGAGCACTGCCAGCTGTTAAGCAAACACTTGCTGTCGCAATATGTGTCTGTGTGCTGACTGACAGTAACCAAGACTGCATATTTTCTTCAGCTACAGTTCACTTTTTGTAATTTGCAGTAAGGTTGAAGTATATTTCAAGTCTTAAATAAAAAAGACATTACAATATAGATTGCCTTAACATCAAATAGACAGGGAAACCATGGTGGGTTGAAGTGCAGTTCAGGAGATCTGTAGATTATCTGTAGAAGTTATTTGCATCAGGAATACACATTCAGAGTAATTAAGCTTAGCAAGATGTCCTATAGACCACAAAGATTAATGCGCATTTGAAGTCTTACCATGTGAGGATTTCTTATTTGAATAACTAAAATGTGCATAAAACAGCTGGACGGAAACCTAGTTATTGTCAAGTCTGTTCATAGCAATGGATCTTTGATCTTTTTAAGATGAAATAAGGGACAGATGTGTTCAATGATGGTACATACAAATGGTAGACATGAATAAATGTTACTGCCAGGAAGTCAATAATGCACTGTGATGCACTTGCTTTCTCAGATGTAACCATTTTAATTACTGACAGACAAAACTCATGTCAATATTTATTGTTCTAAAGTCTCATAAATCCATTTAAACTATTTTGGTTAAATAATTCTCATTGTGCAACATGGGCGCAAACTCTAAGCAAATGTGTAATTTAGGCCAAAAAAGGCAAGGGTGTCACTAGGATTGTCAGAAAATCAAGACAGAGATTGATTTGATTAGATAGCAGTTGGGCAGCCAGAATTGCATTTGGCTGTGCCTGACAAACATCTATATACATTTTACTTAATGTACAGTTTAGTCTTTGTCGGTCATAAAATACATCAGATCATTTTTTAGAGACAGAAAGACAATTTGTTTTTTAACCTGACAGATAAATGTTAATTCCACAATTTATACACTGAAAAGTATTTTTGATGGATAAGTTTTATCTCATGGGCCCTATCATGCCGCGGCGCACTGTGCATTCGCGGCGTGCGCATGGTGTCATTACTATTCTGTGCCAGCGCACCGAATAGTGCCTAGATAGCAGATCACGGGTGTGTCAGCGAAAAGAAGAGGTGTGGTCTGGCGCAAAGTGTGCCAGATGCTATTATCAGGACGCAAAAATTAAATCCGCCAGTGACCAACAAAACCCTGGTCTGTCGTCAGTTGCGCATTGCTGAAAAGTTGTTTTTTGGGCGCACAACGCTTTGGCATATAACGAGAGGGATCCTCCTCTTGATGAGTCGCTGTTAGGGGGCGATAGCTATCCACTAAATGCATGGTTATTAACACATCATGCCAACAACAGGGCTTAAAACGTCTTCAAGCTCCAAAAGTGCTACGTGCAACGACATAAACACTAATACATATTTTACAATAATGCATTTATTGAGCAATCAGTTTTTTAATAAACATACACACATTGTTCATAACCAAAGGGAACACACATTGTTCATAACCAAAGGGAAACAGTAAGTGTAAAAAACAGACTTAAATATCCATCCCGGAAGATTAACTGCTCATGCACGAGCAGATCGGTCTTCAAAGAAAAACGCTCCTGATGGGAAACACGCCATCGTAATAGCAACAAGCCATGGACAAAGCGCGGCTGGCTTTTATAGGGAATTAGAGTATAAACTCTGATTGGTTTATTGCATGTTACGTCCCGAACACACCTATGATTAATTAGGTAACTTATGACCAACCCTTTTGAACCATGCGCCAGGCGCAATGTTCACTTTTCCCGTCGTCAAAATAGCATATTGTCTCGGGAACGCCCCCAAAGCAACTTGCGCGACAGACTTTAGACAATGGGCATATGATCGTGAAAATAGAGCCCCATGTCTTTAAAGATTCTGTTTAGTATTGTGGTCTATAGTCTGGTCTGGAGTCTCTAACTACAATAGCTGAGGAGGACCCTGTGCAGGCTGCACTCTATACTGGACTACGACCGCTACCCCCTACACACCATCTTCATTAATCAGAGGAGTTTGATCAGCAACAGACTCCGGTCCCTCTCCTGCAGGACAGGTCCTTTGTCCCCAGGGCCATACAGCTGTATAACAGCACACAGAAGGAGCTGAGTATTATGGACTGGAGTGCTTGAGCCCACACACACACTCACACTCATATGCTGTCCCTGGTGGTGACTACTATACTACTGTGGACAACAATATACTGCACTACCCTGATAACTACTGCACTAAAGGACTCTTCTATAACACTGGACAATTTTACTGGGACAAAATGAAATCTATCTACTTGAACTACCACAAAGCATAACTTATCACGACACTTATCACTCTACTTCGTGGACTTCTTATTATCATTACCCTTTTTTGTTCTCCTCCCCTCAGTTCAGTGAATGTTGTATGAATGCAGATGTGTGCAATATGTTTGATCTGTTTTTGCTATGTGTATTATGTGTATGCTGCTGGACACCTTAATTTCCTTTGGGATCAATAAAGTAACTCTGCTCTACTATAACGGGTAGGAACTAGGTCGTTTGCTGATTTTCACCACCCCCCTCTTTATTGTAGCACAATTCCATCATTAAATTGTATGTAAAGTAATACTCCTTTTAAATTCTTTTTCCAGATGGTAGTTAAATAAGTAAAAAGAATGAAAAGATACATTTGCTTTCCATGGTAGCACACTACTGCCTTTCCATTGCATGGCAAAACATTGATTCCTCTTCATTTCAACATGTGCCATTTGCAGTACCAGTTAAAACAACACATTGTGGCAATAGTGTTTTCATTTTCCCCAAATGCTGTGTTTGCATTTCAAGATGGCATGGGCATGTGGCATTTTAATAGACTAGGCCCTACATTCAAGAGAAATTTTGGCAATTTGTTACAGGTTTTCCCATAAAGCAACAAACGCTGCTGTACAGTAAGGCCAGTGTAGCTATTATTCTGTAAAAAAAAATTGCGTCATTATGCTGGACAACTCACTTTATCCTACTTTCAAACATTATTTGGTGGTTTGACAGTGTAATGGTTAGAAATCATGCCACTGGCATTTGTTGTACAAACTGCCTCCCTAATGCACTCAGTCCAGCAGGACAGACACACAGTAGCTCCTTCTCAGCTACTGCACCTGGAGCCCTTTCTCAAAGCATGATGCTGATGTGATTACATAATGCAAGATTTCCAGCTTTTGTTTTCTGTTCTACTGAAAACCTAGTCTCAAAATTGTGTTTATGCCATTCTCCCTGAAGCAACTCGCCATGTGTGTTTAGTCAACGCAGTCTTAAATAGGCTACTGCCTGAAAATAACCTTCAAATTGACAAGTTGCCTGACGTTGGACAGTTGCTAGGAAAGTTTTCAGAGAAAACCTGATTATCTAGACCGATGGGCCATGACTCTTTGAATGGCACTCCATTTAGTTAAAGTGTGACAGGTATGTTTATCTACAGACAAAGGTGCCAGCCACACTGCCACATGTTCCCTTCTACCTGGAGGCGTTTGGAGGGGGGCCTGCTCGTAAATCACTGTGTCATAACTAAATAGTAGAGCTGAGCTTCTCAGCTGGTGTTTCCAACCAAAAAAACAAATTCCACCCCGAACCCCGAACTCTGTTTGGCAGAGCCAGAACAGGAGTCTGCCAGCCACATTTTATGGTCTTTCTTTAAAGGTGCTTGTGTTGTCCTTTCCAAGCCACCACCCCCCCACCCTTTCTCTTTCTAGTTTAGGAAACAAGTTTTTCCACCTTTTCCGTCTGTGTCATTGATTATGTGTATGTCTGTGCTTAGTCCCTGACATTTCTGCAATGGTTGTGGTGTAAGAGACACAAGTCTAGAAAAGTGGTGTTATCAGGTTTTCATCCACACCTCTGTCAGAATGTGAAAATCATTACATGCGCTAAAAGTAGAAATGCCTGCTGGAGAAATACAAAAATACCATGCAGCTTTCGAAGCTTGTACAATCCAAATCCATATAATATGTATTTGTTATCAAATTCACACAATACAATCGTTAAATCATAATTAAATGCTTAAAAATTTGATGTGAACGCATGACTTGCATTTTTTGGCTTTGATACACATATGTTCATTTGTTGTTCTTTTCCTTATGCAATGCTGCTATATTGCAGCTTTGAGTGACGTCCATGTTCTGTAGTTGCTTTTTAAAGCTATTAGGCCTATTGTTTCGCTTTGCCGCTTCAATGCTGCTTTCATGTTTTTAAAGTATAAGAAAACCTGGCATGCTATGAAAGCATGTTGTGAGGGTAAACAGTCGGATCTGACGACTTTGTTTACAAAGTTTGCTTCCTTTTCAACAAATGAACATCATGTCCTTCTTTCCCACTCTGACGTCAAAGTGGTATGGACTGTTGTTTGAAATTAGACATTCCCTGGAGCTTCACCCTAAACTGTACACTCAGATCTGTTATCACATATGACAGTAGATGTTCGGGATGTATTTATTGGACTACTTATCTTATTTCTAAAGATGACTTTTACTTTCATTACTGATTGTATTAAATATGTTATTTAGCTTCACAGGAAATTGTTGGTTGACAGTTTTAACTTCTCTATTCGTCATGATTTTACTTTGTAGTAACTTTTTTTGTCTTACTCTTACAATTTGCTGTACGGAGACAGTGTCAATATAACTAATTATAGCTATATTATAACTCATCTGTATAATATGAAAGAGATAGTCAATGATGGTTAAAAACATGAATGACCCCATGCAGAGATGTACCATATTACACTGTGCAAATGTCTTTCTCTTCACTGCAGAATGCAATACGTAACCTCTTCATGCAATGCATCTCATAAGACAGCTAGAGAAACTTTGCTCGCCATTTGAGTGCCCAACTTAAAATAAATAATTGGGAGTCTATTGAAAGCTAATAATTACATGCAGAAAATTACAGACTTTGCGGTTTTCCAAGAAGATGTATGAGAGAAAAGAATGTAGCTGTTTAAAATCTTTTCCCTCGTCATATTTTTCCATGACTTTGAGCACAAACGTAAGCAGGGGCTTAGGGGAACTGCAGTACATGTTCCCTCTTAAGGCATGAAGAAACACAGGAGCTGACTTCAGACCTAAAGTCGACCATGATGTTTTTGCAGAAGGACAACTGATCTACACTTCCCCCCTGGCTTCAGTGATATAAAGTGATATAAAGTTAGGCTCAGGCTATTGTTTACAATGTGGTGTGCGAGTCCCTCTCGGGATGAGGAGATATTGGCACTTTGACATACGGTTTCTGTTAGCGGGGTACCATTTTTTTGGTGCTGGTTTTATTTATGATACATGTGTTGGGTCATTTTTTCATTGGGCCATTGTTATTGTTTGGTGTGGTAGCTTTTGTGATCATTTGTTCAGATCTCAGTTGGGCATCAGTGCTATTGTGCAACTGTGTGTCGGCATGTATTGTGTGTGTGTGTGTGTGTGTGTGTGTGTGTGTGTTTGGTTTGTATTGTGCGTGTGTGTGTGTGGAGTTAACTGCGGCAGCACTAACTGTGTGCCATACTCAGTCTGTGGTGTGTGGTTTCATTTTCCACATTACTCTATCGCGCTGTGATGCTACTGGCATATGAGGGCTGCGCGATCGCCTGCCAGATATCTGGAAAAGTAAGAATGACTCACCCTGCCGACTAGACCATTTCTTGCTTTTCTAATATTTATACTAGCGTCCTCTACCATTTTTCACATTATAATGTGAATGAGGTTTCCACTGGTACCAGCCCTCAAACAATTAAAGGCTGCCCCACTGATCACTGAAGCTGAGAGTGACCACACTAAAATATGCGCATACACTAACTAGAGCTGAGCCGCGAGCTGGGAGCATGTGCTGGTAAATGCCCTGGCGAACAGTCTGAGTCATGGAGTCCGTCCACCGAAATTGTTAATGACCCCTGCCTTTCTTGGGGTTTACGGCTCCTCTGACAATTCAACACATGGCCAAATCCAGCGTGTGTGTGGACCTCCATGACAGAGCCTGTCATTGTGGATGCAACTGCTGAATTACATGCCGCCCGGTGCGGTCAGTGCGTTCAATTAAAATTTAGGAGCCAGTGAGTAATTTGTGCGGTTTCATGCTAGTTGGATATGGTAAGCAAAGCTGCGGGGCTCTTTCCATCGGTGGTTAATTACACTAAGAAGGTAGATCAGTCTCTGATGGACTTTTAAAATAGTTTATCTTCGCCGGGTAGGCCAGGAGAAAGTTGGCATGCGGCCACTGGTTCATGGGAGTCGTGGTAGCTTGTAATAGCAGGAAAGAATGCATCATTGTTTTCACTGCCTGCTTTTTGTTTTGTTTTTTTAAGAGAAGAGTGTTTGTCATATTGCCATCACACAGAGAATATAAATGAGCCTGATCTCACAGACTTCCGTGAAATGACCATGGGCCCTCTTAATTCAAAATCTGTGGTGGACGGACCAGAATTGCCTAAAATTCCTTGACTGTCCCACAGAACATTGATACCAATGTTAAGTCAATGACAGGCTGGATATGCTAATAAGGAAGCTACATAAACAGAATCAAACTGAATGATTATTACAACATAACAATACAGTTGGCATGGCATCAGCCATGCTGAAAAAGTTGACCTAAATATTTAAAATGTTACTTTTGCAAATTAGAAAGATTTCTAAAAACTGTGTGATGTGACCACAGAAGTTAATCCGATGCAAGTCAATAGCGCACATTCAGGTTGACACACGGATCATTGCAATGTCTGCGTTTACACAATCAACATTGGTTTTTAATTTAGAAACATAACATGATGTCATGCCAACTGTATTTCTCTGTTGTAATGATCATTCAGTTTGATTGTTCGCTGGCTGAATTTTAACTAAAAAAATAGTCACAGCAATTAATTCAATGTCTTAATTCCAATGGCTCCCCTAAACCCAAACCCTGAAACCTCAAAGACTTAACTGGTACGACTGGGTTTAATGACTGGTTGAATAACATGTCATTGGATAGATGACGAGCCAAGTACATCGACTACAACAAAGACAAAGAGCCAGACCCAGACCAGAAGAGTATAGACTTTAGCAATATAAGAAAAGCAAGAAATGTGAAGCAAATTCATTGTTGGGTAAGACCGTACCACTGAGTAGACCTACCAAGCTTTTCTGTGTGCAAGTTGCTGTTTAAATGTACTCAGCATTAACTTCAACTCTGCAGATGTAGCCTTATCCAAACTCTGATTTCTGTAACTCTGCGGTTGTAGCCTTATCCCATTTTCATGAACAATGTGCCTCAAAATAAATAAAAAATAATAATAAAAAAAAACATTTTAATAGGAAGTAAAACGTAAGGCTGTTGTACTCTCCAGCTGTGGGACATGACAGTTGTTTAAGGAGCCGTGTTTAAATTTAATCTGTTCCCGCCTGTAGCTTGCAAAGTTTAAGCCGTATAGGCTGATCTGTCATTTTAGTGGCCTGATATTTAACCTAATGTGTCCTGATTCTGCAGATGAAGAGGTAATCCACTTTCACATATGGACTCATCTCATTAAAACACAGACATCTTGTGTTTTGTCATTTTTTCCATTGTTGTTTCCTTAGGTCAAACAAATAAACAAACACCTAGATAACATAAGATGGCACATAACAGCCTAGTAGTCTTGCAGGCAGGCAGATCTTGTGGTAGTACTGCTCGTGACGATGCTGCTACAGTGAGCCGCCATGCTTTGTTGCCACCAATAAACTGTGCTGCATTTTTTAAGTCTTCAGAGAATCTGATATGGACTGTAAGTGATAACGGCCAGCGAGGTGACCAGTTCCGTGGAAATAATGGCCAGGTCATTATTTGTGTGGCTTGTAATAACATGAAAAGAATGCAGCATTTGTTTCCACTGTCTGCTTTTTACTTTTTTTTAGGAGAAGAGTGTTTGTCATATTACCATCACACAGAGAATATAAACAAGCCTGATCTCACAGAATTCTGTGAAATGGAGTTGCATCGGAACTGGTCACCTCGAAGGTGGTTATCCCTTTTATCTCCTGTCTGTATTTATGATCTAATTTTATATGCATAAACTACCAAAATAAATAGTTCATTTGCTACTTTGTAGCATCCATTAAGAAAAAGTAGAAAACCATTAATTTGGCTATGAGAGTTGTCATGGTTATGATTCTTAAGCGCATTAATATAGAACGGTGATTCAATTTTTTGAGATGTACTTCAAAAGTTATACAAAGTTAATTCCCACTTCATTAGCCAATCATAAAAGAGATTTCTATTGTGAAGGGAGATATGATTATTTAGTGTTGCAAGCGTGATTCAAAGCTTTTGGTGCCACATCAAAAAGTAGCATTGTCTGATAATACCAGGTTGCCAAGTACTAGAGTCGCAGCCATACTAGGCCATACTAGGCCATACTAGGCCATACTAATGGCCATTTCTTTAGTAATGTCTGGTGTGGATGGAAAATAGTGTGGAAGGTGCAGTTACATTCACACAACCTCACAGTGCCAAAAAGCCACTACTTAAAGCTGTAGGATATAATATAATGCATGAGCCTTCATTCCAATGGAAAATGGCAGCTGGCCAAGTGCTCATTCACTCTGGCAAGGAGACCACAAAAAAGCTGTACATTCTTGATGTCATCTTCCAACAAACATCAGTTGACAAACAGCTTCCAGAGCTAACTGTCAGGAATTGGTCAGACCGGTTTTGGTTATGAAGTAAAGGCAACGCTCTCATCTCCCCTCTGTGGCTCCTATGAGGTTGAGAGAGTCCAAGATGGCGGTGCGCACGGACGCATACACACCACTTAGGAAAAGGACAAAGCCCACCACAATACCATTACCACATTGTCTGATGACACCCTGGCCCAGCTGCAGGACTGCTTCACCCTTACAGAGTGGAGTGTCTTTGAACACGACGGCCTATAGACTCACACAGATGCAGTGTCTAAGTTACATCACACACTGCATGGACACCGTCTCCACGGAAAAGTGGGTCGATGTCTACCCTAACCACAAACCCTGGATGATGGGTACGGTTCAGTCACTGCTAAAAGCTTGCATCAGCATTCAGCATTGCATTCAGTCACTGCTAAAAAAAAAAAACCTCTGCATACCAATCGGGGCACCGGGCCATGTACAGCAGAGCAAGGGCAGACCTGAAAAGGGGCATCAGAGAAGCAAAACTAGCCTATGCAAATAAGCTGTTGGATCACCTCTCAGACGACAACCCCAGACAACTGTCCATAACCTCATCTGTGCACATCTACAGTATCTCCTTGTATGTTCCCTCTTCCACTGTTCCACCGTAATTTCACACGGTATTATCCGCATACTACTGCACTATGACTCTAAAATCCTTGAATACTTGAATGCCTGCTGCCAGTGATTATACCGGACTCCGTGCAATGTGACTGTATCGTGCACACCACTTTTGCTGCTGGCATGTTCTGCACCCTATTTATTTATCCATAGCTTGGTATTGTAAATGTGCATATTGTTTGATATTGTTTTATAGTCTTGCGTGTATATATTTCAGTAAATCTGAACCTATATTCTAATTCTACCTAGCTATTCCTATCTATTTCTATCCTTATTCTTATATACTGCTTCTTCTTGTGCATCTGTTGGCCTTTCCGAACGGCACCTCAGTATACTTTGTATAGTGACAATAAAAACTTCTACTTCTACTCATCTACTTCTAAGCCCACACACACTCACCCTGCAGGAACACCAGGCTCGCAGTGTGTTCAGGGCAGTTAATCAGAGGAAAGCTGCCGGCCCCGGTAGAATACCTGGGAGCGTGCTCAAGGCTGCCATCGCCAGTTCTAGGTGTCTCAACAGAGCCAGAGCGATAATAAAAGACCACCTTCATGCTAATCATCACCTGTTTTACATGCTGCCCTCTGGGAAGAGGTTTAGATCCAGCAGGAGCAAAACAAAGAGCTTCTCCACATGGGCAGTCAGAACTTTAAAGGCACTGGAACAGTGATACAGCTTTTGAAATAGTCATGTTGTCACTTCACTTTTCACTGCTGCTGACTAATGTTGACTGTTGCGAAATTTGGTTTTGTCACCTCACTGCTGCGGTTGATTATGTTCAATATGGGTTCGCCCCACTGTGCAATACCTACAGCCTAATGTGCAATACTAACCTCATAGTGCAATATTATTATTCACAGCCTCTGTACATAGCCCAGTCAGTTTTACTGTTCATTATTTACTATGCTCTTGTATGTACTCCCTTCTTTCCCCTTGTTTTTACAATGCATCCTCGCTTGACATTCTGACACTTTGACCTTGCGCCTTTGCGGCCTTGCTGTCTAATTTCATTTTACAGGCAATAAAGGTCTTGAAGTCCTGAAGTTGAAGTCTGAGAGCAACCTCCGTCTCCCTGCTGTCTAGCGACTGAGGGCTACTCCATCACCCTGAGAGGCAAGGCATGCATCGGCCCCATCCTGTCCTAGCATGGTGGTAAACCAGCCCCTCGTACTTCATTTCATTTTGTACAGAGGGTCTGGAACAGAGACCGTCAGAAACGATTTGTTGAAGGTGTAGACTCTGCTGAAGTTTAAAAAAAGTGCCTCTGCCTTTACCCAATCGCTAATGCCTGGTCGTCACGTATGCAATTAGCCTACCTACGCACTACAATTCAAATGTAGCACACAAGGTCAACGTCACGGCTAAAGAACACACCCTCTGTTCTGATTGGATCGGTCTTGCTGGGACTTGCTAAATGACCCTGAGGAGATTCTGGTCCAGACCCTCTGTAGAAAATGAAATGAAGTACGAGGGGCGGGTTTACCAGGCTAATCCTGTCCTAACAGCCCCGTGGAATCACACACAGCAGCATGGCTGAACGTAAGCGTAGGGTCTGTGCTGCAGAACCCGAGTGATTGAAAAAATCGCCGGCAGTAACCCCAAAACCACTGCATTCCTGCAGCCCAGAGTTTTGTCAGTCATATATTCACTGAAGCGCTCAGGCAATCACTCCCTTCGAATTCCTGAAGAATGACTTCATCTTTCCCAGCCAATCACATTGGTCATTGGTTTATATGAATAACTAAAATGTATTTTCAAATGACATATTTCTCATGTAGTGCCATGTTTAAAGTGAAGTACAGTTCTTTCCTGTGAGCCAGTCAACACTTGCTTTGGTTTGCCTGTTTTCTCATCTTGAGCTTAAGCATGATATACTGAGCCTCTTCAGGCGAACCATGGGAAATCTTCTCGACCAGAGCTTAAGGGTCGTGGCACTATAGAGGAGAGGATGTTTGTTTTGAATACGAACAGCATTATTAGAAGGGGATCAAGCTGTGCCTGTGACTTACTTGTTTTATTGTTAGCCAGAATATACATGTTGAATTCCAGTCCACTGTATTGAACTAGTCTTTCTGTGTACTTAAAATGTCCCTCGAGAATAACATTCGTTTTTAACATGTTGTTTAGCCTTTTTTTTTTTTAAATAAATAAATAAATATTCAGTTAGTGTTTCTTATGGGAGGTCTAGCCTAATAGACTCTTGCAAAACTGCTTCCCCATTTTTGTTCAGCCTTTGTCCTGAGTTTGTTGCATTCATGATTAATTTTTGGCAGGCTGAAAATTATATTTATTCCATGAAGTTCACCTCAGTTGGTGGTGTGCCTGAATGGAGAGTTCCCCTCAAGGCACTATAATGTAACATAAACAGTAAATCTGAAAGTTACTGTTTTGGAATAAGAGTGCTGCTTTGACTCTTTTTTTTGAAAAGTCAGCAAAACCGAGATAAAATGTATTATTTCAGTAAGACCCCTGCATGACAGAATTAATATTTCACTACATAAATCTTTTGTCGAACACTCTCCCTTGGTCTTGCTTGGCAGCTGTGCATGGAAACAACTTGGCTCGGAATATCTTAGTTACTGTAAAGATGTGTTCAAGAGGAGTTTAGTGTTACACACTCAAGTACAACAGGCAAATATCATCTTCTGAGGAAACTCACCAGTTTAAAAAAAGTTGCTACCGAGAGACATCAGCATATATGGGCCTAGATGAAGTCTGAAGGCTTTGGGCACACAACTGTCTGTGTGATGTCTGATCTGCCCTCATTCCTCTGACGACTTCCATGGTCTCCACCACAGGCTGTCTGAAGGAAAAGCTGCTGCTTACATCGCTCTGGCTGCCCTCTGCCAAGAATTTGCGTTTACGATCCTCTCTAGCTGGGAAGAGGCCTGTCGGCAGCTCAGGCAGGGGCCAGAAGGCTCGTGGAAATGGAGAGCAGAGGGAGTGACTGTGTCATTGGTTTGTCAGGTTTCCACTGAGCATGGCACCAGCTGTTTAACTTGTTTGGGTTCACGCTGACCAAATAATTAAAGAAATCTAGCTTTCAAAGAGTGGGTAACAGAGAATCATCTCACATGGGAATACCAAAAGTACAGTAGTTTAGACCCTAGAGTCCCTACGCATAGCACAGGGTTCCTTCTGAGAGTCATTTTTCAAAAAATAATTCAGCAAGCACACAGTAGGGCTCTCTCTGGGACCAAAGCAATCAGGGAAGAAGATAAACATGTTTTCGACCTGCCGTGTATATTTTGTGTGAACCCCCGAAAGCAGGTCATCCCCTTGTTTCTTCAGTCCGCACCCCGAGGACTTGACCCGCCGGTAGGCAGCGCTTCTGTCTGTGCTGTAATACAGCAGTGTGTGTCACACAGGACGCAATCCTGGGGTGAATGGGATAATTACTCGTAGTCGCTGAGTGCTGTCCGGGGCCCCTGTGGTTGTGAGGTAAGCACTGCTTCTGTGCAGACGGCATGTATTGATTTCAGACTACACCGCTCAGTGGGGCTCTGTACCTCCTTAACTCTGTGGAGTCGGGTTTCCATAAAGCTAACTTCTTTCTCCTGGGAGATTCAAACCCCCAAACCCACCCCACGCCTCCACCTCCTTGCTTTCTCCTTCCTGCAATGTTCAGCGAGTTAAATATCTGCACGGTAATTTTGGTCAGCAGCAACATCATGGAGGGGAACAGTCTCCCCGGACTGGAAAGACTGACTGAGGCAACCCAACTCCTGTGCTGCCTTGGCCCCCTGCCTCTCTTCCTCAGGAAAAAAAGGCCTCTAATTTTAATTGTAGGTTCCTCTCAGATTTATCATTTGTCTCTCCGTGCTGCCGTGTCTCGAGTCGACAGCGGGGAGATTCTTAGGCCATGAGCTGGGACCCCACAATACTGGTAAAAGCTGCTTCATG
Organism: Coilia nasus; assembly: GCA_027475355.1. Lineage (NCBI taxonomy): Eukaryota > Metazoa > Chordata > Actinopteri > Clupeiformes > Engraulidae > Coilia > Coilia nasus. The sequence goes on from CM050207.1 coordinate 8,923,335, forward strand.
CTCTTTTGTGACAGCTACCAAACCAAACCGCCCCCTCCCCATCCGCTTTCACTGCAGTATCTGATCCTTTTGTTCCAGCAAGCTCATGAGAGGAGACATACTGTTTTTATTACTCATTTTCTTCAATGTATCGTAGTTTGTGACGAAGAACGGAGAGTCTACATCTCGAAAGGCACCCATGTGCTCACCTGGTACACGCATCAGTGGGCTTCCAAATAGCTGTGGTACTTCTCCGTCATCTTGTGAGATTCATTAAGTCAACCATGTGAAGAAACAGAATTTGCCGTTAAGAAATGACAGGCATTGCCTTTGAGTGCTGGGGCAGGGAGATAGAGTGGATCAAATAAAAATAATTCACGTTTACTGCGGATCTATATATTTCCGTAAATGACTCCAAGTCTGTCTGGAACAGTAAAAACAAATAGGTTTAATGTCCCTGTCTGTGTTTTACCTTCTGTTTTAATTCATTGCACAGGGTGGCTGTATTCCCCCAGCTACTGTATATCGTCTGCAGAGTACACTGGGGGCTGATATACAGCCACACTCCCCCCTCTCTGTGCCCATGATCTGCTGAATCTTCATGATGGGAGGTGTGTGTGTGTGTGTGTGTGTGTGCGTGTGTGCGTGTGTGTGTGTGGACTTCTCATGCTGCACTTTAAACTATCCATCTAACCCCTGTCGGGGGGACCCCTCTCAGGAGGGGAAGGGGAAAGAGAGAAAGAGTTAGTGAGCGAAAATGAGAGAGATGGGGAGAGGGTAAAGCTGGCTGGCTAAAAAGTGCTGGCAGCGAGAGAGGACCTTGATGAGAGCACTGAGAAGATGACTTTTTAAGTATCAGTTCAGTGCCGGATGCAACCCAGGATGTGGCAAGCGCTGCCAGCTTTGTCGCGCAAGCCCATGCCGATTTTATGTGGTAGAAAAGGAGCTAACAGACTGATCAAAGGTGGTGGTGATTTATCGACGGAAGCCATACGCAACAAAGCACGGCAATGTAAAGTTAAGCAGCAAAGTCAGAACATGAGACCAAGAGAAATGTTTTCACTGGACGCTGATTGGTTCTGCAGATGTTTCGGAGCATACTGGTATTCACGTGTACCCACGGGCTGCCTGTGCGCTCTTATTGAGCGCTCTGATGAAATGTGTTTAAAACATCTGTTATATAACAGAGTGCAGTATCTCAAGAGTGCATGCTGTGTCATTCATACAGATTGTGGTTATGTATGTACATCGTGTAGGATACCACAGATAACTGACGATAACTGATGTTCTAATGGACAGCATGCACTTTCATCATCATCTCGGTCTCATAGCACCTAATTGCCTGACATGTAATTACGGTCACAGTGATGGCTGCTTCTGGCAGTTTATGACAAACATGAAGCTAAACATCAATTCTGTGAATTATTTAAATATTTAAATAGGATTTATATGAGGAGTGGTCCTATGTATACGAGGAGTTAGAAACATCATTTTATCCCTTAAACTTTTTTTTCTCTGCAACTGTTATTCTCCAGGAAAGCAGAAAAAGAAACATCTCATGTTTATTTCATTCATTTGTTTTATAAAAAAAAAATCCCATTGGAGAGTCCAGTTTCAGAGCCCTGTGTTGTTTCACCACTTGCTCAAAATTCTTTGATATAAAATAGATCTTAAGATAGAAGTAAAATGTCTGCCCTCAGAGAAAGTGTATGTGACAGGCTGTGAGAGTGAGGGAGTGAGAGGAGTCTAGGCTGCTGGCTGAACGTGCACCTCCTTCTGGTTCAGCCACAGTCCCCTCCTACTTTCCCCCGATATAGTGTGTGCTTGGAGCGGCAGTGGAGTCAATGAGAGTGGACTCCTTGGAGCTAGCATTGCTGGGACTCTCCTCCTCAGCCTGCACACACTCGCACACACACACACTGACACATGGAGTACTACTGCGCTCTGCTGCTCTGGACCTGCAGCCTGCTGCCAGGTGAGTAGGTGTGTGTGTGTGTGTGTGTGTGTGTGTGTGTGTGTGTGTGTGTGTGTGTGTGTGTGTGTGTGTGTGTGTGTGTGTGTGTGTGTGTGTGTGTGCATGTGTGTGTGTTTGACCAATAGAGTGAGACAGAGAAAGAGAGAGAAAGGCAGAGAGGGGAGTGAGTACATGTATGTGTTTGTGTATGTGGCCAGTTCAGACTGTGTATTTTTACTACTTCAAGCTGCACTGCCTGGAAGGTCACTGGAATGGCTGCTGGCCTGAAAGTAGAGGAAATGTCATATTTCAGGCAGGGAAAGGGAAAGTTAGGGAGTGTTTAGAACTCCAAAGTAAGACATTTAACATTTCTCTGGCTGCCTTGTTTTTTTATTTTTTTTGTTTTGACCGAGATGAAGGATGTAGATTTAACCTGTGATGCTCGCTCATCCTCACCTCTTCCCACTGTCTGGATGCTGAGCCAGCGTGTGGTTGGACGAGCCTCACGCCAGCACTCTGGCTTCCATTTACAGTGCGTGTGCTCTCTGAAACTCAAGGTGATTTTATCTGCTTTGGATCGAGCACTGAGAAATTCCAGTCCGTCGGGACGGCTGTTGATGTGCAGCCAGAATCCGGGTCCATTATCAGTGAAATTTCTACTGCTGTAACTACATTTAACGTGAACTCCGACAGTTTTATATTGCCCTGAGGCCATGCAAGAAAGGAACCATTGTTCCAATTAACCTCCTGTCATGTGGAAGGCATCCCGCTGTCGATCATAAAGATAAACACTGGTGACGTGAGCACTGAGTAAAAGTTAACCACAGTTAAGGCGATGAGGCAGGTGTTTTAAATGTCTTTAAAGACACCCCAGAGACACTCGTTTAAATGTAACCACATGCATGCAGTGCTCTCTCATCAAACTCCAAGTCCTCCCCATCATCACATGGCCTGTTGTTTAGCAGTGTCACATGCTGTCTTTTATTGTGGGCTATCCAACATGTCTCAAAAATGACAGTCGGCTGTTGGAGTTCATACATCTTCTTTTCTCTTCTTTTCACACTTGCACTTACACTTCTTCCAGGGTGTCGTTATGGTCTTTGATTACAGTGGCTACATTCAGACCTTAGAGCTTTTTTCAGCGACTGTATGTGTGTGTTTTGACTGGGTTCTGTAAGATAACTGATTATTTAAGTCTGGAGGGACCAGAAACGTTGAAAATATTTGCTTTGTTCTTTGGGTTACTTCTTGGCCAAGTTTCAGGCCTTTGCTCGTGGTGGAGAGGGGAGACCTCGGCCTTGTGAATATAAACTCCCTCAGCAAGCGAGAGAAGCTGGCTCAGAGATAAAAAGCCGTTGTGTAGATAAAGCCTGGTGTGCGGTACAGAGGAGGCTCCATAGTAGTCAAGCAATGAGAAGTAGTGGCGAGCTTCAATGGGTGAAATTCAGTTAGCAGCCCAGCTGTCCAAAGGCCTGGGGGACAATTTGAATCACAATGTGTGCCTGAGCTTCTCATGGTGACCCAAGCCGAGTCCCTTCATGGTGAACCCCACTATGTCATTCTCTTATATTTAAACAGGATGTCTGCCAGCCCTTCTTTCTGTCCTTCTGGCACTTTGATATAAGCTGTTTATGAGACCACATTTCAACTTGATCTAAATGAGAGTTGACCCATTTCTCCCATTCCACGTATCCACATTCAAGGGGAATTTTCAATTCCAAATGGGCCACACAGAGCATTCCGAATGGTGTCCTTATCTGAAACGAAAGTTCTGCATCACATCACAGTTCGACCTTCTCCTGAGACCTCTGTGGGTGTGTGGGAATGTATTTTGAGGACCAGACTGAACAGTCAAAACATGCTTTCACTGACTCCTCCACTCAACAGCAAAAAGTCCCTAATGATTGTAAAGTTAAAAATTAGGGCAATGTGCAACAAATTACACTTTTCACAATGTTCTTAGATAGCGCTCTCCGACAAAGTATGTGGTTCATGCCAAATATTCCTTGATCCAAACTGCGTTGCAATGTTTGTGTAGCAATGTTTGTCTCCTCAGCAATCTGTGAGCAATCAGAGTTGCTAGACGACATCTCACTCAGTTAATTCAAGTCTCAGTTGCGCAAATGGTCTTTTTTTCGGACTCAAGCGAAATTTCCTTCATCATCCACACAAGATTCCCTGAGACCCTGAGACCCTGGGTTAGCATGATAATTCAGTTCGGATACCCAGAGTGCCCCCGGCCTGAAACACGCAAACGTCTGCACCTCACATCTGGCTGCAGATGCCATCGTGCACCATGTGACTCACTGCTTGTTTGTTTTGGTCCCAGATGCTGTTTCATGCCACATCCACTATCCACTACAAAGGCTTTCGCCAGGCTGGCGTTGTTATGACGATGCGACTTCCAGACAAAGGCACAGTGGGGCACTGGGAAAGGGGCACACTGATAGCAATCACAGCAGAGGCCTCGCCGACGGCAACAATAACACCGTGTTACGAAATGATTGTTTCAGGTCCCAACAGCTGTCAGCCTGCTGCATGTACAGTAGGGTTTACAGTGGCTTTTTTTGTGTTTCCGGCATGCAGGCTTTATTAAAACCCAATCTGCGGGGCCCATAAGCCTGGCCTGTGGGCACCAGCCCAGCTCATTAGCATGGGTACAGTGTGGCTCAGTAGAGCTGGTGAGGGCCACAGGATGTGCTGACGTCCACAGATGCTAAGTGCCCGCCCAGGTTGGACAACCCCTTGCCTGTGTGTCTCTGTCTCTGTCTGTGTGTGCCTGCTTCCCTCGGGCACTGCCTGGCTGGCTGGCCCTGAAGGTGGCTCAGAGACAGGGATTACTGTGGTGGAGCTCCTGCAGCTTGGTGTCAGGCCAAGAGTAGCGCAGGCCCGGCCCGGACACCCTGAGCCGGCAGCCAGTGGCTGAGCTGAGGTTTATTTATCTGGGCAGAAGAATCTGTACACAGGAAACCCGGCACGACTCAGGCCGGCTTTGGGAGCTGCTGATATTACTGGGAATATTAAATCGCTCTGCCACGTTAGGATTCTAAATGGAAACTGGATCCATTCCACGCTCTTTTCTCTTTCCCCCCCTTTTTTGACTCCTCTTTTCAGTTTAAAATAAAGCACAAAAAAAAAGCCTTCTGAGATGGTATCTGGGACTGTTTGCTTTCTAAAACAAGCTTGAAGTCTTCAAAGTGTCAGCTACTGAGTTCTTTGTGTTTATATGTACTTACTGTAAGATGCTGAAAACACACATGTGGAAAAGATTGCAGAAGTCACAAAAATAAGACAAAAACTATTTAAGTATTGCAGTTCTTTACCATGTCAGTTTTCCCTGCTGGCTCAATGTTGATTTCTTTTAATAAACAGGGGTATACAATTGGCTATTTTGGATATTCCTTTCTTTATTTCCAAAAACATCATTCTTTTGGTAAATGTTTACAAAGAAACATCAAAGGAGTTATGGGGATGTGAGCCATGAATGAAAAAGGAAATGAACAAAGTGGGAAGGCTGTCAATATTTAGATGAATGGCACACACACAGCCTCCGGCTTAGACAAATGTGTCGGCTTTAGAGTATTTATAAGCTCAGATACTTAGCTCAGATACGTGTGAAAGAATCATCAACTATGTTGATATATCCTGTAATCCACTATCTGTTAATGATGTTGGTGATGACAACATCATGGTTTGTACATTGTGGGCTTGTTAAGTTTTTTTTTATGTAAACCACACTTAAAACGATTCTTTTAACACTGACAGAAAGTATAAACACTACCCTGGGGCTACTGAGTAAAACATCTTGGGATAGTCATTATCTATGATTCAACAGCATTATATGGTGCAGATATTTCAAACACACAGCAAACATTAAAAAATAACCCTAGGCAGAACCTGTGTGTGTCTGCTGTCCACATGGCAGCTCCAAGACTAGACAATGATTAGTTTCTCCACCTGGAAATCCTGCCTTAACCTTATCAGTCACACACTTCTCCGACCCACTGCAAGCCTCCCATCGCCCAGTCCCTTGCCAGCACTGACACGCTCCTCATAGAGGAGTCACGTTGCATCAGAGCTGAGAGGCAGAGATCAAGCCATCCTTCACAGGGATTAAGTGTTCTCTCTTCATAAGCCATGGCACTGGAGTGCCAGGATGGTGGAGTGCAGCCCTCCCCTCCGCACACAGCAGCAGTAAAGCGAAGCACACCAGGGACCTGCTGGTCAAGCCATGGCAGCTCCTGCCCAGTGGTAGAGCGTCACTGTGGTCTTGGAGGGAAGACTGGCGCTACGTGCTCAGGGCTCAAAGAGAAGTAAGCCATGCTTTGGGCCTGGTGGGGGGGGGGGCAGTGATTATGTGCTCAGCGCAGCCCCTCATACCAGCTCACATGACGGCCTCCGAGGGTGACACGATGGTATCACTTCTGGAAAATAACATTCCACCTCAGGCGAGCTGGAGAGCGCTGCACCTGATTAGCGTTATTCACTTTTTAGCTTGTCACTCAGCATCTTTAATTATACAGTGTCATTACATTACCTGAGGTGTTAAACCAGTGTATGTGGCCAATTCAGGGGAAAAAAGAAACAAGCTGATCTGTAAACATTTCGTCGTTTAATCCGACTAATCTGTCCATAAGCCGATAAGTGTCGACTCCCACCCCACAGTAGCTGGACCCTGGTCATCTGCTAACCCTGGGCCAAAGTGGTAAGGAGACACCTTGACTGATGTAGACAGTGAGGAGGATGATAGTGGAGCACAGCCGGATTGAAAGGAAGCCAGTCATTTGACAGGGTTTAAACCTTTCCTCCCCTGTTCGCCTGCCAACAGGAGGATAACTTTGTGTTCATCCATCCCTTCCCAGCACACACTTTTTGAGCTGGAAATTATTTTTTTAATCCCACATGATGTCGTTATCATTATCATCTTAATCATCGCCATTAATGATGAAAACACTGGCTGGGGTGGCAACGCGACACTTAAAAATGTTCCTTGTTTGGTCAAAGCATCTCTCATTGTTTTGGTCACTATGATATGGGTTTTAATCAAACCCAGAGGAGAGCGCTTTCCCCATATGTTGCTCTGTGAGGGTCCAGAAGTTAAATATGAGGCACAAAATAATCTTTAATCTCGAAGTCTTTAATCATTTCCCACTTTTTGGGTCACCATTCTCCACTCTCCTTTATTCTTTCCTTTCCTTGATTTACCCAAAATTTGTTCTCGTGTGGTGGGCAAGTGTGTATCCTTCATTATGGTTAACACATGCTTTAATCAGGGGCTTACCACAGTGATTAACAGCATTTTGGACTGGGTCTACCAGAAATAAACAGCTGCTGTGCCGCATGGGTCGAAGTTATTGATGTATCCTCTATCTGCACCTGCAGTGCATTTGCGCTGGAAGTCTTTGGCTATTGTAATCAGTGTATTGCAGCCATATCAAAATATCAGCCCTGTGTGCGTTTGAGAAGGAGGAAGTTTAAGACTTTTATGCTCGTCCCGGGGAGCGGTTTCGACTGGAGCAGTGGTAGTTTTCCTGTCTCACCAGGACAAGGCTTCACTTGAGTGCACTGAAACCTGGACACGTGGGCCGTAAAGCCGGTTTATGTCTTCATCTACACATGTGCTCACAGGGACATTTAAAAAGTCTGCCAAGGGGCTCCGCAAGTCCTGTGCACCAACAAGTGAGTTATAGTAGCGCATAACACTGCTAGTGTTGTTCTGACCTTGCCGTTCAACCCGACAGACAGCGTCAGTCAGGCTTCCTTGACAGACAGCGTGTTTGGACTCGGCCCTTATGGACCTCATTCCATCGTGGCCTCAGGATTAAGCCTTGTTTGGAGTGCGGAGGAAGGTCGGGAAGAGCCAGGCGGGACCAGATAGGGGGAAACGGGGACGATAATCACTCAGGCAGTTTTGCTGAAAGACCTCCGTGGAAGTGTTTGTTTCCTCGGGAGACGCTCAGGGCCCAGGTGGTGGCCCTCTGGGGCCCCGCAGTCCAGTTGTTCTCAGTGTGTGATGATGCAGTAGCTCTGTCCCACCGTACGCAACCCCAGGCCCCATAACCCCCAACCCCCACCACCCACACCCCCTTCTCACACAGCCCAGTCCAGTGCATTCCTTGCCATGTGTGCATTTACAGCAGTGTATGAAGATGGCAGCCACCCATTTAATCGCATACCAAGTCCAGTCACTCATCAAACTGAGGTTATGCTTGTCAGTGGTGGGCACTGTTGCCTCATGCAAAACCCCTCAATTCTCCCCGTCTCCTACCTCCGCATTCACACAGGCTGGGTAAAACTTTCCAGTTTAACCACCATGAAATCTTTCCACTGTGCTCTGGGTCATCAATGAAGTGCTGGCTCTGGGAGCCAGTCGTCATAGCCAGTAAATATATCTTGCTGTCCAAACATGCCGCTGATGGTTCTTGTTTCTCTCTCTCTCTCTCTCTCTCTGCGTTATTCCAGGGCTCCTCAACAGCTTCAACATCGACACCAAGAACCACAAGATCATAAAGGGCTCCAAGCAGGCTCAGTTTGGGTACACTGTGCAGCAACACGTTGCAGGAGGACAAAAATGGTAAGCAGTCCTTCTACATACTTCTATGCAAATGACACTCTCAGGCCATTCAGCTCTTTACTTACTTAATAGTAAAGCAGTCCCTGTCATAAATACAGTCTTCAAATTCAGACATGAAAAGGTGACAGTGTTTTTCCAGACTATTATTTGCGTCAGTGGGTCTTAGTGGTCCGTTGCTAACAAACAGTTTTTCGCGGTCGGCCTGTGTTGTTCCACAAGCCCATTTCCTATTTACATAGGCGTACCAGTGTTTGGGGATCAGAGACAGACTGCGAGATGTAGTGCCTTGATATGATCTTGAGGCTATATGGCTCTCTTGTACAGTGGAAAGCTGCTTATTGTGCATTTAAATGTGTTGTGAGAGGCTGGAAAGCCCTGGACATTTGTCATTTGTCATATTACCTCACAGCGCTCCTCACATGCTGCCGTTGGCACGGCGATGATAGGGATTTGTCGCTGGCAACTTCGCTGCTTCTGCTGGCCAGGGTATTCTGGAGCTCTGCCCAAATCCAGCAGCTGTGTGTGTGTGTGATGTGTGTCTGCTGTTGGAAAGAGAGAGAGAGAGAGAGAGAGAGAGAGAGAGAGAGAGAGAGAGAGAGAGAGAGAGAGAGAGAGAGAGACAAAGGAAAAGAAGTAAAAGCACACACATGCTCATATGTTCACACACTCACTGACCATTTCATGCTCCATCATGAACTCCACCCACAACTCAATCACTCACTCACATGTCACTCACAGCAATATCTCTACTTTAGGTGCACTGCTGACAAAGCTGGTTGCAGTAGCTTTGTCATCGTCAAGTAAAGAGTTTTCCAAACTTACATTCTATTTTAATATTTTTAGTTAAACATTTTTTTGCTTCCTTGAAATTAGATTAACTTGTTTGAGCTGTGATGTGCTGACACAAATCCTACCAGGATTCTAAATATTTGCAGCGTTAGTTTTAATGATAAAAACATGTGTCCTTTAATAGTGTTTATTTATATTTAAGTAGATTATAACTCAAACACATACACTGCCTTGTTTGAAGGTGCTGAAACAAGTTCTAACAGTATAATTGGCAATTACATTGTAAGCGTTAACGACAGAGGAATTACTTTAATAATGTTAATTTAATGTTGTTTATAAAACTCAATTTGATCAGTAAAAGATTTTTTTTTGTTTCATTAAATCTTCGAAATCCCTCACTTTATTGTTCAGCTATTGTTTCAGTTTGGCTTTACCCATGTCCAGAGATATTAATAAACATCTTTTCTTTTGCCAGTGTGATGCCTGCCAAGCATACCCCCCCCCCCCCCACCCCAATCCTTCTGTATTCCAGAAGCATCTGGAAGTAATCTGTCAGCCAGAGGAAATTTTTCAAGTGTGTGTGCGTGCGAGTGTGTGTGTCTCTTTGCCCCACTCCTCAACGAATATCTGATAAACATCAGCGTTATTTGTGTCTCCCTCTGCGAGAAACTGTGCTGGATGCTTCACAGATTCTCACCACTCAGCTATGGAACACACACAAAGGATCTGTGGCAGTCTGGCCAACAAAGTCACTGCTGACTGGTCGACCCAGACATTGTCAGGTCTGCACAGAGTTTAGTCTCTGAGCTACAGTCTACAGCCAGCATTGGGGAATCCAAGCTTCCTTACCTAGAATTCCTGCCATGTTTTGGTTCTACCTGTGCCCTCAACGCAGAGACTAATGACTTCATTTGACTGGCTGAAGAACTGTGGTAATTAGAATCTCCTCATTTACTCAATAGCTGGAACAAATACATGGTGAAGACCTGTAGCCTCTGAAACCTGGGTTCCTCAACACTGTCAACAGCCACAGTCCCTTACGCCTGTGCTTCTCATTGAAAGGCACTAGTGTTGAGGGAGAGAGGGGGTCGTTGAAGGTACTGGAGGTGATGTTTGGGGAGCATAAGCCCCACAGCGGGAGGAAAACTCATATTTCTGCTGCAGGCCACTCATGAACGTCAGTGCGTAGAGATATGTGTGTGAGTGTTTTTTTATGCATATCTGTGTGTGTGTGTGTGTGTGTCAATGTCCCCGGTTTTTTAATTACTGCACCTCTATGTCTGTTTGTCTTTGTGTGTGTGTTCACATAGTTCATAATTGTGCACATGAATGAACAGTGCGTCGATTTTGATCAAACCATTTTTGTTGCACTTGGCTGAGACTGGCTGTTGATCTGGTGAGAGAAGCAGTTGCACTGAGCTGTTCTTTGACTGTGGTCCAGAGAGTCACTTAAGGTTGTTTGTCTGTGTTTTTGCTGTCTGTTTAATGTGGGGAGTGCCTTTTGATGAGACAGTGGGGGTTCAGTCTCACTCTCACTCACAGGGTTTCTGTAGGCTATCTATGCATCGTAGCCACTGTCTACTGTCCAGTACTACAATCTCTTTCTCCACAGGACTGTGTTTTTCCAGTCTTTTGCTGGGGTATATCTCCTCTGACCACTGAAGCTGGTTATTATGTGGAATGCCACCTGGGCCATACAGATTGTTTGGTCTCGTTTAAAAGTCCTGAAAGCTCCTCCATGCAATACAGCAGACTCACTGCTCTACAGAGAGACATAAAGCAGTAACTGATTTAGAGATGAGCTCCACACCGTATTGCATTTGCAGTCTTCGTTTTTAAACGGCGATGGCCTAATGAGGATGGAGACTGAAATGAGCTGGAGATTTATTTGAGTTGTGGCGTAGGTAAAAGTCAATATTGACCCACTTACCCCTGCAGTTCCCCTCCCCTCTCTCTGAGCCTCCACAGGAGACCCGTCAAGGCCCGCCATGCTGACGGACGGGAGCGATGAATACATTTCAGAGGCACTGGCTGTGAGGATTTAATGGTGGCAGGGTGAGGATGGGTGGGAGTGAGGGGTGCTGTGGGGTTGGGGAGAGGGGGTTGAGGGTGGTTGGCAAAACAAGCCATCTGTGGGTTTGTGAGGCCAAGGAGCCCCCGGACCTGAGGGGAGTTTGTCGGCACTCGCTCTCTCGCTCGCTCTCTCGCTCGCTCAGTCTTCTGTTTTCTGGCTGTGGGGATATGGGAAGTGCAGCATGGTCTATTTCAGGTCCAGTGTGACCAGCCAGCACAATGAGCTCACTCCTGAAGCGTTCCAAATTTAGTCATGCTCCACGACTTTAACCCACATCAGCAGATTTCTACTGAAGCTTGCCTCTGTGTTAACATTTCGGAAACCTCTGTGTCCAAATGATTTGCAACATTATAAAATACAATTGAGTGATATTGCAGAAACAAAAAACGACTGACAAAAACTTAAAACTTCAAATAAAAAGTACTAAAACTTGACTAACTTAAGTTGCCAATCCTATTTCTAATATCTTTCCACAGAAAGGATAGTGCCAAAGCCAAGCTAGTCACTTGGGCTAGCTGTTAGTTGAAGTACAATCCCCTTAATGTTTTCACTTTCACTAGTCTTGCTGTTTGTTCATCTGAACTCACTGAAGTGGCCCCATATCAGACACTGAAATCTGAACAGTGGCCCTGCTCCTCTGATGCTGAAAGCAGGCCCCTGTTAACACAGTCACCATTGTGCAACAGTCTGGCTCATTTTTGGCTGTTTTTCAGAAAGTATGTTTTTTTTCTTTGCTTGAGTGATGAATGTGTTGGTTATCCCAGGAATCTAGTGGTCTGATGGTGGGCAAGAGAGATCAGTCTCCATTCACCCCTTTGAAGTGGGGAAGTGCTCTCCTGTGGCTAGCAGTATGTCCACCAGTACCCTACTATGTCACCTTTGGTCTTTCTGACCTCGGGAAGAGAGATGGGTGTTGCATCTGTTTTTAAACTTAGCGAAATAGCTCGCTCTCTCTTTTTTTTTTTGCTCTACAATTCTAACGTCATACTCACATACTCATACTCACATGCGATTGTCCGAGGTGTTTGTTTTCATGCAAGATGTAATTTTACCACGCCAAGAACTACAACTCTGAGGTTGTAGGTAGGGTTAAGAACTTTAATCACAGTGATTAACGCCACATCCCACTGGAATTTATGCCTGAACAGAGTCGTCTCATGGACTAGCACAAAGAGTCCACTTCAGCTGTGCCCCAGCATGGTATTTGGATAGGAATTGGATCTTGGTTCATAGCAGTCTAAAAAAGACTCTATAAACGGGTCTTTTATGGCTGCAGTACAGGAATGGAGCCACAGCTGACTTTGGTTAAGTCTTTGTGGAGTAGCATTACAAAATGCATTTGTGATGGGCCTTTTTTCCCTCCACACATTGTCCCAACACTATATATCAAGCCCGTTGATGATGCTCTTCTCACTTTGGTGGGACAATGGCATATCATACGTGGGCAGACGTCAGGTCAAAGACGGTATTCTTCACACGGACTGCGGTTTGCCTGACACTCTAATTTAGTCCTATGCTGGCAAAAGTGAGCCGTGAGGTAACTATTCTGAGAATGTGCTATTGTGTCGAGTGTGCTGAGATGTTTGGGTACTGCGGCAGTCACACACCAGATGCCAAAGATCTGTTTCTTGGGTGGCCAAATATAACAGAATAACACACAAAACCATGAGGTCCTTCAGGGACCTCTGGCCCAAATCTACCATCACACTACATCATGTTTGTTTTCATTAGGTGGCACTGTGCCTCTCCAGTGGAGAGCTGACCTCTGCTTAGTCATGTGTCCCCAAATGCCTGAAGCCACGGGGTGCCTTCAAACTGCTTCATCAGGGACCTGATATACTGCTGTCTGTCAAGTGGCAACCGTGTTTCCTTAAACATACCATTGTAATGAAAGGGTACATACACATCCAGTAAAAACAAATGGAACAGGATAAGTAGATGTTGAGTTGAGTAAAACACACTCTGCTGTCAAGAAGCCATTTTAAACTTAATAAACTATTGTGTTTCTTTTTTCGGTGATCATGCAATTCTTCAGGATGTTGTGCACCCTGTGGACCCAACTCTTCCCTATGTTTGGTCCGAAATGTGATAAATATCCTATTTGTAGGATCTGGAAAGAGATTAAATGCTTTCATGAAAGCTACACCTCCGCATGTTAAACGTCTAACCGGTGTACTGCGTAGAGGCCGAAACCTCCTTTTGTCCAAATGTGAAAAACATCAGCACATTAATGGCTACGGGTTTCGGAAGACATTTTTCCACAAGCCCAGGGCAAGAACCACCAAAGTGCAGCAAGAGAATTGGTTTGTGCCGTGTATAAGAACGGGTATTTTATTCAGTGCTGTCCGCAGCGATGCTTAATGGACTAATGCCTGACCGTAATGAGTTTGACATTGATTGTTTTAGCAGCTCCTTCATGCAGGCCGCCTGGAATATTCCATGGATGTCCAAGGCGAAAGCAAAGCAACAATAGTCCCTTTTTTCTCTCAGGTAACGGTGTCCTCAGCTGAACTTCCCTTCCCCGTGTGCCAGACACCTCAGCAGCGGCCATAATAATCACAATATTAATAGCAATAAAAACTACTGGCACCGTAGGAGCTACTGCAAATGAAAAATCGCTTCCAGCTGCATTTTCTTGTGTCTAGACTGACCTGGCAACCCCTGGATGAACCGGAACCGTCTACTGTATGTGTACACTTATGTCCCCCTGGCATGGCTGCACATTTATACTTTAGTTGCATCATCCAGTGTACATGGCAGTGACACACATTTACTTTTTTGAGTTTTTCCTTGTTGCTACACAGGAGGAGTAAGCAATACCCGGCGTCCTGCACCTCAAAATGGGCTGTATGGATATCCATCTGTCTTCTACATAGCGGATGCTCTTGTGAACACGGCGGACCGTTGTGAACATTTCTGAGACTTGATAGAAATCCAGATAGGGCTGTATTTTTGGTTAGTGAATGTAAATAGAGAGATGATTTGTATGCCAGGAGTGGGCGAATGACCTTAGGGATTCAATGGTTTGTTGGTGGAAGTCTGTTTCTGCTATAAATGGGTGTCAAGTATCACCCCTCTGCGCCTCACCGGTCTCACTGAATGAATTGTTCCTGTGTAGTCCATTAACCTTTGACATCTGGCATGGGCTTTTGTGTTTACTCGTGTCTACTGTTGGCTGTGTGAGCTGCACGCAATCCACATTTTAGGCCTGATTTGGCAGCTCTTTTTTGGCGGACGCTTGGTTTAAACATCCCACAGAGCACACGTTAAAAGCTGAATCATCATGTTATTTGTACATGGATTAAATAGAGGGTGGTCAGCTCAGTAGTTTGTGGCTGTGTTTGGCCCTCAGTCTAGTCATCCATACAAAATCTTCAACAGAGGTGGTATGAGGAATGTGTGTTATGGAAAAGTGCTCCCATTTGGAAGACTTTAACCTGAAACTGAACACGCACATTTCCTGTAAACTAACACAATGCATATACTGTGTATACTAGATAGTAGACATTTAGATATGTGGATCTGATGATTCTTTGACAAGACATCTTCAAATTACACTTAACTAAAATTCCTTCTGTACTGCTCATTCACATTTAATCTCTAATGGCAGAGTTCACTGATGACAACACTGTGGAATTTGCATGCATGGTATTAGGTAACCCACTAATATTTACGAGGGGAGTCTGACCTGGTATAATGACTAAACCTGACGTGAGGATCCTTTTTAGTGTTCCCAGGAGCTATCTAGTCATTGTGAAAGAATTCCCTGATGCCCAATCCACCACATGACTGTCAGGAATCTCTCGTCGGCCTTCTATGACTGGCGAAAATGTCTCCTCCATGGGTGTTTAAATATCCGCTATGGAACCCATTCTCCCATGTGAGCCATGCGGACTGGAGCGCCAACCCTCAAAGCCTCGCGTCCAAACGGTAGCCTACGTCAGTCCCTGCTCACCACAGCTGGCCAGGGGGTATTGTGTGTTTATGTGCACACAACCCTGGGTCAACGAGGGTACTAAACGGCCTCGGCAACGGTCCTGTAGGTCACAGACATGCTCCATAAAGACACATGTTAACTTTTCAGATGCCTCCACACCTCCCCTACTGTTACTTGCTCTGTTTCTTAACCACTGGCTGCTCACATCCCCTCTAATAACCCTCCATCAGCGCTTCACCTTCTCTGTAATTTCTGGTTATTTCATTCCGTTACGTAATGACGTCCTTGCCTTGATCTGTCCATTGGTTTCTGTCTGTTCACCGAGTTCTTTAATGTTGTTTTTTTTTTTCTTTTAGGCTATTAGTCGGCGCTCCATTGGACACTAATGGCCCTCACCAGACGGGGGATGTTTACAAGTGCCCACTCAGCAAAAGATCCAATGGCAGCTGTACCAAGCTCAACCTCGGTATTGTATTTCTATTATATTTTTTCAAAAGGCATTTGTATTTCACACCATTACTCATTATTAGTTGGGTGTGAAACTTTAAATATATATATATATGTATGTGTGTGTGCGTGCGTGTGTGTGTGTGTGTGTGTGTGTGTGTGTGTGTGTGTACTGTATGTATATATGTATGTACGTATGTATGTATGTATTAGAGCCATCAATCACGTCTTCAGAAAGTAAAAACCCTGCACGATACTTGATCCAAACATTTTCCGGACCACCTGATCCTAATTAGCATGAAAGTAACCAGACAGGTAGGTTAGTGAAGTCCTGTGTTCAGTGCACAGGCAGAAGGAACACATGGCAGGGTTTTTACTTTCTGAAGGTGAGATTAACACCTATGCTACACACTGTATACACACAATGGTTGTGTGTGTGTGTGTGTGTCACATTATCACATTGTTTTACTTATACTGACACTTGAACATCAAACATTTTACACCTGTTCAACATTTATAGACTAATATCCACACTGCCAGGTGTCACATGTGTAGTACATATGCACTGTATTTAGAAAGAGGAATGCATTTGTTTGAGAGTCATCAAGTGCATGAAACATAAACAGTCTGGCTTGGCATGAAAGGCCTATCCAGGCCATCTTTGTCAGACGCTGACAGGCTATGTGAAGGGGGGGCTGACCTTAAGTACTCGGAAAAATGTTTAGCCTCTCACAGTGTCTCAGCTGTGCTCCTTCAATGAGGGGAAATTTCTTTCTGTGTATTTTTTTACTGTGCCTTTGTTGTTTAAGGAAGGATATCTTTGACTAATGTGTCTGAACGGAAAGACAAGATGAGACTGGGAATGACGCTTGCTTCCAATCCCAAAGACAACAGTTTTGTGGTGAGTACAGGGAATTCAGACAAGATATTCATTCATCTCTACATCTCTATAACCAAAGCTTACTGGAATAGCACAATGGCACGAAACAACGCTAAACACCCACACACGAACTACACTGGGACATGTACAACTAGAAAGAATGAGGAAACTAACTTTTGTAAATCTCAATGTGCTGCTGTTTTGTGAAAAAGGGGTTGATAATGTGAAACATCACTTGTGGAGGTTTTGGTGTTGACATGAGTTTTTAAACTCTGAGTCACTACAGCTGCTGAACAAATGTTCTTGTTTGTTTGAGATGCATTTCTCCTTGGATGCCTATGTTGTCCTGCCAGTCAGAATTACCATTCATCAAGCTGTGTGCAGGACTGTTCTGTTTTGGGCTATAGACCTGTGGCAATCTCCACATTATATAACACATATATACCGAAAACAATACTGCCAATACTCAAAAGATGCTTAAGATGCTTTGTTGCTACTGATGTATGTTAATGATAGTTGAACATTTAGCATGATGAGAATCTATCAATCTTTCAGCTCATAACTGTACAATATGGAAAGGCTATCACAACATCTACTAGCACTGCAACACTGCTGAAAACTGTAAATTGTGTGATTTTGTATGATTATTTAGTTGTATTATTTGGTTAAGCATATGGGACGCATATTAGTAGACAGCTACTGTATTTTACTGGAGGACTTCATTGTCCTGTTTTTCCTTACATTTACATCGGTTTGTTTGTAAACAGTATTTATAACTAACTGGACATACACTGACTGATATAGCTGGGACATGAGGCAGTATGTAACTGTGTGTTAGGCCATTGTGCAGAGGTTTGACCTTGCTGACCTGTGACCCTTGACCCTGTTGACCTGTGTTTGCCAGGCCTGTGGTCCTCTTTGGGCACACGAGTGCGGCAGCTCGTACTACAGCACTGGAATATGCTCAAGAGTCAATGCCAGCTTCAAGTTCTCTCGAGCTATCGCCCCTGCCTTCCAAAGTAAGTTCAAGGCAAAATTGTTGACTGTGAGGATTGAAATGCTGCTGTACTGCATAGCTGAGCTGTAGTTAATGGTAGTCTTGAAAGGAATTCATCTTTGTAATTAAATAGCTTCTTAACATGAAAATGGCAATGCAACTTGGCTCACTATAGCACGTGTCTCTCCAAGGGTGTGAAACATACATGGACATTGTAATTGTTCTGGATGGGTCAAATTCTATCTACCCCTGGATTGAGGTTCAAGATTTCCTTATAAATATTCTGCAAAAATTCTATGTTGGACCAGGACAGATTCAGGTAGGCTATTGTCCACTGAAATACATTCAAAACTACATTTGGAGATAAGACGTTCTTTTCCTAGTTCTATAAAACATTGTGTGGATTTCTGCAAAAAAAAAAGATGTGCCTGTTTCATGTCCCAGGTCGGTGTGGTGCAGTACGGTGAGAAAGTTGTGCATGAGTTTAGCCTGAGTGACTTTCGCTCGGTCGAGGACGTGGTGAGAGCAGCCCGAAGGATCCAGCAGCGCGGTGGCGAGGAGACGAACACGGCCCTGGGCATCAACGAAGCACGGTAAAAACCAGCACCAATCCCGCTCTCTGGCCCCTCACCATTTCGGTGCACCTGTTGCTTGACTGAAAGAGCCTCTGGTTAGCAGTGTCAACACCAAGAGTATATATCCAAAGGGAGCATATCTGCTGTTAAGTGTTTATGCTCACGGTAATTTTACTTGATGGTTGTAGTTGTTGGACGAATGTGACTGTTGAATGAATTCACTTTAAGAGTGCAATTTATGTGTGGCTTCAGTTTTCTGGGGCTCAAAGGCATTCCACCATGTCTTTTCCACTCCTGTAGAACCCAGGCATTCAAGAAGGGGGGCCGGCGTGGAGCTAAGAAGGTGATGATTGTGATCACAGATGGAGAGTCTCATGACAGCCCTGACCTGCAGCACGTTATAGAGGAGAGCGAGAAGGATGGCATAACCCGCTACGCTATTGCTGTGAGTGTCTTTGGACACCCCACCCCCACCCCACCCCACCCCACCCCACCCATATGAATGATGCTTCGTGCCATGTGGTCGGATAAAGCTTTCCAAAAAAGGGGGGAAAGAATTGTGAGCTTTATGGATGAACAGTACATTCTTTACACAGACCAACTTGACAGTCAGTGCTCGCATTGCATTTTCATTTCTTCCTCGATTCACATGGTCCAAAGTGTGCATGATCTCTATAGTGCAACATAGATTTCTTTGCCCTATTTGGCTCCAATGTGCCCCTTAGACTGAGGTGGTGCGGTGGCCAGTTTGAAAATGGACATGGCCACATGGGCAGGGAGGCTTTGAGGTCAAAATGATGCTGACTTCATTGGAAACGTCTCCGTCACAATAAGTGCCTGATCTACATCTAGCATTTAGCACTTCAAAAGAGCTCCAATTTAAAACCTGATGGTTAGTGTGGGCTTTAAGGCAAGGGTGTAGGAGAAATGACTCACGTTTACCAAGAGGCACTATGCTAGTAGGGAAACAGGCATGGGACAGCAACTTATGGCTTGCTGCTGTTTCTATCCAGGTCCTTGGCTACTACAATCGTCGTGGAATCAATCCAGAGGCTTTCCTAAATGAGATTAAATATATCGCAAGTGACCCGGATGATAAGCACTTCTTCAATGTGACTGATGAAGCGGCCCTGAAGGACATTGTTGATGCCCTAGGAGATCGAATCTTTAGCTTGGAAGGTAAAGAATTAAAATCGAAAAAGGTCATCTGCAACACATATTCAACAATGTAAAACTGCAGACTATGGATTTTTTTTGGTACATTATGCAGGGCTGTAAATCTAACTCAAGCAAATCATTTGTGCTTTCACAGTCCTTTGAACAAGCTGATAATCCTGTGCTATAACTCACTGTCCATGACTCCATGATTAAACTCAACTGAACTGCAGCCCTGCAAAAATGCTTTCAATGAAAGCCTTTTCCCTTCACCCTGTCTGCAGGAACCAGCGAGAACGGGACAACATTTGCCCTCCAGATGTCCCAGGCAGGCTTTTCCACGCACATTGTCGAGGTGAGCGCTGTCGTGTAGCTTGATTGTTTTGTTCTCTGCACACTCTGAACGCTTTCCATCTCCTCTGGACCTGCCGCGTCGTTCCAGACACTCGCTCGGGTCATTGTGATTTAGGGCTCCGTCTGTATCCTCCCCCCCAAAAAATGTCAATGAGACACTGTCATCCTCTCGGGACGAAACTTGTTGTGAGGGGTTGACAGACTTTGAGGAAATGTGGAAAGATTATTCCCCCCGCCTTCTCTTGCACATTTGTCTGCTAAGCACTGATATCATGAGGAATGTTGGCCTTGTGTCTGACACAGCTGGACAGTCATCTGTGCTAGTCTGGCCAAAGCTCCTTTCCCAACTGTACCTGTCTGCCTCTTTAAATCCTGTTGTGCTGATGTAATACTTTTGATTCCCCTGCTCGGGACTATCTGAGTATAACCTGCATTTGGAGTCTCACATATTATGTCCCCTTCTGAAAAAGGGGGGAAATTTGCAGATGGTGAGGTTGATGACTGGAAATTTCATCTCTTGGAATACTGTATGCCTGGGATAGTACTTGATCAACAAAGGCAACCTGAGTGTTGAAAGCAGGATAACATTTTGGAAAGTATTTGAGGGCTTTAAGGGAAAACCATCCCAGAAGAACAGATGGTTTAGCTGGAGGCAAGCTCTGCCAGCTTGAAAAACTGCTAGTGTCACATACTCAGATGTTCCAATTCCCTTACAAGTTTTATATTTCATTTGCTTTCTACTTATGTATTCGGCCTCTTTGATTCGCTTTAATATTGAGGTATTGTATTTGGTTTAAATCTATGAGGTGTGCAGGCCCTGTCAAATTGTTGACAGTTTTTGGCAATACCTATGTCTGTCAAAATCTAATTGGTCCAAAAGCAACATAAGTTCACCTTTTTTTTCTTTTAACTTATTCGCTTATTTTTGGTAGCGTTCATTTTAACGGGTAATGGATGCGGTTTCACTAAAGTCATTAAAAACTTGCTTACTCATAACATTAACATCTAAAATAAACTTGTATTATGCATGCTTATGACCCTCTGGAACGTGGTGCTGCTTTCTGATTGGTTGCTAGGCATGCAGTAAAATCGTATATCATGCACACCTTGAAAGTAGTTCTGGCAAAAAAGTTTAAAACTTCAGCACCGTTCCATATCAATACCCAATAGAATGTACGTACCTACTGTAACCGTCTCTATCAAACTTCACAATTTTGGCAATGTGGAGTTCAATTTCCATGAACTTAAAAAAATAGTAAACCGAAAATAACAAATAAATCAACGTTTTGGAATAAGTATTGCATGTGTTGCGTTGCTCAATCCAAGCTAGCTAACTCCTGATGAGTAGTAGCAATCACCTTACCAAATGAAAGGTAACCTTGACAACCAATTTGGCTGGTGACTGAAGGCTGCGTAGCGCTCTACTTAACGTTACAAATATTAGGCTACATTGTAGGCCACATTGTAGCGAAACTGAGTCTAAGTTAACCCTCTAAGTTAATTGAGAATTATTTTAAAAACATTCTACATAATTGAGTGGCATTAACCGGGTCATAAGCGGGGTAACATCCTCCGAGGCGTGCACTATACAGTTTTAAGTCAACTTGGCGGAGCAAACTTCCCTCCGCTTCGCGTCGGGAAGTTCTTAGGCTCCACCTCGTTGACTTAAAACTGTATAATGCACGCCTCGTCGGATGTTACCCCTTACTTACTTACTCAGCCCTGCAAATATTGCTATTATAATATGTTATACTGTATGCTATTAAAATATGCAAATTGTTGTTCTGAAGATGCCTCAGTGCTTATGTATCCGGGGAGACTTGACATATGCGTACCACCGAGCAAGGGGTACATTTCAGGCATGATTCTGTCCTTAGGCAAAAAGTATTTAGGCCACTAGTACTGCGCTGGTTTGAGGAGAGTTACCATAGTAACGGTTCACAACCAAACAAATAGACTTTTCCCCAGAGAAGTTCTTTTTTACTGTATTTTCCTAAGCTATAGTGGATAACTCATTCTTGTATTGCTCTGTATCCTTTTCCAAGGGATTCAAAGGCTGTTTGGCAAAACTGCCATTTGTGGTGGCCATTGGAAAATGTGCTGCTGTCTAAAGCTAACAGGTTTCTGACAGATTCACTGACAGTCAGTCTGCTTCATAGTCACTCAAGCAGAAATATTATTCCCAGCCTCTGCATTAATCAGTGCACAATCAGGTGCTGAATAAGACTAAGCAAAAAGCTGCAAAAAGGTGCAATAGGTCTTTATTATCTTTTTAATTCTCTTTGAAAATAAACCTCTGTAATGCAGTGGGTTAAAAATGGTCCCTGCTGCATGGTGCCCTGCACACAAATAGTCCAATTAACTCATTAACTTCATAATTTGGCCACTTTAGTCTCACTGATTAGTGAGGAAATGAGCCCGTGTTCTGGTCCTGGTTGGTACAGGTGGTTCCAGGCTTGGGTGAGAGGTATGACAGAACCTTTCAAACACTTCAGACAAAGCACCGACTTCTGATGTCAAATTTTTGGGCACTGCGTACAAACTAATTTGGGGAATGTAAATGAAAAAAAAAAAAGAAATAAGGCTAGTCACAGTAGATAGATCTGGATTCTCAAAGTTTTTCAATCATGTGTGACTCTGACTTCATTTCGCGGCAGGATGGAATCCTGGTTGGGGCACCGGGGGCCTACGACTGGAACGGGGCAGTCTTAAAGGAGACCCGCCAGGGGAAAGTGATCCCACCCAAGTCTTCATACTCAAAGGAGTTTCCAGAGGAGCTGAAAAATCACGGTGCATACCTAGGTAAGAAACTGCCTTCCTGTCCTCTGCCGTGGTGATATCAGAGGGAGAGGAAGGGGAAGCCCGCTGAGAGGAAACAGACGGTCTGAGTAGGAAATTAGGTTCAAGGGAGCGCCAGACCTCCTTACCAACTGCTTATCAAGCAACACACCATTATTCTTTTTTCCCCTCTCTGTTGTTCTCTCCCTCTCGCTCCCTCTCTCTCCTTCTCTCTCCCTCTCTCTCCCTCTCTCTCCCTTTCTCTCCCTCTCTCTCCCTCTCTCTCCCTCTCGCTCCCTCTCTCTCCCTCTCGCTCCCTCTCTCCTCCTGGAGGAGCATGTGGCAGGCGCATTGAAGCCTTGCGGTTTGACGCCACCACTGCTGCAGCCCTGTCCATAAACCGCTCCACTGGTTTTCCTCACATCCCGCTCCGAGATTCTGGTTTTCCCATTTCCCATCAGGGCCCTGATGACGGAAGTCATTCCAGACTCATTATGGACCTGGGGCAAAGGCACGAATCTGGTTGTGCTCACTTAATAGCGCCGAGACCATGCCAACCTGAGTCGAGAGAGAACGGCTGATTACACTTCAGCAATTACAGATGTACTCCAGCTCCTTTTGTCAGTTAGGTCTGAGGGAGCTGAAATTTGCTATACAATTACCCCACCCAGCATAATGAACAGATCGCTTGCCTAACACCACTTCCACCATGTAAGACAGAAACCCAAAGCACGTTCGGGTGTGACAGGTGTCATTTACACAGCGACCAAAAAAAATGTGATGTGTCATTCCGAACCCTTTATAGAAGACATGGCTACAAATGATAAGGTCAGAATGTAATTGCTGTCTGCTCTTGGCAATGTGAACAGTGAGTAATTTTTTCGACCACTCTGACAGGTTACACTGTGACCTCGTTGGTGTCTGCCAAAAACGGTCAGCTGTATGTGGCCGGAGCTCCGAGGTTCAACCACACTGGCAAGGTCATCGTGTTTACTCTGACAAATGACGGCAACCTCACAATTCTACACTCGCTGAAGGGACAACAGGTAGAGAACTTCCTTCTTTTTTTCACAAACACGCACCACAACACACCCACAGACAAACACATGTGCACACACACACACACACACACTTGCACACAAGCCCCCACACAGATACACTCAGGCTTATTTTTACTGAATGTTAAGTTCATCTTCTTTGTAAGTCTACTAGTGGAACCAGGGTACCAGGAGAGTACCAGGACCTCTCAGTCCCAAACACATTCTGACCACAGGGAAACAGTGTGAAAATAAGTGAGGTTTATCTCTTGATGATTTTTTTCCCTCCTAAAGCCAATGGCTGACATTACTGGGACAGCCGCATGTGCTTGCCATCTTAGTAATTCAAAGCAGAGTGCTTAAACTGCCATACTCCCTGCCCCCACAATAAAGGGGAAGAGGAAAAAAGAAAGTTTTTCACACCACAGACAAAAACAACTACAGCCGGAGGACAGACTTTGCATTCTTTTAGAGGGGTGATTATTGCACTCTGCACTGCGCTTTATGGTTGTCTAATGGAACGAAAATAACAAAAGTAAAAAAGTGCACACGAAACACACCTGGCCAGTGAATGGGGTGGGGGCGCCAGAGGGTTACATTGTCACAACACAAACAAGCGCAATCAGAGACGGCAACCTGGCCCCCCATATGGGCGGACACACACACACACACACACACACACACACACACACACACGGACAGTGCAATACCTGGTCAATCCCTCTGGGGACCAGGTAATAACTGTGTGACCTGTTTAGTAATTTATGTGAGTATCTATGTGGGGTGGGGTTGGGGTTGGGTAGGGTGGGTTAGAATGCTAACTACACACTGTACATATGCATCTTAACTATTTTATATTGCACACATGCCTGTACTTTATATTGCTACACTACCTGGCTAGGGACTACAGGTGGAAAATAGCAAAGTTTGATCAAGTTGGTATAAAACATCTCTCCGTCAGGTTAATGTCTTTGTACACTGTCCCTATCAAAATAAAGGTATAGTCAAAAGTCAAACTGCATCATCCCCACTGTCTCATCTTTTTATTGCACGTGAAAGTATGTGATGTTTGTGCCATTGATTTCTGCTTTACAGATAGGGTCCTACTATGGCAGCGAGATATCCCCCGTGGACATTGACGGAGATGGTGTCACAGACAACCTTCTAGTGGCGGCTCCCATGTTCTTCAGTGGAGGCTGGGAGAAGGGCAAAGTGTACATATACCGCGTCACGGAGCAGGTGAGAGGATGTGTTGTGTGACCGTTGCTGTGCGATGAGGGCCTCACAATGAGGTGAACTTGGGGTCTTGAGGAGAAAGACGAGGCCCCTCACTGTTATCACTGACTCACTTAATGCGTCACACTGCTGTACATCCCCCTCTCTGTCAAAACTTTGTTCAATCTTCCTGTCTGAACGTTGATCTACAGCCAGTCGTCTGGCTGTCAGCCATTCCCCTACTGCCTCATCTCTGAGATTACATTACATTCATTACATGACATAACATTACACTTAGCAGGCGCTTTTATCGAAAGCAACTTACAAAAGGAGGACATAATAAGCTAACAGAGGTGTAGAGAAACACAGAGTAAACAGACTATACACATACACACAAGGAGATACATGTGCCTTGGCTAAGTGTTCCGGGGCAGGGACACTTCAGACACACACGCCCCCTACACACTCATACAAGCACGAGGCACCTAGGTAAAGATATGGTTAGTAGAGATTAGTTTTGTTCGGAAGGGAAGCAGTCTCGGAAAAGAAGGGTTTTCACAAGCTTTTTGAAGGTTGTGAGGCATGTTGCTGCTCTTGTAGCGACTGGTAGGTTGTTCCACCACTGAGGGACAATGACAGAGAAAAGAGTGACCTCGGGTACGGCCAGACGGTTCGTATTAGAGGATTAGAGATTTACATTTTCATTGAATGAATTAGACTATCAGTGATTTAGCTCACGCTTTAATCCAGAGCAACCTACAGTGAATTAGGTACAGGGCCAGCCCACTTGGAGCAATGTGGGGTTACACACTTCAGATTGCAACACCCAGTTTTAGGCTGCTGATGACCCGCGACCCCCACAACCACCCCGCGCACGTGTGCGTTCTCGCTCTCTATCGTGCTTTCTCTCTCCCCCTCTCTCTCTCTGATAATGTGGCTGTTTTACGCACAGAAGGCAGTAGAGCAAAAGCAAAACTTACGAGTGAAAACAAATAGGCAACATTGCATCATAACTTATATAAAATGCTGAGCATACGGACATGTTATGAACAAGCAAGTAACATGCACACCGTTTGTCTGGTGCCTTGGAACAGTTCTAAAGTTAGGTATGCAGAAAAAACTCAATGTGATGGATAGAAGCTGTGCACGGAGCAAAGCAGGTCCACTCTAGGTTTAATTTTGGAGATGGCCACCTGCAGACCATCTTCCACGTTAAGCCAAAGACAAATGGCAAATGGCATAAGGGCATTCAAATGTCAAATGGCATACGTCAAATGGCATAAGGATATTCAAAGCGGCCCTCAACAGATGTCGATATTCCCCTAGACAGAAATCCAGAACTCATCCAGCATCTTGCCATTAAACTCAGGGTTCGGTCTGTTGAAAGTTCAATCAGCGCATCTTCCAGATCTGATGCCAGATGGTTTGTGGTGGTCACATTGCAGATATAGTTGTTTGCTTAGTGAGGGCTTTCTTCTTCTAAGAAGCTACCCTGGTTAGGAAACAGGCAATAGTGGACTGGGCATGTTGTGTAAAAGCGTTATTTCAGAAAATCATTTCACGACCACCCACCCCCGCGAACGCCCCTCCACTTTGGGAACCACTGCTGTAGAGCACCTCAGCCATAGATGGGGGTGCAGGACAGCCCCCCACCCACATTTTCCCTACTAGCAGAGGAATTGAACTTGCGACCGCCAGACCCCAAGACACACTCCTTCACCATTAGGCCACAAAAATATTCAATTCTATTCATGATGTATCACCTATGTACATTTTATACAAGTACAGTAACTACATGTTTATTGATACCTGTTCAATATATTATTTCATGGCAGCTGGCATTATTCACATTTGGGTGTAAAAAAGAACCATCTCCATTACTTGATGCACAAACTGTAACTGAACTGACTCCAGTGTATACTGTAACTGTACCTACTGATTAATCCAACCTGCTCCAAGTGTGAGACACGGGGCACCTGCCATCTCACAAATGAGAATACAGCCTGCCTTCATTAACAGCAAGTGCATGGTGAACTCAGTAGGAAAACATTTACCCCTTCAAACGTGATTACCTGCTGCTCGTGGATGAAAGGTCCTAATAGGTGGAAACTGCTGGAGAGAAAATTGTTAAAAGTTCTGGTCATTAAGAGACAGTGCAGGCAGCCAGGCCTCTCTCCAGCCGATTTTATTAGGCATTTCCCAAACAGCCTCGCAGCTAACTTCGTAGCTCCATGGAAACAGTGATCAATCAGGTATTCCATTTGAAGCTAAATGTTTAAAGCTAATCTCCCCCCTCCGCCCAGACTTTACACCTTGTGAATAAGACAGACTATGGGACTGCCAGTTGGCCATAATTGGCCAGTCTTCGAGAATGGCCGTCTTCGAGACTCGGCAGGACGCCATGTGTTTTAAATAAAGTCAGAGGACGGTGCTGGTCCTCCCTGTGCTTGCTATCTAGTTGGCCCACAGAGCTCTGTGCAAAGTGGGGTGAAATAATCCTCCCTTTCACTCCTTCCTCCTTAAGGATGACTGAAAAAACAAGTGATCTCATTTTGTCCTGCCTGTCCACTGCACTATATCACAAACCAAAATGGAGGCTAAAATGTCTAGAGATGATGTATGTGGCTGACACAGTAGGTGACACAGCTGTGGCTTGAGAAACCTGCACCTTGTCCTAAAACATTCCAGGCATTAAGGCTAATTATCTTTAAGCTCGTGAATGCTTTCAAGCTTACTTCACATTATTGTTGGGTATCTGATCGCGGGGTCTCTGGGGGCTGTTCAAAAACCTTTTCAATTGCTTTGACCATAAGCACATGGAAGGCCTCATATTGGCTACTCTTATAAACAGATGTCTTCAGGGCATGAGTTCGCTTAGAGAAAACAATGGAATTTAAAAATGAGGTTTTGGCTGATTTAGCTGTACAAGTAACTACTGTGGGTTTTGCTTTTCATATTGTATTTGTCCTTGTGGTAAAGAATTTCGAACAACAACCAAAGCCATCAGACAGAGAGTTAAGGTAGCAACAATTGATGTCCCCACATCTAACAGTGAACGCTGTCTATTCTTCACAGCATAGAGTATTCTGGGTTTTTTTTTTGGAGATTTGTCATGGTTACTTAACAGATACTTTTAGCCAAGCCTCTAGCATGTAGCAATGTGTTCTTGTGTATATGACATTACTATCCATTTGTCACACTGAAAGTCTGTGTATCTCCAACCAGTCCTGTGACTTTGCCCTCACCCTGCCAGAACCGGTTTGTGTTGGAAGGATCTCTCGAAGTCCAAGACCAGGGACAGAATGCCCGCTTTGGTTCAGCTCTGGCCCCTGTGCCTGACCTCAATGGCGACAGCTTCAATGATGTGGTGATTGGAGCACCACTTGAGGAGAACCACCGCGGTGCCATTTACGTATTTTACAGTCAACGCAACAGGATACTTCGCAAATACAAACAGGTAGGCCTGTTTTAGAGCTTCAAGTGTGGCGCAATGTTAAGTTCAAGTCTTTAGCCATTTATTCACAGTAAACTAGAGAACCTTTTAATTTTTATTTTAATCATTAACAGTTACAATATCATGCATAATAGCATTATCTTGCTTCCTTAATGCTTGTGCTATAAAACTATATTGTGTTTAAAGAAATGTGTTTTATATATATTTTTTATATTTTAAATATGTTTACAGTATTTATTTCCTTACTCTCACAGAGAATTGGCGCAGCACAGCTAGCTAATGGTCTGCAGTACTTTGGACGCAGCATCCATGGAAAGATGGACATCAACGGAGATGGGCTTGTGGATTTATCAGTTGGATCTCTTGGTGCAGCAGTGCTTCTGTGGTGAGAATACAACTCACCATTTTACCACATTTCCTGAAATATTCACACGATATGCCAGCAGCACTGGCCAATGAAATAGTCAGTCAGCTCAGTGTAACATAGGTCTCCTAGTAACCTAACCAATGTCTACAAAGCCTTTGCTCAACTTTTTCTGTCTTGTGTAAACAGTGTCTACAATTTACAATTTAACCTCGGAAAGGCATTTTAATGGATACTTGCAGAGTTTCTTTTCAGTTTCAGAGCACAAGTGGCATCTGAAACAATGTTATAATCAAATTTAAATACATTCTGAGAAAAAGATGGTCATGGTTTACTACAAATTTTAAATCTGACACATACATACACACGTTTTACAGGTCCCGCAGTGTGGTTCGAATCCATACAGTGGTGAGATTTGAACCTAACAAAGTAAACATCTTCAACAAGGACTGTCGAAGGGGTGGCAAGGACGTGACCTGTATGTCAGCTATCGTATGTCTCAACGTCACTGCCCGCACCCCTATACGACCAACACAGGAAGTCGGTGAGTCTTGAGTGGTTTACCCCCTCGTTACCCTACAGACCTGTTTTTGGAGCTTTGAGGAGATGCTGGAGAAAGGCTAGACACACAGAGCTCCAGAGTGACTTCAGTGTTGTTAAAAGGGTCAGTGAGGCATAAGAACTTCTGTCTTAGTCTCAGGAGGATTCTTTTATAGCCGTTCCTTTCTTCTATGCTTCTGTGAAAGCTATTCCCATTTAAACACCCTATGACTCACAGTGAAAATTTCTTTCTTTCGAGTGTGTGGGATTTTTTTGTAAAGTACGTCTAGACAATCTTTTTTGTCATCTAAACATGCAGAAACAGTGCTTCAAATGCTCTTTACTTGCTGCACTGCTTCACAAACAAACATTTTTCATTTATTTCAAGGCTTTTCCAAAATGGGTGCCTCCCTACTACTCAATATGAACCACTCACTATCTGGACATAGAGAAGCCTCACACCTAAAACTGGCACATACAAATGCGTGCTAAATTATACAGTCAGAAACCTAAAGAACATGAATAATGTTGGTCAAAACGTAACACATGCTTCATTGTACCAGACTACAGCACCATATCCCAATATCAGGAGCCTGCTTCATGTCAGCCTTTGGTAAACTATTTAAACAAGGAGCGAATGATCCACACCACCTCCAGCAGCCACTAGTCCCCAAGGGACAGGTCTGGTTTCCAGGCTGTGGAGAGCAGCGGGGGAGGCCCACCCGCAAGCAGACGCTGATCACAATTTATTTTAAAAGACTGTCTATAGGCACTCTGGTCTCCCTCTCTGCAACTATGGGAGGCCAAAGGGTGGCACGAGTGTTTCAGGTTAACCCCTCATGACCTCCTAAATATTCATCTCGGACCACATGTTTCATACACGCAGGCTAAAGAGATGTCATGTGGGTTGACGGGAGAGCCCCACGGGAGAGTAAGGGTAACAGAAAATTAGGGGATTGAGACACTGAGGCTAGTAAACAATAGAACATCTCTGTCGTCTACCATTTTCCCCACAGCTATACCCCCTAACCCCGGGCAGATGTGCTGGGGTTGCACTTCATACAAGCTCAGCACTTTTTAAAGTGGAAAAGTTTTTCTTTTCTCTTCCCCCCACAAGCTCTACTAAGCTTTAAGGCCTGTGGCACCCTTTGTGCCGGTCACAAGACTAAATCATTACCTTTTTTACTTTGTCGTGATTGAAAGGCTTGTCTGCTATCAGTGGCTCACGCAGTAGTCTGCTTCCTATTATGCCGAAGATACGCCACGTCGTCGCTGGCACTGCTTTGTAGCATTAGCGAGAATTGTCCTCAGCAACTGACCTTTGGAAGAGTTTTAAAGACTTTCCTCCCAGTGAGTTAAGACAGCGGCAATAAATATCAGCTCCCCTAAAAAGAAGACTCTGCCCAAAGACAAACTAACCTTTTAAGGATTGTATGTCTTTGACGTGACCCCACAGCTACGGAAAAAAATAAACATCACTTGTCGTGTAAAAGTATATCAATTAGTTAGAAGAGATATAAAAGTCAGAAATTGAACAGAATATTTTATTCATCCATTATTTACCATTAGAGCTTCTCATAGGGCATCTGATCTACTGCTACTTTTAATGTTGGGAGGAGAGAGATGCTGGGATCAGATATGCATTACACCATGGCATCCCTACATCTAAAGTCAATGTCAACATCCTCCCACATAAAACTAAGTGTATATTCAACAGTTCTTAGGGCACTATCACACCTATCCCCTGAACCATCTTTTTTATCTTTCTGCTACATTCAATCTTACCTATAGAAAAATAATTTTAGCATACCATTCTCTCTTATATCGCTTTCTACTTGACCTGCAGGCTAAGCTCTAGGCTAGGCTAGCACCAGTAGATGCAGCCAGTGCCTCTGCTCAGTATCGTACTTTGTTACAGTGCTACCTATGGGGGAACTCTCTTCACTATCTTCAACTACATACATTTGTTTAGCAACCAATCAACTGACAGAACTTGAAAGCAGCACCAATAGGTTAAAAGTTCAAACAAAGTGCCCACCCACTGCAAAGTAAATGTATGCCAATGGAGAGTGACGAGGCACAAAGTGAAAGTCTGGCCCACCTGGCTAGTCTATGTATATTACCATATACATGCTAAAGTAAAACTCAGTCTGCTTGTTTTTTTAACTGCATCCTTTCCTTAAGGCCCGATTCACACCGACTTGAACGTGTACAGCACGTAGCCGTGTACAATATGTTTGTATAGGGACAGAATACGCGCAGATCACGCGTGCAGTGTGAATAGTCTAATTTCTTGACATGCATTCTAAAACAGCCACAAGCTGTATACGCAGAGTGTTTGGTGTGAATCAGCCCTAAGTGTTCTGGTCTCATGAAGGCATATCCCTCTCTATTTAGCTCTGCAGTACAACGTGTCGATCGAGGAGAAGCGCTTTGCTCCACGCGCCATATTTGATGACGGTGACAGGCAACAGCCACGCAACATCACACTCCTGCCTGGGGAGGAGAACTGCGAGCACATCTACTTCCATGTTGTGGTGAGAGCACGACCTCTTGGACAAATGACAAACAGGCCAAAAATAATATAGTGGTTATGGCAAGTGCAAAAGTTTAAGCTCAGCATTAGGACTTTCACTGTGGAGGAATGCTAGGCCGAATCTGAAATGTTTACATCTTTACTATATAGTACTCTGCGTGGTGAATAAAACAATGCAAGTCACCCCCTGTACTGTGCCCTATGTAGTAAAGGACTACATTTTTCGGACACGGCCTTAGTCTTAAACACAGCTAGTGGATTCTGATTTGCAAGCATAATACTGAAAAGCCACAAGGTAAATATTTGATTGAGCTTATGAATACATTCTTCTTAGGAAACTACCGATTATGCCCGGCCAATCATTTTCAGTGTCGAGGTGGACGCCCTGGATCCACATCAGGGCCCTGCAATGGATGACGCCTGGCCCACCTCACTTAAGGTTGAGGTAGGAACTGCTTTTTACATTGCATTACACTTAGCTGACGCTCTTATCCAGAGCGATTTACAGTTATTTAGGTACGGGGTACAGTCCCTAGAGCAATGTGGGGTTACATGACCTTGCTCAAGGGCACTTCAGGCATGGATGAGGGGACAGGAGAGCACCCTACTTTTCCTCTCCTTAATCTACTCACTCTTCCTACTGATACCCTTCAAACCTGCGACCCTCCAGTCCCAAGACCAACTCCCTGACCATTACACCACAGCTGCCCACATCTTTCCCACTAACAAAGGCCAAGAGAAGGAGAAAAGCAAATACAGAGGGGTAATGCACTACATAAGCACTGCATCAAGATATTTCACTAGAAAATCACAGGCCATTATAATAATAATAATAATAATAATAATAATAATAATAAATAATAAACTTTACTTGTATAGCACAGTTCATACATGCAAGATGCAGCTCAAAGTGCTTTACAGTTTAGCAGAGTTGTTACAGGACAACATTTCTTGCAGTCCAGCGGTGCCGGAGCAGATGAATACAGTAGCAAACTGACTCTTGCGTGAACACAGGTAGGCAGTCCTTATAGGCCATAGTCAGCAATCTTTGTAGTCCAGTAGCGCTAGAACTATGCAATGCCCTGTTAATGCGGGCTCTTATGTGAACATAGGTCGGCAGTCTTTGCAGACCAGAGGCACTAGACGAGGAAAGTTCATTTAGGCGCAGTCGGTTGTTAGTGTCCCCAGGGAGCAGCAGGGGTGAGGAAAAACTCCCTGTTTGTTTGATTTGTGTGAACTCCCTGTTTTTCTAGGAAGAAACCTCAGGCAGAACCACGTCTCCCAGGGAAGCCCATCTGCCAGGGCTGGTAACGGGAAGTCTGTGACTGTTTGAATGGCCTTTGGTCTGGGCGGGGGAGTCTGGCTGAAGGGACTTTGGTCTGCGTAGTTAGGTATACAGTAGGCATGGTTGAATGTGAATTATGCAGGCTATTGTGCAGCAGTACCACTTAGTTCACGAGGCCAAATACAAAAAAGGTAAAGTAAGGGGGGAGGGGGAAGGGGGGGCTTTCCATTTTGCGCTCAGTGGGTGTCTTCCTAATCCAGTGCTAGCCAGAATTCAATTTTTACATAAACTGTTTACAAACATCACTGTCAATGCCCTTGCAAAAATGTAAGCTCTCCACCCGATCTCGATTTTGGCATTTGTTTTGTGAAACGAAGGTGCACAGATAACGTTGGTGCTGATGTTTGTAATGTCTGTAAGGCCACTCAGAGGTCTGAGGTTTTACTTTGAGAACAAGTTTTACAAGTGTTTGATTTCACAATAGCTGACTTGGCTTCATATAACTTTGCAGCTGCCTTTCTGGAACGGCTGTGATGAGGATGACCGCTGTGTTCCTAACCTTGTGCTGCAGTCTCACTCTGACCTAATTACCAGGAGGTAGGTCACTCAGAAACAATCTTAGAAATCATACTTCACAGAAAAGGCATGTTGAAGACATTTATTAAAAATGCCTCATTCAGATAGTAAATACACAGACAGTATGAACACACAAAGATATATTAAGATATTTTCAAGACACTGATTTAAAACAGCCTCATTCAGATACTGAATACAGGATCAATGCCTCCACACATTGGCTCCTACAGTATTGTGGCACACTGTCTATTTCAACAACTTCATTTGCCCCTGCACACTGGCTGTGCAGCAAATATGAATGTAGTTTCCAAAGATTTAATATAAGGTTGTTGTAATAATGGATTTTGCCGTTCCCAACAAAAATAGACACAAATCATAACTGACACAAATCATAACTCATAAAACATCGTCATCATAATTTAATGCTGATGTGCAGGGTTCTATTGAAAACAATAACATCTAAGCCCAATAGAATGTTGCTAGCTAAGTGATTTGCACTTTGATGAAGCTTAGTCTGTGGAGGACTTCAGGGCGATCTCTTTTTTGTCTGTTCAGGAAGTTCTGTGGGCAGGTGATACACACACGGGGAACAGTCTGCTTGAGTCAGGACAACGTGGAGCCATCTGAGAGGATAATCGAGGCCTCTCGCAGAAGGATGGTGGTGGACACGCGTCTGGAGAACCGTGGGGAGAACGCCTATGGAGCACGCGTCAACATCTCCTTCTCCCCCAATCTGCGCTTCTCCAGTCTCATAGTCAAGGTATCTCACTACACTCCTGACACCCTCATTTCACAGGCTGGCAATCCTTTCTCATGACTAGAGGTTGTTAAGTCACCACAGGTCTTTACAAATGAACAGAAATATGTTGTTATTTGGTATAAATATGTTAATCCATGTCACACCTAAATGGCATCTCCTACTTCATTGTCCCTACCATTACAGGACAACTCAGACATCAAGATAGAGTGCCGCAATGTGCAAAAGAAAAAACATGAGAAATCCTGCAATGTCAGCTCACCTTTCATGAGGACCAAGACTCAAGTAAGACATCTATCTTTCAAAGGGGGGTGGGAGGTGGGGGAGGGTTAGCCTGGTGAACCCGTCCCTCGTACTTCATTTCATTTCGTGCAGAGGGTCTGGAACAGAAACCGTCAGAGACGATTTGCTGGAGGTGTGGACACTGCTGAAGTTTTAAAAAAGTGCATCTGCCTTTACCCAATCGCTAACGCCTGGC
This sequence comes from Coilia nasus, assembly GCA_027475355.1. NCBI lineage: Eukaryota > Metazoa > Chordata > Actinopteri > Clupeiformes > Engraulidae > Coilia > Coilia nasus. The sequence continues at coordinate 8,958,070 of CM050207.1, forward strand.
CGTCACGTATGCAATTAGCCTACCTACGCACTACAATTCAAATGTAGCACACAAGGTCAACGTCACAGCTAACGAACACACCCTCTGTTCGCTGATTGGAGCGGTCGTGCTGGAACTCCCCAAATGCTCCCCAAGAGCGTCCGGTCCAGACCCTCTGCACGAAATGAAATGAAGTACGAGGGGCGGGTTTACCAGGCTAGGGGAGGGTTCAGTATAAGTTGATTTACTTTGTAGGCGGTGCCGGAGTAACTGCCGAGCACCTATTCTTGTCAATCATGGGGAAACTTGCATGTTCAGCCCTCCATTAATTAGTATGAACTGAATAACTTCAGATTGCTATGAAGAACATGTCTGTAGCCATGGGCATGTAACGCAATGGTCGGAAATTTGATTCCCCAATTTCCTGAGAACCCTCTTTCTGTTCACCACTAACCACTGAACCACCCATTCAACCCTCTTCAGCTCGTAAATACGGACCTTTAAAGTCCAAAACATGACCTCAGTAAAAAAGACTTATATGTTGTGTAACAGCATTCTGTTAAGTTCAGTCCGTTAGTGACTAAAACAAATACAGACATTGGAAGGATCGTTGAGGGCATGTATGGGATGGCGTAGCTTACACAGTCATGAATGTTGGTCAACGTGACATTGTGCAGTGTATAACAATGCCATTTTATTGCGCTGTTTAGCATGGTCATTGGGTCATAATTTGTTTCATTAGGTCTGGAATGTCAGACAGTCCCAAAGGCACTGGATGATTCATTTCTGTGAGTCCACTGACTTGGCTCAGGCTCAAACCAGTAAGCCTCTGTTTGGGCATTTAAAAGAGCCCAATGCTCAGTCACACTATGCATCTCCCTCACTGCCAGACAGTTTCAAAGTCCCCATGGACTACAGACAATGAGCTGTGAGGAAGCCACACATCTAACACAGAGCCACAAAAATCTGTCCCCCTAATCACATGAGGAAGTGCAACCTACTTTTCCCTCTATTTGCCAAATGATAGTTCAGGTACTTGAACGGGGTGCTAACTAGATAAATATCGCCCCTAAAAATTTTACCCGGATAAGGTCCCCCTCTCGTGTGGCTGCACTTAAAGGGGCACGCAAACATTTCAGAGACGGCCGTCTGCCCAGAAAAGTGCAGGATTTTCCATGCTTCCATGCTGGCTGTGCCAGCATTCAAAACCAAAGAAGCTATTACCCACATGGCCTAGCAGTCTTTTCCAAGCCCATTTTCAAGGAGAGGGGACAGGGGCTATTACAGCGGGCCCTCCTCCTTCTCTAAGATCCTCACATAAACTCACCCAGCAGCCCTGTGATGCACATCATTTTGGTCGGGCATACCAGGCAAATGAGCATTCCTTGGACATATCTAATTCATGTAGCAGTCAGGAAGGGGGAGAGGCCGCATCCTGGAGCCTGCCCTCTTCAAACATCTGTGTTGTGTCAGTATTGTGCAAACCTCCTGTACACATTAAGTACATACCTGATTAGGAGTTTTTCTGCATAGCCAGCAGGCACTCATCAGGGCCCAGTCCAACGAACAAAACAGATAACCTTTGAGTCGTTCCATCCCTGTCTTCAAAACTCCATCCAGAAGTATTCTCTGGTAACACAGGATGCAATCAGACAAAAATAAAAACACTGAATTTGAATGTGGTGTGTGTCAGTAACTTTGTGTCAAAAGTATCAGTCTTTTTTAAGACTGTGGTTGAGTTGCTTCTTTGTTTCTTTCCTTCTTTGGTCCAGAAGGAAAGAAACAGGCTCCTTTTCTTAAAGGAATATGCCACCCTTACATGAAATTGAGTTTGTCCCCGCAGTCCCAAGTGTGGGGACAAACTCAATTTCATCTGGGGGTGCCGTATTCCTTTAAGAACTCACTGTATAGTGTGTAGAAGTTGAGGATTTTTATATTGTGTGGAAGTTGAGGATTTCTTGCAGGTTATTGCAGGCTTTTCTCTTCAAGCCCTTAAGTCTTTTAAGCTGCCTGTTGCTTTTGGAGTTCTAAACATGTAGCGCTGAGGTTATTATGTTTTGAGTCTTTTTTCAAGAACCTTCTCTAGAACCATAATGTCCCTCATTATGCTGCAAGGGTTGGCTCTTAGAGCTGTATTACAATTAACTATTTTCCTGTTTCTCTTCTGGAAAGGTATCTTTCCGCCTGGAGTTTGAGTTTAACCGCTCTATGGTCTTCGACTATGTGCGGGTAACCCTTCATGCTGGCAGGTGATAACTGCACTGCATAAAATTCTGTATGACATATATCCAACTAACAGCTAATATTGATTGTTGATACTACAATACTTGACATCCCTGAAATGCCTGTCTCTTCTGTTTCAGTGATGGACAGGAAGTATCCCTCCACGACAATGCTGTTGACCTGTTTTATCAGCTGAAATATGAGGCTGACCTTCTTTTTACAAGGTAAGAGTTTGGTTTCACAATGTTTATCCATACTCTTTGCTTGTCTGCATACTGCATGAGGGTCTGGTGCTGGGGAGTGTTTGTTGGCAAGAGATGGATACATTTCAGCTCAACATTTAACCTGCTTTTCATAGTACACAAAAAAGAAAAGCATAGAAGGCGTTAAAATGGACAAACACAAGTCACTTAATGCTATGCATGTCTTATGGCAAGGTGATGTCTGTCCAGTTAAGATATTTTTTTATTTTCTGCACACAAGTTAATTCTCAAATGCAAGCAAACTATTATCTTATCCATTCAAGTCGTTATCTTGTACAAACAATTTATCTTGCGCACCTAAGACTTTTAAGAGCTGTGCACACACAATCACTTACTACACTGCTTCCTACATAGCCTGGTAAACCAGCCCCTCGTACTTCATTTTATTGTGTAGAGAGGGTCTGGCAGTGCTTTCATTGAAATTGCTGTATTAGGTAGATTTTTTGCCTAACCAATCAGCGAACAAAGGGAGTGTTCGTGAGCGATGACGTTGACTTTGTGTGCTATATTTGAATTGTTGTGCGTAGGCAGGCTAATGGCATATGCCACGACCAGACGTTAGCAACTGGGTAAAGGCAGAGCCACTTTTTTTAAAACTTCAGCAGAGTCCACACCTTCAGGAGGAAATTGTTTCTCAATACAGCACTGTCAGACCCTCCATACAAAATGTAATTTAAGTACATTTTTTTATTTTTTTTTATTCCTACAAGATAATAACTCGTGGGCACAACATTGTTAAAACACCCCCTTTGCCTGGCTTTAGGGCTTCAGTAAGCAGTTAAGGAGTCCTTCATGTTATATCTACAGAACAGCTACACTGACATCTAGAAAGCACATAATCAGAAACAGTAATAGGGGCCTAACAGCACTGGCTTCAATGAGTACATTCGTATCCAAGTCAAACTATCTAATACTAATTAACCAAGTGTAATTACAGAAAGCAGTAGTGACCTAAACAGGCTGGCTTTTTTGAACTGATTGAAATGTACATAGGCAGAGTATCGCCTTCAAGATGTACTGTACCATAGAATAAAATAACTTTTCATGGTGGAATTCCTGGCAACTGCACAGCAACAGAATTATTTCTCTCTTTCATGACAGGGACTCCGACCCTTCCCGTTATGAAATTAAAGCTGATCTGTCCTTGGAGACGCCGGGAATCATAGGTCCTCCATTTAACTTCACCTTTCAAGTAAGTGATCAGGGACAAATAAGGAATTCTTAAATTACACATAGCACTCAAAAATACTGGTCAAACATTTACTTTTGAGTTTAACAATATCTATTACTATCACTGTTTTAGTTTAACATCCCACTTCCTACATCCAATTTTTTCCACGCAGATTCAAAATTTAGGCTACTTTCCAGTCCGAGACTTGCAGCTAAACATCGAAATCCCTGAAGTCACGAAGAATGGAAACCAGCTTTTGCAGATAAACCACTTTGAGATAGATCAGGTAAGGAGAATTCACAGGACACATATGGAGAGTATTTGCTAAAGGCTACAATAAAGCTCTGTCTCAAGTCTTATCTGATCAGAATTACCATGTAACGCTACTCCTTATTTTCCAGCAAACTTGATCTGCACAGTGTTTGAGGAATCTTTCCATATGAGAATAGCGAAAGGACAATAAAAAAAATCTAGCTTACATTTTATGATTGTTGCTGTTGAACTTCTATACAAAATGTCAGATGTCTAAACATTACACCAGAGCCACTATTATTACTACAGTTCCACATAGTGTGTAATCAAACTCAAATCTTTCAACTCTTTAGATCGATGGCACCCATTGCATTCCCCCACAACATGTAGCACACAGTCGAGCAGCTCCTGAAGATCTATCTCGAGTATCACGCCTGGTAATTTGTCTTTAATCATTTACTCCTATACTAATAAAAGTATTTGTTCACAAAATAATACATCCTTTATTTGTGCATCCATAGATGCAATGACCAGAACACTGTGTAAAACCATTCCTGTCTGTGCAGAACTATTCAAACACGTTAACAGTTCCAGTCCAGTGCACCGTCAATCTCCCATCCCATAGAGAAGTTGGTGTCTACATCAGAGGGATCCTCCGGATTGATTCCTTACATGCTGTGAGTACGACTTAAAAATCATAACCAGTACTGTCAACAGAATGGCAGGAATAATTCAAGTAACACATTCCAAAAAAGATCCTGGCATTTCATTGCGATAGTAACATATTGCAGTTCTACTGTACAAATTGCAATGACTGAAAACAATGTCTGAATTTTCAGCTGAAGTTCAAGACTTTGGAGTTGGTGACAACAGCCGGCGTACAACTTAGCCCCTCCAGCCCAATGTTTTTATTTGAAGAACGGCCCCTGAGACATGTGAGTTTACTTATGAGTGCTTGTTTATGACATTCCAAACAAGCGGCACCACTCGTGTATACAGCAGTGCCTGCAGCACTATCGGCACACTAACATTTCCAGCAGGCCTGATCATCACTACTGTGTGTGAGTGGAGGCAGAGGTTCAGTCGACCGCCCTGCCTCCTTCTGGCTGGAGACGAGCTTCCTTTCTCCAGCATGTTCAACCTCAGTGGAGCCAAAGGACCGAAAGGACCATAAGCACAATTCAGCTTTTCCTTCATTCGCTGAGCTGTGCTGCCATCTATTGATGTCACCTGAGCATACAGCTGCAGCAACTCAGAGAATACAGACACCCTCTTCTTCAGTGATTTTACATGTTTGTATTTTGTTCATTGCTGTCTGCTGTTAAAACACTGAGGTGTACAGAAACTGCACATTAATGGGATGTCTTTGCTTACATAAAAGGTATCAGAAACACAATAATTGTCAAGTAATTCTGATGTTCATGTAAGTATACCTCAACTGTCCTATACTGTATTTCAACAGATAATTCTGGAAATAAGAAAAGAAGAAGATTATCGAATTCCAATCTGGATTATTATAGGAAGCACCCTTGGGGGGCTACTGCTGCTGGCCCTGCTGATCCTAGCTCTGTGGAAGGTAAATAGCAGTGCACCGTATTTCTGCATGTTACTTTTACTCTGTTCATATCAGACGACATTGGAATCAATAACCATGTTTTCATTAAACTTCTTAATTTACATTTAAAGGTAATCAAATTAAAATCCTCACTTAGAAATACTTGAAGTTCACATCAATCTCTGCAGTCTAAGACCGTCTTAAGGAGATGCCCATTAGTGCCTAATTACTATTTATGTGCATAACTCATGTGAATAAGTTGAATGGAAACCAGACTTATTTGTATAAATAAGGCGTACTAATTTAAATGCTCTGTTAATACTGTATACACAATAAATGGCAAGAAATTATTTAGTGCTCTAACATTAAGTGCAGTGCAACAGGTGACATTAATGAAAGATTTGTTGATGCTCTGATATTGACATGTCTTCTTTGGATTTGTGGACCTTTAAAACTGTAGAAAGCAGTTACTGGCCACATATTAGATAATCTTCTACCTCCAGTGGAACTGTTGTAGCCTGGTAAACCAGCCCCTCCTACTTAATTTCATCTGGAACAGAGGGTCTGGCCTTGTTGCCGTTGAAATTCATGTATGCTGACCGAGAGAATCCTAGCCAATGAAGACGTTGGCTTTGTGTGCTAAATGCTAAATGAATTGTAGTGCATAGATAGGCTAATTGCATATGTGACGACCGGACGTTAGCGATTGGGTAAAGGCAGAGTCACCTGTTTTAAACTTCAGCAGAGTCCACACCTCCAGGGAAATCGTTTCTCAATGCAACAAGGCCAGACCCTATGTACAAAATGAAATGAAGTACGAGGGGCTGGTTTACCAGGCTAGAACTGTAGTGTTTACTCATTCCATCTCTCCCCCACACTCAGCTGGGCTTCTTCCAGCGGCAGAAGCGGCGGGACCATCCGGAGCAGGAGGCCAACGGGAAAGTGGCCGAGGAGCGGTAACACAGGTTACAGCCGGGTTCCAGCCGACCCACCACTCAGGGACCATCCCAGACACACTCTTTCAAAAACAAAAAAAAGCAAACAAAGTCTCCAAGTCTCCACAGACACCAATGAGAGAAGAGCAGCCCCTTTGAGCACTGGATGACCCGCCCCTCAACCACTGAACCACTGCACAAATCCCAACACCATCCTGCACTGCCGACTGAATAACACCCACACACAGACAGGGATCTTGGCTACTCATGCCGTTCGATCCTGTTGGAGGTGTTGCTGCATCAGTCTTTTATGTTGTTATTAAGGAAGGACATGAATTTTCTGTTGGGCTAAGAGTGTCATGCCTGATCTCTGGTGTCTTCATTCATGACATATCCTCCTGGTGAAAACCTCAAAGGAGTGGGCTGAAATTACATCAGCGTTTTTTTTCCTATTCTGATGCTCTCTCAGACTTCACGAAACTTTGGATTAGCAGGAGTTGGACACACTCTCTATTTTTGATGCGAGGTGACATCAAGCACTGGAGTGAACCGCTCTGATCCACGGCGAACAGCAATACAAAGAACCAGCAAAAAGGACCCATGTGACTCTCCTAAAATGCCATCCATGCACTGGTTTATTAATCACTCTCAAGTCCCTCTTGAGCAGGGTACCTCTTCCTTAGACTGCCCCCTAGTGGAAAGCTCTCCATTTTTAAGTTGGAGATCCTCAATGCGCATTCCTGACTTCAATGCACTTTTTTATATATTAGAATGTGTAAACTTGAATTTTGTAAATAGGTAATTATATCTTTTTCTAAGCCATAAACAAGTTGAATTGTTTTTTTTTTGTTTTTTTTTTTTTTTTTGGTTTTTGTAGTACTCGAGCAAGGATTGTGGCATTACCTTGTAACTATAGGAACTTGGCAAGCTTTGATGACATGTCTGAAATCCTCTCACATGCTTTGCACCTCAACAAGTAACCTTTGTGAAAGGGTATGCATATTGTACAGTAGTTTCAGAAGTTCAGTTAGTTCTGTATATGCTGCCAAGATTAGCAATGATATGCAGAGGAGACTATGAAGACATGTTAATAAGGATTTTTGATGAGGCTTGGATGTGCTAATATATGTAAAGGAGACTAAAGTATTTAGTATTGTTGCCAGGGAAGCAGAGCATTAAAACAATTTAGATTCAATTAGTTCATTGTGTTCCTGCATCCACAAAGAGTTGATTTTCCAGACAATTAACGTTTTTGACATTTGTATGTATTAGCAGTCAGAATGCAGGGTTTGACTAATTTTATTCCAGATGTGTACCCTTTAGGAGATAGTATACAGAAAACATTTTTTACATCTAAATACCAACATGTCAAAGAACGTATATGTAAATAATGAGTATTTTTCATTTGGGATTTTAATAATAGACTATCCACCAATGGCTATTAAACAAATTTTCTGACAACCATTTTGGCTGACAGCGGTTCATGGTTTTAGGCAACATCTGTGAAAACCACAGAAAGCATGGTGTCATACACTCCCACTGTGAAGAAACTAAGCCAGTATTGGTTGAGGGGAAATGAAGCCAATATTGGTTGGCCTTAATGTCAACATTGGTGTCTGAGTTTGTGCAGTAAGTACCTTTTGCAGCCTGGGGAATGGGGATGTAAAAAGAATTTGGCAGAGTTGCATTTCCTCTTAATATTGTTAACATGGTCTTTGATCATCTAACAAATAATAATAATAATAATCTTTACTTGTATAGCACAATTCATACAAGATGTAGCTCAAAGTGCTTTACAGTTTTGCAATAACAACACAAGACAACATTTCTTGCAGTCCAGTGGCGTCCACATTTCTGGCATTGGTTATTGTCCTTTATGCATGTGTAAAATTATTATGATGGATCTGGTACACATGTGATGTTAAATAATATTTCTTGTTTGTTCTTGCTTATTAAGTTAAGGAATTAAAAGTGAGTAAATAAGATAATTAATTTACAAAACAGTTATTTTAAGCTTGTTTAGTTTTGTTTTATGAGTCCACAGTAACCTTACAAAAGTATCTCTTACACAAGGTACAGATAGTTAAAACCATTTTAGAAAACACTTTCAAATGTTTGGTAAAGGTTATGATATAGCCTGCAAATAGGTTTTGGAATGATTTAAGAATACCTCAGCAAACCCAGCCGAGCTTGCCCAAAAGTTATTATACATGCCTAAATCTATGCTGTGCCACTTTTTGGACCTGTGGCTTCATTATTCATACAGTTCCCACTCTTTTATCACTGACAAAATTTCAAAACTTTTCCATGACCTAAAGTGAATTTTCTATGACTTCATAGCACCTTAAGTGTGTAGAATTTAGTATACTTCTAGGGCAAAATATGAAATGTTTAACATTCAAAATACTGTCAATGCATTTATTGTCGACTCTAAAAGCCTAATGATAACAGAATCCTGTAGTTGCGTTAGGGAGAAACTAAAATTCCATGACTTTTCCAGGCTTGAAAAATTACATTTTCAATTTCCATGACTTTTCCAGGATTTCCATGACCGTGGGAACCCTGTTCATACAGCATGTACTGTCCATTATTATGTTTACATTCACTAGACAGTTTAGGGAGACCACCCCCCCCCCAACCCACTCAAAAACCACTCTCTCTCTCACACACATACACACACACACAGACAGACAGTAGACAGACAGACACACACACACACAACTGTCATTACTCATTACTCTCACATGACTTTGGCAAAAACTGTAGTTTTACAGACTTGCTCACATACTGTAGCTCACTTTAACTCTATGTTCCCACAGCCCTTTGTTCCCAAGATATATAACTGGAACATAGAAAGTGGTCCAGTGTTACATATATGGTTTCCTCAGATCTAATGTTACTCATCTCTCAAGCTGATGTTAAAATGTGAAGTTACAGTATGTCTTGCTCTAGCAAAAAGATAATATTAACATTCATTAAATATTTCATCTTGCGATGTATCAGACCAGACTGAGTATGACACAATAGGGGGTTAACGTGTTACTAAACAGGTGAATACAAGACCTTGGGTAGGCTATCTAGATATTCTCTGCATATGGTGGTGTAAAGAGCAAAATCAAGAACTACAGTACATAACAAGAGGAGCAGGTGACTATTCCTTGTTATGCTTGGAATGGTATGCTTTCAGGTGGTCTGGCATCACAGAAAGAGTCAAAGAGTTAGCCTCACTTTGTATAACTGACACATTACCATGAATTCTGTTTCATTGACCTAACTAAATTATTTGACTGTGCTGTTACAAGAAAGAAACTGTAAATTTGGACGCTAATGCAGACGTCTTCACAAAAGCAAAGAGAAAAACAGAGGCCTACCTACCTCTGATAGGCCTACAGATGCCTTCAAAGACAAAACTCTGCACCTTCAACCTGCAACAAAAACACTTCAACATAAACATCAGTGGAATAATGGCGTGCATATATGTTTTACCACATTTTCCAAATCCTGTTGCTCAGCATTATCGACTGAATGTAACGATTCCTTCCTTAAAATTATATCACATGATGACTAATATTTTTAAGAGGTAGCTCATCATCTTACCCTGATGTGATCTTCGCTCTGGATTCCATCTCTTCAGTGTAAAATTTACTTATAGTCAATCAGCTCACTTCGTGTTAGGTTAGAGGAGATCCGCGGTCAGAAGTTATTACTCTTTGCAGCCTGTTTTATGTGGAGAAGTCTGCATTTACAATCAACATTAGCATTAGTGAGCAACACATTAGTGGGCAACACGTCGCTGCTACAACTTTACTAAAAAGATAGCCTAGACTGTAGCCCTATGAAGAAAGAGTGTTCAATTCTCACACAGACATTCAAATTCCGACGTGAGATTCGGTTACAAATAAAAATGCCTACGTATTTACTATATAATTGTGACTTTAACCCCTTCTGTAGACTATGACAGATAGCCTACCTTGTTCAGCCCTACTCAGCAATCAATGAAGTTCACCAGGACCATTCCTGAGAGTATGTGACGTCACCGCCAGTCTCCCTTGTTTGAGCACAGGTTATGTATTACCTTGGATAATATATGGTTTTGTATAATCGCGTCTGCAAATACTTCTTGGTAAATTTTTGTTGTCTGTTTTGCTGTGGTTGATGTTTCACATTTGACAAGGTTGAACTTTGTAACAGTATCACGTGAGTGTGCTGCTATTTTGGAGTCTTCACAAGAAAAATTAGCTATTCTTTTTAGAGGCTGTATCTGAAAAGCTAAATCAGTGCGCTTTGGCAGACCATTTTTCTAGTCATGCTCAGCTAAATGTTGCCTTATCAGAGAGAGAGAGCTGACAAATGCAAGAGTTCTGGGGAGATGGAGCACACATGTTTCTAGGGCCCTGTGTTTCCAGTCTAAAGTCAAATTAAATGTTATGTTAACACACTTTAGCCCTCCTATTGTATGAAAGCTGTCAGAGATGGTGTGCATATGTGTGTGTATAAGTGTGTGCATGTGTAATAATCACCACCTGACTAGTAACTTGCTAGTAAACTCATCTCCTAATTTGAGGTGCTCTGGATTGTGGGTTTGAGTTCAGGGTAGACTGAACTGTGAAGAGTAACTCTACAAACTTCTGTACACTGTGTGTGTACATGTCCAACAGTGTGTATTTGTGTCAATGTGTATGTAAGTATGTGTTGTGACTCTTCTTCTACATTTAATTTAATTGCAGGTTGTACTTGGGCTTTTCAAAGTGCGTATAATGTGCTTTATAGAGCAGGGGAATGATAGGCCCTAGTAACAATGTACCCTGGAAACACAGGACTCTTGAGTGTTTAACCTGGAAACACAGGACCCTGGGAAGATAGGACCTTTGTCAGGATCCAATTAGATCCCATATATAATTGGGGAACGTAGGACCTTTGGTATATAAGCCCCCCCACGAAGGCTGACTAGTCAGATCCAGAGACATAAGGCCCCTTGATTTAGGTGATCTTCGTACTAGTCACCAATTCATAGGGGAAGATATGTGGTTCTAGTCTGACTGGACAGTTGGTATGACTTACAGTGTCAAAGCATCCCATGATTGGGCCCTTCTGGCCACAGTAATTTAAGCATGTGCCATCTTCTAAAAAATGATATTCTTTATTAGTTTCAAAGGTCATCATTTAACCTCTATTAACATAACAAAAACATAAAATGCTAAAAACACGAAATACAAAAAAAATTAATGAAGCAATGTGCTGTCTACATTGCGAAATTTCAACATGGCCAGGAGAGGGTAGCAGAACCTAACAGACCAAATATGTACTTCAGTTTACATTTTTCTTATGAATTCACAGCTTGACGTATTGCCATTTGTGCGTAGTTTTAGGCTTTTGATTCCCTAAGTACCTTTTTTGTTTGCTTATACCGCATTTGTTAGATGACAGCTGAATTGCTGTTGTGTGTTGTCTGTGAGATTTCTGTACAAATCAGTCTTAATTGTAGGATATGTGAAGCACAACTTTAAACACGAAATTTCAACTTTCAACATTCTGTATGACTAACCGAAATGAAATAACCTACACATACTGTGGCCATTAGACTTGCCTTGACTGTTACTATGACATACACCATAATCTTCCTAATAGACATTATACTGTGTACTTGTGAAGACCCAGGTTCAAGTGGCAGCAGTACATCCCTCTCTGTCAAGTATGCATCATGCATCTCTCTGAATTAACTTTATTAGTTTCAAAGGTCATTAGTAATTAGTAAACATTCGTGATTAGTAAACATTCTTAGGAGAAAATAAAGAATTGCCCCCTAAAAATGGTTGCCTATATTCGCAACGAAGTAAATAAAGTCGTTAATTGTTACATGTTGCCCACAAGAGATGGATGGAGTCTGTTTTTCTTATACTGCATGAAAATTGAGGAACTGGCAATGTTGTATTAGGTGTGTCGAAGTTCGGTCTTATCTTGATAATGGTGGCCGTTCTCGGTATTATATAGCCATGGTGCAAATGAAATGGCCAGGCATTCCACACTGTTGAATTATTTAAATAATATTACTGTTTTGCCATGTAGTAAAGAAGTATTTGCATTCTCGTTGCAAACAGACAGGGTTGTATATTTCATATTTGCTTGAATGTGTGTACTGTTCCATCCCATGCATTAGTATAGTTTTAAACTAACTATAGACTGTTGTGCAGGTTTCCTGTTTGTCTAATGTTCCTTATAAAGATACTAAAGTTGCAGATCATCTAAACTAAACAAATGTTCCATACTCCAACATGTTTACTTACACCATAACCATTTTTTGTGTCTCTGGGCTGGGTGTGTGGGTGGACTTTAGAGGAAGTTTAAGGATTTTGTTCTTATTATTGTTATTCAGCTCACTGTAATTAAAACTGTGCTATAATGCTCTTAAGAAGAGAGTGTTTAGCTACCACACTTAAAGATTGAATCAGTTGTCAGCCAAAATCACTACAGACACACAGCAAAAGGCTTGCATGTGAAAAACCAGGCCAACAAACCTAAAAAAAAAAAAACTATGGTCAGTGTTCTTATAACATAGTAGCCTGGTCTGTAAGCAAGCTATTTTCTGTCAGTTTTTTCAGCTTTCTTTGAACTTATATTATATACCAAGCCTACTCTTTACACTCTGTTAGAAGTAATAGTTTGCCTAATGTAATCAAAATTGTTAAAGTGGGGTTTAAGGCTACAGGGTTAAACCAGCAGTGACAAAAACACATCGTTAAGTGTTGTTAAGTGTGTGTATGTGTATACTGTATGTCTCTGAGTAGAGACGATAAGAAGGCAAAGGCCAAGAGAAAGACAAAGGAGAAGACGAAGGGGAAACTCGGAGAAATGAGATTCGGCCTTAGTCTCTTTTAAAAGATCTGAAACCGTCCGATGCTGTGTGAAGGGTGTGTTTACAGGGTTTACAGTTCCTCTCATTCTTTCTGTGTTCTTTTTTTTTTTTGCCCATGCAGGTTCCTCTTCGTTCATCTGGTCATCTCCTGTTTTTTATTTTGTCAAAATTGAAATGTACATTACAGAATGGTGTTGAAAATATGAGCTAAGTCAGAAATAAATTTTAAATACACACACATACACAATTTCTCCCCTCCCTCTCCACCCCCACCCCCATGGCGACCCCCACCCATCCCAACCTGGATATCGAAATGCAATACAGACAATAGAAATAGATGTACATGTTTGAAGATACAATTCAATTACATAAATCAAACTATTCAAAATTACATTATGGCTGATTGTGCTGCACTTAGTCTTTAACCAGAGAATATGCTGCATTCCAATGCACAAATAGTTTTTTTGCTGGCTCCATGCATTCGTGCAACAGATCTCTCCATCATAACAATGTCAAGAAAAGAGTTTGCCCATTGCTTATCTGGTCATCTCCTGATGACCCCAACAAACTGGATACCTCACTGTGTGAATGTTTAAATCGACTGAACGTCAAAGAGAATGGTCTATTTTCGCAAGAAATATTTTTACTGGCACTTTTTCAGGAATGTGTTTGACACAACATCTCTGGGATGAATGTGATGACACCGTTTTCTCACATGATCAGAAACACAGTTTCTCAATGTTTCAAAGAACCTTTAAATAATGTGTTGTCAAAGTATTTGAATAAACTATTGTTTATATATAATATATATCCAGCTTTTCATCTATGTCCAATACAAACATGTTTCTGTTGCAATACAGTAAATACATCCCTTCTCAGTACTTCTTACTGCATGTGATCTGGAGGTACATTTAAAGCTATTTAAAGCTATGGTAATTTAACTTGCCGTGTGATCCATATACCACATCCAGTTATGAAACCATGTGGTACTGATCGGTTCACTGGCAATTACTGCCATGCCAGGCATCCACCACACAGTCTGATGAACCAGCATATTAAGGTTTTACACAATCACTTTGTCAATGACTGTTACAACTAAGTGCACGACTTTTCTTGATTTAATCTACAACCCAGTCTTATCACAGCTTTTGTATGTCTCTGTTACAAAAATAAGCTTCAGTAAAAGCAAGGCTAAACTCTACGCTCAAATCGGCTAAACTCTACGTCTACGCTCCCTACATAATGTTGGGGTGCAGTACCAAACAAATATGGATTGAATAATAGGTGTGTGTGCGTGTGTGTGTGCGCGCGTGTGTGTGTGTGTTTGTGTTTCACAAGTAAGATGTTTTTGCATAGTTCTAGCTATTGTGTCTATGAAAGTGGTGACTGCAAGCCAACAGTGTATAAACATTGTGCAAAGTACTCTGCATTTTCCCTGTGGTGACCACAGAGACCATTATAGAAGATAAGGCAAGATCTTGCACATGCAAAACTACTAAGGACAGCACAATTAGGCCAGTGGTCTAACACCTTCCTCTATTTATGGCCACTTTCTCACCAACGTGGTATCGGGCCTTTGTGAAGCTGCAACATGCTATAGGTATGCTATAGGTATATAGGCACATGCTATATGTATGCTATAGGTATATAGCAACATGCTATACGTAAATAGGCACATGGTATATGTATGCTATAGGTATATAGGAGCCTTTGTAAAGCGCCAATATGTTACTCTATAAATGATTGCAGCAGCATGTCAACTTAGCTGGTGACCAAACCTATTGTTATATGATCATTGGTACACAGTCTTGGGGATTTCCTGACTAAAACTGATCCTGTCTGCTTTGATGCCAGTGTACTGTATATGGTATAAGGTATTGACTGGCTTAAGTTAATTCTGTGGTGTTTGTCACTTGTCCTAGTTGTGCGTAAGTTGTTCATGATGTTAACATCGATGCAAAGACAGGGCACTCTTTTAAAAACAGCAATTAAACTATTACTATCCCTGGGTATGAAATGTGAAATG
Organism: Coilia nasus; assembly: GCA_027475355.1. Classification (NCBI taxonomy): domain Eukaryota; kingdom Metazoa; phylum Chordata; class Actinopteri; order Clupeiformes; family Engraulidae; genus Coilia; species Coilia nasus. Next base: position 8,973,327 of record CM050207.1, read on the forward strand.
TACCTATTGTCTATTCTTGTGGTGCTTTGGGTAGGAAGCTTTTGTAACATTCTCAAATCAATTCTATTTAGAGAGGTAAAAAATCCTAACCATCACCAAATACTTCACTACTGTGACAGTTCATTGCTAAATAAACAGGCAAAATGGTTTGTTAAAGTTATCAAAAGAAATTGCCCCCTTTTTGGGGTGCTGCTTTAATCTGCCTGGCACACTATGTTCCATCTATAGATGACATGCTATAAGAACCTCACCTAACTAAGAGACAATCTGGCTGAGATATCTTACAAAGACACACCACATCATACAATAGAGAACCATAAGTACAGACAATATTTATTTAGACATGCTTAGCAAGACATCATGGTAAATTTACACTGCATTAGTTTAATTAGTAAATCACTTTGAAAACATAACAGTTAAAACATAACACAACAGTGAACAGTGATGGTGTTTAACACTGAGGGGCCTAATTATCAGTGGACTGTGAGTCATTTAAATCTTACAACTTTCTTTGAATTTACCAAACATATTCAAGCTACCTAAGAGAAGGGTATGTGTCAGGAGATTAATAACTTAAATATTAAGCATTTTAGTTATTTTATTATTTACACTTTTATGTTCAAAAGAAATAATTCACATATTTCAATGTTTTATGCCTATGTCAAAAGCATAGGCTGTAGGCCAACCAGGGTTCACAGAAATGTGGTATGTTACTGGTTGCACTGTAAACACGGATTGGAGGCAATTGCGTTGTAAATAACAATTTACCAGATGCCTACGTTTAACCTCTGCACGCACACATGCGGAGCACTGTCCAAGCCAAAAATGCTAATCATACATGAAGGTACCACATTTTAATTTGAAACTCATTTGTGTAAAAAAGCATTGCATTAGCTGGGTCATACCTAACACTCTTCGAGACAATACTAAACATTCTGCACTGTACATACAAAAGGAAAAAAAATGAATTTGAATGAACAGCATGAATTTGATCTCAGTGTTAATGTAGAGACAAACGGAGGACAGTGCTGCAGTTCTGTCAGTGACTCATTGATTACACACGAGGATTACAGTTTTGCACAGCAGAGCATACGAAATGTTGCCTTTCACACATAACCCTGCAGGAGTACATCAAATGCTGCGGGGTGAAGCGCTCAGGAAGTAGCAAGTTCCTCTGCTCTAATTTTAAATCTTATATGCTGGCCTGTGTGCAACCACAACACACAGTGACAAGCGTAAGGGAGATACCAAGGTAACCAAGGTAACCAAGGTACACATATAGGGGTTTTCTTTAGGTGTGCTACCTTGTGTACATGAGAATAGAGAAGAGAAGTAACCTATCTGTTGTACGATATGCAGAGATGGGCACGGTTCAGATATTATACATGTAATGTACCCTGAACATCGTAGAGTACAGTAAACAAATTTACACAAGCTGAGAATGAGATTGTAATAACAGACAACATTATGAAATGAATCCTCAGTCATTTACAATATGTAAAAATGGACAATAGTTACCAAAAAAGCAATATGCATCACCTAAAAAAGGTTTAATAACCCTATTTTAGCTTTTACCACATTTTACATGTAAGTTCCACCCACTGCCTAAACAACACACTGTCCAGAACAACTAAAAGTAATTTTGAAACATCTCATCAAAGCAGTGCATTTAAAGGCGTCATTGAATTTCAGGGGGCATGTAAGTCAGAGGGCCATAAATGACACGAAGGCATTCAAAGATTACATAGAAGGGGGTACACCCATTTTTGGACATATCTAAAAGAGGAATTTCTACGAAATGGAGATGTTCAGAATGTCATTCATTCAGTATTAAATACTACAACGCTTAAAAGTACTGAGACACGTTTTTGTGTGTCACTGCTAAGATGTACCCAATATTCTCATTTGTTTGCAAAACAACTCCTGTACTTAAAATTAAGACTCACGCTGGTAAAAAGCTTAATTTATGAGAGCGTTTGCATTTCTGTTTTCAGTGTGCCTGTGGACAGTGGCAATCAACATTTGGCTGCTGAAGCAGTAGATTGAGATTATATGGTTTAAGCTTAGTACGTCCCTTTAAAAGTTCTATTGCTTTTGAAATGCACTGCACATACTAGAAAGATGGGCGGTTTAATATCAGTATATGTTACAAACATTAAATAATATAAAAGATTTTGTTTTCAAGCCATTTTCCTTAGTACAAAGATAGAAACACTAGCGTAGACTTTTTTTTTTAAAGTGATGGACTGAAAATTGCACTTGATCACAAGCAAAAACTTGTAAAAAATTCAACGCTAAGCAAGAATAGCCACAAGCCAAACAGCAGTTAAGAACTATATTACCAGCTAATTCGTTTGTTCTCCTTGTTTACAGCCTTCTTTTCTTTGAAACTCTTGGCCACACTCAAGAGCTCATCGGCTTTCCTGAGCTTCTCCATGGCTGCGGCTAGCAGCACCTCTGGTCTTAGTTCACCCTGATTCTCTTCTTTTGCTGTCTGCTTGTCCGCTATCGTATGCAGAAGGTCTCCTGTGTTCTTGAGCTCCTGAGTCACTTTGCTTTGCAAATCCTTCATGTCACTGTCTGCTGCAGTGGCGGGAACACTGTGCTCTCCCTGCGCCTTCCGCTCCTGAGGATCTGCCAAGAGGTCGCCCACAGAAGCAGACCGCATCTTTGATTTGGGTTTTAGGGGCAGTAGAGGCCGCGGGGAAAGAATCTGAGGTTTGCTTCGCGCGCTGGGTGGCGGGGTGGAGTCACGCCTACAGCTGCCCTCTTCAGAGGCACACAGAGTCTTGCCGCTGCTGGACGGACCTTCACTGTTGCTCTGTGTTTGTGATTTCGACGAGCGAGTCTCATCTCTGTCACTGCTGTCCGCATCAAGTACAGTCTGACTACCCTGCAGCACAGCAGTGGGCGTAGCGGCGGCATCTCCATTCTCTGATTCTTCGGCTGAGTGCTGTCCACTGTCTATAGATTTCTGCTCCTCCTGCTGCACCTTCCCGACAGACAGCTCACAAGGCTCAACACTCTCTCCTGAGTCGGTGGTCGATGGGGGAACTGCCTCACTCTCGGTCAAGGGCTCAGGAGAGATTGAGGGGGGATTACTTTCAGGCTGGGCGTCTGCCGAAGTCTCGGCCGAGCCAGAGACGAGCTCAGATGAAGAGCTTTCACCATCCTGACCTTTCTCCTTCTTGGCGTCACTCAGCTCTTCGTCATCTTTTGAGCTGGCAGGGCACTTAATCGGCTTCTTCTTAGGAGGGGCGGGGGGGCCCGAGCTCTTCTTTAGCGGCTCTGGGGTGGAGCGTCCCTCTTCAGACCCTTCTGCCTGTTCTGCTTCTGAGGATGTTTCAGGAAGAGGTGTATCCCACATGACAACTGAAGGCTTCGGAACATTTTTAGCCGGAAGATCGTCAATAATTGTAGGTTTGTCCTCTTTATTGTGCTGAGCGTCTTTAGTTTCTGTTTCTTCCATTTTATCTTCAGTCTCCTCCTCTTCTTTCACACCCGACTCTTTATCTGGGGTCTCCTTAGCCTCCTCTTCATCCACCAGAGTAGGCTTCTTTTCTTTAGATGGAGGTTTAGGAGGTTTGGGCTCTTTGTCAACTGTGGATGAATCAGAGGACAAATCATTCTGAGAGCTGGAGGGTTTGCTGGGAGTGGGTGGTGCTTCTGTATCAACCCCGCTGTCTGACGTTGTTTCACCATGTGCGTCTTCTTCTGATAGGGAAGCAGGTTTAGCCTGCTTGGACGGAGGCATTGGCGGCTTTAAAACCTTCTTCTGAGGGGTGGGTGCTTCACTTGTGGGCTCACCCTGAGCGGAGCCACTGGTAGTTGTTGACCCCTCATCGGGCTGGACACTTTCTTTTGAAGCACTGTCCTCAATGTTGACATAGTGAGTTCCATTGGGTGTACTGTCAGTAACATCTAAATCCAGTCTTAGAATTCCATCAGATGATATACTTGCAACCTGCATCAGTTGAAGACAGCCACAGTGAAATTACATACCAATAAAACCACCAGATACACAACAACAAAACAACACCATGAAAAGAGGGTGCTCTCAGATATACTGTGAGTAATCCTGCCAAAAGTCATCAGTTGGCTAAAACAGTTCTAAGCCATACAGTAACTTATCACCCAGTTTGAGAACCACTCATTTAGGACAGAGCAGATCTACTAACCTCCTTCATGTGTATCCTAGTAGGTGGTCTCCTGCCGCGGTTCCCTTTGGGCCGGGTGCGTGTCACGTGTTCTAAAGAACACCCTTCCTCTACCTTCACCTGGTTAGCCAAAACATTTCACAGTCAGTGACTTCCCAGTTTATGACAGTGGATTAAATAGGACTACATTAAGGAGGAGCGGTACCTCATCAAAGATTTTATTTTTTGCTCTGTTGATGCCATGACTGAATGCATTGATCCAAGCCTCCTTTTCCTCTTGATTTTGGGCTTGCAATTTCACATCATGAACCTGCCAATGACGAGACTGTCAGTTGTGAGTGGCACAAGATAGCCATTGGTCAAATCTACAAAACCTTGAGTAAAAGGGTACTGCCTGCCTGAATCTAAGGTGGCACGAAATATACAGGCTAACCGGCCTAAAGAAACTGTGAATTGCTTGTTACAGCTCAGGGATAATGTCAAGAGGTTGCACACCCTGCCTTGTGGTTGAGACACAGACTTCAGAAAAATAAACCAACACCAGGAGTGGCTTTCAAAACAAAAAAATACAGGCCGGAAAATCCAGCAGAAAAACGAATAAACGGGAACATCCTGTAATCATGGTTTACTCAAGATGTACTCATATGGACCCTGTCCAATGATGGCGTCAAACATTTCACCACGCAATAGACACTATGTGACACTAAAGAAAAATGTACAGAAGAACTGTACACTGAAAATGATTGGATCCAAATTATTTAACACTTTCACTTTCATTCGTCACTCCGCTATTCAGAAGAGTTAAACCATAATTTGTCACACAAGGGCCAGCAAAAGTGGTGGCAGCGTAGTGGTTATTCTGAAACTCAAAATGCATATGACACCATACAATCCAGTTTTTCCAAAACAAATATACAGTTTCAGAATTACGGCCCTTTAAAAAAAAAAAACTGTAGGCAGCACTACTGTCTGACTCATTCTTCTGGCTGGTCACTGCATTAAGGAGAGGGGAAAAAGTGACAGGCAAGGCGGTACTGGAGGAGCTTTTAACACACGGCCCTTTCGAGACAGCTCTCTAACATCTGCTTACGTCCATGGGCCCTGATATAATTTCATCATCTGTTCACAATATGCAATAGTTCACCACTTTGGCATCCACCAGATTTCACTGTTCTCAATAGCATATCTCTGGTGCAGACCTCTGTCTACCCTGAATTACATTATGTTTGCAGTACTTGCTTTGTTCTGCTGCAGTAACCATTCTGATACATGCACAAATACATCATGTATCATACAGACTGTCGCCCACTTATTTAGATTAAAAAAAATTAAATTGACTGTAGACTTTGACAGTGGTTGCAGTTACTTGAAACAACACATTAAACACAATGTATACTTCAAGTTTTCCTCTACAATGAGCTAGGCATGCAGTTCTCCTACAATGAGCTAGGCATGCAGTTCTCCTACAATGAGCTAGGCATGCAGTTCTCCAAACATAATTGATTATACCCTTACCGCTCTCAGAATTCCTGTTTATAAGTACAATTTCAAAATACTGCTGCTTGCAAGTACAACACTCTTTTCCCATAAATAGAGACATGAAGGAGTGCCCTTGAGTAGTGATACTGTTACAAGATTTTGTCCACTCCAGTTCCTCTTTTTCGGGGCATATAAGCAGGAACAATGTATTTACAACCTTTCTCATTAAAGGAACTACAAACTACCCTTAACACATTCAACATGTGATCCTGGCAGACAACAATCATCACCAGCAGTCATTTTCCACCCCGAAACATAATTGACTGGTTGAAAGGTTACTTTGCCTTTGTCGAAACCAACACAATATTTCTGCAGGGTTGTTTGTATACTGGACCAACAAAAACAGAACAACAACAATAAAGTGAAAGCTTTACCAAGATTTGTATTACCTCACAGTAAGTAGAGTAGAGTAGAGTAGAGTAACTTTATTGATCCCGAAGGAAATTAAGGTGTCCAGTAGCATACACATAATACATATTGCAAAAACAGATCAAACCTATTGCACACATCTGCATAATACAACATTCACTGAACTGAGGGAAGAAAAAAACATTGTAATGATAATAAGTAAGGTAATAAGAATAAATAAGGTAATAAGAATAAATAATGTAATAAGAATAAGTAAGGTAATAAGAATACAGTAAGGGAGGTTAGCAACAGCCCTTACCTTATTTGCACATTTCGGGGCTCTTATCAATATCAGTCTGTTTTTCTTCTTAAATGCACCCCGCAGCTCATGGCATTTATCGTAGTTTTCCAGGTCCAACTTCTCTAGACAGGTCTTCAGGTCCTGTGTCAAAAAAATATTGCAATTTTGTTTTATGATGGTTTCATTGCCTAGAAAATGAAAGTTAAAAACACTCAAGTAACCTCACAAGTGCTTATTAATCTTAAATACTACAAATTACACACACTTTTACACCATTCTTTCACATTCACCTAATGGTTTAATCTTTGAAATAGTAATTATTCTTGCAAATTCATTGTACACCAAAGACCAGGGTTCCCTTAGTTTTCATCAACAAAAATACCCCAAGGCTCTCATTCATGCTTTATTACCTCATTTTCATACACTACGACCTCCGTGTGTTCCAGCTGTATGTACCGATCCTTGTACGTCCCAAAAATCTTCCCAGATGACTTCTTCAGCCAGCCGGCTTTGCCTGTGAGCGTGCCCTCTTTAGGCTTGGCTGTGTCCTCTTTCCCTCCCTACAATAGAAAGATAGTCGGGGGGTAAAAAATATGATATCACACTAAGGACAGATGCTTCATTTTAAAAGTAATGAGTGGGCGGTGTTTCAATGTTTATTTTGTAACACAGTCTAGTCATTATACAGGATCAATCACTCAGTCCAGTTCTTTTAGTTGGCAAAGTGTTTAGTCGTTGTACCCTAATGATACATATATTTAAAAATGTCAAAAGCACTTCAATTTTGTTTTTGACAGTGTCACTTTCTCGAAGCAGTGTTCGTGACATCCTGTGAGCAAGTGGGGAGTTTTGGTCCATAATTAGCAAAGTTACTAACTAAAAGCCGTGCAAAAGCCCTGTAAGCATTAACAACACCACAGTGGGCTCTGATAAAACCTTGCTAGTATGCTTATATCTTTGCCTATGTATTTGGTAATTTTGCCCTAGCTGTAAAAGCTTCTCTTACATTTTCAATGGGTGGTCTATTTACAAAACTCCACAGTGCATAGCCTGGGGGGCTACTACCCATGACAGCTGTGTTTACGTCTCCGCCACATACACCAGCAAAATGAATCCGGAGATGTTGCCTATTAAAACATACCTTAAAAGGGAGATAACTGCTACATAGTGTTGCTTTAACAAATTACCTCCTTTCATAATTGGAGAAGAATTGTCTAAATAAAGACACTTCATGTGATTACGGTTATTGAAGATACTTCATGTTATTAAGTCAGTCCAATGCACAGGGTTGTTTCCCATATAATTTTACAATACAATTTTAAGACTACTAAGAAAGTCCTCTCCTTTTAATCATTTTACATCTAATGTCAAACAGTCAAACTAGCTGACTTAAAGTTATTGGTTTCAAGGTTCTCTAGGTAACACTTTAAATGTGCCCATCAATTCTCTGTATAATGTGGAACAAAAAACTACTGCTGTAATGTCAAGGCTTTATCACTATCGCTAAAAGTAGGCTATCGATGTTTATTTGATTTGTTTGCTGTGATCCCCTTTATATGTAATTATTTTCATTCCTTTCAGCATTTCCTCTACCAGCGCAACGACTATATCGGTAGCAGCATGGGAGTAGTGTTAAAAAGAAAGTTAGGTAAGCCATCCACACTGCCATAAAGAAGGCGAGTAATCTTTGCATATCCTCAACATGACCCATCATAAAAAGGCAAGTAAAGTAAGCCTGTTTTGTAATTTAAATGAGTAAATGGTGTTTACATGTGTAAACCAAATAATACACCACTGTTACTCAAGTGTCTAGCATCCTACGAGTATAACTAAAGAACTACTCAAACCAGCATAATAGTGTTCGGTGCGCAAAAATTCAACAGGACAGCTTTTTTAGAGACCCCTCTATTTTATTTAGTTTCCCCCCCCTACTTTGCTGTTGGTAAGGAAAAGGCTTGGCCAGGCCATTCAGAGTGGAAGTGCTCTGACTGCAGAGCAGAGGAAAAGGCAAACAGAAAGAGAAAAACAGGAGCTCTCCACAGACACGAAGGGCAGGTACTGTCCAGGAAATTGGACAGGCAGACCTAAACTAACACAGCATTGTCTATGGCAAAAGAGGGAAGCTCTCATTGGCCTTTTGTTACTACCGTAATGACTAGCGAGAAGGGGAGGGGGGGGGGGGGTGGTGGTGGAACAGCACACATAAAACACTGGAACACTGTGCCAGAAATGTTGGGTGGGGTGGAAAGCTCTGTATGACACAGAACAACAGAGCGCCAAGCAGCTTATACACAATCCACAACATTAAAGCTGCTCCAATCGTAAGGCCTGTTTTGTCATTCTGAAGTGCCTTTCTTTTAGTATTCTAGGGGCAAAGTTTGATACTGGGATTGTGTTCTTTCATAGCCTTTCAGCACAGATGCCTCTTTGAAAACAGATGCTAGGCTATTTGCTAACTTACAGGCTTTCGTACAATACAATGCAAATGTGGTACAAGAAAATGTAGCCTAAAGGTAAAATAAACACTTAATTTTCTTGACATTAAATAGGCAAATTTTAGTAATATGTTATCAATGTGTTATATGCATGTAACAGTGTAAGGTCACCAGTGTTTAGACACCCTGCACATTTATATGGTATTTCTGTATCTGTCTGGTTGTCTCACTACAAAGATATATCTTACCAGGGCTGAATCTTTACATCGAAAATGTAAAACTGTGCCTTATGCATGATTAAGTACACAGACATTGCCTTATGCATGATTAAGTATAGAGACTTGATGGAGTGCATATGTGAGTATGCCGAGCAGTGAACAGCGACATATTGTCATGAGGACGTGGTGTGTGGTTTAGTGGTTGTGTCTAATTTGCACATTAATAGCAACTGGCTTTTCAGGGTGAAAGAATAGACAGCCTGAGTATGCTTCAGTACACACATCCTACAAACAACTGGTTGCATGATGCATTTCACATAAACACGTGCTACACTCAAACTATTGTGTCTTCTACAGTGGACCTGTGAAATGAGCATGATAAGTATGTTTCTGCCCTAACAAAGGACCATGCTTGATGTGAAAGCCACAGTACTGTTGTGTACACTTATGACCCTCTGGAACGTGGTGCTGCTTTCTGATTGGTTGCTAGGCATGCAGTAAAATCGTATATATCATGCACGCCTTGAAAGTAGTTCTGGCAAAAAAGTTTAAAACTTCAGCACCGTTCCATATTAATACCCAATAGAATGTACGTACCTACTGTAACCGTCTCTATCAAACTTCACAATTAATGGCAATGTCGAGTTGAATTTCCATGAACTTAAAAAAAATAGTAAACCGAAAATAACAACTAAATCAACGTTTTGGAATAAGTATTGCATGTGTCGCGTTGCTCAATCCAAGCTAGCTAACACCTGATGAGCAGTAGCAATCACCTTACCAAATGAAAGGTAACCTTGACAACCAATTTGGCTAGTGACTGAGGGCTGCGTAGCGCTCTACTTAACGTTACAAATATTAGGCTACATTGTAGGCCACATTGTAGCGAAACTGAGTCTAAGTTAACCCTCTAAGTTAATTGAGAATTATTTTAAATACATTCTACATAATTGAGTGGCATTAACCGCGTCATAACCGGGGTAACATCCTCCGAGGCGTGCATTATACAGTTTACTTGGTGGAGCAAACTTCTTAGGCTCCACCCTGTTGACTTAAAACTGTATAATGCACGCCTCGTCGGATGTTACCCCTTACATAATATCCAAGTGACAGTAAACAATAACACACAATAAAATATGACCAAACATCTGCAAATATCTGCACAAAAGGTGCACATAATGACAGCTGGTGTAATAAACAAAAGTTGTTTTTTTTGCATGCTGTACCACAAGTCATCATTACTACAGCCAAAAACCCCATGGCCACCAATGATGTAATGCTGAAAATCTATTGCACTCGACACTTTTTATCTACAGTATGGTTTTGGCAGAGTGACACTGAGTGTGTGTTGGCAAAAGGTATACTTAGATTTTGACTGACTCATTAACAGTCCTTGTTCAAGAAGTGCAGAGCAAAATTGTTTTGTGGTGCCTAGATTCCCCCAAAAACACCTACAGTCAGCACGCAGAGTGACCACAACTAGGTGTCAGCATATGTGGAAGTCGGGACCCACGCAAGAATCTGCCACCTCCGGTTACCAGTTTTGGTGCACCAGACGAACACTCGCATTGACATTTCTGGGTGAGGCACGCCTCATTTCACATGTGTTGTGCATAACATCTTTCGATCAGGAAACTCGCTGCATCTGCATCTGCATCTGGGACGTATTGACGTGCGTGGAGATTCTGGATTTGACCTGCACGGCCTGAACTCTTGCAAGGAGTTAAATTCGAATCATCTGCTTTGCTCACATGATCATGCCTCCATTAGTCTTTTGGTGGAAAAGATGTTACTGGCTCCGCACCAGTCCCACCCAGCCTTGGTCAAAAACACACATAGGGGAAAGAGAGAGAGAGAGAGAGAGAGAGAGGGAGTAGGGGTGGAAGAGAGAAAGAGAGAGAATGGGGTGGGAGAGAGATAGAGAGAGAGAGAGAGAAAGAGAGAGAGAGAGAGAGAGAGAGAGAGAGAATAGGGGTGGGAGAGAGAGAGAGAGAGAGAGAGAGAGACAGAGAGAGAATCTCACAAAAGCGGGAGGAGCCTGGAGGACTGGGGGAATAAATCTACAGGATTTAAGACACACTCCCCCCCAACCACAAGGGAGAACAATACTGAGAGGGGCTGATTGTTTTGTGCTGATCTGTGCGAGTCATTCCCCTCAAATATGAAAGGACCAGCAGTGTATGAATGTGCGTACATCGTTGTCGCCACTGTGCCTCACTGTGCAAAAAAGCCATCCTTATTCACGAGCTGAAGGAAATGACCTAGTGGATGGTTCAGATGTCAGAGCACACACACTCACTCTCACACATTCTCTCCCCCACCCCTATCCCCTCTCTCTCTCTCTTTCTCTCTCTCCCCGACCTCCATCCACTCTGTCTCTCTCTCCCTCTCTTCCCTCTCTCTCTCTCTCTTTCTCTATCTATCTGGCTACACACTCACGGGAGCAAGGCACTGAGCCAATAATGTGGGTGCCCAAACTAAGGGAGATGCTTTCAGCCCAGTGCTGTGCACAAACAAAACCCACATCAACTAGCCCACATTACAAACTGAGAGTGTGTCCCAATTATCTAGGAATGTTGCTTATGTGTTTATGTATTCATCTATTTCATTTATTGCAAATATCTTTGAAACTCCAACACACATTTTACCATGTGATTCAAATACATCACACACCAACCTTACACTTTACTGACTTTCAGGAAGTTTTTGTCAAATACAGGAAGTAAAAAGCAGAAGACAGTAACTGATGCAGGATGATGTCAAGGTGTTAAACAAGGTTGGGCAACTCCAGTAAATAACAAATAGATGAGGGGGCTCTCAGAGTAAGTTTATTCTTTTAAATAAAGACGGGCCAAATTCTCGTTTGTTGTTTATGTTTTATGTTGTTTAAGTTTGGTGTTAATGGTGGAAAATAAAACATAAGCCGAGTATAGGATCTCACACCATGCATAACCTCGATGGTCAGGATGAAAACCCCTAATGACAACCTTAAGTACTTTTTACTTGATAGGATATTCCTATTTGAATAGTTTATAACAAAAGGTCGGCATAGATGGTGCAACGCTGTGAGTAATTACAGTAGTGGTCATTAGGTGCGTCTGTCCGACTCGTAGTGATCGTAACCTACTTCCTTCATCAGTAAACACAACTGCATCCTTGGTGGACTGACAGGTTAACACACTTTATAATTGTTTCAAAGGGACTGCTCACATCTATAAGACAACAACTTAGAATTCTCAGAAAGCCCTTGTGTTTTGTGTTTGAAGATGAGACAGATGGACTTTTAAGATTTTTTAGTTTAGACAACAGCACACACTTTCTATACTACTTTTGCATAGGAATGCGTGTGCTAGATCTTGTGAGCGGTGCAGCCAAATAACTTTTCAAAACGAGACTAACAGAGGCCTAACTTCACCCTCTACGCTGATTCTATGTTTCATATAATGCCTGGAAAGTCTATTTCCAAAGCCTGGCTAAAGCACTGTTTAAAACGTTGTTAAGCAGTTGTTAAAACTACTAAAATGCGTGAATGAAGTAGTCTAAATCAAACAAGTGTTTAAAGCATGTTGCATACTTGGACAGCAGTTTATAAAACGAAAATAATGAAGTTGCAATGACATCAACAAGTTTGGCTATAGGACATCACGCCCAGATCAAGGAGGAATAATACTCACATCTTCCATGATAAAAACTCAGATCCGTTATGTGAGGACAAAAACACTCGACGTCTCTCTTATCGCGGTGAAGTTCCTAATTCATTTTCTTTCGGTAACAACCATCTAAAATCCAACATGTCGTGATGATTAAAATGAGGAACTGGTACACATAGATGTGGGTTAGTGCAGTTTCTTCGTAACTCTTTTTCCTCTTTCGGCTATGCTACGAACCAAGTTTGAAAAAAAGTTTGGTTTCCGGTAAGTCCCCGAAAGCCTCCGCCACTGTCAGGAGACAGCAGCAATTCAATGGCAGAGAATCTTGTATGAGCTGGATTCGCTTTAAGCTAATGTAACTGTTCTCTGGACTTTATGTGGCGTAAACACATTGGTGAATAAGGAATTGCGAGGAAGTGGAATAGCAAGGTTGTTTGAATTGGGAGACTTTTTCATAGCATGTGCTTTACAAATAAAGAATAATCACACACATTTATGGATGATCAACTCTTGAAGTCGATTTCACCACTCTTTGGCTTCAGACACTCCTTGGCTACGTTACAGTGATGCGGAAAGATGCATCCTATGACCTTTGGCACATTAGGAAAGATCATTTTTTATCACAGCCTGTCCCTACGTCTTTATGTTTTATTCAGTCCTCATTTGTTGCAACACAGAATAGCATCACTGCATTAAAGGTGATTACAACCTTAAATGGTGTGTTTCAGCACATTTCCTGGTGGGTGTGGTGACAGTGGGCTTAGAGAAGTGAGTGAAAGCAAGGCTACTTCCTTTTAGAATAATGTTCACGTTTTATGAAGCAGGATTAACTGGATTGTCTATGCCAATAAACAAGTAACACTAGATGACCATGTAAGTGAACAAAAAAAAAAGAGAGAGAAAAAAACAACAAGTACATCTCTTTGACAAACAATTGATTCATTTATGCTCACAAGTTCACTAATAGGGGTACACAATAATAGACTTTATAACCCTACATTTAAGCACTCATAGACTGTGTGCAGTGCTCTTTTTAAGATGTAACTATATTCTGTTTTGTGACCAGGACACAGCATTAGAGTACCACTAACAAGAAAACAAAAATGTTCCATCCATCAACTAAAATATGTTAAGAATCAGTGAACAGTCTATCATCAAATATAAAATTATGAAATTACATTCTATCTTATTTTCTATTTGTCTTATCTTCCATCTGCGTGTGTCATATACATAGTTCTGAACAGTATAAAAAAACTGTTCTCAGCTCTAGCCTATACAAATAGATCAGTATCATTTAGCTGTACAGCTGTATTTGTGGGTGTGTTGATGGAAATGGCGAAGCAGCTTACAGATGAAATATTGCCCCCCTCTACACCAGATATAAATACACGGGTGCCGTGTGGGGTGAGGCTGTTTAAAAAGGTTGTCACTGTGTGACCTGCCACTTGTTTGGGGTGTATAGAGTGCACAGCACATCATTACCTCGGCATTATACTCTACGGAGTATAGAGGAGGCCCGAGGGCAGGCATGGGCATTTTTCACTGGCTGCTTGAAAGATGCAATGCAGTCCAGCTAGTGTAATTGTTTTATATATATTTACTGCTCGAAGAATTACAGAATGATGTTTTCATATGTTTTATATGTTTTTGATTGAAATGAGCAGGGCCTGAAAAATGTCTATGTTCTGGTCAAATTAAAGGAGAACTTCAGTGTAAAATGAAAATTGGCATGTTAAAACATCATACCAAATTGATTTAGCCTGTTGCATTTAGAGTTTAACTATTTTTTATCGTTTGTCCCAGAAGGCTAACAATGGAAGTGGTAGGTGCCCTTAGACGAAGCATGATGGCTACGCTATTTTTAAACCATTAAAACAGCTCAAAGAAACTTCACACTTTATCGGTAGTACAACAAAGGCCCTGACATTAAAAACGAGGCACTGAGAACTTTGTAAGTGTACACAACATTTATTAATAAAACAGTTTTGACAAGCAGTACCTTGCTGTAGTTTCTCATCACCGCCATGATGAAAGTCTGCACAGGTCGATTGACGAACACGAACCAGCAGGAAGAATAGGAGGAGAGGTAGTACAATCAACTTGTTTGGACTTTCATCATGGTGGCAACGAGAAACAACTGCAAACGACTGCATGTAAGAACAGCTTTTTAAATAAACGCTGTGTACATTTACAATATTCTCAGTGGTTCGTTTTGAATGTCAGAGCCTTTGTTGTACTACCAATGGAATGTGGAGTTTCTTCGAGCTGTTTTAATGGTTTAAAAATAGCGTAGTCGTCATGCTTCGCCTAAGGGCACCTACCACTTCCATTGTTAGCCTTCTGGGTCAAACTATAAAAAATAGTTAAACTCTGAATGCAACAGACTAAATCAATTTTGCTCCTCAGTACACATACCAACTCTGTATGATGTTTTAACATGCCAATTTTCATTTTACACCGAAGTTCTCCTTTAATGAAAGATCCACACCCAGACAGAAACACAGACACTTCCTGCAGCACTCAGCCTGTAAATGCTTACATTAGCGTCACCCACTGTCCATTTGCTGCAATTTTTCTGCATAAGAACAGTCATGTTGGCCTAAGAATATTCTTTACCTGTTAGGAGCTTATCTTACATCCCTGCTGATGAAGATATCATAGAATAAATCCATAACTCAGCCCAATTACTACAAGTTGAGGTCAAACCTATGTTGAATGGTGACAATTGTTGATTTTTTTTTATGATTTTTTGACAAAAAGGTGTCTTGATGGAATGTCTCGTGAACCCCTTAATTCTTTATGCAAATCTGCATCAAAACACACATCATCAAGCATAGCAAACAAGATCATTCCACGACGTAACCTACTATGTGATAATGAATGAGCTAAGACTGTTTTGAGGATACCTAACTTTTAAGTAGTTTGAAGTTTGAAATATAAGTTATCAACCTTTACACAAGTTTCACTGCTGTTTACAGTGGCTTCATTATTTCAGTTGCATCACAAACTCCCTCATCAAACTCATGTGCAATAGAGTAATCTCATGACATTTTAAAATTACATGCATGGTACTCTTCAACATATTTCTTTTGAAATATTTTCTTTCCATTACCAGAAAATATTAAAGACCTCCATTAGTGGTGTGTAAAAGCATTTTGTGGTATTTTATGTTAGTATCACTGAAGGAGGTTTTTTATTATTATTGTATTGACTTCCTTTGTAATTCTTATGCTCTCACGCTATGTATTTATTGTCAGACATTTGTTATAGCATAACATTATGTACAATATAATTACATGCAATTTTATAAAAACATATTCTAAGAAGAGGTTCATCATAGCAGTTTAATCTCCTTCTTGTTGAAGCTAAAAATCTTTGCATTAAACATTTTGTAAATAACTCTTTGTTTCCTATATTGGCTCTTAATCAATTTACCCATCAAGAATGTTGCTTACATCTTAAAACAGGTCCTTTCTTTCCAGCATTATTCCCAGACTTTTTTTCCCTCCCCACTGCTTATCACCAAATCAGACACAGGGCGCCATTGAGATGCTCGCAGTGGTTCTGGCTGGCAGGCACTATAATTGCACTGTCATACAGCTGATGGGATGTGTGGGCTGCAGGATCAATCACATGAGCGACTCAAATAGGAATCACTGAACGGCTCTGGCACATCTGACAACCCCATCTGAACTAACACTGGACTGGAACACGCTCTGTAGCCGTGTGTGTGCATAACTAACAACAGCGTGGTTGCATGCACACGCATGTATCAGGGCTTCCGCAACACGCATGAAGTTGCCTGCCCGAAAATGCACTGTATAACAAACAGAATACCAACAGAATCAGATATTTACAGTTGGGAAAGTTCAATGTCTCAGAAACCTTATTCAGATATTCTCACCATGCATGATACAGTACTGTGCAATGTTGGGTAACAAGCTGTTTCATGACACAGAGACAGTTGTGACATTGTCTTTCAGTATAACTAAAATTTTTTAGTGGCTTTTTCTGAGAACAGTATATATGCGCAAATATTTTGCTCCATGCCTCATAACACATTTGTATTAACAACCTGCATTTCTAAGAGTTAATGGGGAATTGCTATACCAAATAAATCAAATATTAATGTTGCTTTGTTTTAATGTGTACTACTTTATGGTTCATTTCTTAATTTACCCTTTTAGTTTTTCATTCACCAGAGCTCATTTCCATGCTGGTTAAAATCCAACTCAGACCAGATGAGCCTCCTTGATCAGCACCCTCTTAATGCTGAAGCATCTTAATGCTGTAAGTGTGTCTGTGTAATCCTGGGTGGCAGGCTGAACAGTAAAGCATTTTAGACTTCCATCACAAGCATAACTAGACTTCTGCAAATAAGGCAGCAAACAAATGTAGGTGTCGCCAAGAAGTGTAATTTCCCAACCGCCTTTTCAAAGCACGTGGTTGTACGACTTGTGGCATCCCTGCCTATCGTGTCCTTGAGGTGCCAGGAGGAGATCTAATCGCGTATTTTGTGGTGGTGGTCCTGTGATGCGCCTGTTTCATGCTGAAGCCTTTGACATAAAACAATCTGAAGTCCGGGACTGTTGAAATTGCATGCATGGATATTGTATTTTCCCTCTCCTCTCTGCCTCTCCCTTTATCTATCTTTATCTTTTCTCTGTCTTTCACACACTTTCTTTCTTTCTCTTTTCTCTCTCTCTCTCTCTCTCTCTCTCCCTCTCCCTTTCTGTCTCTATCTCTGTCTCTGTCTCTCTCTCTCTCTCTCTCTCTGTCTCTCCTGAGAAAACATGTCCCTGGTGGCTGCTGAATTAAAATAGCTGTGGTGTAAATCAAGGGAGCTTAGGGCGCCTGTCCCACTCAGACTGCTCCAGGCCTTCTGTGTGCTGGAGAGTTTTTTTTTTTTCTAGCCCTGCTATGCCTGGGTTCCTATGGCGACCTCCAAGCAACCCCTCGGAGCCTCTTTCAGGCCAACAGATTTCGTCCACATTTAGGTTTCTCAAAAGCCTCTCTGTTTTCTGCCTGTTTGTGCCACTGCCTAGCCTGCCCACAAACAAGTAAAGAGAAGGCCTTAAGAGAACCATAATCTTGAAAATGCTGTGACATCCCATCTTGGCTGCAGGGATCTTTCCCAACACCTTTCGCTATTGCAATAGCACTCACCGCAATCTGACACATTTCAGTGCAAATACAAATGAAGTTAGAGCTGCAGACTGGGAATCTAAGATCGGCTCATTTCTTGGCAAATGGCAATTTGACAGAAGGGACTTCATTTCCAAATGTTGCTCTATTACAATTATTGATTGACTTTGCACATTGCTTACTTATTGATTTTCTCTGGTGCAGGAGAGTTAATTAACTTGTAGAAAGCCTCCCAGTGCCAGAGCTTCAAAGCACACTAATCTTTATGGCACAGAGTGCTTGGTGTCAAAGGAGGCTCTGTCTTCATTTGCTGTCTCGGTGGAAACAAGTCACCGCAAGTGGCCGTGCAAGTTTAAATAGATAAACTGATTCAGGGAATGTTGTTTGGGTCTCAATGAGAAAAGATACATGTAAGGTCATCGCAGACTCTGCAGCATGTGTTTCTTTTCTAGCAATAGGTCAAGATTAAAGGCTTTCTCTGACAAAATGTTTTCAAATGTGTTAATATGTCCATATGGTCTCTTCTCTGCTCTATATGTATCATGTATCATGACTGTAATAAGCTGTCAGCATTATGGCTGCAGTGGCACACCTTAACAACTTCAGACAAAGATCTCCTGGGATGCAGAAAATTGGCGGCACCAATACAAGTGGTTTAGGAGAAGCACTTTCAAATGATTAGCAGGTCACAGTGAGGCAGGAGGAGCTGAGAAACAGGAGACAGTGCAGTATATCGTCTACTAGTATGTGTCCCACAGAGATGGCAGAGATGTGCTCTGTTTGTCACTGCAATTCCATAAAAAATAAAATGAGCCTATTCATCGATGTGAAATGAGGCAAAGATGAAAAGGTAGCAATTTAAAATGGCAAACGGGTCCTATTTCATTGTAACAATGAATAAATTATGTCAAATGACACTTATTAGCTTTTTAATGTCCTTGATAATGACCAGAGGGGGACTTCAAGAAAATGGAAAAGGAAAGTACCAAAGTAAGACCCAACAACTGCACTCACTACATGATCCAGTGGACAGCAGGGGGCAGCACTACCATCTACTTTTTCAACTTCAAATGACTAGTTCAAGGTAACATGTCATTAACAAATCTTTGCGCATCTCAGGGAAAAAGGATGTGATCACATCTTTACCTTGATGTTCCAGTTTGCTTTAATGCTTCACTATGGGGCACACTCATACACAGAGCATACCACGTCCTCCACTGTTTTGGATGTAATAATAGCAGTAATTCACATAGGCCTACAGTGAATTGAGATGACCAGAGGCCAACAATGTGTTCATGTGGACATCATTTTACAGCTAAAAGAAATTACAGTCTGGAAATATATCTTTCAGAATGTGTCATCAGCCACCGTTAGGAAGAACCATCCTTGAAATAGTCCATTGTCTCACCTATCACTAACAAGACATTTTTTTTTAGCGCTGACAAATGTTTTTTTTAGGGCTGTTACTTTGCATCAGTTTGAAGACAAGGCAAGTATTCTTTTGTTTGTTTTCGGGCATCATCTGTTTTTTTTTCTGTTAACTGTCATCTATTCTGTTTGGATAAAAACACCTCCTTGGGACTATTTGCAACATAGAAAACATTGAATAACTGTAATTTTCGTGTAAATATCAGATTGTAACGCAAGGATTTTGTTTATACATGGTAGTTTCATTAAGAGGAGCAGGGAATTAAAGCAGGATAAAAGCCTCCATACTGGTTCAGGCACTCAGATGCACATACAGTAAAGACAGCAAGGCAGCAAAGTTTCTCGAAGAAAGACTTTATTGTATTAAAGATTATAAGCATCACTAAAGAGTGTGACACTTTGGAGGAAATAGTTCTTCTGGACATATCTGTTAACACAGTGAATGATTTTTGATCATTTCTGAATCCATGTAGGGTATGATACAAAGTAGGTGATATATGACTGAGAATGCAATTGTGCGACAGCTCAGTTATTTGCTGTGGCTACATTAAAAAGGTTCTGTTTTGGAATGTAAAACTGCTGTGAGCTGAGCTGAACGGACTGTGCTACTCAATCAATTAGCCTGCTTTTACAGTGCTGGGTGTGCTGTGCAGTCACAATTATAGGGCTTTATGGATGCAGTGGGTTTTGGGGCAGATGATCACTCACACTAATGTAGTCATCTCTCTCTCTCTCGCTCGCTCTCTCTCTCTCAGAGCGTGTGTGTGAGTGTGCATGAGTATATTCTGGACCCCGAAACAAGACAGCTTAGAAAGTGAGCTTTATATTCCATCACTATCACTTTGCCGATTGCTTCATCTGTTGAGAAATTCTCTCCTACCGATCTGTTTGTCAGTCCACCCATGTAACCGTAACCGTGCCCGTCGGCCTGTCAGGAGATGCACTGTACGTCGCTACGTCAAATCTGGTATCACTCTCTTTGATGTTCGGATTATCCACAATTGCAGACCGCAGTTACCTCCACTTTGAGCTACCACTTTCCGAAGCAACATGCGACTTGCCATTGCTTACGAAGACACGTTGTGGGACTGTGGAGTTGAGAATCACTTATTTTAACTTTTTGGAACAATTAGGTGCTCCGTATTTTATCTAGTGGATGAATGAAAGGATTTTGATCGTAAAGACAAATGGATCACGACCTGACAGCGTGTGTTTCTGGATATCTTGCGTAGAATGAAATTGACGAATGCACACATCTCGATGGTCTCAAACGATTTCGAGTTTTTAATTCATTAAGCCAAATTTATCCGTAAATGCTACTGTATCCTCGAGGGAGAAGATCATAGATTCGATCAACAATATGTTTTTGTTTTTTACTTGTGTGTTGTCAACTTTTGTTGCCAGTCAAACATCGCCCTCTCGGAGCGTGTATACAAATCACTGGGCTGTACGAATTACAGGAGGAGGCGAAGAAGCAGATAAACTTGCTTCAAAATACGGTTACAGGAATTTGGGGCAGGTAAATTATTTCAGTCCGTTTTATGGCGCTGTTTGTAAGCAAAATCAATTTAATTAAACGAGCGACTGGTCGCTTATTGTAGTTCAGACTATTTCAAACTGTTTATATTTTTTATCCCATTCCTAATAGGAAAGGTGAGTGACCGTATTGTTCCTGGCAGTAATCGTCAGATTGGCCATCTGTGTTTGGGCATGCTGATCTCGTAGAGTAGCCTATTAATCATTAAAGAGAGTTATCAAATTGGCCACAATTTTACGACATTTAGACGTGAGTTGACCTGTTAAGTTTACTCTAGCCTAATTCATGCGATAGTGTAGTTTTCTTCGTGGGTTTAGGCAAATCAACTAAATAATTAGTAGGCTACTTAGTTGTATGCCAATGACGTTGTGGGGTTCATATGGTCATCCTTAGATTTGAGCTATTGGCTTTCCAGTGCCACTCCCGCCTATTAATGATCTTTTTGCCGAGGACAGTTGATGACGGTCTTCAACCACCCATTGTGTGATCTCCACACGGGGCAGGCTATGTGGTAGGATTTCGCCTGTCAAAGCCCCTCCACACTCTGCTTGACAGTGTAGTTTTTCATCATTCATTTTCAAACTTGGGGATTGCATTGTAGAACTTGGGCTCTGTGCAGCAAAAACCATTGCCTCCCCTACCATCATTACAGGGCTGAAGGCTTTACTGGAGTGAAATCATCCGGTTATGTCCTAAATGTGGCAATATTGATGGAAATGCTCTCATCACATTTAACATATGCTTTTGACTGCGATCATATGGGCTACTTTAAGGATGACCGTGACACATGTAATCACACACTGGCACATGTAATCATGTACAATAGGCTTTTTACTGTGGCAGATTATTTAAACTGGTCCTTTATTGATGTTCGTCTAAATTTTGTTTTGTTTTACTTAGATTGGAGGCCTGGAAAATCATTATCACTTCCACCACAGTAAAGTGGTACGAAGATCAGCCTTTGCCACTAAAGGATCACACAGTTTTATCCACATGGACCCGAAGGTGAGAAGTCTGCCTTTAATGCGGAGTGGAACACCTCTGCAAAACACAGTTTACCTCTTTGATACTCCAGTGCTACTCATGTTGTTGTGAAATGCTCATACCACTGTTTCGTTATCGTGACACACTGATTTTCTAGAAGCTTCATTTGTCAGACCATCCATGCATTCAGATTCAGTCTGTTTCCTGAGCAAGGGGGGAGCTTGTAGCCTGGTAAACCAGCTCCTCGTACGTCAATTTATTTTGTACATAGGGTCTGGCAATGCTGTATTAAGATACAATTTCTTCCTGGAGGTGTGGGCCAAAACAATGTCCCTGCCTTTACCCAATCGCTAATCGTCTGGTTGTGGCATATGCAATTAGCCTGCCTATGCAAAACAATTCAAATGTAGCACACAAAGTCAACGTCATCGCTCACGAACACTCCCTCTGTTCGCTGATGGGCTAAGCAAAAATTCTACCTAATACAGCAATGTCAGTGAAAGCACTGCCAGACCCTCTGTACAAAATGAAATGAAGTATGAGGGGCTAGTTTTTCCAGTCTAGGAAGCTTTGCTCTTTTTGATTATCTCCCTTCTACAGCCTGGGTTTCTGAAATAACAAAAGCAGCCAGGGGTCTACAGTAGGTCTGCTACTGAGCCGAGGAACCCTGATCATATCATACCCCCAGCCATGTGTGTACAAATGGACTTAATGCAGCAAATACTCAACAGCTAGTTTTATCAGTGTCAAGGCAGCTCTGGTTCACTGAACCTGGCTTTAAGGACCACCAGACCTCACAGGAGTACCGTATGGTCACCTGATTCACTCAAAGGGCTTTTGATGTCTCAAAGGAATACTGCAAGATATTCATATAGTAAATGGCAATGATACATCATACTTTCTGTGTTTAAAGAAAAAAAACAACCCATCAAATTAACACCGTGCAACATCACAGACAAATCATTTATTTTATACTTCACAAATGAGCCAAATGTTTACAAACTCCACAAATAAGCAATATATTTTGATGATGTTAAAAAACACAAAATCAACATTTAATCTGAGTGAGTTTAGACCACATTTACATTTTGGTCAATGGGGACCACAGTCCGGGATTCAGATAGAGCAGAGACGCTGTGGTGATGACGAGATGAAGCCTCTCTCGCTCTATCCAATCCCACCAAGGTGACCTCCCCTGCTGACAGTGATTTGTGCTCCTCCAGGTTGAGTGGGCTCAACAGCAGGTGGTCAAGTCACGAGTGAAGCGATACGCCAGGAACGACCCTGACTTCATCCACTTCAACGACCCAAAGTGGTCGAACATGTGGTACATCGTAAGTACACATCATGCCTCGAGTCTCTTCTCACATCTGCCTTTTTTGCCAGCGCATTCGAGTATCCTGTTGCTTATTACTGGAAAGAATGAAAGAATAAAAGTAATGATGAGTTTTCATCACATAAGGTGTTGTCATAAGTTGTTAATAAGTTGACTTGAAATAGGGTTGTGTAATGTGCTGCTTAGAATCTTCCTTCTGTCCATGAGTTCAACATGTACATGCTCTTAGTTGTACAGAGGATACCAAGTACACAGGAATGCTAAATCATTTAGAACAGTTGCCTTCATATCGATTACGCTTTCTCCATTCAGAGATTTGGCTTCAGTTGCAAGGATGCAGATTTTCGTCAGGGGCTGAAGTTGTTTGTTGTGTTCTAAGGCTAATGCGTTTAAGTGTCATGTAAGCATCAGTGGTTTCAATTTAAAGAAGATGGACTTTTGGAAATTATAAGAGAACTGCACTGAAAGTTACTAGTATGCATATCCAGGGGCTTCTTCACAGTACTGTGTTGTATTTGAAATGCCTACAGACTGTCAGAATATCAGAAGCATATGGGGCATGAATGTTTTATATTTTCCCAACATAAATCTTGTTATCAAAGGCATGTTTTTTGTGCTGATTCACTGCATAGTTGTAAGGTTTAGATTTTGAGCATATTGAAGATGACGGATGTACTTGGCTACTTGGCCCTACTTTAAGTTGTTTTGACACTTTTCCTTTTTTGGTAAGAAAGAGTAATATACGTACCTCAAAGGTACATTTGTCAATTGCATATTTTGCCTAGACACTCAGAAAGAATGGATGGTATTGCACTGGTGACATTTTTATCGCACTGAATTGTGCACATCCGTATGCAGTTTCATCTACTCATAAACTAAAGTGATGGCTTTATACCTTAGATTTACCTTCTCAACACCCTCAAACTTACTTAGTATTTAGGAGTACGGAGGAGTGAGAACTCAGAGATTTATTCTGAACAGTTTCCCTTTTAATTGCCTTATTTTTTGCCTCAGTTTGATCAATACCGGACTTTTTAAGTTTCAGAGCTCACAAAGGGATGGTTCTTTTTTTTTCTTCTCCGCGCCTCATAAATTGTGTGAAAATCAAAGTGTCTTCTGATCAGCCATCAGTGATTGAGACAAGGTTTCAGATGGATTAGGCTCCTGTGCAAAATTGTATTCTCTCCCTAAAACGCATCCTCCCACTAACAATAAGGTGAAATTCAAGGACACAGACGCCCACATTCATAGTGTAAAAATATGATTCTCTCTGTTTTTTTATTTATTTTGATATACACGTTTGCACTTCTGCGATTGTTGTGGAAGGTCACTGCAATAAAAAGCTGTGGGAACTGAATGAGAAAGCATCCTCTCTCCCGCTGTGTGTAAGGCTGACATTGATGCCGTCCTTCTCATTCATCAGCACTGCACCGAGAAAAACAGCCGCTGCCGCTCGGACATGAACATCCTGGCGGCCTGGCAGAGGGGCTACACGGGCAGAAACGTAGTTGTCACCATCCTGGATGACGGGATCGAGAGGAACCACCCAGACTTGGCCCAAAACTATGTGAGTCCGCCAAACTCTTTGACTTTCTTTGGTCTGACTCTGTACCATATGACTATAGGAAGGATAGGAAACAAACCTGTTTCTCTGTGCTTTTCTGCTAAACTGGGTGTTATAGGACATAACCTTGCCGTAAGTAAATTTCATTTCTCAGCCTGACAACCTGGATTACAGTGTGTCACGGTGGGTGCTGGTGCCGATTTGTCACGCTGTGTAATAGAACAAAAGATGCAAGATGCAAGATGGCAGAGGGGGGAAGAGGTAGGAGCTTGGCAGAGCACAGATCCATTCTTATTGTTCCCCCTTGTTACATTTTAGGACCAACTTGCAAGCTATGATGTCAATGGCAACGACCATGACCCTACTCCTCGCTATGACTCCACCAATGAAAACAAGTAAGTATATTTGTCATGTAAGAATTTACTCACATTAGCACTGCAGATGTCTTAATACATGGAATTTTTTTTTTTCATTTTAAGAGGCAAGCACCAGCTTCATTAGATTATTTCACATTTCATAGTAAAAGAAAATCATATCTGTTTAGGATGTACAGTATGCTTGGCTTTCAGAGGCAGTTGCTGTTTTTAGTATAGTCCTCAAAAGCAATAATGCGATTTGTTTGAGTTTTGAAGAAGGGATATTAATGTTTAATAAAGACTTTTGATTCATGTACACGTTATGCTAATTTAGTTTTTTTCCAAACTTTTCATACGATCTTTCGAACATCTATTTTAATGAGCTCTTTGTTGTTCCTCAGAAAAGCACTCCATAGGAAAGTGTCAGACCTCAAAACAATCTCGTTGTTATTCTCAGTCAAGGCAGTTGAAACCAAACACCAACAATATGAAAAAAAAAACAAGTAATTTGTCCCTTAACAAGTAATTTGTCCCTTCTGCATCTGCAGATTGTTATCAGTGGCTTAACAAGACAGGACTGTCACTTTAAAGAAAATCAGTTGAGGCAAAGCCACCATGTGCTCCTGGGAGAAGAAGTGCTCCTTTTCTGATGCACCTGGCCAGGGGTGGGTCTGGGCATTTAACATTCTCTCCCACCCTGTCACCATTATTCTTCTCTCGTCATTAGCATATACAGCTAATGAAAGCCATAGGGATGCCATCCTTTGAAACACTGCTTTTGGGGGCTGGCATAGGCCACCCATTATTTTTTTAGGTAACTAGCCAGGAGCACAGTGGGATAACGGAGTTGAAGTGGATGCCTGAAGCGATGGTCTTTGTAGTCACCTATTGTCGCATGCTTTCCATTTTGGCCGAGGCCCATATTGTGTCCTTAAATTGGACCAGTTGTGGGTGATTATTTCTTTCAGAGGGATCTGCTTTCATTTTTGTGGAGGGAATGAACTGCTAACCCTCACAGCGTTTCTAACTTTGAACAAAGGAATTAGGGGATTTATTAGGAGTAGGCTTGGTTGTTTGTTATTCTAGTCTTGCTGTGCATCACCCTGGGTGTAATGGCCTTGCATGTTGTGGTAAACCCAGAGCCACTAGGAGGGCTAGATTTGTCCCTACATATGCACCATGATGCAGCAGCTCTGAGGAACATGTAGGCATCCCCATGTGTTGCTGCCACTGTCAGAAATCACTGCCTTACAGGGTACACGGTTTCTAGTGTTCATAGGGTATTCCTTCTTAATGCAAGTAATTGCTGGAAATGCATTCTGCGATTGGAAAAAGTTTGATTTAGTGAATTACTTTCAACTAGTTCTTAATGCCGAAATGTTATTGTTTAAATTTGTAAACGTTTCTTTCCAACTTCACACCAACTAACTACCATGACTTTGTCTCAAAAGAGTTCATCAAAGAAATTCATCCAGTCTTACAAATAAAAACTAGAATAATTCAGCAACAGAAGACCACTTTGCATTTTGTATTAAGTTTCCAGGGCATAATATTGCTTTGGGACAAATGATCTCATCTTACAAGAGCTCTTGTTGTTCCCAGTCCCCAGTTTCAAACAACACACGTCTCCAACTCAGAAACATTTGAGTTGAATTGTGTTCCACAGTTGCAAATTAGACACACATTTTAAAGTAGGGCTTATTGAAAACACTGTAATGTATTATGGTTATCTATCTATCTATCTATCTATCTATCTATCTATCTATCTATCTATCTATCTATCTATCTATCTATCTATCTATCTATCTATCTATCTATCTATCTATCTATCTATCTATCTATCTATCTATCTATCTATCTGTCTATCTATCTGTCTATCTGTCTGTCTGTCTGTCTGTCTGTCTGTCTGTCTGTCTGTCTGTCTGTCTGTCTACAGTAAACGTATAAATCCATCCTCTAATTAGCCCTCTCTGCCCTCCTCCCCACTACGCTCCCCCCCACCCCCCCTTCCCCCCCAGACATGGGACTCGGTGTGCTGGCGAAGTGGCAGCTGTGGCCAACAACTCCCACTGCATCGTTGGCATCGCATACAACGCACGCATAGGAGGTAGGCATGCGCTACACACACACACACACACACACACACACACACACACACACACACACACACACACAGACACAGAAATACTTCTGCTGTATTAACCTTGTCAGATATGTGTTGCCAAAGAGAAGACATTGCTCATGTTCTGGCCTGTCTATGAAAACTTTGACAAACAAAAAAGTCATTCATGCATTGATAAACAGTTAATTCCTTCTTAAAAGCCTCCTAGTTCAGTGGTATGGCTGAGGACTGCGTTGCCAGATTTGAGATTTGTACTGTTCTGTCAGCCATATGATCTTCATCTGCAGCTGTTTGCCAGTAAAGTGCCTATGCACTCGTGGATGCCAGTAATGACATAAGTGGACATGGCTTTGCTTTGAGTGGTTCACAGACTAAGCCATTCATGCAGTCATGCACATTGTTAAATATACTGGCTGTTGTGTTTGATGACTTCAAGTAACGCAATACGCCTCAAACAAGACAAGACAGAATGCACAGATCGATGTTTGACCGCTTCTGGAATGTGCCTTCGCAGCCAACATCTTTTAGAATAACAAAGAATCGCTGAATTTTTTATTTGATATGTTGTTCTCGAGAGGCCTAATGGGTGTTTACAGGCTTTTTATCACAGTTATAGATGTAAAATAATGCCGGGGAGCATGCCTTTGCTAAAATGTGTGCAGTACAATAATCTCTCATGTGCACCCAGCTCCAATTGCTTCAGTAGGGGCACACATGGGCTTGAAATTCAAAACGTTCCTCAAGGCACAAATTCAATTATTTTCCACCAGTATGTTCAAATGAATTGTGACTTCTGTGAGAGGAGTAATTGATTATTTCAAGCTGTTTGGAGTAGTGTGCTTAAATTGTTTGTTGTTTTCTTCAGGGACTAAAGTTTGGTTTTGATTTCCCTAGGTGGATTAAGGCTATGATTTGTCAGGTCAGGCATCACCAACACAATCATATTCTTTGAAAAAGACGTTGTGCAAATCTTTTGAAAGTAGTTGGATTAGAGAAATAAGTGCGTAAAGCCCTTAAAAGTAATATAATTTTATTCCTATTTAGTCTTGTTTTTTCTCTTTGAATGGCAGAACATATTAAAACCTTGGACCAATAATGATACAGTATTTTCTCTCCTAATAGTTTTTACGGATACAGCAGAGCACCACACAAATGATGTGATTTAGCATTATTTCAAACAGGAGCAATGTGTCTGTGCCGCCTCGAGAATCCCCTTACCTCATTAAAAGGGTGACAGATGTTGTGCAGGCATGTGGGTTTGAAGTCTTGGACTGACGGTGAATTGAAACAGGGCCAGAGTCAATGTTATTGAAACCAAGTCCCCTCGGTTGCTTCATTACGTGGGGCCGGCGTTGGTTATGTCAACACGCACACTTCTCCACTACCCTCCAGAGCTACACGACCGGCCGCCATAATTAGCTTCATACACACACTATTCTCTCTTTCCTTCTGAAGCTACCGGGTCAAAAAAGGTTGTTTGTACTGCACTATTTTGGAACCTGTGAAATCAATTTGCAGTGAAACCCCGCTTGTAAAGTTGGAAGGCATGATAGAGAGTCATTGATGCTTTGCTGTTCTGTTCACAAGATAAAATGAGAGAAGAAAGCTAAAAAAAAACTGTGCCAAGTGGAGTGATTTTTGTAGCATTAGTACCGAAGCATGGACACATTTTGCACACAAGCCGTGTGTCAGAGATATCGCACAAGAACCTGGAGTCATTGAGGAGAACTGGTAGCTGGTTCAGAGGGCTGTATGGCTGCAGGTGTATATTTCAGTCGCCCTCTGTTATCTCTCATTACCACATTTTCGCATTTTAGGAGATTAAATAAACCGCTAACAGCTGCTGCCAAAAATAGATAGGGGGAAAGCTATGCACCTGCAGGGCCCAGAGTAACTAATCAAATTCACTCTAAAAGATTTGCAAGTCCGTAATTGATGGAAATTGTTCTTGCAGACACACAGCCAGACTTTATGTGCCATGAGTTGTAATTAGTTTTGTGTTTAGAACTCTGAAAATCACCTTTGCCTCCCTGCCACCACCACCCTCCCACACACAAACACTCTGTTTGCATTTCTCTCTGTCTCTCTCCCTCTCTCTGTCTGTCTCTCTCTCTCTCTCTCTGCCCACATCTATCTCTATCTCTCTATCTCTCTCTGGGAACATGCTCGTTAATTGGGCAATGAGAAGGGCAGTTGGGCAGTCAGAGGAGGTGGGGAGAACAGAGGGGTGGTGTGCTCAGGGCAGTAGGTTGTTCAGACACAGTCCAAATACAGTTCTCCATCGCACTGTCTCTGCTGCGCATACCACTGCAAAAATCAAAAAACAAAAATCTCCATTCAGTGTCTTTTCATAAGTGCCATCCTCTTTACAGCCAAAGCTGGCAGTGACAAAGACCCGAGCTTAAAAAAAAAGAACGTAAAAACACAGCTGAGGAACTCACAGCTCCTCATTAAAACGCTCGACACGGCTGCTTTTGTTCCTGGGCCCTCACAGCCTCTCGCGCCCACCCAGCAGTA
This sequence comes from Coilia nasus, assembly GCA_027475355.1. Taxonomy (NCBI): domain Eukaryota; kingdom Metazoa; phylum Chordata; class Actinopteri; order Clupeiformes; family Engraulidae; genus Coilia; species Coilia nasus. The sequence continues at coordinate 9,002,964 of CM050207.1, forward strand.
GCTGATCAACAAAGGCCCTTGATTACACTTTTGCTGTGTTTATGCATGTGGCCAGTTTGTTACTATGCGCAGGGTTGCAGATCCGATGTCAGGATTGGGGGGGGGGGGGGGCACAAATGTGATTGTTTTTAATGCCTCCACCCACCAAAGGTGCTAGAGGCATACACTTCTGTGGTTAGGGTATTTTTATTGGTGGGGACAATTCATGTTTTTCAAAAATTGGGGGGGACAGGTTCCCCCCGTCCCCCACGAGATTTGCACCCCTGGGTATGTGGGTGTGAGTGTTTTTGCGTGTATGTATGTGATAATGTGTGTGTGTGTGTGTGTGTGTGTGCGCGTTATAACATGCCTGTGTGTTTGTGTGTTTGTTATACTACTGTATGTGGATGTGTGTGGTGATACTTATGCGTTTTGTACTCTCAGGCATCCGAATGCTGGACGGAGATGTAACAGATGTTGTGGAGGCGAAGTCTCTTGGCATCAGACCCGATTACATTGACATTTATAGTGCCAGCTGGGGCCCCGACGACGATGGCAAGACGGTGGATGGGCCAGGCCCTCTGGCTAAGCAGGCCTTTGAAGTGGGCATTAAAAAGGTTCGGCAAATCCTTGCTTTTGTGCAGGTTACCTTGTCATTACAGATGTCCAAGGGGGATTGCAGTCATTTGAACACAAGACAGTTCATTTGGGGGTCACCATCACATCAAAGCCTCTCGTGCTGAAACCAGGGGTATAGTATAAGCTTACCTGAGAGGCTTCACAATTGCACCGAGCCTAAAGCCTCCCGCTGCTACCGGGGGGGAAGACACACAAAGAATTTAATATATCTGCCAGCATTGAGTCAGCTACCCCGTAGGCCAGTCCCGGGCAGGCTGACATTATGAGTTCCACGGCAGGTGCTGATTTATCTCTGTCTCTCCCTCTCTCTGTTCCAACACAGGGTCGCAAAGGCCTGGGCTCCATCTTTGTGTGGGCCTCGGGCAACGGAGGCAGGCAAGGGGACCACTGCTCCTGCGATGGCTACACCAACAGCATCTACACCATCTCCGTCAGCAGCACCACGGAGAATGGCAACAAGCCCTGGTACCTGGAGGTGTGCTCCTCCACCCTGGCCACCACCTACAGCAGCGGGGAGTTCTACGACCGCAAAATAGTTAAGTCAGAACTTTTAGTCAGAACTTTTTAGTCAGAACTTTTTAGTCAGAACTTTCAGTCAGAACTTTTAGTCAGAACTTTTTTCTGACCCTTGAGAAATAAAGCCTTTCATTGCTTTTTTTTACCATCGCTGCTAAAACGATGATTACCGCCCCGATCAGTAAAGATTACGATCTGAGTAAGTGCCTGTCATTTGCATACTGTGCAAGTACTATACCCAAAGGCTTATTTTTAAGGCTCAATCTGTCCATTTCTTAACTCAAAAGTCAAGTTATTCCACCCTGGCCACCACCTACAACAGCATCGAGATCTATGACAAAAAATAGTTGTCAGAACCTTTTTTCTGAGCCTGGTAACACTTTATTGTACAGTTCCTTTTACAGTGTATCTAAATGTAACAACATATAATATAATGTACTTATACTATACATACTTAGCGCTAACCCTAGTCCTAACCCTAACCCTAAGGTACAGTGTAAGTACATAATGTTACATATTGTTACAAACCTTGTTACATTGTACTCCATGATGTACACTGTAACAGGGACCGTAAAATAAAATGTAACCAGTGTTTCCCCTATGCACCTACGCTGCTAAAATGACAAGTGCCGCTGCTGATCACAGTCCAAGTAAGTAGTTGTCATTTACACACTGTGTTTTAAGTCTCAGCCTGTCCATGTCTTAACCCTTATGTTGTGTTACGGTCAAAAATGACCGTTTTGAAAGTTCATTCTTAAATAACTTCTCCATTCTTCATCATACGCAAATGAGGCTTCATGATATCCTTCAGCTACCTATTGGAATGGACAAAATGAAATATAATGAAATTCTTTAAGATTTGTGGAAGATATACAAACTTGTTACCTTCATGGTGTGTCGGTCAAAATGACTGGATCATTAACTTACAATCTCCAAGACTTATATACAGAGACATTGACCTTGAATATACATTCAAAACTGAAGTACAGTAAGACACACAGGCACACACACACACACAGTACACACAGTATACACACACACACACACACACACACACACACAGTCAACACATACACACACACAGGCACACACACAGAGGCACACACACGCGCACACACGCACACACACACAAACAAACACACACACACACACACACACACACACACACACACACACACACACACACACACACACACACACACACACAATATGCAACCTCACTGCTTGACAAAAAAAGACCTGAGGTGTGTGGCCAAAGTCATCTCTGTCTCAGAGCTTTGAGAACCCTGTCCAGAGCCATCTATCAGATCCACACAGCTCATCATGTTACACATGTTAGACTATGTTATATGCATGTATACTGAAATTCATATTCTACATATGGTGACAATGAAAATATTAATTTCTTCTTCAAACAGTCTCCTTCTCTACATGCAATCATACACATTACCTACTAAATCTTGCTCTTGCTGTTTGCGGGAACCAAACATTCTAGAATGTTGATGTAACACAAAACCATACAAATGCAGCTTACAATCGCTTATTCCCACACTTCCTACACTTCACTCCACGGCATCAACATGGCCAAGCGATATACAAGGGATGAGGCTCTTCTGTTACTATTTGATGACCATGTTGATGATGGACCACAATCTGAAGAGGAAGATGTGTCTGAGGAAGATGATGACACCAAATTTCATGCAGATGAGGACAGTAACTCAGAGGAGGAAATGGAAGAGGAAGAAGGATTCACAAATGCAGGAACATCGTTTCCATCAAAAAATGGAAATATCATTTGGCACCCATCCCCAACTAAACATCATCCACATGAGACCAGGGCCTACCAGATATGCCATCGCCCGCACAGATGACATTCTATCAGATGTTTTTTCAGATGTTTTTAACAGTTATACTGTTATTGTTATAATACTGTCATTTCAACTTCAAAATGTTCTTTTTATTGTGAATCAAAGTTAATGTTCAGTTATTACATTTAAAGTAGTTCATCGCAGATTCACATTTATTGTTTTCTGCCTTTTTTTGACAACGGCAACAGCAAATTTTACTTTATTACAACTAAAAATCAACATGTCTATGATGACGTGTGAGGTTTTTATTTTCAATGATATAAGAAATAATAAGAATAAAACTGAAATGTGAATTAATTGTTTGCATTTGAAATTTTCTCATAATTAGAACTTAATTTTAATGAAGGTGCAAGATAAGAAAAAAAAAGCTCATCAATGGACAAAAAAGTACAATGTAATTTAAATTGCCTTGGAAATGTTTCAAAAGGATGTTTAAAAGATATTAATCAAAATATATGAAAATCAGACTTCTACAAAATGTTTTATTACCTTTTTTGTACGGCCGGTCAATTTTGACCGTTAACACCACGAACGTAACCATGTTTCTAACACAACATGAGGGTTAACTCAGAGGTTAAGCTATTCCACCCTGGCCACCACCTACAGCACCAGGGAATTCTACACCCAAAAAAGTAGTTACGTCTGGGAACTGCTGTCTGGGCCTGGAGAATAAAACGGTAGAAATGTATATCATGATAGACAACACTTCCTCTGAAGTAATTAGAACACCTGCGTTCAGAAAGTTATTAGTAATGTAAAAAGTTAGATACATTCAGTTGCTACAGTATGTACAAAGCACAAAATGAATAGGTAATGTCAGGAAGGGGCCGAGCCTCCCTGACTCAGAAAGATCTCTTGATTATTGGTTATACCTCAGTGCCGGAGTAGAACTAATACCCACTCCAGTGGCGTTCAGTGCAAGCTTTTTTCCCAGTATGGCAGCACATAGGCCAGCATGTGATTGAACTTAAAAAATATATCAGACCACCTGCAAATGGCATATGGAATTGCCATCTCTTCCCAGTGGTCCTATAGCTAAAGATGTAGTAGCCCTGTTAGTGACGTTAATTCAGTATAGTAGCATAGCCTGCTTTGCCTTCATTAGTATGGACCAAATCACTTTGTTGGCACTATTTAGCGGTCTTTACACCATGTGACCATTCAGCGAATATTACTTCTGTTGGCATAACTCACTTTCCATATGGCTTGAATTTGATCATCGCAGAGGCTTCCACCCACTGGGGTATGTAATTGGAGCAGCCATGTCCTTCTAGTTTTTCATCTAATGAAACCAGCCGCAATCTACAGCAAACTGTAGAGTACAGAGTAGAGTACTTTGCCATCATATGATAAAACATTCAACCCTGTTTCAAAAAGTACTTTACCAAAATAATATGTAGCAGTAAAAAAATAGGATCTGCCATTTAGTGACGGTCTTTCGAAAGGTTCTTGATTTGAACTCCACAACAGATCAAATGACACACCTTGCCATCATGCCACCGAAGCACTGTGTTGATTGGCTGAGGTTGAGATTCTTTGTGGCTTACTGTAAGCCCCTATGTTTAGAGGTGGAGTTTCAGAAACAAAAAAAAACTGATATATTTGATTCAATCTTTGATTCAAAAAGTTGCTGCACCAACTGATCCTAATGAGCACACAAATCATTAGACAGGTGGATCAACTGACGAGTGAAGTCATCAGTGTTAAGTGCATAGGCAAAAGGAATACATGGCAGTGTTTTCTGCATCCTGAAGCCAGGATCTCCAGCTCTGCCTGTGTTTGTTTGCCATTAACAGAGCCTGGTCTGAGTCAGCAGTACAATCCAGTACCACATATTTGTTCTAACCACTGGTCGAAAATCAGCTGTATAACTCTTACCCCAGGTAGAGGACTATTGGACTTACTCATATTCTCTGAGTCCAGGTTACTCATATACAGTACAGGCCACAAGTTTGGACACACCTCCTCATTCAATGTGTTTTCTTTATTTTCATGACTAGAATATAAGACATGTTTTAAGTTATTTCACACTTTTTTGTGTGAATTAAGTACATAATTATCTACAAGGAGGTTATGTTTTTGCCGGCGTTGGTTTGTTTGTTTGACTGTCCCTTAGTTAGTTTGTTTGTTTGTTTGTTTTTTTGTTTGGTAATAGCGTAACTCAGAAAGTTCTGGACGGATTCCGACAAAATTTTCAGGATAGATCAGAAGTTGGCTAACTTACAACTGATTAGTTTTTGGTGGTGATCCAGATCACCATCTGGATTAAGGATTTTTTTTTAAAGGATTCTTCACCATTGCGAGATAGGGGCAATTTGGACATTTTGGCTCATAACTCTACAAATAATGCTCAGAATGCTCGTTTACCCATCAAACGTGTTCATTCACAGTTTTGATGCTTTTTGAAAACTCCAGAAATATGTCCGATGATAAACATGTACATGTACTCACATGCAAGGAGGATATGCTCTGTTCCAAGTAACATAATCACACAAGTACACACGAGCTGGAAACAGCACAAGCCCCTCTCTCTCTCTCTCTCTCTCTCTCTCTCTCTCTCTCTCTCGCTCTCTCTCTCTCTCTCTCTCTCTCTCGCTCTCTCTCTCTCTCTCTCTCTCTCTCTCGCTCTCTCTCTCTCTCTCTCTCTCTCTCTCTCGATTCTGAGATCTTATCTGTCTTGTCGGGACACTCACGTACCGCCACACACAGATTCATGAACAGACAGTCTATCTCACAACATCCGTCTCGCATCATCTTGTGTAAAAATGGCTTTTGGCTCTGTTAGCACCCGGCCATTATGTGTCAAGGCTGTTACACTTCATGTTATGGTGCAAGCTGATAGCCTTTCTCTACTGGACTCATGACAATATAAATATCACTGAGAAAGTTCAGATGCTCCCTTTGTTTTGTTTCTCCTGATACATATCCACTGGTGAGGGCCAGAGGAAAAAGTATTAAACCCGTTCAACAACAATATTTTGCCTGGCGCGCTTTGAAATGCACTGCTTTTGGGGATTGTTGAGGAATCTCATCATGCCATTGTGTGTGGAGTGTGGTTTTGTTGCTCAGGCCAGCCAAAGTCACATATGATCCATCAAACACTTTTATAGTACATGGCATTGCATGCACTGTAGTCATGTATCTACCGTACAAAGAAAACCACATGCACATTTGATTAAATCTTTCTCTTTATTGGCTAATCTTGGAAAACTGAACAAGCTGAGAAGAATAAAAACATCCAGCTTTTCCACTGTCACCTCTTCTGGTCCGTCTTCAAACTGTGTGTGCTCAAACATGTCATGCTGAGAGTTACACTGTAGCCAAAAAGAAATAGTCTAAAGTGGAGATGAACTTGTGTTTAAAAAAAAAAAAATGTGGGCATTGCTACATCTTCAACCAAATACTAACCCCAAGTACACTGCAAATCTTGTAAAAGCCTTCCTCCCCAAAAAGACAGTTTGTCAGGGTGTTCAAATATTTTTTAAGCTACACTGTATGCTCACGCCATTAGTCAGTTGTCAAAGGTCAATTCATAAATGTACTAACATAAACATCTCTCTATAAACACAAACATTTCTTATAAAAGTAACATAATTAATTTCCAGTAATGCCATAGACCACATGTCTTCTCTTCAGCTCCCCTGCCTATGGCATAGGTAGCACTGTAAGGTAGCTGGTGCTTGCTGCTGACACAGCTGACATTCATGGAGTTGTTTCTGAGTGAGGTGAGAGCAGAGGAGCTCGGATTGCCTGGCAGAGGTGGGTCGGTGTAGGCTGTATTTTCTCTGACATTATGGGACTGTGGATCTGCGATGGG